>JASEVX010000010.1:32832821-33470321 GCA_031761405.1 Serripes groenlandicus
CAGGTGAACTGAACATTACCAGCAGTCGCATTTTAATACACAACAAACTATTATTTAATTTGGGTTGGAGTTATTTGTTTGTTTGTTTGTTTGGAGTTTAACGCCGCTTTCAACAGCTTTGGTCATATCACGGCGGTCAGTGCACCTACCCATGTTTTCCTGGCTTTCCCACACCAGTACTTACACGGGTTGGAGTTAAGCGATCATCGAACTCCGTGATTACTTTCCAAATCTATACGATCACTATTTGAAGTACTACAGCCCTCCTTTGTTCAGCAGCTAAATTTTTACTCTCCCCTGGGTGGCTGCTTAAGACAAGTTTGACTGTTTATTTATTGAAAATCATTGTTGCAAAAGGAAAAGTTGCTCTTCATAAGCAATTGTTGTCCCAATGTTTTCAAAAGTCATCTGCTGCTGATGAATCAAAATGCAAGAAATTCAAATACAAGAGGACCTGCCGACCTTGATGGTTCTATATTGCTCACCTGTTTAAAAAAACTTCAATAGTTTCAAAGTTTTTCGCTCTATATATCTATATACATTTATATATATATATACATGTATATATATAAGCTAAATGAGCCCCGCCCTTTGGTGGCCATGATTATCAACAGATCATAATAATTTGAACAATCTTGAGCCCCAGGAACCTTAAAAATGTGCCTTATTATTTTCAAATCAGCCTATAGATACTTCTGATTTAAAATAAGAGGGCCATGATGGCCCTGGAATCGCTCACCTGATTTTTTTTTCTTCACTTTATATATAAGCCCAACCCCCTGGTAGCCATAGTTTCCGACCAATCAACTTGGCTTGAAGGAATCTGATAGAGGGTCACCCTAGGAACATTTCTACAAAATTATTTAAAAATCAGCCAGACACTTTTGGAGGAGAAGTTTTTACTATAGCCTGATTAGCCATATAATGCAAAATAGCCCTGCACACTGGCGGCCATGTTTTTTGACCAATCAACATGGCTTGAAGGAATCTGAAAGTGGGTCATCCAAGGAACATTTCTTCAAAATTATTTGAAAGTCAGCCTGACACTTTCGGAGAAGAAGATTTTTTAAGTTTTCACTATAGCCATATAAGGCAAAATAGCCCCGCCCCCTGGCGGCCATGTTTTTCGACCAATCAACTTGGCTTGAAGGAATCTGATAGAGGGTCATCCAAGGAACATTTCTGCAAATTTATTTGAAAATCTGCTAACCAGTTTGGGAGAAGAAGATTTTTTAAGTTTTCACTATAGCCATATAATGCAAAATAGCCCTGCCCACTGGCGGCCATGTTTTTTGACCAATCAACATGACTTGAAGGAATCTGACAGAGGGTCACCCAAAGAACATTTCTACAAAATTATTTGAAAATCGGCCAGACACTTTCGGAGGAGAAGATTTTTTAAGTTTTCACTATAGCCATATAAGGCAAAATAGCCCCGCCCCCCCTGGCGGCCATGTATTTTTACCAATCAACATGGCTTGAAGGAATCTAAAAGAGGGTCATCTAAGGAGCATTTCTACAAAATTATTTGAAAATCTGCCAACCAGTTTGAGAGAAGAACATTTTTTAAGTTTTCACTATAGCCATATAAGGCAAAATAGCCCTGCCCACTGGCGGCCATGTTTTTTGACCAATCAACATGACTTGAAGGAATCTGACAGAGGCTCATCCAAAGAACATTTCTACAAAATTATTTGAAAATCGGCCAGACACTTTCGTCGGAGAAGATTTTTTAAGTTTTCACTATAGCCATATAAGGCAAAATAGCCCCGGCCCCCCCTGGCGGCCATGTATTTTTACCAATCAACATGGCTTGAAGGAATCTAATAGAGGGTCATCCAAGGAGCATTTCTACAAAATTATTTGAAAATCTGCCAACCAGTTTGGGAGAAGAGATTTTTTAAGTTTTTACTATAGCCATATAATGCAAAATAGCCCTGCCCACTGGCAGCCATGTTTTTCAACCAATCAACATGGCTTGAAGGAATCTTATAGTGGGTCACTTAAGGAACATTTCTACAAAATTATTTGAAAATCGGCCACACACTTTCGGAGGAGAAGATTTTTTAAGTTTTCACTATAGCCATATAAGGCAAAATAGCCCCGCCCCCCTGGCGGCCATGTTTTTTTTACTAATCAACACGGCTTGAAGGAATCTAATAGAGGGTCATCCAAGGAGCATTTCTACAAAATTATTTGAAAATCTGCCAACCAGTTTTGGAGGAGAAGATTTTTTAAGTTTTCACTATAGCCATATAAGGCAAAATAGCCCCGCCCCCCTGGTGGCCATGTTTTTCGACCAATCAACATGGCTTGAAGGAATCTCATAGAGGGTCATCCAAGGAACATTTCTACAAAATTATTTGAAAATCTGCCAACCAGTTTTGGAGAAGAAGAATTTTGAAGTTTTTTTCATTTAGTTGCCATGGAAACCAGAATTCTGCATGGATCCCTAACATTTGAAGGAAATTAGGTGAGGTCATTGAGAGGATGCTTTCTGTGAAGTTTCATCCCAATTGACACACTGGTTACTGAGGAGAAGAAGTTGACACACGACGCACACCGGACGCCGGACAAAAGGCGATCACAATAACTCACCTTGAGCAAAGCTCAGGTGAGCTAAAAAATTCACTGCACATACAAATAAGATAATCAAGTCCGGCACAGCCTGTAAAGCCATTTTTTTCATGGGATCTCTAAAATGTCCTACAATCTACAATCCTAGCAGAGGGTCACCTAAGGAACCTTTGTGCCAAATTATATACAGACACTGTATATAGTCACATGACCTTTGACCTCTGACTGTGATCTTATCCTTGAACGAAACTAGTTGAAACATTCACAGCACATTGCCTACATTATGGTGAAAGTTTGTGGTGAGTTTTTCAAAATCCTTCATGTGCTTCAACAGTTATCCAGCGGACATTAAACGTTTGACCTCTAATTGTGACCTTGACCTTAAAGTGAACATTAGTTGTGAGTTATGTCAATATCCTTCAAGGGGTTCAACAGTTATGGAGTGGACTAGAAATATAGTCATATGACATTTGACCCCTCATTTTGACCTTGACCTTGAAGCAAGCTGGTTGTAACATGTGTTCTGCATTCGTCTCATTATGGTAAACATCATAGCATTTGTGGTAAGTTATTTCAAAGTCTTTCAAGTGGTTCAACAGTTATGGATCGGACAAGAAATACAGTCATAATCATGACCTCTAATTGTGACCATGACCTTGAACCAAGCTGGTTGTTACAAGCGCTATGCACATCATCTCAATATAACGAAATAGTAGTAAAAATAGCATTCTAAAGCTGTAGCTTACCATTTTTCCCACATGCAGACGTTATTAGAGGCATCTGTAGCAGACGACTAATATGAAAACATTGCGGCAAAAGAAGAAATTGCTCATCAAGGGAGAGTTTTCCATATTTTGCTCAAGTTTTTTAGAAATGTTCCTGCTAAAGATTTGTTGAATGTTAGATAAGTTTAACCCTTTCCCTCATACGACAATTCTGCAGCAGACGACTTTGAACATATTTTGTCAAACAAGAGGGCCAAGATGGCCCTAAAATCGATCACCTGAATGATAGTTAATTAGAAGCAAATATTTAACTGCAAATATCTGTGAAAATTTGATCAGGAGTTCAAATGAAACTGCAAGGAGTGGAAATAGTCCATTTTTATCTTGAAATCTAACAAGAGCTTTCTCAATTTCTGATGCTGCAGCAACAAAGGTTCTACACAGAATGCAAGTATTTGAACAATTTTGAAAGAGGACCATCAAAGGAACATTCCTGTGAAGTAACATTGAAATTGGTCAAGTGGAATGGTAGGAGTTGTCATTTGTAGCTAAAAGTTCAATTTACCCCTTTTGTGATGACGCGAGGTTGCTATGATTTTGTAACTAATCAAAACAGCTTGAACAAATTAAATGTAGAGGATCACTGAAGTAGGATTTATATTCAATTTCCTTAATATCAGACAAGAACTTTTAAAGCTTGGACATTTTGCCCCCTTTCTGATGCTGCAGCAACCCTGGCGGCCATGTTTTTCAACCGATCGGAAATATTTGAACAATCTTGGTAAAGGGTGCCCCAAGAAACATTTGTGCAAAATAATTTTCAAATTGGGCCAGTACTTTTGGACAAGAAGATTTTTAAAATTTTAACAAAAAAAAAACAAGCTCCTCCTCCTGGCGGCCATGTTTTTCAACCGATCGGAAATATTTGAACAATCTTGGTAAAGGGTGCCCCAAGGAACATTTGTGCAAAATAATTTTCAAATCGGGCCAGTACTTTTGGTCAAGAAGATTTTTAAAATTTTAACAATGCACATATAAGGAAAACAGGCTCCGCCCCCTGGCGGCCATGTTTTTCAACCGATCGGAAATATTTGAACAATCTTGGTAAAGGGTGCCCCAATGAACATTTGTGGAAAATAATTTTCAAATCGGGCAAGTACTTTTGGACAAGAAGATTTTTTAAGTTTTAACAATGCACGTAGAAGGAAAACAAGCTTCGCCCCCTGGCGGCCATGTTTTTCAACGGATCGGAAATATTTGAACAATCTTGGTAAAGGGTGCCCCAAGGAACATTTGTGCAAAATAATTTTCAAATCGGGCCAGTACTTTTGGTCAAGAAGATTTTTAAAATTTTAACAATGCACATATAAGGAAAACAGGCTCCGCCCCCTGGCGGCCATGTTTTTCAACCGATCGGAAATATTTGAACAATCTAGGTAAAGGGTGCCCCAATGAACATTTGTGGAAAATAATTTTCAAATCGGGCCAGTACTTTTGGACAAGAAGTTTTTTTAAGTTTTAACAATGCACGTATAAGGAAAACAAGCTCCGCGCCCTGGCGGCCATGTTTTTCAACGGATCGGGAATATTTGAACAATCTTGGTAAAGGGTGCCCCAAGGAACATTTGTGCAAAATAATTTTCAAATTGGGCCAGTACTTTTTGACAAGAAGATTTTTAAAATTTTAACAATGCACATATAAGGAAAACAGGCTCCACCCCCTGGCGGCCATGTTTTTCAATCGATCGGAAATATTTGAACAATCTTGGTAAAGGGTGCCCCAATCAACATTTGTGGAAAATAATTTTCAAATCGGGCCAGTACTTTTGGACAAGAAGATTTTTTAAGTTTTAACAATGCACATATAAGGAAAACAAGTTCCACGCCCTGGCGGCCATGTTTTTCAACGGATCGGAAATATTTGAACAATCTTCGTAAAGGGTGCCCCAAGGAACATTTGTGCAAAACAATTTTCAAATCGGGCCAGTACTTTTTGACAAGAAGATTTTTAAAATTTTAACAATGCACATATAAGGAAAACAGGCTCCGCCCCCTGGCGGCCATGTTTTTCAACCGATCGGAAATTTTTGAACAATCTTGGTAAAGGGTGCCCCAATGTACATTTGTGCAAAATAATTGTCAAATCGGGCCAGTACTTCTGGACAAGAAGATTTTTAAAGTTTTAACAATGCACATATAAGGAAAATAAGCTCCGCCCCCTGGCGGCCATGTTTTTCAACGGATCGGAAATATTTGAACAATCTTGGTAGAGGGTACCCCAAGGAACATTTGTGCAAAATAATTTTTAAATCGGGCCAGTACTTTTGGACAAGAAGATTTTTTAAGATTTGGCAATTTTCCCCTTTTCTGTTGCCGCGGCAACCAAAGTTCTCGATGGAATTTAAATCTTTGAACAATTTTTAAAGAGGTTCACCAAAGGAACATTCCTGTGAAGTTTTTTTTGAAATTGGTCAAGTGGTTAAGGAGGAGATGATCTAAATGTTAACGACGGACGACGACGGACGACGTAAGACGGACAAAAAGTGATCAGAATAGCTCACCTTGAGCCTTTGGCTCTAGGTGATCTAAAAATAGAAAATCTCTATAATTGAATGGATAACATAATGACTAAAAGTGGAAAACATTGTGGCAAAAGGAGAAATTGCTCTTTTTGAGCAATTTCTTCTTGTCAGTATGTTTTCAAAAAGCTATCTGCTGCAGATGCGTCAGAAAGCATCTTTATGAGGGAAAGGGTTAAGAGTGTATGGTTTGATCTACAGTCAGTAATGGCCTGAAACTTGATCTGGCTTAAAAATAACTATCAAATGACAAAGGCCAATTAGATAAGTCTTTAACCCCTTTCCAGCATACAATAAATCTGCAGCAGACAACAATAAAAATATGTAGGCAAAACTATGTAAATCAAAGTAAAATAATTATTGTTAAGAGATGAAAACATTGTAGCTAAGGAGAAACTGCTCATAATGTTTTTCTAAAGTCTTCTGCTGCAGCCACATCAAAGAAGTAAGAATCAAAACATTGACCTGGCCAGAATAGAGATAAATCAAAATTCAATAATGCCAAAAGTTCATTCACTCACAGCAGAGGTTAACAGACTGAAAATATAAAGTTATTAACCCTTCAGAGGCCTGAATAAGTAAGGAGGAGTTATAAGGTTATTGATAGAAAATATTCTCTCTTATTAACCCTTTCCCTCATACGACAATTCTGCAGAAGACAACTGAATGTATTTTGTCAAAAAAATGGAAAATCTCAATAATTGAATGGATAACCTATGACTAAAAGTGGAAAACATTGTTGAGCAATTTTTTCTTTCGTCACTGTTTTCAAAAAGCCTTCTGCTGCAGAGGTGTCAGAAAGCGTTTATATGAGGGAAAGGGTTAAAACCATTATTGTCACATTGTGGCCACTCAGAAGAATTGTCTTACTTAGATGATCACAGCTCTAGATAAGGGGCAATTTTCATGTTCTTAAATCCTTATTTGACATTCAAAACCTATGTTGTGGGTACTCTAAAGAATGGTCTCAGTGAGACGATTCTTTTGAGTACCCACAACATCGGATTGTGTTGAGTAATAAGAGAAATATTGTGGGGGAAAGACCTGTTCAATCCCTCTAATCATGTCCAGTTTGGAGGTCAAAACTCAAATAAGGATTTCAGAATATGATCTGCACACAATATTTTGATTATAATTGATTGTTCGTTCATAGAGGATATTACATGAGTGGTCATTCAATACGGAATTTATTAAACGAGTTTTCTGAAATTGATAAGAACGAGCCTGATAAATTTCGTATTGAATGACCACGAATGTAATGTTCTTTTTATATCATAAATACTAATTTAATGATTTACAGCGCATAATATCCATATAAACGTCGCTATAAAGCGCACATATTTACAACGCTAAACGTTACGTTATGACGTCACGTTACGTAGCATTGTTATTACACTAGTTGAATACGCAATTTATTACACCAGCCAGTCAGTCTTAATGCTAATCCTGCAACCCTGAGCACCAAGGAAGGCAGCCATTACTAACATTTTCAAAGTATTTGGTATGACCCAACAGGGAATCAAACCTAAGACCTCCCACACCTGAGGCGTGTTGCTACTGACTGAGCTACCGGCCGTAGTGATGATGTAGAGTGTATGACTCTCATGCCAAAGGTCCCGGGTTCACATGTATACATTAATGAGGGGTTCTGCTTTTGGATTTTTTTCACACAAACAGCAAGAGTACTGGTTCCGTCCCAAGGGAAGCAGATATCAATTATTATTAATAAAAGATAAAAGCTTGTATCGCAATCAATGTAAAATAAATAAGTTTTAACCTTTTCCCTCATATATACGCTTTCTGACGCCTCTGCAGCAGACGGCGTTTTGAAAACATAGTGACAAAAGAAGAAATTGCACGAAACGTGCAATATCTCCTTTTGCCACAATGTTTTCCATTTTTTGTCATAGGTTACCCATTCAATTATAGAGATTTTCTATGTTTTGACAAAATACGTTCAAAGTCGTCTGCTGCAGAATTGTCGTATGAGGGAAAGGGTTAACTAAACTAAAGGTCTCACCCACTTACTTGATAGTCCAAATAGGAGACTAGCAGACAGTGTTTGAAATTTCAATGGGAAAAGGTTCATATTACAAATAATGTTTTCATACAGGGTCCTGTTGTTTCAAGAAGCTTCTTTCACACAAAGAACAATTCTGCAGCAGACGACTTTGAACATGTTTTGTCAAAAAATGGAAAATTTCTATAATTGAATGGATAACCTATGACTTAAAGTGGAAAACATTGTGACAAAAGAAGAAATATTTCTTGTTTTGAGCAATATCTTCTTTTGTCACTATGTTTTCAAAAAGCCGTCTGACAGGCGTAATAAGCGTCTATATAAGGAAAAGGGTTAATTAACTTGATGGTTCCAGATTTGTTATGCTCTTCTCAGAGGCCTTATTAGACCTTTCCCACAAACAAAAAGTCTGGAAGACAGTGGTGCAGAAGTAGAGCATTGGCCTCTCTTATCAAATGTCCCTGTTTCAAGTCTTGTGATGAGCAGGTCCTGACTTTGGGATTTTCCACACAACAGTGCGAGTACTGGTTAAGTCTCCAGGAAGCAGACGTCGAGTGTGATTAATATAAGCTGAAAGCTTGCTTCGCAATCGATGTAAAATAAATAATGTTTAAATAGAAAAACAAAAAAGTCTGTGATTGATGCATTTGCAAACATTTAATTCAAGATAATTTATGGAAACTCGATAAATGAAAGAACAATTATTTAATAAAGTTGCAGTGCTCTAGATAAGGGGCATTTTTCATATTCTTAAATCCTTATTTGACATTCAAACCTTATGATGTGGGTACTCAAAAGAATCATCTCAGTGAGATTGTGGGGGGGGAAAGACCTTTTCACTCCCTTTTATCTAGTCTTCTGAAGTTGAGAACATTGTGGCAAAAGAAGAATTTGCTCGTTTTTAGCAATTTCTCTTTTTGACACAACATTTTCAAAAGTCATCTGCTGCAGAGGCATCAGAAAGCGTCTGTATGTGGGAAAGCGATGTACCGGTAGGTAGAATATTTTCCTTGCATTATCAGTACATGTATTATTATTGACTCAAATAATTGTTTTGGTAAGACACTTCTGTTGACTTTTAAGTACCAGAAAATAGGGTCAAATAAGGATTCAAAAGTATGAAATACGCCCCCTACTCCATTCTTATTAAAGCACACACTGTGACACATATTTGACAAATCTGCAGCAGACGACTGAAAAAAACATTATGGCAAAAAGCCGAAATAGCTGCTTTATTCAATAATCCTAGTTTCATATGTATACAGAAATTTTCTGTATTTTCACCTAGAAAGATGTCTGATGACTGATTTGTTTGTATGTGGGAAAGGGTTGATCTACAGAATTAACAATGGAAGATGAGACCACAGCTGCAGTCGGGTCATTTTCAACAAAAACATGCACTATGTATAATGTAATGGCCATCCCCGCTAACAACCCAGCATAAACAAATTGAACAATGTCGTTCTTTGCACTAACGCACTTAAGTTAACCCTGTCGGACTAAGTGTCCCTCATATAGACGCTTTCTGACACCTCTGCATGTTTTCAACTCTATTCAGTTATTATAATTTCATTTAACCCTTTCCCTCATATAGACGCTTTCTGACGCCTCTGCAGCAGACAGCTTTTTGAAAACATAGTGACAAAAGAAGAAATTGCCCAAAACGTGCAATTTCTCCTTTTGCCACAATGTTTTCCACTTTTTGTCATAGGTTAGCCATTCAATTATGGAGATTTCCTATGTTTTGACAACATACATTCAAAGTCGTCTGCTGCAGAATTGTCGTATGAGGGAAAGGGTTAAGTTAACCCTGTCGGACCGAGTGTCCCTGATATAGACGCTTTCTGACGCCTCTGCATGTTTTCGACTCTATTCCGTTACTAAAATTTCATTTAAAGGGAGTTTCAAATTTTTGTTGCAGCTATGTTTTCAAAGTCGTCTGCTGCAGAGGCTTTCTGACGACTCTGCAGCAGACAGCTTTTTGAAAACATAGTGACAAAAGAAGAAATTGCTCAAAACGAGCAATTTCTTCTTTTGCCACAATGTGTTCTACTTTTAGTCATAGGTTATCCATTCAATAAAAGAGATCATCCATTGTTTGACAAAATATATTTTAAGTCGTCTGCTGCAGCATTGTTGTATGAGGGAAAGGGTTAACGCCGCTTTCAACAATTTTCAGTTATATCATGGCATTTCCTGACAACAGCCAGCCAGTCGTAATGATAACCGCTGAACCCTGAGCACCAAGGAGGATGCCATCACAACCTTTTTGAAAGTCTTTGGTATGACCAAGCAGGAGGATCAAAACCCACGATCGCTATATCACTACACCACCGAGGCGGTCTTTCAAGATAGAATACGGCTTCAAATCAACCAGCGATGATACAAACAATAGCCAAGTATATTTCTCTTTTCAAGGTAGAATATGTACTAGAAATTTAAATCAATCATGGAATGCATCCAGGTACATTTCTCTTTTCAATGTAGAATAATTATGTACTAGAAGTTTTAATCAATCATGGAATGCATCCAAGTATATTTCTCTTTTCAAGGAAGTATACTGCTTCAATTCAACCATGGATGATACAAGCAATAGATGAGTACATTTCTCTTTTCAAGGTAGAATTTCTCTTTTCAAGGAAGAATACTGCTTCAATTCAACCATGGATGATACAAGTATATTTCTCTTTTCAAGGAAGAATACTGCTTCAATTCAACCAAGGATGATACAAGCAATAGATGAGTACATTTCTCTTTTCAAGGTAGAATTTCTCTTTTCAAGGAAGAATACTGCTTCAATTCAACCATGGATGATACAAGTATATTTCTCTTTTCAAGGAAGAATACTGCTTCAATTCAACCAGGGATGATACAAGTATATTTCTCTTTTCAAGGAAGAATACTGCTTCAATTCAACCAAGGATGATACAAGCAATAGATGAGTACATTTCTCTTTTCAAGGTAGAATTTCTCTTTTCAAGGAAGAATACTGCTTCAATTCAACCATGGATGATACAAGTATATTTCTCTTTTCAAGGAAGAATACTGCTTCAATTCAACCAAGGATGATACAATTACATTTCTCTTTTCAAGGAAGAATACTACTTCAATTCAACCATGGATGATACAAGTATATTTCTCTTTTCAAGGAAGAATACTGCTTCAATTCAACCAGGGATGATACAAGTATATTTCTCTTTTCAAGGAAGAATACTGCTTCAATTCAACCATGGATGATACAAGTATATTTCTCTTTTCAAGGAAGAATACTGCTTCAATTCAACCATGGATGATACAAGTATATTTCTCTTTTCAAGGAAGAATACTGCTTCAATTCAACCAAGGATGATACAAGCAATAGATGAGTACATTTCTCTTTTCAAGGTAGAATTTCTCTTTTCAAGGAAGAATACTGCTTCAATTCAACCATGGATGATACAAGTATATTTCTCTTTTCAAGGAAGAATACTGCTTCAATTCAACCAAGGATGATACAATTACATTTCTCTTTTCAAGGAAGAATACTGCTTCAATTCAACCATGGATGATACAAGTATATTTCTCTTTTCAAGGAAGAATACTGCTTCAATTCAACCAGCGATGATACAAGTATATTTCTCTTTTCAAGGAAGAATACTGCTTCAATTCAACCATGGATGATACAAGCAATAGATGAGTACATTTCCTTTTTCAAGGTAGAATTTCACTTTTCAAGGAAGAATACTGCTTCAATTCAACCATGGATGATACAAGTATATTTCTCTTTTCAAGGAAGAATACTGCTTCAATTCAACCAAGGATGATACAAGCATGGATGATACAAGCAATAGATGAGTACATTTCTCTTTTCAAGGTAGAATTTCTCTTTTCAAGGAAGAATACTGCTTCAATTCAACCATGGATGATACAAGTATATTTCTCTTTTCAAGGAAGAATACTGCTTCCATTCAACCAGGGATGATACAAGTATATTTCTCTTTTCAAGGAAGAATACTGCTTCAATTCAACCATGGATGATACAAGTATATTTCTCTTTTCAAGGAAGAATACTGCTTCAATTCAACCATGGATGATACAAGTATATTTCTCTTTTCAAGGAAGAATACTGCTTCAGTTCAACCAAGGATGATACAATTATATTTCTCTTTTCAAGGAAGAATACTGCTTCAATTCAACCAAGGATGATACAAGTATATTTCTCTTTTCAAGGAAGAATACTGCTTCAATTCAACCAAGGATGATACAAGTATATTTCTCTTTTCAAGGAAGAATACTGCTTCAGTTCAACCAAGGATGATACACTTATATTTCTCTTTTCAAGGAAGAATACTGCTTCAGTTCAACCATGGATGATACAAGCAATAGATGAGTACATTTCTCTTTTCAAGGTAGAATTTCTCTTTTCAAGGAAGAATACTGCTTCAATTCAACCAGGGATGATACAAGTATATTTCTCTTTTCAAGGAAGTATACTGCTTCAATTCAACCATGGATGATACATGCAATAGCCAAGTATATTTCTCTTTTCAAGGAAGTATTTTCATGTTCTAAAGTCCTTATTAATTTGACATTCAAATCCTATGTTGTGGGTACTCAAAAGAATCGTCTCAATGAGACGAACCTTTTAAGTACCCATGACATAGGATTTGTTTGAGTAATAAGAGAAATATTGTCGGGAAAAGACCTGTTCACTCCTCTTATCTAGTCGGAGGTTTTGCACCCTATAGACATGTTTATTTCTCATTTCAAGGAAAGATACTGCTACAAAGTAATCACAGATACACGTCCTATAGCATCATCATCATTTAAACTGTATTGTGATAATGCCTGTAGATAATATGCAGACAATTTATAAGCTGCACAATGTATATGTATGTATGCACAGCGCAAACTATGCATGGCAGCTACACTAACAGTAGTACATGTATAACACTGCTTCAAATCATATTTCAATCAGAGCTCTAGATAAGGGGCATTTTTCATGTTCTAAAATCCCTATATGACATTCAAACCTTATGTGATGGATACTCAAATGAATCGTCTCAGTGAGACGATTCATTTGAGTACCCACAACATAGTATTTGGTTGAGTAATAGGAGAAATATTGTGGTAAAAAGACCCGTTCACTCCCTCTGATCTAGTCATCTGTTGGATGGCCAGAAAGATATTCTGAAAAACCAAATACATGACATGCATGTATGACATCAAAATGATCTATGTTTTACAAGTTGAAAGCTTGTGTTAATCAAAATTTCAAATGTTGTTTCTATGAGACAAATGGTTAATGGTTATCCCTTTCCCACATGTAGATGTATATAGACGCACTTACTTTGATTTTTTTTTTTATATTTTGTCATAAATCAACTAGTCTGCAGCAGACGCCTGAAAATATATCTAGGCAAAAACACAGAAACTCTCTGTAAATAAAGGTCAAATTACTGAAAAAAAGTTCAAAAAGTTGTCTACTACAGATGTGTCAAAATATGTCTATAGGTGGGAAAGGGTTAAAAGTAGTCCAACTTCTTGGTTTAATTTGTAAAATAATATTTCCTGTTACGTCTAAAAGTCTGCACTTAATCCTACACTAACCAATTCAATACCTGGCATTTAACCCTTACCAGGGACAATATATAACCCTTTTCCTCATATAGACGCTTTCTGAGCCTCTGCAGCAGACAGCTTTTTGAAAACATAGTGACAAAAGAAGAAATTGCATGTTTTAATTTCCCTTTTTGCCACAATGTTTTCCACTTTTTGTCATAGGTTATCCATTCAATCATGGAGATTTTCTATTTTTTGACAAAATACGTTCAAAGTCGTCTGCTGCATAATTGCCGTATGAGGGAAAGGGATAATACATGGTCCCTGCCCTTACATACATACACAAAATCTGCTGCAGACGACTTTGAAATCATAATTGGCGAAAAATTGGAAAATCTCCATAAATGTCTCCATCTCCATCTTAATAATTAAATAGAGTTAAAAACATTGTGGCAAAAGGAAAAATTGCTCATTATGTTTTACAAAATGTTTTGCTGCAAAGGCGTCATGACGAAAGCGTCTGCACCTTGGAAAGGATTGAATTAACCCTTTCCCTCATATAGATGCTTTCTGACGCCTCTGCAGCAGACAGCTTTTTGAAAACATAGAGACAAAAGAAGAAATTGCTCAAAACGAGCAATTGCTCCTTTTGACACAATGTTTTCCACCTTTAGTCATAGCTTAGTTATCCATTCAATTATAGAGATTTTCTAATTTTTGACAAAATATGTTCAAAGTCGGCTGCTGCAGAATTGTCATATGAGGGAAAGGGTTAACTAACTTTGTCCAAAGGGATGGGCTTCAGTTATATTGTGATGATCAACTTATTTTATTTAGCAAAGTACGTATGTAATGTAAATCAGAATTAAATTGATATTTTTTTATTCTGACCTAAATTCATCATTATTGATGATTATTCACATGACCCTTAGCCCTTTCCCTCATACGACAAAGCTGCAGCAGACGCCTTTGAACATATTTTGTCACTATGTTTTCCAAAAGCTGTCTGCTGCAGAGGCGTCAGAAAGCGTCTATATGAGGGAAAGGGTTAACAGTGTTTTCTGAAGAGAGCTTTTTTCTGCGTTTTTTCGAAGCAACTTAATTGAATTTGACGCATAGTAATTGAAAATATGCGCTGTTATGATGCACTAAAAATGAAAATTGACGCCTTTTGAAAACATTGTGACGAAAGGAGCAATTTCACCTTTTGCTGCAATGTTTCCAACTATTTTCAGTAATTATCCGTATAATTAAAGAGATTTTCCATATATTTTCTAGTAGACATTTTCATAGTCGTCTGCTGCAGATTTGCTGTATGTGGGAAAGGGTTAATATCGATAGATGCTTTCAATTCTCAGCTTCAAGTTTATCATATGAACATGACAACATAAATACAATAGGTGACTGGTCCTTATCGTATAAAATGATCTAAATCCTAAAGCATGACTGTATCATGCAGCTCTCGGTTCTTGAATCTTTAGTAGTTCAAGAACTGTTTATATATTTCCAAAAACCCATTATACGTTATAAATTTTATGTGAACCGGTGCTTTGTTTATTTACTCATAAATTTTTGGTTTTTGACATGAATTTATAAGTATTCCCATGAGCCCTGATAAATGATAAGAGGTTCGAGAACCGGTGTATCCACGCTATAATGAAAGACATAAAGGAAGCGGTCTGTCAAAAAGTAAACGAAAATATCCTTTTTTGGTCAAGCTTATCAGACAGGAGAGATTTCCACAGAAATTTTACTACGACGTATTACTTAAAATCTATTGTCAGCAACATTTTTATACTGGAAACAACAGAATCCAATGACGCCACAATTCGTCAAATTGAATAGCACACAATAAATAATAAAGGTTACCGATTTATGTAAGGCAAGTCACCGAAACAGGGCAGTGTACTACGATATTATTGTTCCATCATTGGGTTCACAATGGCCTATTTATAGATTATGGAAATTTTAAGATTTCTCGTCTTATTTACTCTTGAACACTTATGAAATGAAAGAGAAACAAGATGATGTTAGTACTTATTTACTTTGTACAACAAATGATACCGCTTACCTGTGCAGACATGATTTCTATTGTTTTTATTTAGCCTATTCCATCAGTAGTACTTCTTCAGCTCCGTAAACATGCACTTTACGAGTATTCCGAATATACTATTCCAAGGGAGATTATTCCAGTTGTGGTAAACTACTGACAATCTACGAACCATTTTACCTCCCTTTACTGATGTGTCACTGGCACTTTAGGATTAATTATATTCGTGGTTTTCATTTAAAATATGCATCTTTTTTTGTGGAGATTTTCTTTGAGTTGTTCATGTTGTACGAATGTATGTGGTACGGAATACTGTTGTGCATATCCTACCATCGCATATTAACGAGAACGCGATGGTAGGATAGTAGGATGATAGGACGATAGGATAGTAGGATGGTATGGTAGGACAGAAGGATGGTAGGATGGTAGGACAGTAGGATGGCGATGGTAGGACAGTACGATGGTAGGATGGCGATGGTAGGACAGTACGATGGTAGGATGGCGATGGTAGGATAGTACGATGGTAGGATGGCGATGGTAGGACTGTACGATGGACATATTGCCAGTTATGCGGTAAAAATTGAACTTGCTTAACCAAAAAAAGAGTGTTGCTGTGCGCTAAACATTAAGATGTAATTTAAATGTTTTTAATACTTTTTCATAATTGTCACCTTGAAATCCAGTTTTAAAGGGTTACAATATGTCATATAAACTATTCTGTTTGATTGATACGGTATTTGGTATTTCAGCCATATTGATAAAGCGGGAACACTCGGAAGTACAAAGAAATGTTTGATGTATTGTTAAATACTTTCATATGTCAATTTAAGAAACAAAAAGGAAGGCAAGAAAATCCATTATCACTAATTATCAAATCAAACAGACATGTATCGCCTTCCGACAATTCAAATATAAAATTTAACAATAGAGCTTATCACTTCATATGCTGCCTTGAGCTGTTTATACAGTCATAGGCGTGGCTCAATTTAGTTCCACATTGTGATTTTTGGAATAAAAATCGATGTAGGACAATCGGGGGAAAATACAGTAAGGTGTCGGCTAATCCCTGCCCGGGGTGAAGATATCACTACAGTTCGGTTCATTTAAAAGTCCACAATCAAGGAATATTTCGTTTTCTCTATGAAACAGTTTATATCGAATTATCTCTACTTTTCGTTGTGCTTTTCATCAGAAATAACTAACACAAGTAAGGAGTATTTGTAACAGTAATATATTACAATTCCACGTCTCTGTATGTTTGTGATATCCCTTCAACAATGCTAATCAAAGCGCTGAAAGCGATAATGGTATAGGGGCATATGTAAGTTGAAAATATATGGCATAGATACTATGGACAAACATTGTTGAAACAATAAACAATGACCTTTAAAACAAACCAAACCAAAAATGTGTGAAGCAACACATATTGCCTGCCATATACATATACCTTATTTATCAAAGTTTGACACTTTTCTTGTATAAAGAAAATAAATCAGGAAGGACAAAAGATTGACAAAAAACCGAGCAGCGACCCTTAATTAAAATATTTCCAGTTCAGAAATCACTAAAGATCCACAATGTATATTGTAATCATGCTGAAAGATGAAAGACAATCGAAAGCATGCTAGAGTTATGTTTCTTTTTGCACTGCACATCTGTATCTCAGAGTTCCATATACACTTAGTCTTAAATTGATACATTGGACATCTATTGAGACAATAACAGAAGAAAAAAATGAGTTTACACCTAAAAAACCAGATCAGATTTGTGTTCAAAATATTGTATCGATCTCCTAATCCCAATATATACGTGTGACGACTTTGAAATGGATCAGCGAAACAGAAACAAAGTTTTGACCCATTAATGCAAACCGTAACGGACAGACGGACGGATGGATGAACACAAAGACGGACAGACAGTCAGTCGCTCCGGACGAAGTACACAGCTCGGGGAAGCACTCATTAACGAACAAGGGCATTTCACGGAACGCATGTGTTACATGCGAAAGTCATATACATGTAATAAGTGAGAACATGGAAAGACAAATATACACACTCCAAACGCAGCATGCTAAAGTTATGGTAATGGTGCACTGCACATCTGTAGGTCATAAGTTACCTACAAACCACGTTTGAAAAGGATACAATGGAAATTAATTGAGACAATCGCTGAACTAAATAAGGAAAAATGGAGATAACTAAAATAAACAGACCAGAGTTATGTACCTAGTACTTTGCCGTTCTCCTGATCACACGGTATAAGTGTAACCACTTTGAAATAAATCTGCCATACAGTAACAACTAGTTGACCAATACATGCAATCCATGAAGTATTGATTACAGAAGTCGTACAAGGTTAATTTACAAAAGCCTATTTAGACTACATTTCTAGTTTATTTGTCAACAAATACAGCAAGGTCTAGATTACACGTTGACGGACGTTGAGTCTTCAATTAACGCCAATGCATATACATTATAAATCCTGTCCCAAAATCGCTAGAAGCGCCTCAATTATAAAATAAATAATGACCTTGCGGTTATAACTCGTGTGCGTGTTGATATTTTCGGCCAAATTTCTTTCCGACGTTTGACAAAAGTCAATGCGACATGTGTCATTCGTCTTTCACCAATGGGCTAAGTCTATGTGGAAAAGCAGCCAGTTGCTTGGGAATATTGTTGTGTGGAGTACAGACTGGCGTGAGAAAACCAGGAAATACATTTGTAGGTGAACTGGCCGCCGTGGTATGTTGAAATTAACTTATCTTTAATTTGTAGATTTAATTTCTATTTCCTATTTTGAATAGTGATGAAAACATTGTGGAAAAAGACAAACTTGCTGATTATCATTCATCTGTTAAGGTGAGTCAAATGTGTCTAAAAGGGGCAACGGTTAAAATAATAACTGAAGACAAATGTTTTCGTTATCTAGGTTATAGAAAAGAATTCATGTTTCAAAGCATTGTTTGGAAAGGAGGAATTGCTCATTGTCAGCAATTGCTCCGTTTGCAAATACACTTTCAACATTCGTATGTAACTAAGTAGCTATAACGGAAACGGTTCAACCCTTTCCCGCTTACAGTCGCTTGTTTACGCATGTGCAGCAGATGGCTGCAAAATTGTTTATCGTGACTCATTTCCTATTTTCCCACAAAGGTTTCAACTATATATTTTTCCCCTTGATGTAAGGCCATATTGCTCGTTATCATTCATCTCTAGAATGTTATTCACAATGTGTCGAGTAAAAGAATGTCCATAGTAAAACGTTCAAATATAAAAGGAATTAATTTGAAACGTGTTTGAAAGCATTGTGTGAAAAGGAGAAATTGCTCATTGTCAGCAACAGCTCCATTTTCAACAATATTTTCAATATTCGAACTGTTATAGTATCACGTTAAGGATTCCGCTTCCATGGGGAGGTTGTAACCATTTTTCGCTTACAGATGTGCAGCAGCAGACGACAATCGAAAACATTGTGTCAAAAGGAGAAATTTCTTATCGTAGGCAATTTCTACTTTTGCCACAATGGTTTCAACTCCTTTCAATACTTTTATTTACAGTGATTTTCACATTTCTCTATATAAGTCGACTGTTGTAAACTAATGGGTTCACAGCACGATCGACGTTACCTAACACCACTGACATTGAGGTCAATCATAGTTCAGAGTGTGTTTCACGCGTTGGAACTATTTTGTCTCATTAATTAATGAAAGTGGAGGGTTTTTCGATATTCGGTCGAACCAATGAAATCGTTGAAAAGGCAGATTATAACCAATCAAAACTCGATTTTGGCGTAGGAAATCAATTTGAGTGGATTGTGGTTGCAGCCGTAATCCGACTTTTCGAAAGCAGCCTGAGTATGGTATAGTGGCGAGACGCCCCTATCCCAAAAACGACTAAGTCTCAAGGAGTTAAAGTTTAAAGATGAACTGGCGTGTGTATCGGACTGTCTCTGTTTCAATCCCATTCACGAGTAATAAGCAATGTCGCAGAGGAAAAACGTTGAACACAGAAGCGCAAAATTGACAGCCTAACACGGGGTTGTGTTATGTTGTAAACTGTCCCTTTTTAATGTTAATGATGAATTGAAATAAGTTACAAGTTAACACCATGCCTTCACAACGGCGTGTCAAGAAACATCAAAAGGATAAATGATGTTTGTCAAGTTATTATATGTAATAATTATCCAATCAACCTGACTCAATTATATCCCCTTTCTCAGACATTTCGACTGGAAAGTTAAGTATAGACATTATCAATGCCATATGTAAACAACGTCAACAAATTCAAAGTAAAAATTGTGCGGGAATTAACAACGCCAACAAACAACAACGAAAACAAAACAGCAAGTATTACATGGATTGACTTTACCTTGACTTTGATACTTGATACTTTGGGAGTTCCAGAGACATAGTTATAAACAACTTGAGTTCAAGTGACTTATATAGTGTGTCATACATATATCTTATATTTGTTGGAGTGCCAATATGTGTGTCTGTTTTAAGTGAAAATTAAACTTTGTGTAGTTATTTAACATTCTAAAACAAAGACACCACAGCACAACATATCACTAAAGTGACACCGGCTCTCTCCATACACGTATATATTTCCCTAATTTCTTCTGGCTGAAATTTAATGTGCCTGTTGATATATCTTCACCTTACGTACCACAGAGCGATTTGCATTCATTGGTGATTGTCCAACTGTAATATAGGAGCGATTTTGATCACACACGCTGACTTTTCCCTAATGATCCTGGATAATTTTACAAACCTCCCAGAAAACAACCCTTCCCAAGAATCATGATTTTTCCTTTACTAACATGAATTCCTTGGTAAAAGAAAGCGGCACTTACGTGAAAAAAAACTTCACATCCAATACGCCATCCCTTTACGCACCACGCAGTTCAGGGGTTTAACGATCGTGACTTCTACTTTCGCCGGAAAAGGCATTTTGATTACCTCAGTTTCCTCCCCATCCTTCGATCTTAAGAACCACAACTAAACCCGGGCCTGTAACCAATAATTATTTAGTTTCCGTGTGGAGTCTGTAGAAAGGGGTGTCATTGGAACCAGGAGGCTATAATTATGTTGTTATGATTGTCACGTGTGGTATCACTCCAAGTGCGCTCAGAAGAATGACGATGTCAACCTGTCCTACCATAGGTCCGATGACCTGTCTTTTACGTGCTTCTCTTGCGGCGTGTCGAGCTTTTCTTAAAGCCTCCTCGAATCTGTTCATGTTCCCTCGAATGAATCAATCCTAGTCAGTCCCGCAGGTAGTCGTTGTTCAAACCACAGCATCGACATATCAAATCCTGAAAGTATCTCAATTTGCAACCTATCTGATAGTTCAAACATACCAAGGTCAACAAACACATATAGTGAAGAAAATCCCAGCCCATCCTGTTCGAGCCCTAAACAGAAAACCAGGCATAATTTCCGAACAAATAATATTAGAGTAGAATACCTAAACATACACAGCGCAGCAAGCTCCAACACATAGGCATCTTTCTGGAACTCCATTGATTCTGTTAACTGCGACATCATTAATTTTTTGGCTGCGAGACCTGGCTGAATCCGAGCATGGATGATGCCGACGTATTTCCCCCACCCCCTCCCCCAACAGCATTTTGGACATATACAGAAAAGACAAAGCAGACGGGTATGATAGCATTCTTATCCTTGTTTTAAACACTATCATCAGTGAACCCGTGGAAGTGAACACACCAAGCGACACCTTCTTCCTAAAAATAGACTGTATCAAATAGGACTGTGTCATATATACTGTATCATATAGACTGTATCAAATATATCAAATACAATGTAGACTGTATCATATCAACAAAGCGTCGCTAATTATTGGTTCAGCCTGCAGACCCACCACCAACGACGAAACCTATGCAAGAGAACATTTCAATACCATGTCGAATATTTATATGGAATTTAAGAACTTGACAATCTGGATGGCGGGTGATCTCAACCTCCCAGACATCAACTGGTCAAACTACACCATCTGTGGCCACCAGTATCGAAAAGACACCCTCGATCAATTTTTACAGTTAAAACCAGAGCTAGACCTTGACTTCCTTCCTAGAGGCGAAAACGATCTGGATCTTTTTCTCGCCCATCGACCTAATCAAATTAACAGATGTTCACCCATACCAGTCTTTACCGACCACCACGCAGTATTTCTCGACACCAACGTCATTAGCCAGCCAAGAGGACCATGTACATGTAGGGAAAAACAGACACTGGCGCCATAAAGATGACGTGCAAAGCACTCTCTGATCTAATCTTCAATTCCATCTCTACTACACCACGTGACCAGATATGAACAACATATGGAAACTTTTGAAGGATTTCCTAGCATATCATTGATGAGGAGGCCTATCCCGCCCGAGTTCCACTAGATTCAACCAACATTGGATAAACAAAGATGTTCGGCGGGCTATCAGGTTGAAAAGTCGATGGTTTAATCGAGCCAAGACGAACAACTCCCCTACTGCGTGGGCCAAAGCTTTCCATACAATTCCATTGAACTCAAGTCAGTTGTTATTGAGAAATAGCTCTGACTAGAAATGAAAAGGGCAATAACTGAGTGAAAAATCATCGAGCCAGAACCTTTTTCGGGGAGCATAATGAAGTAAAACTAAAGACAAATAAAACAATTCGTTCTTTCTAATAATCGTATTCATTTAACCTTTCCCAATTAAAACTATGGACACTATCTTGAAATAAAAGATATAATTATTGATAAAATTGAAAACACTGTGGCGAACGAGACTGCTAATCATAATTTTTTTTCTCATTTTGCCATAATGTTTTCAAAAATTGTATGCATCTGCAAGTTGGACAGGGTTTACATTTCCAAAATGACAATTGTTATCATAACTGCGTTACAAATTTACAATTAACTTTGTTGAATCTTTAGCTGAATATGACATTGTCGGGATAGGAGTTTTGAGCCCTTATCCCATCTACGATTCAACATTACTCTCTCGTAATTCGATTTTTTTTTATTGATTGCCATCTGCTTCACACTGATTTGATTGGTTGACCAAATAACGCAAAATCCACCCGCATTCATAATTGAGTCAAACTATATCTTACTAGGTGCATACAAGAGAACCAGAAAAAAGGCGATGCATAAAGAATACTTACAATTGTTGTTATTTAAATTGTGTCCGAAGCAAAATTCCATAAGTTTAAACTTATTTATTTTACATCGATTGCGAAAGCTTTATAAGCTTTAATTAATCACGCTCGATAGCAAAATTCCATAGCATGTAATATATTAATTCAAATATTGGTGTGTTATGTCTGGTGGTTTAGAAGTAGTAGTCGTAAATGATGCAATACCGAAAAGGAAGTAATATAGCTTATTTTTTAATAATATATCAATGAATCAACAGAAAAGTCATTATCCCAACCATTCATAGATAATCAATTTATCAATCGCTTCATCTTGATTGATATCAAATCCTGTATATAGAATATAATTATGATTGAGTGTATGTCAATTTTCAGCATTTTTTCAATATCAAGTGTGGATTTTTTCCATTTAACTGGATACATTATACTTAAGGGCCGCTTAGATAAATAAGTATTGTCTGTTGGCAGGCAGGTTGTGTCGCTTCATAAAAAAATGGCGGCATTTTGTTAACCATGCTTGTTTATATCAACTATGCCATATTTTCGCCTTACAATTGTCCTATAACAAGAGTGCTTTTAGCGCTTTGATTACTCAATAAGAGCCAATATGAGAACAAAAGGTCCTGAGTTTTAATTCGTTTCCCACAGTTTTCAATTGTTGTACAGAACTATGGTGGCATATTACTGCCGTAAGATAACATATAACCTCAGCGGAGTTTCTTTAAAACTGACGGTGTTGGTGATTGAAAAGAAAAAATATTGTAGATTTGAGCTCCACGGTACTGGCATAGCCCTAATTAATACCCATGACAGTGTTGTTGGATCGTCCAATTTCCACTGCGGGTGCAACTGTTCACCTTTCTGGCGACTTTGCCTTTGTTCCATGCATTGATGAAAATTCTGGGGGAATTTCGTCAATTCCTTACTGAACTGCCTCACTCACCAGCGTTTGCTGAATATCTCCTAACATGCGAACATGATGAAGAGTGGATCCGATAAGACATGTCCACACAGTCCTGACTAATCAAGTTGTAATTTTGAAGAAACAACAGCGAACTACTCTGGATTCTTATTCCGTGGACGACGTATAGGTAATATCAAAGTGACCAGGGGCTATAGTTGGGAGATTTTCCAGTCATCTGTGCGAAGGTTTCAACAATGTTTATTGTCAGTAGGGGGTTATAGTGATAATGAATCCTGACCAGGTGGTAATCATATAACGTGAATGCACTCGCTATGCCCAACAGAAAAAATGTCAGAAAAGGTACCACCACGAGGTTGGCGAGACAAACATGGTTAACTTAAATATCGCATGAAAAAAAAAAGCGTTGCCTTTCATGAGGTGAGTGCCACCTGAATTGGGATCATCACTAAATACCAGTTATCAGTTCTATCGGTATTAGTTATCCCGACATCGATGTATCAGTCGTAATGCATTCCCCGTACCCCAAGATTGCCAAAGAGAGAAGCTACTACGCTCAATCGTTGGTATGTCTCGACTGGGGAACTAACCGTTTGGTCTCGGGCATGGAGCTGTGTAGATTTATACATTAACCCTTTCCCTCACATAGACGCTTTCTGACGCTTCTGCAGCAGACGGCTTTTTGAAAACACAGTGACAAAAGAAGAAATTCCTCAAAAAGAGCAATTTCTCCTGTTGCCACAATGTTTTCCGCTTTAAGTCATAGGTTAACCATTCAATTATAGAGATGTTCTATTTTTAAACAAAATATGTTCAAAGTCGTCTACTGCAGGATTGTCGTATGAGGGAAAGGGTTAAAATTATAGACGGAAAATAACAAGCTTCTCTTCCTGGAATTTGAGCTCAAATCCAGCGTGTGGCAGTTTGCTATAATGGGAGTGTGCATATAGTGTAGGAAAGCGGATACCACTGTTTGGTGGTGTACCAAGACACGCTTAATGTCACTAATTAACCTTACTGGTTCGGTTAGACTTTAAATCATCAATTCTTTAATTTGATAAAAACTATGTTATAGTGAATAAATGTCCTAATAAATGGTTCGCTTGTCCCCACATCATGGGAAATGTATTTTTTAAAAGGATCTAGTGCACTACTTTGCTGAAATATTACATTTCTTGTTTCCGGTAGTAGCCATCTTTGAATTTGTGCCGATTGGCCACCAGAAAGGTAGTTTTCAAAAAGCTAATGCCCAAACCAAAATTTCAAAATTTTGTCACAAAGTCCATATTTCTTACGAATTCCCTCCAAGCTAGTTAACCCTTTCCCACACACAACACATCTGCAGCAGACGACTTTGAAATAATCTAGGCAAAGGCATGGAATATCCCCATAAATGAAGGTATAAGTATTGAACAAAAATGAAAACATTGTGTCGAAATGAGAAATTGCTTGTTTTGAGCAATTTCTTCTTTTGTCACATTGTTTTCAAAAGTCGTCTGCTGCTAAGGTGTGGAAAATATCCCATAAATGAATGTATAGTTATTGAAAAAAGTTGAAAACATTGTGTCAAAATTGCTCGTTTTGAGCAATTTCTTCTTTTGTCACATTGTTTTCAAAAGTCGTCTGCTGCAAAGGTGTTGAAAATACCCATACATGAAGGTATAATTATTGAAACCAGTTGAAAACATTGTGTCAAAAGGAGAAATTGCTCGTTTGGAGCAATTTCTCCTCTTGTCACATTGTTTTCCAAACGTCGTCTGCTGCAAAGGCGTTAGAACGCGTCTATAAGTGCGAAAGGGTTAATAATTATCAAATCACATTTGAAAAAACCATTTTCTCACAATGAGCCTTACCTCGTTTGTGACAACGTTTTCATCTGTGTTCACAAAGTATTACTTTAGTTCATTCATATAAATGTTCCATAGTTCAGCCACCGCCTGCCGCAGATGTGTCTTGAGTAGTAAAATGTTATGGCAGTCACTTGGACAGCTATTTGTCAATCCTCAATTCAGGTTGACGGATGTTTGCTTTCTAGGTGCAGCACATTATCGATCAATTCATTCAACTTAATTATTTACCCAAAAAAGTGTAACAAACAACACAACGGAATCGGTTCCAGGTCAAAGTACCCTAAAAAGGTCCCTTTTGAATTATTGAAGTAGCGCATTTCCTGCCCTGTTTCATTGAGACGACAAGTCACAGTATATGATTTTACTTTTTAGCTCGCCTATTCAAAGAAATAGGGGAGCTTATGTAATCACCCCGGCGTACGCGTTGCCAGCTTGGTCAAAGCTTTGCATGCAAGGCATTTTCTCAGACACTGTGTATGCTGTTGCTTTGAAACTTCACACACTTATTCAGGGTCATTATGTGACCTTGTATGTCAAGTCCCATAACTCTGGAATGGATTTTTACTGAATTGTGCCCCTTTTTGGACTTTGAATTTTGGTCAAACCTTTGCATAAGGCCTTTTCTCAGACACTGTGTATGCTGTTGCTTTGAAACTTCACACTTATTCAGGGTCATTATGTGACCTTGTATGTCAAGTCCCATAACTCTGGAATGGATTTTTACTGAATTGTGCCCCTTTTTGGACTAAGAATTTTGGTCAAACCTTTGCATGCAAGGCCTTTTCTCAGACACTGTGTATGCTGTTGCTTTAAAACTTCACACACTTATTCAGGGTCATTAGATGACCTTGTATTTCAAGTCCCTTAACTTTGGAATGGATTTTGACTGAATTGTGCCCCTTTTTTGGGCTTAGAATTTTGGTCAAACCTTTGCGTGCAAGGCCTTTACTCAGGCACTGTGTATGCTGTTGCTTTGAAACTTCACTCACTTATTCAGGGTCATTAGATGACCTTGTATGTCAAGTCCCATAACTCTGGAAATGGATTTTTTTTTCTCAATAAGTACTGGTACTAGGGCTTTCATATTTGAAATATAGTTACGTCTGGGAAAAAAATGAAAAACCTTGCATGGGGCTCCCAAGGAATATTTGTGCTAAAGAATTATCATATTGGGCCAGTACTTTTTGTAATTATGGCCTTTTCCCTCTTTCTGATGCCACTGACATCAAAGTTCTTCATGGAATTAAATTCTTCAAATAACTTAGAAAGAGGACTGCCTTAGGAGCATTCCTTGAAATTGGTATACTGGTATAGGACAAGCTGTTTGTACAGACACGTATAACGAAGGACAGTGATTAAACACTAAAGCTCATCCAGAACTTCAAGACCAGTTGAGCCAAGATTTGCACAAACGGTGAGTGATCACAATAGCTCACCTCACACTTGGTAAGGTGGGCTAAACAAGAGGGTCAAGATGACCCTAAATTGATCAGCGGGATCATAGTATAATAGCAAATTGTGTAACTGCTAATATCTGGGTGAAAGTTGTGTGAATAAAACTGCAAGGAGTGGAGACTGTAAATGGACGCTTATCAGTAAAGGACCTTTGTAATAAGGCATTTGATCTTTGAACAGTTTGAAAGAAGAATATCCAAGGAAAAGTTGTGTGAAGTTTTGTCAAATGGTTAAAGCCCCAGTCACACCGACCTCCCGGACTGAAATTTAGCCAATCCGGGGTCAGATCCCTGTTAGATCCGCGTTGGGTCTGTTTAAAATTGCCGTGGTCATCTGGGACCATTTTTCAATCCGGGGTAGTCCGGAACAGTCTGTGTAGTGATCGTGTTGGCTCCGGGAAGGTCCATAGTGGCACCGTGTTGATCCTGGGCTATCCAGCATGTTGTGTTGTGTCCGGGACAGTCCTTAGCTCATTCGGGATGGTCCAGTGTCATCCGTGTTTGACACCGTGTTGATTATTTATATTGGTGGGATGGTTGGGAAAGGTTGTACATGTATAAAGTTTCAACGCAATGCAGCAAGAAGTAACTGAGATATGGACTCTTAACCCTTTCCCTCATATAGACGCTTTCTGACGCCTCTGCAGCAGACGGCTTTTTGAAAACATAATGACAAAAGAAGAAATTGCACAAAACGTGCAATTTCTCCTTTTGCCACAATGTTTTCCACTTTTTGTCAAAGGTTATCCATTCAATTATGGAGCTGGTATGCTGTAAAATGTGCCGGTGTTTAGTAAAGACTGTAATTATCTAAGCTCCTGATTGCCTAGGATTTTGTCAAAACATCTTTTCTTTAGCTTCCGATAAGTTCATATAAATTGAACCGTCATATGATGTATACATAACAAGGTTTATTTACATAGAAAAGCACAGTTTTTAATGGCCTATCAACCACTCTGATGTATACATAACAAGGTTAATTTACATAGAAAAACAGTGTTAGCTGGCCTATCAACCACTCTGATGTATACATAACAAGGTCAATTTACATAGAAAAACAGTGTTTGCTGGCCTATCAACCACTCTGATGTATATATAACAAGGTTAATTTACATAGAAAAACACAGTGCTTGCTGGCCTATCAACTTCTCTGACGTATTCATAACAAGGTCAATTTACATAGAAAGACCGTGTTTGCAGACCATGCTAGATCACCCAAGTTATACAATGTGATTTGTCATACCAACCAAAGTTATACATTTTGCGACAAGTAAGCTAATACAAGAGGCCCTAGAGAACCAGTTTAGCCTCACTGCTACAAAACTTAATGACCACACCCTATGTTGTCTATCTTTTGTCAAATTATTATGACTTAACCCTTTCCCTCATATAGACGCTTTCTGAAGCCTGTGCAGCAGACAGCTTTTTGAAAACATAGTGACAAAAGAAGAAATTGCTCAAAAGAGCAATTTCTCCTTTTGCCACAATGTTTTCCACTTTTCCACTGGTTATCCATTCAATTAAAGAGATTTTCTATTTTTTGACAAAATCTGTTCAAAGTCGTCTGCTGCAGAATGTATGAGGGAAAGGGTTAAACAAAGAAATGTTCTGTACCAGTAAGCTTTTCAAAATCAGATATTTATTTTCTTAGGAAATAATTTTCTAAATCTTACACTGTGGGCTTAAAGACTAAAACGGCCCAAGCCAAAGCCATGTCAGCCAGAGGGTCACCATAGGAACATTTGTACACAAAGTTATTTGAAAAAAAAGCGTCTATATGAGGGAAAGGGTTAAGGTTCGTTTTTTGAAGTAAAGTTAAATTATTGATTGCATTTGAAAATGTTTTCAACAAAGGAGAAATTGCTCCTTTTGCAAGAATGTTTTCAACAAACATCTGCATGTTTGAAAGGGATTAAGCTTAAGTCGTCAATATGCTCACAAACATCTTAACCCTTTCCCTCATACAACAATTCTGCAGCAGACGACTTTGAACATATTTTGTAAAAAAAAAAAGAATCTCTATAATTGAATGGGTAACCTATGACTAAAAGTGGAAAACATTGTGGCAAAAGGAGAAATTGCTCGTTTTGTGCAATTTCTTCGTTTGTCACTATGTTTTCAAAAAGTCGTCTGCTGCAGAGTTATGCTAACAAAATTTAAAATATCACACACAATTAAAAAACAATGTTTCTTATCGTAACTGCTGCTTCTTTCAAATGTCTTTCTTTGAGGCTGATTCTTCTTGCTAAAAAGAAAGATATACATTGTATTATAAAAATGAAAGTTTGCTTATATTCAAAATATCATATTAAATTTAAGATGCAAATAACACTGTTTTGTTTTCCAACATGCATCGAATCTGCAGCAGATGACATCAAGGCAAACATGGATTTTTGTTATCAATGAAAGTGTAATTATTAAATATGTCAATGTGAAATTTCTCATTATGATTAAGTCCTCCTTTTGCTACAATATTTTAACTAGACTGGAATGCTCCCCGGAGCATGTGTGTGTCACCTGCCGGGACCTTGTCAGAAAATTTTAATTTTTGACAGAAAAGGGGCAATAACTCTGATATACAAAATATTTGGATTATCCCCTTTTTGTGAACCAATCACACACATTGATTTAAACATTTGTCAGAAGTTTCAATGTAATCCTTCGAGTAGAAAAAAAGTTATTTGAAAACGTGACGAAAAAGTGTGACGACAGACAGACGGATGGACAGACAAACACCGGACAAAAAAAAAAGTAATCCCTTAATGCCTACCATGCTACGCAGGTGACACAAAAAGTTGTCTTCTCGTGATGCATCAGAATACATCTTCAAAAGGTAAAAGGATAAAAGATCTTGAGAAGTATTTTGTTGTAAACCTTTCCCTTTTGCAGACGCATTTTGCTGCAATGTTTTTCTACTCTATCCATGATTAAACTTTCATTTAAAAAGATATTCAATAGTTATGCCTACATATTTACATTCGCACTTAATTTTCTGTACAATAAAATTTGGGTTCATTTTGCATGAACCGGTCCACCTTTCATGACCTCTGTAGGGATTATGACGTCATTGTTTATTTCAATATTGCACTCTGATTGGATTAGCGTGACGTCATTTAACCAATGATATACGACGTTACAAATATCAGCTAATCATTTAAACAAACGTATGTTGTCAGTTACATTTCTTTAGTGTTATTAACCCTTTCCCTCATATGACATTTCTGCAGCAGACGACTTTGAACATATTTTTTCAAAAATTGGAAAATCTCTATAATTGACGGGATAACCTATGACGAAAAGTAGAAAACATTGTGTCAAAAGGAGAAATTGCTTGTTTTGAGCAATTTCTTCTTTTGTTACTATGTTTTCAAAAAGCTGTCTGCTGCAGAGGCGTTGGAAAGCGTCTATATGAGGGAAAGGGTTAAAGACTTGTTTGCAAACACTTTTAGGTCGAAAAAAATAAAGTAATGAAAAGGGGAAAATGTAAATATGAGGATGGATTCTTATTTTTCGTGCGTTCATGCAGTATGAACGCTAGCTGGCTTCATGTATTTGTAAAATTGCGGCTGAGCGTTCATACTTCATGAACGCACGAAAAATAAGAATCAATCCTTAAATGCAGACGATTTTTGAAAGCATGATTTTATTATGCAATTTTCCTTTTGCCGCAATACTTTTAACTCTGTCCAATGATTGAACGTTCATTTTAACCCTTTCCCTCATATAGACGCTTTCTGAAGCCTCTGCAGCAGACGGCTTTTTTAAAACATAGTCGCCATGTCTTCAAAAAGCTTTCTGCTGCAGAGGTGTCAGAAAGCGTCCAAATGAGTGAAAGGGTTAAGGTAATAATGAACATAACAACCCCCAGAATATCAGTGGAAGGCATTATTAGTCACCTCGGCAAAGGTATAGATACTTCCTGAAAGACATTGGTGCAGTGGTTGAACGTCGGCCTCTCATACCGAAGGTCCCGGGGTTGATTCCCTTGATGAGCTGGTTTTGCCTTTGGGATTTTTTTTCACACAAACGGCACGTTTACTGGTTAGGTCTCCAGGAAGCAGACAACGAGCATGATTATTATAAGCTGAAAGCTTGTTTCACAATTGATGTAAAACTAGAACTATCACTGAAGATGATAAATACCTCCTAAACAGCAGCTTGACCTACACCAAAACTTAATAAATAAAAGGGCCATTACTCTGTAAAATAACATGCAATTGTAACCCCTTTAGGATATGCACATCTCCTCTTAGTATAGAACCTTCATGTAAAATTTCATTGAATTCCACCCAGTGGTTTGTAAGAAATAGGCCAGACAAAATATGGCTTCCGACCGACAGACAGACAGACTGTCCGACACAGTGACTCCTCCCCTCTTCTTCGAAGGGGGTATAATAAATAAGTCGTCCGCTGTAGATTTGTTGTATGTGGTAAAGAATTAAAAGGACCACTTTCACCAGATAGACCTCCAAACGTCCTTACCTCTAGTAAAAACAGGAATTCAAGTAGATCGACTGTCCACATGTCCTTGATACTTTCACCCTTCAAGGTCCGTAGCTCATCCTCTTTCACATGCACTTTTGCCAGTAGTTTTTCGTTGTGTTCCAACGTTAATGTGGATAATGGCATATTCAACAGATAGGAGAAGTCCCCATGTTGACTGACCTCCTCTGTAACTTTTTCATCGGAGCTGTCTTTTGCAACATTTATCTGAAATAATTATTATTCAATAAGAGATCTTAGAGGGCCAGTATCGCTCCACTGTCATAATTCAAAATTTAACCCTTTCCCTCATATAGATGCTTTCTGACGCCTCTGCAGCAGACAGCTTTTTGAAAACATAGTGACAAAAGAAGAAATTGCTCAAAACAAGCAATTTCACCTTTTGTCACAATGTTTTCAACTTTTAGTCATAGGTTATCCTTTCAATGAAAGAGATTTTCCATTTTTTGACAAAATATGTTCAAAGTCGTCTGCTGAGAATTGTTGTATGAGAGAAAGGGTTAACTCAATATAGCCATAACATTGCAAAACAGCTCCCACCCCCTGGCAGCCATGTTTTTAAAACAATCAACATGGCTTGAAGGAGTCTCATACAATGCCAACAAAGGAACATTTCTAAAATTTGATTTGAAAATCGGCTCCATACTTTAAGAGGAGAAGATATTTAACCTTTTCCCTCATATAGACGCTTTCTGACGTCTCTGCAGCAGACGGCTTTTTGAAACATAGTGACAAATGAAGAAATTGCTCAAAACGAGCAATTTCTCCTTTTGCCGCAATGTTTTCCACTTTTAGTCATAGGTTATCCATTCAAAAAGAGATTTTCTATTTTTTGACAAAATATGTTCAAAGTCGCCTGCTGCAGAATTCTCGTATGAGGGAAAGGGTTGAAGTTTTCTCCCATGTAAGTCAAGTCAGACCAACTAAAAACAAGAGCACCGCGTATGGCACAGATGCTCGACTGATAGGAAGAAAAAAAAAACAACAAGAGGGCCATGATGGCCCTTGAATCGCTCACCTGATTTTTTATTTTTTTTCACTTTAGCTATATAAGCCTCGCCCCCTGGCAGCCATAGTTTTCGACCAATCAACTTGGCTTGAAGGAATCTGATAGAGGGTCACCCTAGGAACATTTCTACAAAATTATTTGAAAATCGGCCAGATACTTTTGGAGGAGAAGATTTTTTAAGTTTTCACTATAGCCATATAATGCAAAATAGGCTTGCCTACTGGCGGCCATGTTTTTTGACCAATCAACATGGCTTGAAGGAATCTGAAAGTGGGTCATCCAAGGAACATTTCTACAAAATTATTTGAAAATCGGGCCGACACTTTTGGAGAAGAAGATTTTTTAAGTTTGCACTATAGCCATATAAGGCAAAATAGCCCGGCCCCCCCCTGGCGGCCATGTTTTTCGACCAATCAACATGGCTTCAAGGAATCTGATAGAGGGTCACCCAAGGAACATTTCTACAAAATCATTTGAAAATCAGCCTGACACTTTCGGAGGAGAAGATTTTTTAAGTTTTCACTATAGCCATATAAGGCAAAATAGCCCCGCCCCCCTGGCGGCCGTGTTTTTTGACCAATCAACATGGCTTGAAGGAATCTGGTAGAGGGTCATCCAAGGAACATTTCTACAAAATTATTTGAAAATCTGCCAACCAGTTTGGGAGAAGAAGAATTTTGAAGTTTTTTTCGTTTCGTTGCCATGGAAACAAGAATTCTGCATGGATCCCAAAAAATTTGAAGAAATTCTGGTGAGGTCATTAAGAGGATGCTTTCTGTGAAGTTTCATACCAATTGACCCACTGGTTACTGAGGAGAAGATGTTGAAGATTTTTTAAGTTTATACTTTGGCCATATAAGGCAAAATAGCCCCCGCCCCCTGGCGGCCATGTTTTTCGACCAATCAACATTGCTTGAAGGAATCTAATAGAGGGTCACCCAAGGAACATTTCTACAAAATTATTTGAAAATCGGCCTGACACTTTTGGAGAAGAAGATTTTTTAAGTTTGCACTATAGCCATATAAGGCAAAATAGCCCCGCCCCCCCCTGGCGGCCATGTTTTTCGACCAATCAACATGGCTTGAAGGAATCTGATAGAGAGTCACCCAAGGAACATTTCTACAAAATTATTTGAAAATCGGCCTGACACTTTCGGAGGAGAAGATTTTTTAAGTTTTCAATATAGCCATATAAGGCAAAATAGCCCCGCGCCCCCTGGCGGCCATGTTTTTCGACCAATCAACACGGCTTGAAGGAATCTGATAGAGGGTCATCCAAGGAACATTTCTACAAAATTATTTGAAAATCTGCCAACCAATTCGGGAGAAGAAGAATTTTGAAGTTTTTTCGGTTTCGTTGCCATGGAAACCAGAATTTTGCATGGATCCCAAAAATTTGAAGGAATTCTGGTGAGGTCATTCAGAGGATGATTTCTGTGAAGTTTCATCCAAATTGACCCACTGGTTACTGAGGAGAAGAAGTTGACGCACGACGCACGACGGACGACGGACGCCGGACAAAAGGCGATCACAATAACTCACCTTGAGCAAAGCTCAGGTGAGCTAAAAATGAGCTAAACAAAAAACCTTAACTGGACGACCACGCCGCCGACCATGCTAGGGTCATGACAATAGCTCTCTTTTTTTCAAAAGTCGAGCTAACAAGAAACCACTGAAGACGGTAAGGCCGGATTGTCGACAATTTGACCTTTAAAATCGACAAACCACGGTCAAGGTCAAAGTAAACATAGAAATCAATATAACTTGTTACTGGTTACCTTTAGGCAAAGTTTCAAGTTTGTAACCCTTTCCAGTGCTGAGATTTTGCCTCAACCTGAAACTTTAACCAAAATGTTGACGGACAGACAGACATCGCCAATCTATAGACCGGAATTGCTAGAGCAATCCGGCCAATTATTAAAAGTGGCGTAAAACACCAAACAAACACAGATCAATATCTGTCAACAGAGATCATCTTACCTTATCTTGGTTGTTTTTGTAATTCCATTCTTGCATTGGGTCTATAGAATATCCCAATTTGTGTAGACTTTCTTTCAGCTCCTTCATTTTTATATTTTCTGAAAATAAATATGATAGAACATAAATCGTTCCCATCATACAGATACCATTTGATGCTCTTGACACTAACAACATTTTTTAGCTTTTTCCACCATGTTTTCCCTCATATGTTTGTCTAGATATTTCTAAATCGTCTACTGTAAATTTGGTTTATGTACGAAAGTGCTAAAATACTCTAAAACTACATACATGTATTTCATAAGTTTTGAGACAAACTCATTTTTAAAATAATGCTGAAAAAAATTGTGAGAAAAGGGAGAAATTGTACATCATGAGTAATTCACCTTTTTCTCATAACATATTAAACAAGAGCGCCAAATGTCACAAAATACGCCCGTCCTGTTTTTTTGAGACCAAGTATAGTAGTAATTGGTTGAACGTCAGCCAAACTTAGAGAGCGGATACTGTTAGTACAGTTTTGGCCATATCGAGGGACATAATTGTGTAGTGACTAAGATAACGTTGTAAGTTATCAAACGTGACCAAGATATTCTGCCCATAAACATATTGTCTAAATTTGGTGATGATCTGATAAAGGCTTTACAAGTTATTTAGCTGACAAGACCAATTTTAGGTAATTTCTATAATTAAAGGGCAATAACTCTCTATCGACTGGAGCAATATGGCTAGTTATCAAACTTGTCAAAGATATTACGCCAATACACATTCTGACCAAATTTGGTGATGATTGGACAAAAGCTCCTAAAGTAATTGAGCTGACTTGACCAATTTCTATAATTAAAGAGGGATAACTCTCAATTGACTAAAGCGATATGGCTAGTTATCAAAATTATCCGAGATATTATGCCAATACACATTCTGACCAAATTTAGTAATGATTGGATAAAGGCTTCTAAAGTTATTGAGCTGACAAGACCAATTTTAGGTAATTTCTATAATTAAAGGGCGATAACTCTCTATTGACTTAAGCGATATGGTTAGTTATCGAACTTGTCCGAGTTATTATGCGAATACACATTCTGACCAAATTTGGTGATGATTGGACAAAGGCTCCTAATTTTATTCAGCTGACAAGACCAATTTTAGGTAATTTCTATAATTAAAGGGCAGTAACTCTCGATTGACTAAAGCGATATGGCTAGTTATCAAACTTGTCCAAGATATTAGCCCAATACACATTCTGAATACATTTTGTGATGATTAGACAAAGGCTTCTAAAGTTATTGTGCTGACAAGACCAATTTTGGGCAATTTATATAATAAAAGGGCAATAACTCTTGATTGACTAAAGCGATATGGCTAGTTATCGAACTTGTCCGAGATATTAGCCCAATACACATTCTGACAAAATCTAATGATCATTTGACCATGGCTTCTTAAGTTATTGAGCTGTCAAGACCAATTTTAGGTAATTTCTATAATTAAAGGGCGATAACTCTTGATTGACTAAAGCGATGTGGCTAGTTATCGAACTTGTCCGAGATATTATCCCAATACACATTCTGACTAAATTTGGTGATGATTGGACAAAGGCTTCTAAAGTTATTGAGCTGACAACATACTGGACGTCGCCCGCCCGCCCGCCCGTACGCCGCAGGTAAAACTATAATACGATCCGTTTTTTCAAAACGGGCGTATAAAAATACATCCGCTAGTGGGTCAAACAGTCGTTGGTAACCAGGAAAGGGTTGATGTAAGAGTTGTTAGTAACAAGGAAAGGGTTGATGTAAGAGTCATTAGTAACCAGGAAAAGGTTGATGTAAGAGTTGTTAGTAATCAGGAAAAAGTTGATGTAAGAGTTGTTAGTAACCAGCAAAGGGTTGATGTAAGAGTTGTTGGTAACCAGGAAAAGGTTGATGTGTCTTTAGTAACCAGGAAAAGATTGATGTAAGATTTGTTAGTAACCAGGAAAATGTTGATGTAAGAGTTGTTAGTAACCAGGAAAAGGTTGATGTGTCTCTAGTAACCAGGAAAAAGGTAAGAGTCATTAGTTACCAGGAAAGGGTTGATGTAAGAGTTGTTAGTAATCACAAAAGGGTTGATGTAAGAGTCGTTAGTAACCAGGAAAGGGTTGATGTAAGAGTCATTAGTAACCAGGAAAAGGTTGATATAAGAGCTGTTAGAAACCAGGAAGGGGTTGTTGTAAGAGTCTTTAGTCACCAGGAAAGGGTTGATGTAAGAGTCAATAATAACCAGGAAAGGGTCGATGTAAGAGTCATAAGTAACCAGGAAAGGGTTAATGTAAGAGTCATTAGTAACCAGGAAAAGGTTGATGTAAGAGCTGTTAGTAACCAGGAAAAGGTTGATGTTAGAGTTGTAAGTAACCAGGAAAGGGTTAATGTAAGAGTCATTAGTAACCAGGAAAATGTTGATGTAAGAGTCGTAAGTAACCAGGAAAGGGTTAATGTAAGAGTCATTAGTAACCAGGAAAAGGTTGATGTAAGAGTTGTTAGTCACCAGGAAAGGGTTGATGTAAAGAGTATTTAGTAACCAGGTAAGAGTTGATGTAAGAGTCATAAGTAACCAGGAAAGGGTTGATGCAAGAGTCGTTAGTAACCAGGAAAGGGTTGATGTAAGAGTCATTAGTCACAAGGAAAGGGTTGATGTAAGAGTCTTTAGTAACTAGGAAAGGGTTGATATTGGTCGTTAGTAACCAGGAAATGGTTGATGTAAGAGTCGTTAGTAACCATGAAAAGGTTGATGTAAGAGTTGTTAGAAACCAGGAAAGGGTTGTTGTAAGAGTCGTTAGTAACCAGGAAAGGTTGATGTAAAGTCATTAGTAACCAGGAAAGGGTTGATGCAAGAGTCATTAATAACCAGAAAAGGGTTTATGTTTGAGTCGTTAGTAACCAGGAAAGGGTTGATGTAAGAGTTGTTAGTAACCAGGAAAGGGTTAATGTAAGAGGCATTAGTAACCATGAAAAGGTTGATGTGAGAGTTGTTAGAAACCAGGAAAGGGTTGTTGTAAGAGTCGTTAGTCACCAGGAAAGGGTTGATGTAAGAGTCATTATTAACCAGGGAAGGGTTGATGCAAGAGTAGTTAGTTACCAGGAAAGGGTTGATGTAAGAGTCATTAGTAACCAGAAAAGGGTTGATGTAAGAGTTGTTAGTAACCAGGAAAGGGTTGATGTAAAGTCTTTAGTAACCAGGAAAGGGTTAATGTAAGAGTCCTTAGTAACCAGGAAAGGGTTGATGTGAGAGTCGTTAGTAACCAGAAAAGGGTTGATGTAAGAGTCGTTAGTAACCAGGAAAGGGTTGATGTAAGAGTTATTAGTAGCCAGGAAAGGGTTGATGTAAGAGTCATTAGTAACCAGAAAAGGGTTGATGTAAGAGTTGTTAGTAACCAGGAAAGGGTTGATGTAAAGTCTTTAGTAACCAGGAAAGGGTTAATGTAAGAGTCCTTAGTAACCAGGAAAGGGTTGATGTGAGAGTCGTTAGTAACCAGAAAAGGGTTGATGTAAGAGTCGTTAGTAACCAGGAAAGGGTTGATGTAAGAGTTATTAGTAGCCAGGAAAGGGTTGATGTAAGAGTCATTAGTAACCAAGAAAAGGTTGATGTAAGAGTCATTAGTAACCAGGAAAAGGTTGATGTAAGAGTTGTTAGAAACCAGGAAAGGGTTGATGTAAAGAGTATTTAGTAACCAGGAAAGGGTTGATGCAAGAGTCGTTAGTAACCAGGAAAGGGTTGATGTAAGAGTCATTAGTCACAAGGAAAGGGTTGATGTAAGAGTCGTTAGTAACCAGGAAAGGGTTGATGTAAGAGTCATTAGTCACAAGGAAAGGGTTGATGTAAGAGTCATTAGTAACCAGAAAAGGGGGGGGGGGGGTGGGGGTGGGGTTGATGTAAGAGTCCTTAGTAACCAGAAAAGGGTTGATGTAAGAGTTGTTAGTAACCAGGAAAGGGTTGACGTAAGAGTCATAAGTAACCAGGAAATAGTTGATGTAAAGAATCTTTAGTAACCAGGAAATAGTTGGTGTGTCTTTAGTAACCAGGAAAAGTTGGATGTAAGAGTTGTTAGTAACCAGGTAAGGGTTGATGTAAGAGTCATTAGTAACCAGGAAAGGGTTGATGTAAGAGTCATTAGTAACCAGAAAAGGGTTGATGTAAGAGTCATTAGTAACCAGGAAAGGGTTGATGCAAAGAGTCATTAGTTACCAGGAAAGGGTTGATGTAAGCGTCATTAGTAACCAAACAAGATGTTTTTGTGAAACACTGATGCCCCCCAATGGCAACATCTAGGTCAAAGGTCAAGGTCGCCAGGTCAAAAATGTTGGTACTGACAGAAAGGTCATGTCACAAGGATTACACATGTGAAATATGGTAGCCGTACCTGTTATGGTTCAAAAGAAGTGGTCAAGGTTAAAGTTTTTTTCGAGAATGGCAACATGTAGGTCAAAGGTCAAGGTCGCAAGGTGAAAAATGTTGGTACTGACAGAAAGGTCATGTCACAAGATATACACATGAAATATGGTAGCCGTACCTGTTATGGTTCAAAAATAGTGGTCAAGGTTAAAGGTTTTTTTCGAGAATGGCAACATCTAGGTCAAAGGTCAAGGTCGCAAGGTGAACATTTTGGTAGTGACAGAAAGGTCATGTCACAAGGTATACACATGTGAAATATGGTAGCCGTACCTGTTATGGTTCAAAAGTAGTCGTCAAGGTTAAAGTTTTTATCGGGAATGGCAACATCTAGGTCAAAGGTCAAGGTCGCAAGGTGAAAAATGTTGGTACTGACAGAAAGGTCATGTCACAAGGTATACACATGTGAAATATGGTAGCCTTACCTGTTATGGTTCAAAAGTAGTGGGGAAGGTTAAAAAAAAATTGAGAATGGCAACATCTAGGTCAAAGGTCAAGGTTGCAAGGTCAAAAATGTTGGTACTGACAGAAAGGTCATGTCACAAGGAATACACATGTGAAATATGGTAGCCGTATCTGTTATGGTTCAAAAGTAATGGCCAAGGTTAAAGTTTTTTTCGAGAATGGCAACATCTAGGTCAAAGGTCAAAAATGTTGGGACTGACAGAAAGGTCATGTCACAAGGAATACACATGTGAAATATGGTAGCCGTACCTGTTATGGTTCAAAAGTAATGGCCAAGGTTAAAGTTTTTTTCGAGAATGGCAACATCTAGGTCAAAGGTGGTCAAGGTCGCAAGGTCAAAAATGTTGGTACTGACAGAAAGGTCATGTCACAAGGAATACAAATGTGAAATATGGTAGCCGTACCTGTTATGGTTCAAAAGTAATGGCCAAGGTTAAAGTTTTTTTCGAGAATGGCAACATCTAGGTCAAAGGTCAAGGTCGCAAGGTCAAACATTTTGGTACTGACAGAAAGGTAATGTCACAAGGAATACACATGTGAAATATGGTAGCCGTACCTGTTATGGTTCAAAAGTAGTGGTCAAGGTTAAAGTTTTTTTTTCGTGCAGACAGGCCAAAAACTACATCTAGGTCAAAGGTCAAGGTCGCAAGGTCAAAAATGTTGGTACTGACAGAAAGGTCATGTCACAAGGAATACACATGTGAAATATGGTAGCCATATCTGTTATGGTTCAAAAGAAATGGCCAAGGTTAAAGTTTTTTTCGAGAATGGCAACATCTAGGTCGAAGGTCAAGGTCGCAAGGTCAAAAATGTTGGTACTGACAGAAAGGTCATGTCACAAGGAATACACATGTGAAATATGGTAGCCGTACCTGTTATGGTTCAAAAGAAATGGCCAAGGTTAAAGTTTTTTTCGAGAATGGCAACATCTAGGTCAAAGGTCAAACATTTTGGTACTGATAGAAAGGTAATGTCACAAGGAATACACATGTGAAATATGGTAGCCGTACCTGTTATGGTTCAAAAGTAGTGGTCAAGGTTTAAGTTTTTTTCGTGCAGACAGGCCAAAAACTACATCTAGGTCAAAGGTCAAGGTCGCAAGGTGAAAAATGTTGGTACTGACAGAAAGGTCATGTCACAAGGAATACACATGTGAAATATGGTAGCCGTACCTGTTATGGTTCAAAAGTAGTGGTCAAGGTTAAAGTTTTTTTTGTGCAGACAGACAGACAGACGTGCAGACAGGCCAAAAACTATATGCCCCCCAATCGGAGATTCCGGGGGGGCATAAAAAGGGTTGATGTAAGAGTCGTTAGTAACCAAGAAAGGGTTGATGTAAGAGTCGTTAGTAACCAGGAAAAGGTTGATGTGTCTTTAGTAACCAGGAATGCGTTGATGTAAGAGTTGTTAGTAACCAGAAAAGGGTTGATGTAATACCTCATCTTAAATACTATTTGCATCAGTTAAGAACAAGAGGGTCATGACGATCCTGGACCGCTCACCCAAGTTATGCAATGTGATTTGTCATACCAACCACACCTACACATTTTGCAGTCAGGTAAACTAATACATGAGGTTTCAACTAGTATATAGCTCCACTGCCAAACGACCTTATAACCAATGTCTGTCTTTTCATCAATATTAATATCACTTGAGAAAACTGAAAGAAGGTCAGGTCAGACAACTCATGAAAACATTTTGGGACAAAGAGAAATTGCTCAAAATAAACAGATTTGGCCTCTCTCATAATTAGACAACTCTTGAAAACATTTTGGGAAAAGGAGAAATTGCTCAAAATAAACAGATTTTTTCCCTCTCTCATAATCATTCAACTCTGTGCCAATTTACACTTTAAATTTTCTAGATGTTAGTTTTTCCTTAGATATTTCTAACACAGATGACTATTTACCCTTTTCTACCTATAGACGCTTCCTGACACTTCTGCATCAGACTACTTTTGAAAACATTGTGACAAAAGAAGAAATTGCTCATAATGAGCATTTTCTTCTTTTGCCACAATGTTTTCAACTTTTTTTCTGTAAATATACGTTCATTTATAGGAATTTTATATATTTTTGTCCACCTGTTTCCAAAGTTGTCTGCTGCAGATTTGTTGTATGTGGGAAAGGGTTTTCATGTTACATGTATATCAAATAAATGTTTACAAACAAGACTTACCCAATATCACTTTTCCATCTTTTTTATCACGTATGAATCTAGCCCTGTTAGACAAATACGACCATTCCGCCTCCAACAACCCTTCCATGTAGACTTTCCTCTTCTCATAAAGTTTCCATCGAAGCTTGAAGAAATCCTCCATTATTTCACACACATTATTGTATGTTTTTAAAACACCATTTTCATCCAGTAATACCTGTTAATTAACGGAGCAAATAAGGGAATAATCAACTCAAATATGTTTTTAACCCTCTGCAGCAGATGGCTTCTGAAAACATAGTGACAAAAGAAGAAATTGCTCAAAACCATTCTGCAGCAGACTGACTTTGAACATATGTTGTCAAAAAATAGAAAATCTCTATAATTGAATGGATAACCTATGACTAAAAGTGGAAAACATTGTGGCAAAAGAAGAAATTGCACGTTTTGTGCAATTTCTTCTTTTGTCACTATGTTTTCAAAAAGCCAACTAAAAGTAGAACACTTTGTGGCTAATGGAGAAATTGCTTGTTTTGAGCAATTTCTCAATTTGTCACCATGTTTTCATAATGAGCAATTTCTCCATTTGTCTAAATGTTTTCATAATGAGCAATTATTCCATTTGTCACAATGTTTTCATAATTAGCAATTTCTTCATTTGCCAAAATGTTTTCATAATGAGCAATTTGATCATTCATTTGTCACAATCTTTTAATAATGCGCAATTTGTTCATTTGTCACAATGTTTTCATAATGAGCATTTCTTCATTTGTCACAATGTTTTCATAATGAGCATTTCTTCATTTGTCACAATGTTTTCATAATGAGCAATTTCTTCATTTGTCACAATGTTTTCATAATGAGCAATTTGTCCATTTGTCACAATGTTTTCAACTCTATTCAGTGTTGATACATTCAATTAAAGAGATTTTCCAGTCCAATTGGCTAGAGCTTTTTCCAGACGTCTGCTGCAGATTTGTATGTGGGAAATAGTTAAGACAAAATGAATACAATGATATGACTTGAAATTGGAAAGGACACTCCAATTCATCACTGCTTTTTTTTCTTTAGCTACAATGTTTTTGACTACAGTCAATAATTATACTTTCTCTAATCCTTTGCCTCATATAGACGCTTTCTGACGCCTTTGCAGCAGACGGCTTTTTGAAAACATAGTGACAAAAGAAGAAATTGCTCAAAACGAAAATTGCTCCTTTTCTCCTTTTGTCACAATGTTTTCCACTTTTAGTCATAGGTTATCCATTCAATAATAGTGATTTTTTTATTTTTTGACAAAATAGGTTCAAAGTTGTCTGCTGAAGAATTTTCGTATGAGGTAAAAGGGTTAAAGAGCTTTCCCATATTTTCACCAATTCCTTTCAAAGTCATCTGCAATGGATTTGTTGTCTATTGAAAAGGGTTAACCCTTACTTCAAAAGAACAAGCTTTTGAACACTGTAAAATTATAGCAGTTTTATTACAGAGTTACATATAAGGCTAGTTTTACAAATTTCAAAACCATTATTTGATATTCAAACCGTAGGACGTGCAGGGGCGTAGCTTGGCAATAATCAATGTGTAGGCCGTCTCGTGAGAAAATCAACATTGTGGACTCTGCATAAAGTATCGACCCGGATCAGCCTAAACATGCCGCACAGGCGTACCCGGATATACACTTTTCGCCTCCTGTTGATTTTCTGTTTCAGGAATCACTACTCTATCTATCCCCCCTTAGACGGAATGTGTCGGCTGGATCAGTCTGCGTGGACAGCTCAGGCTGATCTGGTCGATACATTATGCAGATGTGTATCGCCGCAGATGCATTTTGGGCATTTTTAGAAACAAGAGGGCCATGATGGCCCTGGAATCGCTAACCTGATTTTTTTCTTTCTCTTTAGCTATATAAGCCCCGCCCCCTGGCAGCCATAGTTTTCAACTAATCAACTTGGCTTGAAGGAATCTGATAGAGGGTCACCCTAGGAACATTTCCACAAAATTATTTGAAAATCTGTCTGACACTTTCGGAGGAGAAGATTTTTTAAGTTTTCACTATAGCCATATTATGCAATATAGCCCTGCCTACTGGCGGCCATGTTTTTCGACCAATCAACATGGCTTGAAGGAATCGGATAGTGGGTCACTTAAGGAACATTTCTACAAAATTATTTGAAAATCTGCCTGACACTTTTGGAGAAGAAGATTTTTTAAGTTTTCACTATAGCCATATAAGGCAAAATAGCCCCGCCCCTCCTGGCGGCCATGCTTTTCGACCATTCAACATGGCTTGAAGGAATCTGATAGTGGGTCACTTAAGGAACATTTCTACAAAATTATTTGAAAATCTGCCAACCAGTTTGGGAGAAGAAGATTTTTTAAGTTTTCACTATAGCCATATAAGGCAAAATAGCCCCGCCCCCATGGCGGCCATGTTTTTCGTTCAATCAACATGGCTTGAAGGAATCGGATAGTGGGTCACTTAAGGAACATTTCTACAAAATTATTTGAAAATCTGCCAACCAGTTCCGGAGAAGAAGATTTTTAAAGTTTTTTTCATTTCGTTGCCATGGAAACCAGAATTATGCATGGATCCCAAAAATTTGAAGGAATTCTGGTGAGGTCAATGTGGGGATGCTTCCTGTGAAGTTTCATCCCAATTGACCCATTGGTTACTGAGGAGAAAAAGTTGACGGACGATGGACGACGGACGCCGGACAAAAGGCCATCACAATAACTCACCCTGAGCACTTCGTGCACAGGTGAGCTAAAAATGTGTAGGCACGTGCCTAAATGGAGCTACGCCCCTGATGTGGGTACTCAAAGGAATAGTCTGGGAGACGATTCTTTTTAGTACCCACAACATAAGGTTCAATTCAATCATAAGAGAGATATTAACCCTTTCCCACATACAACAAATCAGCAGCAGACGACTTTGAAAACAGCCAGGCAAAACTATGGAAAACTTCGAAAAAAGAAGATAGAATTCTTGAATAAAGTTGAAAACAGTGTGTCACTTTGTTTTCATAATGAGTAATTTCTCCATTTGTCACAATGTTTTCATAATGAGCATTTTGTTCATTTGTCACCATGATTTCATTATGAGCAATTTGTCCTTTTGCCACACTGTTTTCTAAAGTCGTCTGCTGCAGAGGCATCAGAAAGCATATGTATGAGGGAAAGAGTTAATGTAACAAGAGGGCCATGATGGCCCTGGAATCGCTCACCTGATTTTTTTTCTTTCACTTAAGCTATATAAGCCCCGCCCCCTGGCAGCAATAGTTTCCGACCAATCAACTTGGCTTGAAGGAATCTGATAGAGGGTCACCCTAGGAACATTTCTACAAAATTATTTGAAAATCGGCCAGACACTTTTGTAGGAGAAGATTTTTTAAGTTTTCACTATAGCCATATAATGCAAAATAGCCCTGCCCACTGGCGGCCATGTTTTTTGACCAATCAACATGGCTTGAAGGAATCTGAAAGTGGGTCATCCAAGGAACATTTCTACAAAATTATTTGAAAATCGGCCTGACACTTTCGGAGAAGAAGATTTTTTAAGTTTTCACTTAGCCATATAAGGCAAAATAACCCCGCACCCCTGGCGGCCATGTTTTTCGACCAATCAACTTGGCTTGAAGGAATCTGATAGAGGGTCATCCAAGGAACATTTCTACAAAATTATTTGAAAATCTGCCAACCAGTTTTGGAGAAGAAGATTTTTTAAGTTTTCACTATAGCCATATAAGGCAAAATAGCCCTGCCCACTGGCGGCCATGTTTTTCGACCAATCAACATGGCTTGAAGGAATCTGATAGAGGGTCATCCAAGGAACATTTCTACAAAATTATTTGAAAATAGGCCAACCAGTTTGGGAGAAGAAGAATTTTGATTTTTTTTTTTTCATTTCGTTGCCATGGAAACCAGAATTCTGCATGGATCCCAAAAATTTGAAGGAAATCTGGTAGGTCATTGAGAGGATGCTTTCTGTGAAGTTTCATCCCAATTGAACCACTGGTTACTGAGGAGAAGAAGTTGACACACGACGGACAATGCATGATGGACGCCGGACAAAAGGCGATCACAATAACTCACCTTGAGCAAAGCTCAGGTGAGCTAAAAACTTCAAAGTCAAGTTTACTTCCCCTTATCTAGTCCCATGTGTTTGAATAAACTAACCATGTTGGTAGAAATGACTTTCACAAGCTTAAGATATTTCAGCAGATCTTTTTCCGTCATCTGTCCCAAGATTTCGGGGTCCATGACTACTTCAAATTTCACTGATTGATCTGTATGCTCCTCGCTGTAAAATCTGTCCAAGAAAGTAAGAAATTGGATTCTAATGTACAGAGATCTAGACAAGGGGCATTTTTCATGTTCTTAACCCTTTCCCACAAGTGTATTGCTGAAAAAAATTGAAAACATTGTGGCAAAAGGAGAATTGCTTGATTTGAGCAATTTCTCTCTTTGGCACGATGTTTTCAAAAGTCGTCTGCTGCAGATGTGTCAAAATGCGTCTACAGGTGGGAAACGGTTAATTCTTATTTGATACCCTTATTATTGTGGGTAATCAAGAGAGGCGATTCTATTGAGTACCCACAACATAGGGTTTGGTTTAGTAATAAGAGAGATACTGCGGGGAAAAGAACTCCAGCCTTATCTAGTCCTCTGACAGTGTTAACCTTTTCCCTCATACGACGACTTTGAACATATTTTGTCAAAAAATGGAAAATCTCTAAAATTGAATGGATAACCTATGACTAAAAGTGGAAAACATTGTGGCAAATGGAGAAATTGCTCGTTTTGAGCAATTTCTTCTTTTGTCACTATGTTTTCAAAAAGTTTTCTATATGAGGGAAAGGGTTAAGATTCCATTTCAAGGTCTTATCCCTTTTCATAATGCAGATATCTTTTGACAACATTGCTGCAAACAGAGAAATTGTTAATGATGAGCATTTTCAACTCCACTCAGTAATTTTAAAATCTTTCATTTATTGAGATTTTCCATAATTTTTTTCCTCAGATGTTTTTCGAAAATTTCCAAATAGCAGACCAATATTTGGTGCATCTGCAGCAGTCAACTTTTGAAAACATTCTGCACCAATAATTTCAACTCCATTCAATAGCTGTAATTTCTTTGTGTGTGGAAAGGGTTCATAAAACAAGAGGCCCAGAGGGCCTGTATCGCTCACCTGGATACTTGAGCAATTGTGGAGAAAATGTTCTAAAGAAAAGTGAATTTGCAAAGAATTCCATATCTGAAGTTGACTATTTTTCTATGGTGAAGAGGGCTGGCTCCACACTAAATGATCTAGATTATCAAATGATCAGATGTACTGAAAATGGAGATAAATGAGTTTTCTCTGGTTTCCTGTACTGGACCTATGTCCTTAAGAAGCGTTCATTCTTGCATTTAAATGTTAGGTTGGTTTTGCACTGGAATTATCCAGACCGAATTTGGTTCAGATCTTTTTACCCATTGTCAAGGAGTTAACCCTTTCCCTCATATAGACGCTTTCTGACGCCTCTGCAGCAGACGGCTGTTTGAAAACATAGTGACAAAAGAAGAAATTGCTCAAAACGAGCAATTTCTCCTTTTGACACAATGTTTTCCACTCTTAGTCATAGGTTATCCATTCAATTATAGAGATTTTCTATGTTTTGACAAAATATATTCAGTCGTCTGCTGCAGATTTGTCGTATGATGGAAAGGGTTAATGCAACATTAAGTCTCTTGTGCGCAAGGATGCTACATACCACTATCATCCTTGTGAGGAAACTTCATAGCACTATATCCCAGGTACTTACTGGCCAAATATAATCACTCTGGGCCTCCTATTTATTCAGAAGAAGTTGTTTTAAGATTTTTATAGATTTGACCCTTGCAACCTTGGACGTAAGTCAAGGTCATTTAATGGAGGAACCTATATAGCATTTCATGCCAGGTATCTACTGGCAAAACATAATCACTCTGGTTATTCAGAAGAAGTTGTTTAAAGGTTTTCATATATTTGACCCCTGTGACCTTGAAAGTAGGTCAAGGTCATTTATTGGAGGGAACTATGTAGCATTTCATGCCAGGTATCTACTGGCTAAATATTATCACTCTGGGCCTCCTGGTTATTCAGAAGAAAATGTTTAAAGGTTTCCATATATTTGACCCTAGTGACCTTGAAAGTAGGTCAAGGTCATTTATTGGAGGAAATTATATAGCATTTCATGCCAGGTATCTACTGGCAAACTATTATCACTCTGGGCCTCCTGGTTATTCAGAAGAAGTTGTTTAAAGGTTTTCATATATTTGACCCTCGTGACCTTGAAAGTAGGTCAAGGTCATTTATTGGAGGAAATTATATAGCATTTCATGCCAGGTATCTACTGGCAAACTATTATCACTCTGGGCCTCCTGGTTATTCAGAAGAAGTTGTTTAAAGGTTTTCATATATTTGACCCTTGTGATATGATATATTTAACCTAGGTCAAGGTAATTTATTTCAGGAAACTTTATAGCACTCTATCCCAGGTACTTCCTGGCCAAATATCATTACCCTTGAATCTCTAGTTCTTAAGAAGAAGTCATTCAAAGAAAATAGTAGACGGACGGACGGACAGAAGACAGAAAATACACCATAATATAAGCTCACAGGCACTACATGCCAGGTGGGCTAAAAATAAATGTAATATATCATTAATGCAACCACTCCCTTAACTCTTTCCACTCACAACATCCCTGCAGCAGACTTCTATTATTGCCAGAATGATATTAAAGTCGTCTGCTGCAAAGGCGTTTAAAAGCTTTTTATATTAAAGCCTGGACATTTTTGAATTAGTCTTGTGCAGTTTTATTGTAATTACAGTGCAGATTGCTTTAGAAAATATTGTAGCAAGTGAAAACTTTGTTTCTTGTGAGCAATTCATCCTTTTCCTACGATATATTAAAATTTTCTTGCAATATTCAAGATTGGACTAAAATCTCCCCAGATGTTGCCAAAGAAGACAATTAATCCCCCTCCCCTTTCCTAAATACAACAAATTTGAAACGGATGATTTTTTTTTAAACAAGAGGGCCATGATGGCCCTGGATCGCTCACCTTAATTATACAATGTACTGCAATGCAAAACACATCAAGACAATTATTCTGAATGCAACCTCCACAGTGTTAACAAGATTTCCCTTCATTTGGCCTAGTGATCTATATTTTTTTACCTGATACGACCCATATTCCAACATGGACTAGATTCTTCAAGACAACATTCTGACAAAGTTTCAACTTGCTCAAAGTAAAAAATGCGGCCTCCGGAGTTTGAAAAATATTTTCCTTTATTGACCTTGTTTCTGACCCAATATGACCCATATTTGAACTTGACCTAGATATAGTTCAGACAAACATTCTGACCAAATTTCAAAAAATGTGACATCCAAAGTGTTAACAAGATTTTCCTTCAATTTGGCCTAGTGACCTACTTTTTGACCCTACATGACCCATATTCGAACTTGGCTTAGATATCATTTAGATAAACATTCTCATTAAATGTCAAGCTGCTGTAGCAAAAAATGCAGTTTCTATAGTTTCTGACCCAATATTACACATATTCAAACTTGACCTAGATATCTTTAAGACCAACATTCTGATAACATTTCAAAGTTCTGAAGCAAAAAATGTGGCCTCTAGAGTGTTAACAAGATTTTCCTTCAATTTGACCTAGTGACCAATTTTTTAACCGAACATGACCCATGATCGAACTTAACTTACATATCATCAAGAAAAACATTCTGATAAAGTTTCATCATGCTCAAGTTAAAAATGCAGTATCCAGGGACCAGAGTGTTAACAAGATTACCCTTCAATTTGGCCTAGAAGCCGCTGAAGCAAAAAATGCAGCTTCTACAGAGTTAACAAATTTTCCCTCAATTTGGCCTAGTGACCTAGTTTCTGACCCAATATGACCTATATTTGAACTTAACCTAGATATCTTTAAGACAAACATTTTGACCAAATTTCAATGAATGCATATTGTTTTATGGCGCAAAACAGCTAAGGTCATTTAGCGCGCAATTAAATTTAATTATTCATGACCCTGGGTAAACAAACCAGTACTAGGCTAGAAAATGTGCCTTGCCCAAGGGCACTCCACCATGACCGTAGTGCCGTGACTGGGGATCGAAACCGGGACACTCGGTTTCGAAATCCCAGACGCCAACCACTCGACCACAGCGGATTCCTGACCAAATTTCAAGCTGCTGAAGCAAAAAATACGGCATCTAAAGTGTTAACAAGATTTTCCTTCAATTTGGCCTAGTGACCTAGTTTTTGACCCGGCATGACCCATATTCAAACTTGGCCTAGATATCATTCAACTCAACATTCTGACCAAATTTTCAAGCCGCTGAAGCAAAACATGCAGCTTCTACAGAGTTAACAAGATTTTCCCTCAATTTGGTCTAGTGACCTAGTTTCTGACCCAATATGACCCATATTTGAACTTGACCTAGATATCTTTAAGACAAACATTCTGACAAAATTTCAAAGTTCTGAAGCAAAAATTGCGGCCTCTAGGGTGTTAACAAATTTTTCCTTCAATTTGACCTAGTGACCTACTTTTTGACCAGACATGACCCATGTTCGAACTTGACCTACATATCATCAAGACAAACATTCTGATAAAGTTTCAACATGCTCAAGTTGAAAATGTGCCCTCCAGAGTGTTAACAAGATTTCCCTTCAATTTGACCTAGTGACCTAGTTTTTGACCTCGTATGGCCCAGTTCCGAACTTGTCCAAGATTTGATGGAGATGAATGTTCTGATAAAATTTCATGAAGATTGGATGCAAAATGTAACCCGTAGAGTGTTAACAAGCTCAGATGTTGACGACGCACGACGGATGGACGCCGGACAAAACGGGATCACAAAAGCTCACCTTGCACTTCGTGCATAGGTGAGCTAAAAACTTAGGCGAAATATGGAAAAACTTATTTAAAATGATAGTATAATTGTTGGATTAAGTTGAAAACATTATTAACAATTGGAGAGATTTCTTGTTTTGCCATTTGTTTTCAAAAGTCACCTCCATGAAATGCATCTAGAAGTGTGAACGTTAAATATATCATATCAAGTAAACAGAAAAGGGAAAAATTCACAACACTCACAATATTTTATCAGATTTGAGCATCTTTTCAAGCTCTATTTTGTAGTTCTGTGTCCACACTGCCACTGGAAGTTCCGTAATTAACACTCTCCCGACATCTATCACTTCAACGCATCCATAGACTTTATATTGGTTTGCCGTCGTTTGCTCTATTTCACCTCGAAAATCTTTGTAGCTTGGAATCTAAATTAAGCAAAACATTCAACTCTACCATTACCTTAGCAGAACCCCCAGTAGCTCAGTCGGTAGCAACGCAGGCTGTCAATCCAGGAGTTGTGAGTTCAAACTTCAGCTCGGCCAACATTCTTTCCAATTTTTTGACAAAAGGTAATGCAACAAATGTTTCTAGTCTTCAACCCATGGGCTAACATACTATGTGAGAAGAGACAGTTGCTTACGGAAAAAATGTTGAGAGAAAGCCAGGAAACTGATGGGTAGGGAACAGGCGGTCATTACTACCATTTATAATGTGGTATGACCCGGCTAGGGAACAAACCTTTGACCTCCCGCACCCGAGGTGCCACAACCACAACAATCGAGGCAGTCAAGTAAATGTTTATCTAGTGCTGAACTGATTATGCTGTTTATAAGATGATTTCCGGTATGTCACAAGAAATTAACATTATCTTATTTCATAATAGTGAAGATCCTGATCAGTATGTACTTATGCAGTATGATCAGGTTCTTCACTATTAGGAAATAAGAGAATGTTAGTTTCCTGTGACATACCTGAAATAATTTATTTAACTTTAACACCTTCCCTCATATAGACACTTTCTGACGCCTCTGTAGCAGAAAGCTTTTTGAAAACAAGACAAGCAATTTTTCATTTTGCCACAATGTTTTCCACTTTTAGTCATAGGTTTATCCATTCAATTATAGAGATTTTCCATTTTTTGACAAAATATGTTCCAAGTCGTCTGCTGCAGAATTGTTGTATGAAGGAAAGGGTTAAACAGCATAATTGTATAATGCTTTAACACTAGATAAACACTCTTATTGTGTATCTGTGCTTCTGAGTTATTTTTATGACAGTGGACCTGTGTGCATTTTATCCCCCAAATGTTTGCATTGGACACCAACCTGCAGCAGACGACTTTGAATATAATTTGTCAAAAAATAAAAAATCTCTTTAGTTCAATGGATAACCTATGACTAAAAGTGGAAAACATTGTGGCAAAAGGAGGAATTGCTCGTTTTGAGCAATTTCTTCTTTTGTCACTATGTTTTCAAACAAGAGGCCCAAGAGGGCCAGTATCGCTCCACGGCCATAAGGCAAAAATAAAATCTCCAAACAGCCCTGCCCCGTGGTGGCTATTTTTTTTACCAACCACCATGGCTTAAAGGAATCTTGTAGAGTGTCACCAAAGGAATGTTTCTGCAAAATTATTTGAAAATATGCCTGACACTTTCGGAGGAGAAGATTTTTTAAGTTTTCACTATGGTCATATAAGTCAAAATAGCCCCGCCCTCTGGCGGCCATGTTTTTCGACCAATCAACATGGCTTGAAGGAATCTGATAGAGGGTCACCCAATGAACATTTCTACAAAATTATTTGAAAATCGGCTGAACACTTTCGGAGAAGAAGATGTTTTAAGTTTTCACTATAGCTATATAACACAAAAAAGCCCCGCCCCCTGGCGGCCATGTTTTTCGCCCAATCAACATTTCTTGAAGGAATCTAATTAAGGTTCACACAAGGAACATTTCTACAAAATTATTTGAAAATCGGCCTGACACTTTTGGAGGAGAAGATTTTTTAAGTTTGCTCTTTAGCCATTTAGGCAAAATAGCCCCGCCCTGTGATGGCCATGTTTTTTTACCAATCAACATGGCTTGAAGGAATCTGATAGAGGGTCACCCACGGAACATTTCTACATAATTATTTGAAAATCTGCTGAACACTTTTTGGGAAGAAGATTATTTAAGTTTTCACTATAGCTATATAAGGCAAAAAAGCCCCGCCCCCTGGCGGCCATGTTTTTCGCCCAATCAAAATTTCTTGAAGGAATCTAATAAAGGGTCACCCAAGGAACATTTCTACAAAATTATTTGAAAATCGGCCTGACACTTTCGGAGAAGAAGATTTTTTAAGTTCTCACTATTTTTTTCTTTCGGTTGCCATGGAAACCAGAATTTTGAATGGATCAAAAAAAATTGAAGGAATTTAGTAGAGGACATTGAGAGGATGCTTCCCATGAAGTTTCAACCAAATTGGCCAAGTGGTTAGGGAGAAGAAGTCGTTTAAAGGAAAAAGTTAACGCACGCACGCACGCACGCACGCACGCACGACGGACAATTCGCCATGACATTAGCTCGACTGGCTTTCAGCCAGTGGAGCTAAAAACCGTCTGCTGCAGAGGCGTCAGAGAGCATCTATATGATGGAAAGGGTTGAATGGGTATAATTTAGTTGTAGTTCATGTCACAGGATCTCATAACTGTATCCGATTAAGAATTTTTTTTTTTATGAATTTCTATAAAAGTGCAATTTTAAAGAACATTTCTGCCAAATTATCTAGAAATTAGAAAATTACTTTTTAGTTTCGTAATTTTCTAATGCCATCTGGTGGTTATGGCTCATCATTTCTGGCAACTTATGTTGAAATTAGACAAGGAATTTCAGAGTGTTGTCATTTTACACCCTTTTCTGATGCTGCCTTGTGGCCATGTTTTTCAAGCAACCAATATGATTTAAACAAAAATTCTGTAAAGGGTCACCTAAGCAACATTTCTAACAAATAACCTTGAAAGTCAGTTAAGCATTTTCAGAGAAGAAGAATTTTAAAATTCGGCCATTTAAAGCTTTTCTTATGCTGCCTGGTGGCCATGTTTTATAATGCTCAACTAAGGACAGATGAACATTCTAAGGAGGAGAACTATCTTGAAATCTGACGAGCAGTTTCAGGAGAAGAATTTCAAAGTATTATAATTTTCACCATATTCTGATGCCACACCAACCAGAGATTTTTTTTTTAACATCTTTGGTTAACAGGACTACCAGAGGAACATTCCAGCCAAGCATGGTTGAAATTGGCCTTGTGGTTTAAGATGAAATGATGTTTAACCCTTTCCCTCATATAGACGCTTTCTGACGCCTCTGCAACAGACAACTTTTTGAAAACATAGTGACAAAAGAAGAAATTGCTCAGAACGAGCAATTTCTCCTTTTGCCACAATTTTTTTTCCACTTTTAGTCATAGGTTATCTATTAAATTATAGAGATTTTCCATTTTTTGTCAAAATATGTTCAAAGTCGTCTGCTGCAGAATTGTCGTATGAGGGAAAGAGTTAATGAAATTGTTTACAATGACGCAGGATGGACATTGCACAACAGGGGATCGCAATAGGTCACCTTGAGTACTTTGTGCAATGGTATGGTGAACATTTGTGGTGAGTTATTTTAAAATCATTCAAATGGTTCAATAGTAATTGAGCAGACACAAAATATAGTCATATGATCTCTGTATGGTGAACATTTGTGAAAAACAATTTCGAAATCCTTCAAGCGGTTCAAAAGTTAAGGAGCGGACACAAAATATAGTATGAATATAATGAATGGCCAAACAAGGGTTCAAATGCACGCCCCCTAAATTGATTGCCCTCATCTTTACCAACTGAGCTATCCTGGTCGACACACCTGCGTGTGAGAAAGGGTAAAACTATTGAAATCAATCCTCACCATATTGACAGGTTTTTCACCATTTATCATTCTCAGTAAATTGTTGACAATATCTTTGACATTGTAATTCAGAATCTTTGTGTTCCATCCTGTTGCTATGCCGGTTGCACCGTTTACAAGAACCATGGGTAATATTGGGTAAAAACACACAGGTGCCATTTGCTGATTGTCAAAAGATGAATGTTCCAACAGAGGAAAGTCTTTAGCATTGAAAGCTAACTTGGCTAATGGGCTGAAAAAGAAATATTAGACAACTAGGTATGTGACAGAAGGATTCAAATGAAAAAGATTTAATGCACTCAATAAAACACATTAACTATACATGTATTAACCCTTTCCCTCATATGACATTTCTGCAGCAGACGACTTTGAACATATTTTGTGAAACAAGGGGCCCATGAGGGCCTATGCTCTACTGGCATTGATCTGGCTTGTTTCAAAAGGAACCAATATGTCATCAATATTCAAATACCATCTAAGTTTGGTGAAGATCAGATAGTAAATGGAAGCTCTATTGTGTTCACAAGCTGTATTATAGCAATTTTGACAATTTCAAGGGCCATAATCCAGCCATGCATGGGTAGATCTGGCCGTTATTAGAAATGAACCAAATGCTCATGGATATCTAACTACTGTATAAGTTTGATTGAGATACAATAAAAAATAAGGACTGTATCATGTTAACAAGCTCTATTATAGCAATTTTAACCATTTCAAGGGCCATAATCCAGTCATGCATGGGCAGATCTGTTTTCGGAAGGAACCGAGCTCTCATGGATATCTAACTACTGTATAAGTTTGGTTGAGATACAATCAAAAGTGAAGACTGTATCGTGTTAACAAGCTCTTTTATAGCAATTTTGACCATTTCAAGGGCCATAATCCAGTCATGCATGGGCGGATCTGGCTGGTTTTCGAAAGGAACTGAGCTCTCATGGATATCTAACTACTGTATGAAGACTGTATCATGTTAACAAGAAATTGTTTACGGACGGACGGACGACAGACAAATCGCCACGACATAAGCCCTTCTGGCCTTTGGCCAGTAGAGCTAAAAATAGAAAACCTCTATAATTAAATGGATAACCTATGACTAAAAGTGGAAAACATTGTGGCAAAAGGAAAAATTGCTCGTTTTGAGCAATTTCTTGTTTTGTCACTATGTTTTCAAAAAGCCGTCTGCTGCAGAGGCGCCAGAAAGCGTCTTTATGAGGGATAGGGTTAAGTTTAAACATGACCACCATGATGATACTATCTATACCGCTCACCTGATTTAACAGATTTTAACCCTTTTCCTCATATAGACGCTTTCTGACGCCTCTGCAGCAGACGGCTTTTAGAAAACATACAGTATAGTAGCAAATGTGTAACTGCTTATATTGGGGGAAATTTGTTCAAGAGTTGGAACGAAACTTAAAAGTTTATAATTAAAGGGCATTTGTAATAAGGCATTAAATCTTTTAACCATTTTGAAAGAGGACTACCAAAGGAACATTTCTGTGAAGTTTGGTTGAAATTGGTCAAATGGCCGGACAAGGACAGAAAGAGCTCAGAATGGACCAACTTGAACCTTTCGGCTCAGGTAAAAAGATGCCACATATTTTTTTCTCAGATTTTTGCAAAGCAGATGGCTATAAAAGCAGATCAGGAAAAGGCTTTCCGTAACATTTTTGAAAACATAGTGACAAAAGAAGAAATTGCTCAAAACAAGCAATTTCTCCTTTTGCCACAATGTTTTCAGATTTTATTCATAGGTTATCCATTCAATTATAGAGATTTTCTATTTTTTGACATACTATGTTCAAAGTCGTCTGCTGCAGAGATGTTGTATGAGGGAAAGGGTTAAACTAAGAAATAACAAGATGTGTTTGTGAAACACTGATGCCCCCAATGGCAACATCTAGGTCAAAGGTCAAGGTCGCAAGGTATACACATGTGAAATATGGTAGCATTACCTGTTATTGTTCAAAAGTAGTGGGGAAGGTTAAAAAAAAAAATGAGAATGGCAACATCTAGGTCAAAGGTAAAGGTCGCAAGGTCAAAAATGTTGGTACTGACAGAAAGGTCATGTCACAAGGAATACACATGTGAAATATGGTAGCCGTATCTGTTATGGTTCAAAAGTAATGGCCAAGGTTAAAGTTTTTTTCGAGAATGGCAACATCTAAGTCAAAGGTCAAGGTCGCAAGGTCAAAAATGTTGGTACTGACATGTGAAATATGGTAGCCATACCTGTTATGGTTCAAAAGTAATGGCCAAGGTTAAAGTTTTTTTCGAGAATGGCAACATCTAGGTCAAGGTCAAGGTCGCAAGGTACTGACAGAAAGGTCATGTCACAAGGAATACACATGTGAAATATGGTAGCCATACCTGTTATGGTTCAAAAGTAATGGCCAAGGTTAAAGTTTTTTTCGAGAATGGCAACATCTAGGTCAAGGTCAAGGTCGCAAGGTACTGACAGAAAGGTCATGTCACAAGGAATACACATGTGAAATATGGTAGCCATACCTGTTATGGTTCAAAAGAAATGGCCAAGGTTAAAGTTTTTTTCGAGAATGGCAACATCTAGGTCAAGGTCAAGGTCGCAAGGTGAAAAATGTTGGTACTGCCAGAAAGGTCATGTCACAAGGAATACACATGTGAAATATGGTAGCCGTATCTGTTATGGTTCAAAAGTAATGGCCAAGGTTAAAGTTTTTTTCGAGAATGGCAACATCTAGGTCAAAGGTCAAGGTCGCAAGGTCAAAAATGTTGGTACTGACAGAAAGGTCATGTCACAAGGAATACACATGTGAAATATGGTAGCCGTACCTGTTATGGTTCAAAAGAAATGGCCAAGGTTAAAGGTTTTTTTTAGTATGGCAACATCTAGGTCAAAGGTCAAGGTCGCAAGGTCAAAAATGTTGGTACTGGCAGAAAGGTCATGTCACAAGGAATACACATGTGAAATATGGTAGCCGTATCTGTTATGGTTCAAAAGTAATGGCCAAGGTTAAAGTTTTTTTCGAGAATGGCAACCTCTAGGTCAAAGGTCAAGGTCGCAAGGTCAAAAATGTTGGTACTGACAGAAAGGTCATGTCACAAGGAATACACATGTGAAATATGGTAGCCGTACCTGTTATGGTTCAAAAGTAATGGCCAAGGTTAAAGTTTTTTTTTGTGCAGACAGACAGACCAACAGACCAACAGACAGACCAACAGACAGGCCAAAAACTATATGCCCCCCGAATCGGAGATTCCGTGGGGGCATAAAAAGAAAGTTGTCTTAACCTTAATTTCGTATAGATGTATCTAGCACTGGCTGCATCCTTGCCCCCTGTCAGTCGGGTACCAAACTGTCCAATCGGAAGTAGTAAATTGATGTTGTTACTCCCGACAAAATCTTGAGCCAGATGTGTTATTGTCTGCATCAAGGACGCCTACAAATTAAATGACCCGGTCTTGGGATAATGTACAACAGTGCTTTTGTGAACAACTTGTAGATCCAGATCAGCCTCTTCATCCACAGTCTGATCAATATCTGCACTATTCCATTAACCCTTTCCCTCATATAGACGCTTTCTGACGCCCCTGCTGCAGACGGCTTTTTAAAAACATTGTGACAAAAGAAGAAATTGCACAAAACGTGCAATTTCTCCTTTTGCCACAATGTTTTCCACTTTTTGTCATAGGTTATCCATTCAATTATGGAGATTTTCTATGTTTTGACAAAATACGTTCAAAGTCGTCCGCTGCAGATTTGCCGAATGAGGGAAAGGGTTAATACTTACACAAGCATGTATTGTAAGAAGCGCTTGTCAATATGAGTATATTATGGTTAAGACAGAGCAGATCCGGTCGATCTATATCTACACTGTTCAGCAATGCCAAATTGTACCTTTTTCCCATGGACAGGTTTAACCCTTTCCCTCATACAACAATTCTGCAGCAGACGACTTTGGACATATTTTGTCAAAACATAGAAAATCTCTATAATTGAATGGATAATCTATGACTAAAAGTGGAAAACATTGTGTCAAAAGGAGAAATTGCTTGTTTTGAGCAATTTCTTTTTTTGTCACTATGTTTTCAAAAAGCTGTCTGCTGCAGAGGCGTCACAAAGCGTCTATATAAGGGAAAGGGTTAACCCTTTCACACATAAAACAAAACTGAAGCAGACGACTTTGAAAACATATTATCAAAAATGTGAAAAAATATCTTAAAAATAGTGTAATTATTAAATAAAGTGGGAGTATTATGACAAAAGACGAAATTGCTCATGATGAACAATTTTGCCTTTGTCGCAATGTTTTCGAAAGTCATCTGCAGCAGATGTGTCAAAATGTGTCTATTTGTGCGAAAGGGTTGACTGTTCTTCACTCAATACATGATATTACACTTACATTTTCTAGTTATAAGCCTTCACCCATTGCAGAAAATTGTAAATGTTTCTGCAGCAATGGTTTTTAATGCTGCATCAAAAAACCCTGTCAATTTATCCAGATAAAAAGGTCTCATCTTCAAGTCTTTTCAAAGCTTATGACGTTGACCCATAGACAGCAAATCTGCAGCTGAACATCTCGACAATATATATGGAATTATAATGATTTATTACAGTTTAAAACATTGTGAAAAAAATAAGGAAATTACCCAAAACAAGTCTCGGGTTAAAATCATCATTTCAGTTGACCAATTTAATATCATATGAGATGCCCTGATAAGAAAACTCCTGTGAAATGTGGTTAAAATTCGCCTAGTGGTATAGGACAAGATGCTCCTTTAAGTGTTTTCCTTTTCATCCCCTGTTCTGATGATGTAGCTACTAAAGATCTATATAGTTTTGAATCCTGCAACACTTTTATCCTTTTCCCACCTTTTCCTTTAGACGCATCTGCAGTAGACGACTTTTGAAAACAATTTCGCCACAAAGTTTTAAACTTTTTCAGTAATTATACCTACTATAAAGATTTTCTATATTTTTTAGTGGACATTTTTAAAGTTGTCTGCTGCAGCTTTGTTGTATGGTGGAAAGAATTATAGGGAGAATTATTATGGAACAATTTGTATGAATTGTGGTTGGAAAATGGCCTAGTGGTACAGGAAGAGACATTTAACCCTTTCAGACATACCATTGCTTTCTAACGCCCCTGCAACAGACGACTTTTGACTAATCAACGCAGCATCTTTTAAGCACATGGCTAGTCTTTAACCCTTTCCCTCATATAGACGCTTGCTGACACCTCTGCAGCAGACTGCTTTTTGAAAACATAGTGACAAAAGAAGAAATTGCTCAAAACGAGCAATTTCTCCTTTTGACACAATGTTTTCCACTTTTAGTCATAGGTTATCCGTTCAATTATAGAGATTTTCTATTGTTTGGCAAAATATGTTCAAAGTCGTCTGCAGCAGAATTGTCGTATGAGGGAAAGGGTTTATAAATCGAAACGAGCGACACATTGCTTTTGAACTGAACCAGCTGCCATTATACACAAATACATTACCTCCCCATGCTGGTAACTGGTAAAGTTTGACACTTATAATACACAAATATATTACCTCCCCATGCTGGTAACTGGTAAAGATTGACACTGATAATACACAAATATATTACCTCCCCATGCTGGTAACTGGTAAAGTTTGACACTGATGCTGCCATTTGCACCACCTTTATTTCTTTTGTCCAGTACTTCTTCTCAAAACACGTATAGAGAACCATCCTCTGGGATGGTTTTAAACCATCAATCATTGACGGAATTGCTCGCAAAATATTCATCATCGAGTACTGGATCATTTCTCGATTTATAAAATCACTGTATGTAACACATCTCCTGCCTTCTTCATTTATATGATTCTGGAAAAACATTATAGCATTTAGAGAAAGCAATATTTATACAGAAATTGGGCAGGAGCTACTGTAAAACTTATAAACTTTGTATAGTAGGTCGTTAATACACTTGATATCATCAATAATCTTTAACCCTTTCCCTCATACAACAATTCTGCAGCAGACGACTTTGAAGATAACCTATGACTAAAAGTGGAAAAACATGGTGGAAAAAGGAGAAATTGCTCGTTTTGAGCAATTTATTCTTTTGTCACTATGTTTTCAAAAAGCCGTCTGCTGCAGAGGCATCAGAAAGCGCCTATATGAGAGAAAGGGTTATTACCAAATTTTCGACCACTTGGTATTTATGTACTTACATTTCTGTTGTATCTTTTTAACTCTTGATAAAGACCAAGTGGTCGAAAATTCGATAATTAAAGATTATTGATGATATAAAGTGTAAAGCATATAGATGCTTCAAGAAACACGAGGTTTTTTTAATGTTGACATTGTACCCACATACAACAAATCTGAAGCAGAGGTCTTGGAAAACATCTAGGCAAAATTTAAGAAAATTTCTAAAACTGAAATTTTAATTATAGTAGAAAGTTGAGCAATTCTTATTTTTACCAGAATGTATTCAAAAGAAGTCGGCAGCAGACGTGTAAAAATTATTGTATGTGTGGAAATGGGTAACTTGTTTGAAGTATTTATGCCATAGTTTCAAAGATGAAACAGATATAATCAACTTATTTCCAAGTTTTATTTTAAAGATGGTTCCATTGTGACCTTTAGCTTTGACATACAGACCCGAATAGGGTCAAGACAACTACATACGTGAATTCAGAGGACTAGATATGGAAATGTAAACAGGTCTTGCTACCACGATATCTCTTTAAGCATTCAAAAAAACCTATGTTGTTGATACTCAAAAGAATCGTCTCACCGAGATGATTCTTTTGAGTACCCACAACATAGGTTTTGGAGGTCAAATATGGATTTTAGAACATGCCCTCATCTAGAGCTCTGTGAATTATCCCCACTACAGCTTAAAAAACATTTGACTAAGCGACAAGAAACTAATTGAAATTTTAATTATTAATAAAGATCAATCAATCAACCTACTGACCCAAAAAACAAAAGCTCTTTTCCTTCGTTCAAGGTCCAAGACCCTCCACCTGTGACCTTAACCTTAGTGTATTGTATTATTTACCAGAAAAACAAAAACAAATTATACCATGTCTTCAAAAGGCATTTTGATGCATCTGCAATAGACCACTTTTGAAACCATTGAAGCAAACAGAGAAATTGCTGATATAGATCCATTTCTGCTTCTGAAACATTGTTATTAACTAAGAATATATTTTCATTTATATCATAAATGACGTCGCCAGCGGGAAATAACGTCATTCTATATTTCGCGGTATATAACTAGTGTAATAACAATGCTACGTAACGTCATAATGAAAAGCATTGAAAATGACCGCGTTAAATAGCGACTTTATATATATTTTGCGCTAATAATCGTCAAATTGGAATTAATGATATAAATAGAATATAACATTCGTGTTCATTCAATACAAAATTTTATTAAACTCGTTTTCTAAAATTGCTTAAAACTCGCCAAGTCTCGTTTTTATCAATTTTAGAAAACTTCTTTAATAAAATTTCGTATTGAATGACCACTCATGTAATATCCTCTATTTATACTCTCCATAGTAGACATATGTGGAAAAAGGTTAACCCTTTCCCTCATATAGACGCTTTCTGACACCTCTGCAGCAGACGGCTTTTTGAAAACATAGTGACAAAAGAAGAAATTGCTCAAAACGAGCAATTTCTCCTTTTGCCACAATGTTTTCCACTTTTAGTCATAGGTTATCCATTTAATTATAAAGATTTTCTATTTTTTGACAAAATATGTTCAAAGTGGTTTGCTGCAGAATTGTTGTATGTGGGAAATGATTAAATACTTGATATTCTTCCATGACTTGGTCTCCTTTATCTCCCCCATATTTCATGATCCACGCTTTTCTTGGTTCTGTATTTTCCCCAAATGTCATATCAATATTTATATCATCATTCTCTCCAGAGTATATGTAGTCTATCTTGTGAAAATCCATCGCTTTGAAATACTCTTTAGTTTCCTTTGATGTGTTGGTACCCAGACCTGAGAACAGTATCATTGTGTATTGGTACCCAGATTTATAAACAGTTTCATAGTGTATTGGTACCCAGACCTATAAGAAGTATCATGATGTTTGGTACACTGATTTATAAACATGTTTCATTGTGTATTGGTACCCAGACCTATTATAAATAGATCATGTTGTATTGGTGGTCAGACCTATAAACAGTATCCCTGTGTTTTGGTACCCAGACCCATCATGATGCTTGCTACCATGCATACGGTTTCATAAATAGCTTCATTTTATAGAATCAAAATCTGTTCAGATAGACTAAGTTATTGATACAAAGATCTTCTCAAAGTTTTTTATTGGATTAAGATCTACATGGCAACAATATTACAAGTCTGTAACAAGAGTGCCGCAGAGCAAACGCCAGTCGAAAAAGGGGCGTTTCTGATTAATTATTAAAGTCAGAGTTATGTGACTTGGTATAAACATGCGTATTGTGCCTAGACATGTGTTCTCCAAATTTCATTTGAAAACAAGCAATTTCGCTGAATTGATATTCACCGCCAATGATGGCTTGTTTGTGAATGAAGGCCTTTATGTTGAATGTGCAATTGACCTGCAAAATTATCTCAACTTATTCACACAAGAACAAGGGGTATGAACAGAAATTGAGACAGATAAACATATTCTTCCTGAAAGAATAAATTAACGACACTGGTTTTATAAACAACTTTATTAAACTAAGAGTGTGAATTAAAGACATTTTTTCATAATTAAATCCCAAAGGAAAATGTGAAAACAAGTTGTTGCTACTTTAACCAACAGTGAAAAAGTGCAATAGCTCCTTTTATTCCCTTTATTTAATTTTTTTCCTTAAATCAATGGCAATAACTCTAAAGAAAATTGACCAATCCAAAAAAACAATGGACGGGCATCATCCCAGTATGTTGGTTCATATTTATTTCAAGTTTCATGAGAAATGGCTGCGGACGTTGATTTTTCAATATATAAGGGTAATAACTCTAAAGGAAAATTGACCAATCCAAAAAAACAATGGACGGGCATCATCCCAGTATGCTGGTTCATATTTATTTCAAGTTTCATGAAATTCTACCTGCTAGTTTCTGAGAAATGGCTGCGGACGTGGATTTTTCAATATGGCACATTTCAGAATAAGGGCATAGTTAGCACTCGTTTTCATTTTAATGAAGACAGTTAAAAAAGTGTAAAATTAATAAATGCCTTGTTTTCTCTTATGCAGTCAAATGAAATGAATAAAATGAAGTAAATCATATCATATTTTAAGGAGTCAAAGTACGGAAAAGTTAATTTTTCTTTTCTAAAATGAGACATTTTTGATGGACAAAAGTTACCTACTCCCAATAGTGATATTTTATAGGTGTTTTAATTTAATACTGTCGGCTGTTTTTTCATCATAACAGGGGCATATAATTGTCAGAAATGCTCTAAATTACAATGTAAGTATGATAAATCAACCATTCTTTTGAACAAAATCACGAATTTTTTTCATTTTTCTCGACAGTGCTAATGTTATCAATTTCCGTCTTTCTGGCAGTGTGACATTAGCATTTCTGCATGTTAAAAATCTTATTCTTGGGGTTATAATTTAGAGTACAGTGATTGGCTACAAGATCTTACGTAATTCGTAAAAACCTGACAGTTTTTTTCCGTCCAATATGTGTTTTGTTCAATTCACATCAAGTTTAATATTGCTAGTGTAACACGATTTTTTTTCCGTCACCCCGAGTATGTGACGATAGCAGTTTTAAACTTCTTGCTCATTCATCACGTGATGATCTCGCATTATTTCGTCGATACCAAAATTGCGACAGCGGGCGAACAACATAGCGAAGCTAAAAAGAAAAAGGAAAATTTTCCTGCAAAAGAGACATTAATCAATCTAAAATTTGCTAATCCCGCAGAAGAAAGAAAAATCTGTTTAAAATGTCTGTCCCATTACATTATTTTGACCAAATAACATTTATTCAAAATGTTTAAAACAACTATCATAAAGTGTGAGCTTCATAAACATTGATATCACAATAGATGCTCAACTTGTTACCTAGAATTTTGGCCGGACTCAACACTGATGTCCTAATGTAACATTAGCACTTTACATTGTTGTCAATGTTAACTAACACAGAAAGCACAATTTGATGGCTAAGTGAAACAGTAACATAAGTTTCAGTATGAATTTTGATTGTACAGCTTGCAGTGAGCTTTATTGTCCTTTTTTGTATTATATCTTGAGTTTTCTCAAAGTAGTGCTAATGTTACTTCTTGCTAATGTAACACTTTCCGTCTTCGAGTGACACTAGCACCAGAACAGTCTTTCTCAATTTTTTTATGGAAAAGTTGTGTATCTATTTTTATTTTTTAATTTGTTTAATACTGGTATCTAACTATTTATTTATTTTTCAAAATGAAAATGCCTGGCTGTTTGTAATTCAAATAAATGTCAGTATTAATAATGACATTTCCGTCCTATGTCCACTTAATATGTTTTCGATGTCTTTTGACGCCTTAAATGGTAGTTTGATGAAAGAAAGCATTTCCAATATTTAGTATTGATACAAACTTGAAATAAAATAACAAAGTCTGTACAAAAATAAAATCATGAGCTTATTTAATTACATTAGGAAAAATGACATGTGTTACATTAGCACTCTGACTATGGTCTTGTATAAAGTCCAATTTCTCGATCACAAGTCACTTAATTTATAAACTGAGTACATATTATTCATGTTAAAAGGTTTACTTATTCATAAAAACAAACTTCAACTAGAATTGTTTTTGCAAAAAACAGATGTCTCCCCTCAAATATCTGTCAAAATCTCTCAAAACATTCCAACCTATAAATTTGGGACAGATATAGAGCGGACACGAAATAAAGCCTCAAACCTTTGACCTTCAAGCGTGACCTTGACATTGACCCTATATTGTCGAGACGCGGGTTCTGCACATCGCCTTGATGAGGTAAACATGTGACCCAAGTTTCATGAAAATCCTTCAAGCCGTCTGGGAGATATGGAGCGGACACGAAATAAAGCCTCAAACCTTTGACATTCAAGCGTGACCTTGACCTTGACCCTATATTGTCGAGACGCAGGTTCTGCACGTCGCCTTGATGAGGTGAACATGTGACCCAAGTTTCATGAAAATCCTTCAAGCCGTCTCGGAGATATGGAGCGGACACGAAATAAAGCCTCAAACCTTTGACCTTCAAGTGTGACCTTGACCCTATATTGTCGAGACGCGGGTTCTGCACGTCGCCTTGATGAGGTGAACATGTGACCCAAGTTTCATGAAAATCCTTCAAGCCGTCTGGGAGATATGGAGCGGACACGAAAATAAAGCCTCAAACCTTTGACATTCAAGCGTGACCTTGACCTTGACCCTATATTGTCGAGACGCAGGTTCTGCACGTCGCCTTGATGAGGTGAACATGTGACCCAAGTTTCATTAAAATCCTTCAAGCCGTCTCGGAGATATGGAGCGGACACGAAATAAAGCCTCAAACCTTTGACCTTCAAGTGTGACCTTGACCTTGACCCTATATTGTCGAGACGCGGGTTCTGCACGTCGCCTTCATGAGGTGAACATGTGACCCAAGTTTCATGAAAATCCTTCAAGCCGTCTGGGAGATATGGAGCGGACACGAAAATAAAGCCTCAAACCTTTGACATTTAAGCGTGACCTTGACCTTGACCCTATATTGTCGAGACGCAGGTTCTGCACGTCGCCTTGATGAGGTGAACATGTGACCCAAGTTTCATGAAAATCCTTCAAGCCGTCTCGGAGATATGGAGCGGACACGAAATAAAGCCTCAAACCTTTTACCTTCAAGTGTGACCTTGACCTTGACCCTATATTGTCGAGACGCGGGTTCTGCACGTCGCCTTGATGAGGTGAACATGTGACCCAAGTTTCATGAAAATCCTTCAAGCCGTCTGGGAGATATGGAGCGGACACGAAATAAAGCCTCAAACCTTTGACCTTCAAGCGTGACCTTGACCTTGACCCTATATTGTCGAGACGCGGGTTCTGCACGTCGCCTTGATGAGGTGAACATGTGAGCCAAGTTTCATGAAAATCCTTCAAGCCGTCTTGGAGATATGGAGCGGACACGATTTCGGACAGACGGACAGACAGAAGGACAGACAGACAGACAGACAGACGCCCAGGACAAAAACAATATATCTCCCCTGTGTACAGGGGGAGACATAACTATATGTAAAGCTGTTTAGAGTTTGCTGAAATCAGGTAACTGACATCTGTCCTTATTCTGAAATCTGCCATATATCAAGGGCAATAACTCTAAGGAAAATTGACCAATCCAAAAAAACAATGGACGGGCATCATCCCAGTATGCTGGTTCATATTTATTTCAAGTTTCATGAAATTCTACAAGCTAGTTACTGAGAAATAGCGGCGGACGTGGATTTTTCAATATATCAAGGGCAATAACTCTAAGGAAAATTGACCAATCCAAAAATACAATGGACGGGCATCATCCCAGTATGCTGGTTCATATTTATTTCAAGTTTCATGAAATTCTACCAGCTAGTTACTGAGAAATGGGTGCGGACGGACGTGACGGACGGACGCACACACGGACGGACATCGCCATTTCAAAATCCCCCTCCCTGATAAATCAGACAGGGGATAATAATGAACGCTTTTTTAGATATGAGGTAAGGTCAAAGGTTTGTGACAACGCAGACGTCAACATCATTTATTTTTAACCCTTTCCCTCATATAGACACTTTCTGACGCCTCTGCAGCACAGATTTTTGAAAAAATAATGACAAAAGAAGAAATTGCTTTTTGATACAGATTCGAAAGCATTATGTTTCTCCTTTTTCGACAAAATATAAGTACATGTAGTTGTTTCAAACGAATATTGAGATATAGTAGGGATATACTTGTTAACCCTTTCCCGCATTTAAATGCTATCCGACGCCTCTGCAGCAGACAGCTATTTGAAAACATAGTGACAAAAGAAGAAATTGCACAAAACGAGCAATTTCTCCTTTTGCCACAATGTTCTCCACTTTTAGTCATAGGTTATTCATTCAATTATAGAGGTTTTCTATTTCTTGACAAAATATGTTCAGTCGTCTGCTGCAGAATTGTTGTATGAGGGAAAGGGTTAAATGAGGTCAGGCATGTACATCAACTCATGAAAACTTTCATGTCTAATGAGGACTAACATGATCACTCAGAAAAACAACATTCCATGATTTCTTTTAACCCTTTCCCTCATATAGACGCTCTCTGGCGCCTCTGCAGCAGACGGCTTTTTGACAACATAGTGATAAAAGAAGAAATTGGTCAAAACAAGCAATTTCTCCTTTTGCCACAATGTATTGTATGTAATATATTAAACTTTTTGTCATAGGTTAGCCATTCAATTATAGAGATTTTCCATTTTTTGACAAAATATGTTCAAAGTCGTCTGCTGCAGAATTGTCGTATGAGGGAAAGGGTTAAACACTTTCCAGCAAACACTTGCTCACGCAGGCCTTTTTATAGGCATCTCACAGGTCAGATATTCTGAATGGCAAAAGTCTTTAAAATCATGCAGAATTCCCAATTTTGGCATGTCAAACCTGTTGTTTTGATTCCAAAGTAGAAAATAGTTGCAATTAATTTTCCCAAATAGAGGTTCAAATACTTGTTCCCAAAATGCCTAGAAAATGGCTTGTCACGTCTCTGCAGCAGACGACTTTTGAAAACATTGTGGCAGAAGGAGAAATTGCTCATCGAGCAATTTCTCCTTTTGGAATCAGGATTAACAAGATCACTCAGAAAAACAACCTTCCATGATTTCTTTTAAACACTTTCCAGCAAACAGACACTTGCTTACGCCTCTGCAGCAGACGACTTTTGAAAACATTAGGGCAAAAGGAGAAATTTAGCAGATTTGCTGTGTTCGTATGTGGGAAAGTTTAAAAAGAATTATCATGAATTTTACTAAGGGCTGTTCCAGGAAAAAGTGTCTAGTGGGGGGAGGAACTACAAACTATTTTTATTTGGTGGGTGGGAGGATATTTTTGAATTAAAATTAGTGCCCAAAAAGTAATTAAAATTTGATAGGTTGTACCCTAAAAATTGGTGATCGTTCCTCCCCCTCTAGACATCTTTTCCTGGAACAGCCCTAAGAACGATCAACCTACATACCTTTGTAATACTTCATATTCCATGACGGCCAATTTTCGGTGCTCTGTTTCCATTCAGTAAACTCACGTTGACTATAAAATGATAGCAATGTTCTTCCTCTTGACACCTGTAGAATTGGAATAATACATTTAACCCTTTCCCTTTCCCACATACATCAATTTTGCAGCAGACCACTTTGATAACATCGAGGGCTTGGCGTGAAACGGTTGTAACTAAAATTAGTATTTTTTTACCAAGGTTAATCACCTCGCCATAAAGTCTTTATAATCGTTAAATCATTTTTCTTGGTAAACAATGGAAATTTAGGTGCCATTGCTCGTTCTGAGCAATGGCACCTAAATTTGCATTGTTTACAAAGGGGTCAAAATTGCCCCTAAACCAGGGTTTTCAAAATAGGTTTTTAGTTACAACCGTTTCACGCCAAGCCCTCGACATGTTAGCACAAATGTGGAAAATCCCTATAAAAGAAAGCATAATAATTAAATAAGTTGTAAACATATTGGCATTAAGAGAAATTCACTATTTGTCAGATTGTTTTCAATAGTCATCTGCTGTTGAAGCTTCAGAAAGCATCTCAAGTGCTTGGCGTGAAACGGTTGTAACTAAAATTGGTATTTTTTTTTACCAAGGTTAATCACCTCGCCAAAAAGTCTCTATAAGCGTTAAATAATTTTTCTTCTAAATTTGCATTGTTTACAAAGGGGTCAAAATTGCCCCTAAACCAGGATTTTCAAAATAGGTTTTTAGTTACAACCGTTTCACGCCAAGCCCTCGATCTGTTCATGATTAAACACTTCCAAGCAAGATTTGTACAATGTCACCTATACGTTACCTCAGCAAAATTCTCTTGAACAAGTGGCCCTGGATAGCTCACCTACAATGTGATTTGTCATGCCAACCACAATAACTCACTTTTCAGTCAGGTAAGCTATTACAAGAAAATACAAACCTTTATCAGGGGCGTTCTAAATTCAACTATGAACCCATTTTTCAGGAGATTTGGCCACAAATGATGGATAAAGTTTATGATCAGCCCTTTAATATGGGACCCATCTTCATCTTGGTCGGCCATTATCATAATTTTTCCATATCGTAACTTTTTCCGGGAGCTTGGCGTATCATATGTCTGTGAGAACTGTAGGCCCAGAGATTTCATCAAGTTTTGGCATTGTTTATTCTCCATGATCTGGTAATATAAAATAATTCAAAGCGATTAGATACATACTACTTTTCTGCCTTTGCAGACCTTGGATACCTTTACAAACAAGAGGGCCAAGATGGCCCTAAATCGATCACCTAATTGATAGTAAATTAGTAGCAAATATTTAACTGCAAATATCTGGAAAATTTTATCAGGGAGTGCAAATGAAACTGAAAGGAGTGGACACTTCTCAAGAAACAGCTTATCAGTAAAGGCCATTTATATCTTGAAATCTAACAAGAACTTTAATAAGAATGGAATTATAAAGTTTTTGTCATTTTGCACCTTTCCTGATGCCGCCTTGCTGCGCTGTTTTTCAACCAAATCAATATGGCTTCAACAGTTTATTTAGAGGGTCACTAAAGAAACATTTCTACCGAATTATCTTGCAATCGCACAAGTAGATTATGGAGGAAAAGGATTTTAAAATTTGGGTATTTTTTCTCACTCTCTGATGCCGCAGCATCCAAAGTTCTCAATGGAATTTAAATCTTTGAACAATTTTGAAAGAGGACCACCAAAGGAACATTCTTGTGATGTTTTGTGGAAATTGGTCTATTGGAATGGTAGGAGTTGGATGTCACTTGTAGCTAAAAGTTCAATTTACCCTTTTTGTGATGACACCTGGTTGATATGATTGCGTAACCAATCAAAACGGCTTAAACAAATTAAATAGAGGATCATTACAGTAAGATTCGTATTATATTTTCTTAAAATAAGACAAACACTTTCATAAAAATGGAATTTTCAAATTTTCAAATTTTGCCCCTTTTCTGATGCCGCCTGATTGCCATGTTTTTCGACCAATCAGTATGGCTTGAACAATTTTTATAGAGGGTCACCCAAGGAACATTTCTACCAAATTATATTTGAATCTGACAGGCAGATTCGGAGGAGAAGATTTTTAAAGTTTGGACATTTTGTCACCTTTCTGATGCCGCAGCAACCAAAGTTCTCATTTGAATTTTGATCTTTGAACAATTTTGAAAAATGGACCACAAAAGGATCATTCCTGTGATGTTTTGTAGTAATTGGTCTATTGGAATGGCAGGTGTTGGTTGTCATTTGTAGCTAAAAGTTCAATTTACCCCTTTTGTGATGACGCCTGGTTGCTATGATTGTGTAACCAATCAAAACGGCTTTAACAAATTAAATAGAGGATCATTAAAGTAAAATTCGTTTTATATTTTCTTAAAATCAGACAAACACTTTCATAAAAATGGAATTTTCAAATTTTGTCATTTTGCCCCTTTTCTGATGCCGCCTGACTGCCATGTTTTTCGATTAATCAGTATGGCTTGAACAATTTTCATAGAGGGTCACCCAAGGAACATTTCTACCAAATTATATTTGAATCTGACAGGCAGATTCGGAGGAGAAGATTTTTAAAGTTTGGACATTTTGTCCGCTTTCTGATGCCGCAGCAACCAAAGTTCTCAATGGAATTTTATTCTTTGAACAAATTTGAAAGAGGACCACCGAAGGAACATTCCTGTGATGTTTTGTGGAAATTGGTCTATTGGAATGGTAGGAGTTGGTTGTCATTTGTAGCTAAAAGTTCAATTTACCCCTTTTGTGATGACGCCTGGTTGCTATGATTGTGTTACCCATCAAAACGGCTTAAACAAATTAAATAGAGGATCATTAAAGTAAGATTCGTATTATATTTTCTTAAAATCAGACAAGCACTTTCATAAAAATGGAATTTTCAAATTTTCAAATTTTGCCCCTTTTCTGATGCCGCCTGACTGCCATGTTTTTTGACCAATCAGTATGGCTTGAACAATTTTTATAGAGGGTCACCCAAGGAACATTTCTACCAAATTATATTTGAATCTGACAGGCAGATTCGGAGGAGAAGATTTTTAAAGTTCGGACATTTTGCCCCCTTTTTGATGCCGCAGCAACCAAAGTTCTCAATGGAATTTAAATCTTTGAACAACTTTGAAAGAGGCCAACCAGAGGAACAGTCCTGTGATGTTTCACGGAAATTGTCCTTGGAGTTTGGGAGGAGATGATGTTTAAAGCTAAAAGTTAACGCCGGACGGACGGACGACGGACGACGGACGACGGACAAAAAGTGATCAGAATAGCTCACCTTGAGCCTTCGGCTCTAGGTGATCTAAAAACAACTTCTACAAACACTGTTATAATGTAGGAAAAGGAGATACAGATAATACTAGCTAATTACTCCTTTTCCACTATATTTCAATACTATCTGAAAATTTATTTGTCCAGACTTTCGCTTCTTTTCATTATTGTAAGTCTTAATTTTCCAATATTAAAACTATTTTATTCAGATATTTCCTCAAACCATGTAGATACATTCTACTAGAGATGGCAACGAATACAAAAATAAGTATTCGAATATTCAATAACACAATATTTAAATATTCAAATATTCAACCTATATGTGCATGGTTTGCCAACAAAGAGTTTAAAAATTTGTTTTTTTTTGCCGTAAATTATCTTATTTTGTCCATCTCTCAATACTCGCATTTAGATTTCCGTTCAACCGATGAATTTGATGGAAAAGAAGATTCGTGAAAAAAACGTCATTTTCTTAATGTATTTTTTTACTAAACATGTAGTTCTATAATTACCATGTATACATCTTTAATACTGTTGAAAATAACGTGAAATGTTCCCAATTCTCAAATATTTTCAAAATATGACAAATCCGACAGGGACCTTCGTGAAGGGTGAAGGTCGTTTTATAAGAGTAGAAATTAGGAGCAATTTAACCCTTTCCCTCATACGACAATTCTGCAGCAGACAACTTTGAATGTTCTTTGTCAACTAGAAAATCTCTATAATTGAATTGATAACCTATGACAAAAAGTGGAAAACATTGTGGCTGCAGAGGCGTCAGAAAGCTTCTATATGAGGGAAAGGGGTTAACCTTTCTCTTGCTGTATATATGTGTAACTGAAATATTGTTGAGAAATGGGCACGAAATGTTCCAAGTACCATATTGCTAATCAACATATAATTAATTACCTGGAGTCTTTTGACAACATTGTGGCCAAAGGTGAAATTGCTATTTAATGGTTAGACTCATATTTATGAAGATATTTCACGTTTTTGCCAATATGGTTTCAAAGCATAAAATTAATCTGCTGCATATTTGTTGTATGTGGTTAACCCTTTCCCTCATACAGACACTTTCTGATGCCTCTGCAGCAGACAGCTTTTTAAAAGCATAGTGACAAAAGAAGAAATTGCTCAAAACAAGCAATTTCTCCTTTTGCCACAATGTTTTCCACTTTTAGTCATAGGTCATCCATTAAATTATAGAGATTTTCCATTTTTTGACAAAATATGTTCAAAGTCGTCTGCTGCATATTTGTTGTATGTGGGAAATGGTTAAAAGAGTTCTAAAGTAGACTTACTTGGTTCAGGGTATTTATTCTAGCATTAATTATCTTTCCTGTCAGTGGAAACACACCGTAGTTTGTTCGACCAACGACACTCAGACCTATAATAGTGAGTAACATTTCTCTGCTACTGGGTATGGTTGATTGATTGATTAGGGTTTAACGCCGTTTTCAGTCATATCACGGCGACCAGTTCACCTACTCATGCATTTCCTGGTTTTCCAACACCAGTACACCACACAACATACTTTCCAAGCAACTGGCTGCTTTTACACATAGACTGTAAGCCCATTGGTAAAAGATAAATGAGGCTTGTCACAGTGACTTTTGTCCAACAACTGAAAGAATGTTGGCCTACCTGGGGTTCGAATTCACAACTCCTAGATTGACGACCCGCGTCGCCACTGAGGCTCGTACTGGGTTTGGAAGCTATTGACAACTGGACATATTTTGTCTATAGGAACATTTCTGACAAGCCCTTAAGGAGTTTCCTCATTTTCTGAGGCTTCCCTGTGGCTTCAACCTATTAAAATCACGTTAACACTTTTTGTAAAGACATCTGAGGAATATTACTGCAAACTTATAGTGTTAATGAGACAAGCACTTTTAAAGGATAGTCATTTTATCCCCTTTCTGATGCCCCAAGGTGGCTCTGTTTTACAACTAATCAGTATGGCTTGAACTTAATATAATGGATATGTTCACCTAAGGAACATCGTCGACGAATTACGTTGAAATCAGACTAACACTATCACAGGAAAAGAATTTGAAAATGTTGTCAGGTTACCCAGTTTCTGATGCCTCAGTTGACCATATCTTTTAAACAACCAATATGGCTTGTACACTCTTAGTAGAGGGTCAACTAAGGAACATTTCTGTTGAATCATCTTTGAATCAGACAAACATTTTCAGATCTGAAACTTTTTTTTAAATTTAGTCATTTTTACCCTCTTTTTGGTGCCGCTTGGTAGTCACATGACTCGAAAATCATTCGTAGAGGCTCACTTAGGGAACAACTCTGCAAAACTATCTTGAAATAAGCCCAGCAGTTTTGTTGATTGTCTGCTTGATGCATGTTTGCTGCAGAGGTGTAAAAATACGTCTGTATGAGGGAAAGGGTGAAGAGATGTTGTTTATCCCTTTCCCACATAAAGACGCATTTTGACACATCTGCTGCAGACGACCTTTGAAAACATTTTGGCAAAAGAAGAAACTGCTCGAAATGAATAATTCCTCCTATTGCCATAATTTATCAACTCTATTCAATTGAAGGAACTTCAATTCATAGAGATTTTTGTTAAGATGTTTTCAAAGTGGTTTGCTGCAGATTTATTCTATGTGAGAAAAGGTTAACCCTTTCCCTCATATAGACGCTCTCTGACGCCCCTGCAGCAGACGACTTTTTGAAAACATAGTGACAAAAGAAGAAATTGCTTGTTTTGAGCAATTTCTTCTTTTGTCACTATGTTTTCCAATTTTAGTGATAGGTTATCCATTCAATTAAAGCAGCCAGTTGCTTGGGAAGATTGTTGTGTGGAGTACTGGTGTGAGAAAACCAGGAAATGCATGAGTAGCTGAACTGGCCGCCGTGATATTACTGAGAAATTGTTGAAAACGGCGTTAAACCCCAATCAATCAATTCAATTAAAGAGATTTTATATTTTTTGACAAAATATGTTCAAAGTCATCTGCTGCAAAATTGTCATATGAGGGAAAGGGTTAAAGACATTGTTGACAACAATGCAGGACAGAAACAGAGCGATCACATGCAACAAAAGTTGTAACAAGAGGCCCAAGAGGGCCAGTATCACTCCACTGCCATTAGGCAACAATTAAATCTCCAAACAGCCCCGCCCCCTGATAGCCATGTTTTTTTTGACAAATCACCATTGCTTGAAGGAATCTCATAGTGTTACCCAAGGAACATTTTGTTAAAATTATTTGAAAATCGGCCAAATAGTTGAGGAGGAGAAGATTTTTAAAGTTTTCATTAAAGCCAATATAAGGCTAACAGCCCCGCCCACTTGCAGCTTTATTTTAAGACCAATCAACATGGCTTGGTGGAATCTGATAGAGACTGTCACCTATGAAACACTTCTACAAAAAAAAAAGTTTTCACTATCGCCATATAAGCCAAAACAGCCCTGCCCCATAGCAGACATGTTTTCAACCAATCAACATGGCTTAGAGGAATCTGATAGAGGGTCACCCAAGGAACATTTCAACAAAATTATTTGAAAATCGGCCCGACACTTTCGTCGGAGATGATTTTTTAAGTTTTCACTATAGCCATATAAGGCAAAATAGCCACAATTGTTTCGACCAATCAACATGGCTTTAAGGTATCTGATAGAGAGTCACCCAAGGAACATTTCTACAAAATTATTTGAAAATCAGCTCAACACTTTCGGAGAAGAAGATTTTTTAAGTTTTCACTATAGCCATATAAGGAAAAATAGCACAGCCCTCTGGTGGCAATGTTTTCGATCAATCAACATGGCTTGAAGGAATCAGATAGAAGGTCACCCAAGGAACATTTCAACATAATTATCTGAAAATCGGCCAGACACTTTCGGAGGAGAAGATTTTTAAGTTTTCACTATTTTTTTCTTTTGGTTGCCATAGAAACCAGAATTTTGCACGGATCCAAAAAAAGTATTTAGGAGAGGACATTGAGAGGATGCTCCCTATGAAGTTTCATCCCCATTGGCCAAGTGGTAAGGGAGGAGAAGTTGTTTGAAGTAAAATGTTGACGCACGCACGCACGCACCCACAACAGACAATTCACCATGACATAAGCTTGATTGCCTTTCAGCCAGTGGAGCTAAAAATGAACAGCATGGCAATTAACCCTTTCCCTCATAGGACAATATTGCAGCAGACGACTTTGAACATATTTTATCAAAACATAGAAAACCTCTATAATTGAATGGATAACCTATGACTAAAAGTGGAAAACATTGTGGCAAAAGGAGAAATTGCTCGTTTTGAGCAATTTCTTCCTTTGTCACTATGTTTTCAAAAAGCCATCTGCTGCAGAGGCGTCAGAAAGCATCTATATGAGGGAAAGGGTTTAACTAGACGTGCATCTTTACTTTTGGATCAACCAATCGAGGAATGTATTACCTGCTAGTGCAGTCGCCTTGGCAGAGTCTCCTTCAGTGAGGATGAGAGTGCAGTTTTCAGATTGACTTGTTCCAGCGTTTTTGGCATCTTCTAATTTCTCAATTCCTGCTAGCCTACTGGTTGTGTTAACTTGATCCGCTCTTTTGATCTGATTTTTACTGCAGGACGCTACAATTGCATCAACTACGCCAATCTGGACCAACTGCATTTAAAGAACATTGATTCAGCAGCAGACGACATAAGGCATAACATCATTTATTTTTATGAAGATTACCCTAGATTTTTCACTACTGGGCCCGTAATCATGTAGTACTTTGATTTTAGCCATAGGAATGATAATCCCACAGAATGTCCAAGAGGTTGGGGTTTATTTTGCTGGTTCCCAGCAATTTAAGCACATACATGTCTTTAGGAAGAAAAACAGGGAACTGGTTTGCTGCAACTTCCTGTTTACAATAAATTTTGAGGAGAAAGCCAGCATCATTTCAACAAACCCGCCCACCCATCCCCTTTGGTTATGCTGACAACTATAATGGATAAATAACGTTATAGATTGTTGCCCAGTGTGTTCTGGTAACACCTAGTAATGCGTTGGTTGTATTGCAAGGGCATAAGTAATGCTCCACAGGGAGTAACCAGGAATTGAGTTAAGAGGAAGATCATGTCTTTTCCATGGGAGAGCCGAAGGGGCTTTCTCATCAATAACAAGAGGGCCAAGATGGCCCTAAATCGATCACCTAATTGATAGTAAATTAGTAGCAAATATTTAACTGCAAATATCTGGAAAATTTTATCAGGGAGTGCAAATGAAACTGAAAGGAGTGGACACTTCTCAAGAAACAGCTTATCAGTAAAGGCCATTTATATCTTGAAAACTAACAAGAACTTTAATAAGAATGGAATTATAAAGTTTTTGTCATTTTGCACCTTTCCTGATGTCGCCTTGCTGCCCTGTTTTTCAACGAAATCAATATGGCTTCAACAGTTAATTTAGAGTGTCCCTTAAGGAACATTTCTACCAAATTATCTTGCAATCGCACAAGCAGATTATGGAGGAAAAGGATTTTAAAATTTGGTTATTTTTCTCACTTTCTGATGCCGCAGCAACCAAAGTTCTCAATGGAATTTAAATCTTTGAACAATTTTGAAAGAGGACCACCAAAGAACATTCCTGTGATGTTTGTAGAAATTGGTCTATTGGAATGGTAGGAGTTGGTTGTCATTTGTAGCTAAAAGTTCAATTTACCCTTTTTGTGATGACGCCTGGTTGATATGATTGTGTAACCAATCAAAACGGCTTAAACAAATTAAATAGAGGATCATTACAGTAAGATTCGTATTATATTTTCTTAAAATCAGACAAACACTTTCATAACAAGAGGCCCAAGAGGGCCAGTATCGCTCCACGGCCATAAGGCAAAAATAAAATCTCCAAACAGCCCTGCCCCGTGGTGGCTATTTTTTTTACCAACCACCATGGCTTAAAGGAATCTTGTAGAGTGTCAAGAAAGAAGGAATGTTTCTGCAAAAATTATTTGAAAATATGCCTGACACTTTCGGAGGAGAAGATTTTTTAAGTTTTTACTATGGTCATATAAGTCAAAATAGCCCCGCCCTCTGGCGGCCATGTTTTTCGACCAATCAACATGGCTTGAAGGAATCTGATAGAGGGTCACCCAATGAACATTTCTACAAAATTATTTGAAAATCGGCTGAACACTTTCGGAGAAGAAGATGTTTTAAGTTTTCACTATAGCTATATAACGCAAAAAAGCCCCGCCCCCTGGCGGCCATGTTTTTCGCCCAATCAACATTTCTTGAAGGAATCTAATTAATGTTCACACAAGGAACATTTCTACAAAATTATTTGAAAATCGGCCTGACACTTTTGGAGGAGAAGATTTTTTAAGTTTGCTCTTTAGCCATATAGGCAAAATAGCCCCGCCCTGTGACGGCCATGTTTTTTTACCAATCAACATGGCTTGAAGGAATCTGATAGAGGGTCACCCACGGAACATTTCTACATAATTATTTGAAAATCTGCTGAACACTTTTTGAGAAGAAGATTATTTAAGTTTTCACTATAGCTATATAAGGCAAAAAAGCCCCGCCCCCTGGCGGCCATGTTTTTCGCCCAATCAAAATTTCTTGAAGGAATCTAATAAAGGGTCACCCAAGGAACATTTCTACAAAATTATTTGAAAATCGGCCTGACACTTTCGGAGAAGAAGATTTTTTAAGTTCTCACTATTTTTTTCTTTCGGCTGCCATGGAAACCAGAATTTTGAATGGATCAAAAAAATTTGAAGGAATTTAGTAGAGGACATTGAGAGGATGCTTCCCATGAAGTTTCAACCAAATTGGCCAAGTGGTTAGGGAGAAGAAGTCGTTTAAAGGAAAAAGTTAACGCACGCACGGACGCACGACGGACAATTCGCCATGACATAAGCTCGACTGGCTTTCAGCCAGTGGAGCTAAAAATGGAATTTTCAAATTTTGTCATTTTGCCCTTTTTCTGATGCCGCCTGACTGCCATGTTTTTCGACCAATCAGTATGGCTTGAACAATTTTTATAGAGGGTCACCCAAGGAACATTTCTACCAAATTATATTTGAATCTGACAGGCAGATTCGGAGGAGAAGATTTTTAAAATTTGGACATTTTGTCCCCTTTCTGATGCCGCAGCAACCAAAGTTTTCAATGGAATTTTAATCTATGAACAATTTTGAAAGAGGACCACCAAAGAACATTCCTGTGATGTTTTGTGGAAATTGGTCTATTGGAATGGTAGGAGTTGGTTGTCATTTGTAGTTAAAAGTTCAATTTACCCCTTTTGTGATGACGCCTGGTTGCTATGATTGTGTAACCAATCAAAACGGCTTTAAAAAATTAAATAGAGGATCATTACAGTAAGATTCGTATTATAATTTCTTAAAATCAAATAAGCACTTTCATAAAAATGGAATTTTCAAATTTTGTCATTTTGCCCCTTTTTTGATGCCGCCCGACTGCCATGTTTTTCGACCAATCTGTATGGCTTGAACAATCTTTATAGAGGGTCACCCAAGGAACAAGGATTATATTTGAATCTGACAGGCAGATTCGTAGGAGAAGATTTTTAAAGTTTGGACATTTTGTCCCATTTCTGATGCCGCAGCAACCAAAGTTCTCAATGGAATTTAAATCTTTGAACAATTTCGAAAGAGGACCACCAAAGGAACATTCCTGTGATGTTTGGTGGAAATTGTTCTTGCGGTTCATGAGGAGATGATGTTTAAAGCTAAAGTTAACGCCGGACGGACGACGGACAAAAAGTGATCAGAATAGCTCACCTTGAGCCTTCGGCTCAGGTGATCTAAAAAGGCATACTTGCAAAATTGATGTGGAAGCACAGGTTTCACGGCTTAACCTGGCTGCGCTCCTGTTCTAGGTTGTTGCTCATAGTGTTCAGGAAACACCTAGTATTGCAGTAGTAAAGTTGCGTTTGCAGTAGTAAAGTTTGAGTTTGCAGTAGTAAAGTTTGCATTTGCAGTAATTGAGTTTGCAGTTGCGTTGGTATCTTACAAAGATTGAAGTGGTTTGAACATCAAGCTTTGCAGATATTGACAATAACCTTTTTTTCAGTAAATATACCTTCATTTATAGGTTTTCCACGTTTTTTTCCTACATGTTTTCAAAGTTGTCTGCTGCAGATTTGTTGTGTGTGGGAAAGGATTAAGGAGCCTTGAATAAGAAAGATTGATACCTGATTTACGAAGGCTTGCGTTATTTTGCAACTCGATCCAAAATGTCTGGATTGAAGTGTCAGCGTCTCCTTGGTCTGCGAGTCAAAAGCGGGGTTCTCGATAAGACAATTTATAAATACCCAGAGCTGGTTCTTTATCTGTCAAATTTAGTAAAAACAAATAACATGATATACCCAGAGATGGCTCTTTATCTATCAAATTTAGTAACAAGAGGCCCAAGAGGGCCAGTATCGCTCCACGGCCATAAGGCAAAAATCAAATCTCCAAACAGCCCTGCCCCCTAGTGGCCATATTTTTTACCAACCACCATGGCTTAAAGGAATCTTGTAGAGTGTCACCCAAGGAATGTTTCTGCAAAATTATTTGAAAATCGGCCTGACACTTTCGGAGGAGAAGATTTTTTAAGTTTTCACAATAGCCATATAAGGCAAAATAGCCCCACCCCATAGCGGCCATATTTTTGAACCAATCAACATGGCTTGAAGGAATCTGATAGAGGGTCACCCAAAGAACATTTCTACAAAATTATTTGAAAATCTGCTCAACACTTTCGGAGGAGAAGATTTTTTAAATTTTCACTATGGTAATATAGAGCAAAATAGCCCCGCCCTCTGGCGGCCATATTTTTCGACCAATCAACATGGCTTGAAGGAATCTGATAGAGGGTCACCCAATGAACATTTCTACAAAATTATTTGAAAATCGGCTGAACACTTTCGGAGAAGAAGATTTTTTAAGTTTTCACTATGGTCATATAAGGCAAAATAGCCCCGCCCTCTGGCGACCATGTTTTTCGACCAATCAACATTTCTTGAAGGAATCTAATAAAGGGTCACCCAAGGAACATTTCTACAAAATTATTTGAAAATCGGCCTGACACTTTCAGAGAAGAAGATTTTTTAAGTTTTCACTATTTTTTTCTTTTGGTTGCCATGGAAACCAGAATTATGGATGGATCAAAAAAATTTGAAGGAATTTAAGAGAGGACATTGAGAGGATGCTTCCTATGAAGTTTCAACCAAATTGGCCAAGTGGTTAGTGAGAAGAAGTCGTTTAAAGGAAAAAGTTTACGCACGCACGCACACACGACGGACAATTCGCCATGACATAAGCTCGACTGGCTTTCAGCCAGTGGAGCTAAAAACAAATAACATGATAATTATAAGACAATTTATAAATACCCAGAGATGGTTCTTTATGTGTCAAATTTAGTAAAACACGATATGCTTATGTTTCTTTTGTATTGATTGATTGATTGGGGTTATCGCCGTTTTCAAAAAAAATTCAGTCATATAGAGGTTGCCATTTCAGCTATTCATGTGTTTCCTGTTTTTCGCACATCAGTAATCCACATAACAATCTTTCCAAGCAACTGGCTGCTTTTCCCCGTAGCCTGTTAGCCCATTGGTGGATAACGAAAGACGCTTGTCACAATGACCTTTGTCAAACAACGGAAAGAATGTTGGCCGAGCTGGGGTTCGAACTCAAAATCCCGTGATTGACAGCTTGCGTTGCTATTGACTGAGCTACCGGGGCTCGGCTGAATTTCTTTTGTATCTATCAATATCAACATAATTATCAAGCCCATCCATGGTAGAAGTACAAGTTGGCATTGATGAGCAGTGTAGATTCAGATCAGTTTGTACATCTGCTTTGTCTTATCAGATCTGCACAAGATGACAGAAGCTTCTAACAAGCTTATGCAAATAAAATGTCAACAGTGAAGATCTTGATCAGACTATGCAGATGCACAGGATGATCTGCATCTTCACTAATCAGAAAGATCAACAAGTGTGTTCACAATACAGTTTTCTAATATTTGAATTAGTGACATGGCTTGAAGACAAATGTTCTGCCAGAATTTGTTTTAATCGAGCAAAGCATGAAAAAGATCGTTAATTTTCGCTCTCTTTCTCTCTTTTTTTCTACTTGGGGGAAATATCACCAAATACTGATTCACCCTTTCCCATGCATTTTAAGGCAATAGCAGCAGACGACTTTTGGCCACAATGTTTTCAACTTTATTTAACAATTAAGCTATCTTTTATGGAGGTTTTTCAGGTTTATGTTTTCAAAGTCGTCTGCTGCAGAATTGTTGTATGTGGGAAAGGGTTAAATGATTTCATATCACGTCAGTTCAACAGCATATTGCAATATACCAGAGGATGAGGCTACAGGGACATAAAAGAGAAAGAAAACATACCAAAGATGGTTTTAATGTGTCACCAAAACTGCCTTTTTTCTGAACAAGTGGAATTAATGAATCTACTAGCATATCTGTTACATATTTCACATGGGTTCCTCCCTGAAACAATAAAACACACTTTCCAATATGCAGATACATTTTAACCCTTTCCCTCATATAGACGCTTTCTGAAGCCTCTGCAGCAGACGACTTTTATGTAAACATAGTGACAAAAGACGAAATTGCTCAAAACAAGCAATTTCTTCTTTTGCCACAATGTTTTCCCACTTTTATTCATAGGTTATCGATTCAATTAGAGATTTTCTATTTTTTGATAAAATATGTTGAAAGTCGTCTGCTGCAGAATTGTCGTATGAGGGAAAGGGTTAATGGACCAGAAGCAAACTAATTTTGAAAACAATGTGGCAAACGAAGAAATTGCTCATCATGACCAAATTGCAAAATTCTCCTTTTGCCAGCCACAATGTAATCAGCTGTACCGTACCTATAAAAAGAATTGTCCCTATTTTACCCAGCTATTTTCTAAGACGTTTGTTGCAGAATTGTTGTATGAGGGAAGGGTTAAGTACAAACACTGTTGTACATTTCTCCCCCTTGCCAACAGACAATGATCCTTACTTTTAGGTTAAGACACTTTAACCCTTTCCCTCAAACGACAATTCTACAGCAGACGACGTTGAACATATTTTGGTTGTCAAAAAATAGAAAACCTCTATAATTGAATGGATAAACTATGACTAAAAGTTGAAAGCATTGTGGCAAAAAGGAGAAATTGCTCAAAACATGCAATTTCTCCTTTTGTTACTATGTTTTCAAAAAGCCGTTTGCTGCAGAGACGTCAGAAAGCGAGGGAAGGGTTAAGACTCTTTAAAATGGAAAATCCCTCAAAAACCAAATAAAAAATATGAATATAAAATGTGTGCATGAATTTGACAAAATATGTTCAAAGTCGTCTGCTGCAGAATTGTTGTATGAGGGAAAGGGTTAAACCATTTTTGTACTCATTTACACAGATTTTCCATCTTTTTGTCCAATTGATTTCAAATTTGATTGCTGCAGGATTGCTGTAATTGGGAACGGGTTCATCAATAAGATTGATTGATTGTTTGGTGTTTGACATCGCTTTCAACAATATTTCAGTTATATCACGGCATTTCCTGGGTAAGTTACCAGTACTACTGATCCGTTTATCCTGACACCAGCCAGTACGCCGTAATGCTAAACCCCAAAATCCTTAGCGCCAAGGAGAGGAGCCATTACTAACATTTTTAAAGTCTATGGTATGACCCGACCGGGGATCGAACCCACACTCGAGGCAGACGCTCTACCACTACACCACTGAGGCAGTTTCATAAAACACATAGAGGATCATATTATCTAGGGGGCCATAACTGATTTAAAAATAATTCCAGTGCAACGCGCCGACAATATGCACAACTAGTCTTGGTATCAATCATTCTTGTGAAGTTATATTGAATTCTGACCAAGGGTTGCTGAGAAAAAGTGTTCAAAAGAAATGTCCAGACCAACGGACCAACCGACAAGCGTGACTCCTATATAGCCCCCATATACTATGTATCTGGGGGTATAATAATTAAACTGTCATTAATGGAGATTTTTCACATTTTTGAAAAGATGTTTTTTTTAAAGTCGTCTGGTGCAGATCTGTTGTAGGTGGGAAAAGTTTAAAGAAAAACAAGCAAATTCAGAGAATTATGGTCCCCCGCTTTGGGGGTCTTATTGGTTGGGTTGGGTACTGATGGAAAGGGCTTGTCACAAGGAATACATATGTGAAATATGAGAGCACTACCTCTTATGGTTCAGAAGTTATGATAAAGATTAAAATTGTGGAAATGTAGGTCAAAGGTCATGGTGAAGGTCAAAAGGTCAAATATTTGGTACTGATGGAAAGGGCTTGTTGTAAGGAATACACATGTAAAATATGAAAGCAATAGTTGTTATGGTTCAGAAGTTATGCTCAAAGTTAACATTTTGGAAATGTAGGTCAAAGGTCATGATGAACGCCACAAGGTCAAACATATGGGTACTGAGTGAAAGGGCTTGTCACAAGGAATACACATGTGAAATATAAAAGCCCTACCTGTAATGGTTCAAAAGTTATGATCAAGGTTAAAGTTTTCAAAATGTAGGTCAAAGGTCACGGTCAAAGGTCAGAAGGTCCAAAAATATGATACTGACGAACAGGTCTTGTCACAATGAATACACATGTGAAATAAAAAAGCCCTACCGGTTATGGTTCAAAAGTTATGATCAAGGTTAATATTTTTAAAATGTAGGTCAAAGGTCAGGGTCAAGGTCACAAGGTCAAAAAAATTGGTATTGATGGAAAGGGGTTGTCACAAGGAATACACATGTGAAATATGAAAGCAGTACCTATTACGGTTCAGAAGTTATGACCAAGGTTAAAGTTTTTGTGACAGCGTGACGGAGGGACTGACGGACTGACGAATGAGATTTAATGTCCCCGACGTTTTACTTCGTAAAGCGGGGGACAATAAGAAAGGAGAGATGGACGGACCGACCGACAAGCGTGACTCCTATATAACCCCCATATGCTATGTATCTGGGGGTATAATAATTAAACCGTCATTAATGGAGATTTTCCACATTTTTGAAAAAAATATGTTTTCAAAGTCGTCTGCTGCAGATCTGTTGTAACTTCGAAAGGTTTAAAGAAAAATAAGAAAGGAGAGATGGACGGACCGACCGACAAGCGTGACTCCTATATAGCCCCCATATACTATGTATCTGGGGGTATAATAAGAAAGGAGAGACAGACGGACAGACAGACTGGTGCAGTACGGTGAGTGATCACACCAGCTAACCACAACAAGTCAGCTTAACCCTTTCCCTCATATAAACACTTTCTGACGCCTCTGCAGCAGACAGCTTTTTGAAACATAGTGACAAAAGAAGAAATTGCACAAAACGTGCAATTTCTCCTTTTGCCACAATGTTTTTCACTTTTTGTCATAGGTTATCCATTACATTATGGAGATTTTCTATGTTTTGACAAAATACGTTCAAAGTCGTCTGCTGCAGAATTGTCGTATGAGGGAAAGGGTTAAAAGGAAACACTTATTGAACCTACCTTTTCTGTATATATACTGTTTACAAAACTGGTCTGGTTAAAGCCGCTACTGCTTAATGCCACCGATATCTCCCAGTGTTTATTTATAGTTTGATGTGCCACACGTATTTCATCATCCGGTTTCGAACTAGGCAGTACATGCATGTCAACGTAATCTTTAAAATTAGATACCTGGAAACAGAAATCATTTGCCTATAAAATAAAAATAATGTCATTTACTTTAACACTAAAGAAATGCCTGATGTTAAATTGTTTTAAAACTTTTTTTGCTTAGTGACCTCAGGGCCTCCCCTGGACAAAAAATGTATTTCACAATCACATTTGCCAAATTGAAAAAAGGAGCCAAAATAAATTAAAAACAATTGTTTTATGCATGGAAACAATTCAATGGACAAAGAGTTTGAAAAACACACAGTTAATTCAAATACAAAGTTTCTTCTTTTATTTCATTAACCAAATATGTAGGTTATGACTTTTTAGCATTTTTGTTAACATAATATTTTGATAAAAAATAATGTACAACGTTTACAAACCGGTATTGTTTCACCATTAAAAACAAGTTTCACTCCTTTTGCACTGGCAGCTACATCGTAGGCTCTCCTTCTAAACAAAGCCATCAAATCTTTACTGATAGTCTTCACATTGAATTTGGTCAGGTCAGGATAAAATGTGACGCAGGTGTAATTCTCTCCAGTTGCCTCTGATATCACGGGTGCCTCTACTTCTGTCATGTTGTTCGTCCATGTCTATAACATATTATCAAACAAGGCATTTTTTTGGTATGGTGTTTAGCCCTTTCCCTCATACTACGAATCTGCAGCAGGCGACATTGCAAACATACGCAAAAACATTTGTGATTTCCTTTTAAATGAAAGCAGAGGTGTCACATATTCAACACTGTTTTCCGTTATATCATGGCCTTTCCTTGGTAAGTTACCAGTTCTTCTGGTCCATTTATCCTGACACAAGTGAGTTAATCATGTTGCCAACCAAACAATCCTGAGCGCCAAGGAGGGAAAGCCATTACATTTTGTACTTCCATTTTCAAAGTCTATAACCCCAGCAGGAGATTGAACCCGCGAGCACCCTCTCCACAGGACGACTCTCAACCATTGCAACATCAAGGCTACGGATTTCAGGCAAAGGTTTTCTTCAAGGAGCTATATCATGAAACAATATGTCTTCGTTCATATCTAAGCCACCTGCCTATGAAATTCGGCTAGAATCAGTATGAGTCTAAAGAAAGTTATTGAGCTGGAAATGGCTTGAACAGTTTTTTGTGGAGTCATCTGAGTAAGATTTATGAACATCATTTTCAAAGAAAAGAATTTCAAATTTTGTCATTTAACCCCTTTTCTGATCCCACCTTTTCATGCATTTCGATCAATCATTATGACAAATCATGGAGAGGGTCACCTAAATTTCATTTCTGCCATTTTCTTGAAATCAGACAACTACTTTCAGAGCAGAAGCATTTTAAAGTTTTGTCATTTTAACCCTCTTTCTGATGTAGTAGGCGACAATATTTTTTAAATTTACTTATTGGTTTAACAGACTATGTATGATTCTAGGAAATATTTCTGCCAAATTATCTTGAAGTCAGCGAAAGGATTTTTTTTCATTTTACCTCCTTTTTGATGCTAGCTGTTTTTCAATCAATATTATTGGATATTTTTTGTAATGGTCACTTGAGGAACAGAACTTCCGTTTCTAATAGGTTTTTTTAAAAAATCCTTTCAACATTTTTTTAAAAGGACGACTAAAAGAACACTACTGTGAAGTTTATTTGAAATGAACCCATTGGTTTAACCCTTTCCCTCATATAGACGCTTTCTGACGCCTCTATAGCAGACGGCTTTTTGAAAACATAGTGACAAAAGAAGAAATTGCACAAAACGTGCAATTTCTCCTTTTGCCACAATGTTTTATATTTTTTGTCCTAGGTTATCCATTCAATTATGGAGATTTTCTATTTTTTGACAAAATACGTTTAAAGTCGTCTGCTGCAGAATTGCCATATGAGGGAAAGGGTTAAGGAGAGATTTTGTTCGAAGAAATTAGTGCTGAAGCACCACAAATGTTGTATGACGATGGACAACTGCTGATCACAATGACTCAGGAAGGCTTAACACTTTCCGTCATACGACAATTCTGCAGCAGATGACTTTGAACATATTTTGTCAAAAAATAGAAAATCCTTATAATTGAATGGATAACCTATGACTTAAAGTGGAATACATTGTGGCAAAAGGAGAAATTGCTCATTTTCTTCTTTTGTCACTATGTTTTAGAAAAGCCGTCTGCTGCATAGGTGTCAGAAAGCAGCTATATGAGGGAAAGGGTTAAATTTACTCTGTACCAAAACAAAAAGGGGGTACATATTTAATAAATCACATTGAATTTCTTTGATTGGTCGCTTAAGTTATGGCAATATTCATGATTTAGAATTATAGGTCTATAAGAATATGACCAATTTTTCTTGAGACAAGGATTCTGTAACTTATGTAAGACTTTACAAGCCATTTCTTTTGTTTCTTACAATGTTTTGTTTTCTTAAGTTTTTCATTAAATCATATCCCCAATGTTACATATATTTTAACTTTTACAGCAGTTCTTAACCCTTTCTCACATATAAACGCTTTCTGACGCCTCTGCAGCAGACAACTTTTGAAATCCTTGTGGCAAAAGGTGAAATTGCTCATAATGATTTATCAAAGTCAAAAGATACACAATCTCTACAAGAGGGCCATGATGGCCCTGGATCGCTCACCTTAATTATACAATGTACTGCAATGCAAAGCACATCAAGACAATTATTCTGAATGCAACCTCCACAGTGTTAACAAGATTTTCCTTCATTTGGCCTAATGATCTATATGTTTTTTACCTCATATGACCCATATTCCAACATGGACTAGATATCATCAAGACAACATTCTGACAAATTTTCAACTTGCTCAAAGTAAAAATGCGGCCTCCGGAGTTTGACAATATTTTCCTTTATTGACCTTGTTACTGACCCAATATGACCCATATTCGAACTTTACCTAGATATAATTCAGACAAACATTCTGACCAAATTTGAAGCTGCTGGTGCAAAGAATGCGGCATCCAAAATGTTAACAAGATTTTCCTTCAATTTGGCCAAGTGACCTAGTTTTTGACCCTACATCACCCATATTCGAACTTAACTTAGATATCATTTAGATAAACATTCTCATTAAATGTCAAGCTGCTATAGCAAAACATGCATCTTCTACAGAGTTAACAAGATGTTCCTTCAATTTGGCCTAGTGACCTAGTTTCTGACCCAATATGACCCATATTCGAACTTGACCTAGATGTCTTTTAAGACAAACAGTCTGACAAAATTTCAAACTTCTGAAGCAAAACATGCGGCCTCTAGAGTGTTAACAAGATTTTCCTTCAATTTGACCTAGTGACCTATATTTTGACCCAACATGACCCATGATCGAACTTGACTTACATATCATCAAGAAAAAACATTCTGATTAAGTTTCATCATGCTCAAGTTAAAAATGCAGTATCAAGAGTGTTAACAAGATTACCCATCAATTTGGCCTTGTGACCTAGTTTTGACCCCGCATGACCCATATTCGACCTTGGCCTAGATATCATTCAGCTCAACATTCTGACCAAATTTCAAGCTGCTGAAGCAAAACATGCGGCTTCTACAGAGTTAACAAGATTTTCTCTCAATTTGGCCTAGTGACCTAGTTTCTGACCAATATGACCCATATTTAAACTTGACTTAGATATCTTTAAGACAAACATTCTGACAAAATTTCAACATGCTCAAGTTGAAAATGTGGCCTCTACAGTGTTAACAAGATTACCCTTCAATTTGGCCTAGTGACCTAGTTTCTCACCCAATTTGACCCATATTCAAACTTTTTGACCCGACATGACCCATGTTCGAACTTGACTTACATATCATCAAGACAAACATTCTGATAAAGTTTCAACATGCTCAAGTTGAAAATGTGGCCTCAAGAGTGTTAACAAGATTTCCCTTCAATTTGACCTTGTGACCTCTTTTTGACCTCATATGGCCCAGTTTCGAACTTGTCCAAGATTTGATGGAGATGAATGTTCTGATAAACTTTCATGAAGATTGGATGCAAAATGTAGCCTGTAGAGTGTTAACAAGCTGAAATGTTGACGACGCACAGATGCCGGACAAAATGTGATCACAATAGCTCACCTTGCACTTCGTGCATAGGTGAGCTAATAAAAAAAGAAAGTATGATTATTAAATAGAATTGAAATCATTGTGGCAAAAAGTAAAATTACTCATAATGAGCCAAGTTTTAATGGAGATTTATGTTCTTATAAACATTCATGAGGAATCCGCTGTGGTCGAGTGGTTAGCGTCGGGGATTTCGAAACCGGGAGTCCCGGGTTCGATCCCCAGTCGCGGCACTACGGTCATGGTGGAGTGCCCTTGGGCAAGGCACATTTTCTAGCCTAGTACTGGTTTGTTTACCCAGGGATCATGAATTATTAAATTTAATTGCGCGCTAAATGACCTTAGCTGTCGATGCGCCATAAAACAATATACATTCAAACATTCATAACAATTGGATGCAAATTGTTGCCTGTAGAGTGTTAACCTGGCAATTCTTGATTACGCAAAATACAGGACAGACAAAAGCTAATCACAATAGATCACCTTCAGCTAAAAATCAACTGTAATGATACCAAAAATACTGATTAAAAATAGAAACATTCAAATGTACCATGCAAAATAAATGCTTACCTGCTGAAAATGTAAACCTTTCTCCTTCGATGACGTCTGTAACACAAACTTCTTGGAAAATATATTACAAAGTTTTGCTCCAAACCCATGCCTTCCACCTTGTATAGGAGAAAAACTTGTCTGAGAAAAACACGAAATCTAAATAGTCTCAACCCTTTTTCTCACATTGTTTCATCTCAATATCAAAATTAATCCTTTCCTACATGCAGACAACTTCAGAGCGCTAGATAAGGAGCGTTTTGCTTGTTCTAAAATCCTTATTTCATTCACTAACCCTATGTTGTGGGTACTCAAAAGAATCGTCTCGGGTTTGGTTGGATAATAAGAGATATTGTGGGGAAAAGAGCTACAAACCCCTCCTTAATTGGACCTCTGCAACTTTAAAAATATCTAGTCAAAAATAAGAAAAATGTCTATAAATGTATCATTTTATAAAACATAAATAGATTTGAAAACATTTTGGTAAAAAGAGAAAGTGCTCATTGTGAGCAATTTCTCATTTGCATCACTGTCTTTAAAAGAAGCCTGCTGCAGAGGCAACAGAAAGGATCTGTATGTGGGAACGGGCTAAAATCACTTCATTTTACCACATACCTTTCAAATCTATATTCTCTTTGTTTTACCACATGTACATACTTTTCAAATCTATAGTCTCTTTATTTCACCAGATGTATATTTTTCCAAAAGAAATGTTTCTACATTTGATCAGATGTAGATATTTTCACAATTAAACAATCTTCATTAAACAAGATATATAGATATTTTCCAAAATAAACACTCTACATTTTACCAGATGTACATTTTTTTTAAAAAATCAATCACTTTACATTAAATAAGACATCGTAATTTCCTTCAGACAACTTGAAAAATATATCCAGTAAGGAATTATTACTAGAAACTCAATAAAAGATAAAGTGTAAGTAGTACCAGTATACTTACAAATATTGAAATTAACCTAAGCGTCTGAAGCAGACAACTTTTGAAAACATTGTGACAAAAGAAGAAATTGCTCATGATTAGCAATTTCTCCTTTTACCACAATGTTTTCCACTTTTAGTCATTGGTTATCCATTCAATTATAGAGATTTTCCAATTTTTGACAAAATATGTTCAAAGTCGTTTGCTGCAGATTTGTTGTATGTTGGAAAGCGTTAAACCATAAAAAAAATGTAAATTTTCGACAATTTCAGACAATTTTCGAGAAGAAATATTCAACAAGAGGGCCTGGATCGCTCACCTTAATTATACAATGTACTGCAATGCAAAACACATCAAGACAATTATTCTGAATGCAACCTCCACAGTGTTAACAATATTTTCCTTCATTTGGCCTAGTGATCTATATTTTTTTACCTGATATGACCCATATTCCAACATGGACTAGATATCATCAAGACAACATTCTGACAAAGTTTCAACTTGCTCAAAGTAAAAATGCGGCCTCCAGAGTTTGAACAGTATTTTCCTTTATTGACCTAGTTTCTGATCCAATATGACCCATATTCGAACTTGACCTAGATATAATTCAGACAAACATTCTGACCAAATTCCAAGCTGCTGAAGCAAAAAATGCGGCATCCAAAGTGTTCACAAGATTTTCCTACAATTTGATCTAGTGACCTAGTTTTTGACCCATCATGACCCATATTCGAACTTGGCCTACATATCATCAAGAAAAACATTCTGATAAAGTTTCATCATGCTGAAATTAAAAATGCAGTATCTAGAGGGTTAACAAGATAACCCTTCAATTTGGCCTAGTGACCTAGTTTTTAACCCGGCATGACCCATATCCAAACTTGGCCTAGATATCATTTAGACAAACATTCTGACCAAATTTCAAGCTGCTGAAGCAAAAAATGCGGCATCCTAAGTGTTAACAAGATTTTCTTTTAATTTGGCCTAGTGACCTAGTTTTTGACCCGGCATAACCCATATTCGAACTTGACCTAGATATTTTTAAGACAAACATTCTGACAAAATTTCAAAATGCTGAAGCAAAAATTGCGGCCTCTGGAGTGTTAACAAGATTTTCCTTCAATTTGACCTAGTGACCTACTTTTTGACCCGACATGACCCATGTTCGAACTTGACCTACATATCATCAAGACAAACATTCTGATAAAGTTTCAACATGCTCAAGTTGAAAATGTGGCCTCAATAGTGTTAACAAGATTTCCCTTCAATTCAACCTAGTGACCTAGTTTTTGACCTCATATGGCCCAGTTTCGAACTTGTCCAAGATTTTATGGAGTTGAACGTTCTGATAAACTTTAATGAAGATTGGATGCAAAATGTAGCCCGTAGAGTGTTAACAAGCTCAAATGTTGATGACGCACGACGGACGGACGCCGGACAAAATGTGATCACAATAGCTCACCTTGCACTTTGTGCATAGTTGAGCTAAAAAGAAATTGAACTTGTAAAACCATAATACTATATATTCTGAAAGGTGCACAACAACATAAACAGCATGAAGCTTGGTATATTATGTGTTCACTCGAATTTTGTAAGCCTATCCTTATTGCTAACTTTAGCTCTTTCCCATGTACACTGACTCTTAACCCTTTCCCTCATACGACAATTCTGCAGCAGACGACTTTGAACATATTCCATCAAAAAATAGAAAATCTCTATAATTGAATGGAGAACCTAGGACTAAAAGTGGAAAACATTGTGGCAAAAGGAGAAATTGCTAGTTTTGAGCAATTTCTTCTTTTGTCACTATGTTGTCAAAAAGTCGTCTGCTGCATAGGCGTCAGAAAGCGTCTGTATGAGAGAAATGGTTAAGCAGATGGCTTTGAAAATATCAGAAATATCAAAAATATCTTTCAACGAAAGTGTCAATGAGAGAATGCGGCTCAAGAGCCAAAGGAGACTATTACTTGATTGATTGATTGATTGTGATGTTTTACGCCACTTTCAACAATTTTCCAGGTATATCACAGAGTTACCTGGCTATGTTACCGATACTACTGTTCCATTTATCCTGACATCAGCCAAGGAGTGCAGCCATTACTTTTATTTTTAAAGTCTTTGGTATGACCAACCTGGGATTAAACCCATGACCATTTTCCAGGTATATCACAGAGTACCTGGCTATGTTACCAATACTACTGGTCAATTTATCCCGACATCAGCCAAGGATGGCAGCCATTTCTACCATTTTTAAAGTCTTTGGCATGACCGACCTGGGATCGAACCCTTGACCTCCTGCACCGAGGTGGACCATCTATCAATACATCACTGAGGAGACAACACATGCCCATCAGTTGACCTTGAATCAATTCACAAGTACTGATATATGTAGCATTGAATAATAGTAGCAAAGCTGTCAATCAATTACAGTTACTAGCATGTACCCTCTCCATCAACAAATTGAGTCATGTGGTAAATTTTCCGATATGAAGATGTATGTCCAGCAGACAACCTTTGAAATCATCGCGGCAAAAGGAGAAATTTATCATGATGAGCAATTTTTCCTTTTGCCACAATGTTTCCAAATCCATTCAATAATTATACTTCAATTTTTAGACATATTCCATATTTTTCAACTAAATGCTGTCATAGTCTTCTGCTGCAGATTTGTTGTATGTGTAAACCCTTTCTCTCATACGACAATTCAGACGATTTTGAAAATATTTTCTCTAAAGTTGAAAACATTGTGGCAAAAGGAGAAATTGCTCGTTCTGAGCAATTTCTTCTTTTGTCTTTATGTTTTTGAAAAGCTGTCTGCTGCAGAGGCATCAGAAAATGTCTATATTAGGGAAAGGGTTAATTAAAGGGGGAATAATGAGGAAATTATACCTGTTATTCTCTTCACCATATCGTTATAGTTACTGGACGTCAACAAATGACCAAAGACCAAAGTGGGGATGTACATGTTATACTCCTTGTGTTTCACTATTGGGATTCCTTTACCATCGTTCCAAATGCTGATCATGTTCATGGACCTAACAAACATAGAGTAAGAAATGAGCCAGTGCGAAAGAAATGTTTCAAGATAGCATATTGAGTGCTTGGCGTGAGACGGTTGTAACTAAAATTAGTATTTTTTTACCAAGGTTAGTCACCTCGCCATAAAGTCTTTATAAGCGTTAAATAATTTTTCTTGGTAAATAATGGAAATTTAGGTGCCATTGCTCGTTCTGAGCAATGGCACCTAAATTTGCATTGTTTACAAAGGGGTCAAAATTGTCCCTAACCAGGTTTTTCAAAATAGGTTTTTAGTTACAAGCGTTTCACGCCAAGCCCTCGATATCTGAACAGTTTAGGTTCAGGTCATCTTGTCAACCTGCTCAGGCTTATCAGAATCTACACAAGTTGACAGAAACTTCTAAACAACCTTTGAAAGTAATATGTGAACAGTGAAGAACTTGATCAGACTGTGTAGATGCAAAGTCTGATCAGGTCCTTTACTGATCACGAAGGCCAAATCGTAACTTTTCTCATGCACTGGCTCAAATATAAATGCTTAACCCTTTCCCCCATACGGCAATTCTGCAGGAGACGACTTTGAACATATTTTGACAAAAAAAACAAAAATCCCTATAAATGAATGGATAACCTTTGACTAAAAGTGGAAAACATTGTGGCAAAATTATGTTTTTGAAAAGCCGTCTGCTGCAGAGGCGTCAGAAAGCGTCTATATAAAGGAAAGGGTTAAAAACAATATTCAAGAACCTTTATTATCACTATTGTTGGATACAATCTGACAAATTTAAAAATATCATTAGAAAATTGTGACATGACAAATAATATTTACAACGGCTAACATTAGTTACATGTGAATTGGAAATGTAATTAAATGGAATTAAAAATATGCCAAAGTCTATCAATTTGCTATTATAACTTTCACACTCTTCTCTCACTTATTAAGAATTTTTAATAATTTTGTTTCCTGTTTTCAAAATTGTCAGCTGCAGATTTGTTGTATGTTGAAAACGGTTAAAGCACTCTTCAAAGTTGCCCTTAAAATGAACATATTAACAATTTAAATACAAATATCACACCAGGTAAATAAATCGGAAATAAAATGATTTGGCAATTGTTTAAAAATTGAGTACTCACGGATCAATGTCTATTTTAATACATGACATGTGTTGATCATTTATCTTATTGTCAGCAGCATTGACTGCAAATAAAACATTGAAAAACATGTATACATTTAAATTAACCCTTTCCCTCATATAGACGCTTTCTGACGCCTCTGCAGCAGACGGCTTTTTGAAAACATAGTGACAAAAGAAGAAATTGCACAAAACGTGCAATTTCTCCTTTTGCCACAATGTTTTCCACTTTTTATCATAGGTTATCCATTCAATTATGGAGATTTTCTATGTTTTGACAAAATACGTTCAAAGTCGTCTGCTGCAGAATTGTCGTATGAGGGAAAGGGTTAACACTTACCCTCACACAGATGCTTAATGAGACCTCTGCAGCAGACGACTTTCAAAAAACAGAAATTTCTTCTTTTGCCAAATGTTTTCAACTTTATTCAACAATTGTTCTACCATTAACCCTTTCTCACATACAGATGCTTTCTGATGCCTCTGCAGCGGACAACTTTTTAAGTAATTGTTGCAAATGGTAAAACTTTCATTTAAAGAAATTATTCACATGTTTACCAAGATTATTTCAAAGTCGTCCGCTGCAGTTTTGTTGTAAGTGGGAAAGGGTTAATAGAGAGTTTAAATGTTTACTAAATATTTTCGAAGTCGTCTGCTGCAGATTTGCTGTTTGTCGGAAAAGGGTTAAAAATATTCTGATCAAATTTATACATTATAATTATCATCTATTTTCTCAGGTTAAAAATTAATCCTATCCAATTACACAAATAACTTTTATAGTATATCGAGGGCTTGACGTGAAACGGTTGTTACTAAAATCCTATTTTGAAAACCCTGGTTAAGGGGCAACTTTGATCCCTTTGTAAACAATGCAAATTTAGGTGCCATTGCTCAGAACGAGCAATGGCACCTAAATTTTCATTGTTTACCAAGAAAAATGATTTAATAACTCTTATAAAGACTAAATGGTGAGGTGATTAACCTTGGTAAAAAAATACCAAATTTAGTTACAACCGTTTCACGCCAAGCACTCGATATGCAGCAGAGGACCTGCACCTGTCAGATGTTTGACTGCAAACTTTATCACATTAGCTCCATGCAAGCAATGAGTCTCTACAAACAACATGAACATGAATATGTCTTTAACCCTTTCCCTCATACATCAATTCTGCAGCAGTCGACTTTGAACATATTTTGTCAAAAAATGGAAAATCTCTATAATTGAATGGATAACCTATGACTAAAAGTGGAAAACATTGTGGCAAAAGGAGAAATTGCTTGTTTTACAGGGAAGACATAATTAAAGCAAGTTGTATGTTGAGTGGACTGGTACATGACCTACATTTAAATAAGACATACTTTTGGATGAAAAACTGGGTAACCAATGAAATCTTTTGTTAATCAAATGACACAGGGAAAATAAATTAGGTATTCATTTAGTCAATGACAATATGTTCAGAAGTTGATGTAAGAAAATGGTTTGTAGTATTTTTCAAAACAAATATTTATACAATACATGTACTCATGATTTTTTTTCTTTAAACCCTTTCTGACGCCTCTGCAGCAGACAGCTTTTTGAAAACATAGCGACTTTTTGTCATAGGTTATCCATTCAATTATGGAGATTTTCTATGTTTGACAAAAAACGTTCAAAGTCGTCTGCTGCAGAATTGTCGTATGAGGGAAAGGAGTATGATCGTGGGTTATCTCATTTAAATTGTGAGACTCACGCGATAGAATCTTGAAGGTTGCTGGGCATGAGTTTGTAACATATATCTATATTAATATCTTGACCTTAAATACCTAATATTTCATCAAATATCTTAAACAGCCCTGGTACAAAGGTCACATTTCGCTGAACCATACGTTTGCCATCTTTTGCTACAACCCACATACTCTGAAAGAAATAAGAAATCCATAGCTTTAAATTAAACCCTCTCCCATGCTATTTGACGCATCTACATTGAAAACATTGTGGCAAAAGGAGAAACTGCTCATAATCAGCAATTTCCCATTTTCCCACAATATTTTCAACTCTATTCAATAGTCACAATATCATTTTTTGAGATTTTTTTCAAATTTTAACCTCATTGTTTTCAAATTGTCTTCAGCAGATTTGTTGTATGTGGAACAATGGTAAAAAAGAATGTATTCTAGTTCAAAAATCCTTATTTGACAGCCCAAACCTCTTTGGAGTACCCACAGAATAGGTTAAAATGGGTAAATAGAGAAACATTGTGAAGAAAAGAGTAGTATCTGAATTTAATTACACCATCTCTCTAGGCCTCTGTAAAGCAATGGACAGTCCTTTCAAAATTCATTGAATTAAAATCCCCTACCAAATTAAAAATTGTGAAAGAACTCTTGGATCACCTTGGTATACCAGTTACTAAACTACTGTATTCACAAGGATTTTCTAAAATTTAACCTAGTGACCTTTGAAAAAATGTGGTTCCTAATTCGCTCACAAAGTTTTAATATAGTAAGACACAATGGCCTTGTTTTAGACCCCCCCCCCCGCAAGTGACCCGGTTTTTGGAGATGAGGCTTGTGATAAACCATTATGATGTTTTGATGAAAGATGTGGCTTCTAATGAGTTCATAAGGTTTTTCTAAAATTTGACCTAATGCCCTAGTTTTTTAACCCACATGATCCAATTTAAAGTTTGATGGAGATGAAAGTTCTGATGAACTTTCATAAAGATTGGATGTTAAATGTGACCTGTAGAGTGTTCACAAGGCAATTGTGATATAAACAATGATGTTAAAGTATATCATATATACAATATAAGTTCAGGCTGTTTTTGAGGCAATCTCAGTGAAATTTGCATGTTGTCAATGTGAGTATTCCAGCCCCTTTCCATCCAATTTTGTAAAGACTCCTTAGCCTATTGGTTTTGTGAAATTCAACATGCAAAATTGCTAAATTGTGAAAACAATGACATAATAAATCTTAAAATTGTGACGAAAAGTTATGTTATGTATAAATGAACTTATGAAGTATTATGAACATGGTATATATTCCAATGCTTTATGACTTTTAAAATGGACTTACTACTGGATTATGCAAGCATATACTTCATTTGTTTGCTATGTGAATTTTGCCTTTCATTTGTGAACATTTTCACATCATTGCTTTTCCTAATTGTGAAGTAGCCTTAATTCGACCTCTGATATAGTAGGTGGAAAGGCACTGTATTCAAAAGAAGAATCCCAATTAGTACCAACAATATGGCGTATAATTGAGAATTAAGAGATATTTGGGAGGAAAAACAACAGTTATTCCTCCTTATCTAAGCTCCTGACTTATCCAGAAAAAGGAGGAAAATCCCAAAACATTCTGTGCAGAAAACATTGCAATAAAAAGAGGGAAATTTCATCATTACCAAATCTTCCTTTTACCTGCATATATGATATTTGGTAATGATGAAATTTTCCTCCTTTAAACTGAATTAATTTGTTGCAGAGGTGTGAAATGGCAGTTCAATTAAAGAACCAGTGAATTTTAAGACTGAGATGAAGGCACAGTTCTAGATATTAAAGGTGTGTTTTTCACATTCTATAACCCTTTTTTGATAATTGAGTTTTATGTTGATGGTACTAAAAAAAAAGAATAGTCACATTTAGATGATTCCTTTGAGTACCCATAAAGTAGGGTTTGGGTTAATAATAAGAAAGATCTCGCGGGAAATGACAATGTTTTTCCACCCTATCTAGACTTAGGTCAAACAACCTTGCTATCCGGTTCTATAGATCCAATATATGTGTCCGGTCGGAGTAAAGTATGCTCTAATTGAGTCTTTTTTTGATAGATATCGGGAAATGGTGATGTTTTTCCACCCTATCTAGACTTAACCCTTTCCCTCATACGACAATTCTGCAGCAGACGACTTTGAACGTATTTTGTCAAAACATAGAAAATCTCTATAATCGAATGGATAACCTATGACTAAAAGTGGAAAACATTGTGTCAAAAGGAGAAATTGCACGTTTTGTGCAATTTCTTCTTTTGTCACAATGTTTTCAAATAGCCGTCTGCTATAGAGGCGTCGGAAAGCGTCTATATGAGGGAAAGGGTTAAGTCAAACAACCTTGCTATCCGGTTCTATAGATCCAATATATGTGTCCGGTCGGAGTAAAGTATGCTCTAATTGAGTCTTTTTTTGATAGATATCTTCTATCGACATCTTCCATCGCGACTGTATGTACTGTGTAACTCTCCATTGTTGATTGATGGATGAGGCTGTGTAATTTGGTCTTGTCAGAACACACTGAAACAAAAGTATCGAATAATGATAGTAGCTTTTTAACCCTTCCCCTCATACGACAATTCTGCAGCAGAAGACTTTGAACATATTTTGTCAAAAAATAAAAAATCTCTACAATTGAATGGATAACCTATGACTAAAAGTGGAAAACATTGTGGCAAAGACAGAAATTGCTTGTTTTGAGCAATTTCTTCTTTTGTCACTTTGTTTCTGAAAAGCTGTCTGCTGCAGGTGTCAGAAAGTGTCTATATGATGGAAAGGGTTGTGAATAAACAGTCATACACTAATCGCAAATCTGAAATTTGTCAATTGGTAATATGTGTTAACCCTTCCCACATACAGCAAATATGCAGCAGTCGACTTTGAAAACATCTAGGCAATAAATGGAGAATCTTTATAAATATATATTTATTGAATTAAAAGCGTTTAGAGAAAGGAGACAGACAGTTCATGGCTATTTTACTATGATTCATCTTTGGAAAAGGTTCAAGCTGGCCTTAGTATACAGTGTAGAACCGTATCATCCTGTGAGTTTGTAGTCTAAATAGTTCAACTTAATATATATTCGGTATTTCCATGCACCGCTAGTTTCATAAGATTATTAGAAGCTTCTGTCAACTTGTGAAGCTTCTAATAAAACGAAACAGATGTACAATATGATATAAACCTATTTAAAACTGTTTAGAAATGCCAAATTAACATTTTCCCATTGACAGGCTCATGATATTGCAGAGCTCTAGATAAGGTTCTAAAATCTTTATTTTACCCGGTAACCCTATGTTGTGGGTGGGTACTCAAAAGTGAGACGATTCTTTTCAGTACACACATCATAGGGTTTGGATGGGTAATGACTGAGATATTGTGGGTAAAAGAGCTGTATACTCCTCCTTATCTGAAACTCTGATATTAGTTTATAGTCCAAGGTTACAATACAATCTGTAACGCGATCGGCGATATATTGAGAATAGGCATTTCGCGTGCAACTTCATAATAATAAAATCAAAGTACCCTGCGGTTATTTCTGCAGCTGGAATACGAACGTAATAGAAAATTGATTGACTGCTTTGATTTTGTTATACACCTGAAACCACGATCATGTATATTTATAAGAAGAAAACAATTTCTTGTGTTGATCAACATGCTTTCTCTTTCTTCATTTCCCGGAAAATTTGTACGGTGTAACGTTTTAATTGAATTTGAGTAAAAATTGCACAATGTGGAAAATTGACTGACTGACGCTCGATGAATAACGTTTATTTGTCATTTTTTTATATTATATATTATAGGTTGATGTTGATTTGAAATGTTTTATATTTCATAACACGGGGGGATCTGAACATATATGTATTCGGTAAGACAGTAACAATGGACACAATTTTGTCAATATGCTTCTTTCGTACTCGAAACTGTTCGAACTTGAAATGCATTTTGGTAAATTAGTTATATATACAGTTATTACATTTGTAGCGATCTTATCCCATAATATTTTTAAGTCAGAGTGTACATAAACATTAGCTTTTTTCGTTAAATGTTTCGATTTTCATCCGAGGTTTTCATGGACATTTGGAAAACACTAAAAATTGCATTTCAGGTTATAAATCAACAAAAAAGAAATTGAGGATTAAAGATGAAACTGTCACCAAAATTTAAACAAATATCATGGAACCATGCTATCCTCTTATTACTCTGCGCAGTGATCGGATATCTCATGAGAGCCCAAGATTCATATGAACTTCGTCCAGTGTGGCGTAAAAGAGCAGAGTATCATCATTTTGAGAACAAAAAATACCCCAAAAAAGACGAACAACTTCCTGCTCCGATTGTGACTGACCTTGACAGTGATGGGACGAATGAAATCATACTGATAACCAATGATCTCAAACTGAGTGTGATGACACTGCCAGATTCTGGCAAAAAAGATGAAGAGGATCGTACATTACCACATGTTGTCGTCAAACACAAGGTTGTTTTACCCCAAGCTACTAATGATACAGGTCAAGGTCAACCTTCAGGTTGGCCAGTAGTCATGGTAACAGGATTTACAGTTCCTTATTTGTCCATGATGCAGATAAGGAAACAGGTAGGATTATTCTTTACGGTATCCCAGATACAACAAATCAGCAGTAGACAAATTTGAAATAATCCAGGCGATGATGGAAAATCTCTTTAAATGAAATAGAGTGGAAAACATTATGGGAGATTACCTCCTTTGGCACACTTTTTTTCAAAAGTATTCTGCTAAAGAGGCGTGAGATTGGGTCTGTGAGAATATTAAGCACAATAGAACTGCATTTTGTTAACTTTCAACTGTTAAGTCTCCATAGATTCTATTGGCAGTCAATGTTCGCTTTATATATGTTTAAATTGCATCAATTACTAAATGGATCTCCAGGGTGTCTAATTTGCACTTTTCTACTGCTTACATGGTGTAAATATTATGAGACTATTAAAATTGAATTGAGTTGTAAATATTAACCACAATGTTTTTAAATTGATTGATTGTTTGGTGTTATAGGCTCCTTTCAATTAATTTTTATACGACCGTTTTTTAAAAACGGTCCGTATTATGGTATCGTCATGTCCGTCCGTCCGTCTGTCCGTCCGTCCGTTCGGGTTTTCCGCACTTTTTTCTTACATACTTTGAGCTATTGAGCTGAAATTTTGTATAAGGCTTTGTAGTGATGTGTCACAGATCAAGTTCATATTTCCTGGGATTTCGTCAATTTTTGAATGCGTTATGCCCCTTTTTGGACTTAGAATATTTTTTAGAATATTTGTTTTCCGCACTTTTTTTCTACATGCTTTGATCTATTGAGCTGAAATTATGTATATGGCTTTGTAATCATGAGTTACAGATCAAGTTCACATTTCCTCGGATTTCGTCAATTTTTGAATGAGTTATGCCCCTTTTTGGACTTAGAATATTGGTTTTCCGCACTTTTTTCTTACATACTTTGAGCTATTGACCTGAAATTGTGTATTAGGCTTTGTAGTGATATGTCACAGATCAAGTTCATATTTCCTGGGATTTCGTCAATTTTAGAATGAGTTATGCCCCTTTTTGGACTTAGAATATTTGTTTTCCGCACTTTTTTTCTACATGCTTTGATGTATTGAGCTGAAATTATGTATATGGCTTTGTAATCAAGTGTCACAGATCAAGTTCATATTTCCTGGGATTTCGTCAATTCTTGAATGAGTTATGCCCCTTTTTGGACTTAGAATATTTGTCAATTTCTGCATGAGTTATGCATTTTCCATAGTTTCCCATTATTCTTTAACAACTTATTCCTGAACGACTTTATTAACTTTTTACAAACAAACAATATATCAAAACAAAGAGGAAACTTACAAAGAAGTTCCTGACGGGCGTATTATGTACCGTTTGCGGTACTCTTGTTAGTCATATCCTAGGTAAGTTGCCAGTTCTACTGGTCCATTATCCTGACACCAGCCTGTCAGTTGTAAGGATAACACTTGTGCCTGTCAGAGCGCACGCCATTAAAAATAGCATGATGTTCGATATTTACAAATGTTATACACAGGTCTATCCTTATTGCCAACTTTGGCTCTTTCCCATGTACACTGACTCAAAGTAATAGCCAAGGAAGACGATTGATTGATTGTTTGACAGTTTTACACCACTTTCAACAATTTTCCAGTTATATTTCCTGGGTTAGTTTCATAGTTACTACTGGTGCATTTATCCTGACATCAGCCAGTCAGTAGTTATGCTAACCCTGCAACCCTGAGCGCCAAGGAGGGCAGCCATTACTACTATTTTTGAAGTTTTGGTAAGACCTGGCCGGAGATCGAACCTGTGACCTCCCATGACGCTCTACCACAACTCCCCAATGTGGTCAATGTTTTCAAATATTGTGTCAAAATGCGTCTGCAGGTGAGAAAACGTTAATGAAAGCATTAGGCACTTTCTGTGATGTGCAGCTCCGCCATGGTGCATGAAATGCCCTTATCAGAAAACATTAATTGATTTAATGTTCATAAATGCCAACTTGTAACCTTTTCCATGGAATGGCCTAATTTTTCAGACTCTGTTTTAAAAATATAGTTTCAAAATCCAAAATCTGAGTTATTTATTGATTTTGAAATATTTTGAAGGATAAATTACTAGTTTTTAGTGATTTTAAGAGTCATCTGCTGCAGAGGCATCTTTATTAGGGAGAAATATTTTATTATACAATAATACATGTTGTTTTTGACAATTAACAATTTAATGTTGATGTATAGTTATGTCTATGTTTAATCACTTAAAGGATTATGTATTCTAATACATAAATTAAACCTTTTCCAAATACAACAAATCTTCAGCAGATGTCTTTAAAAACATCTAGGCAATACATGTACTATTGAAAATCTCTACAAACGAAAATATAATTATTTTAAACAGTTGCAAACATTGTGGCAAACTTAGATATTGTTTTCTCATTGTTTTAAAAAGGCATTTAATGTAGATACGTCTGCATGTAGTAAAGGGGGTTAACCCTTTCCCTCATATAGACGCTTGCTGACGTCTTTGCAGCTGCCGCCTTTTTTAGAACATAGTGACAAAAGAAGAAATTGCTCAAAACAAGCAATTTCTCCATTTGCCACAATGTTTTCCACTTTTAGTCATAGGTATCCATTCAATTATAGAGATTTTCTATTTGTTGACGAAATATGTTCAAAGTTGTCTGCTGCAGAATTGTCATATGAGGGAAAGGGTTAAAAACAGCATCTATTTTTTTACAGTCTATAGTAATAGTGACTAACACATGGTGGGTACTCTGCTACTCGTCCGACCTTGACCTTGTGTGGCAGAGACAGGTGTTCGATCACAAAGACGAGTACAACAAGTATCACGTAAAGTCTATGGGAGCGCTGGTGACATCACATTCTGTCAGAAAGACGGACGAAGGCATGGTGATTGTTGGCGGAAGTTATGCCCATACTTCACACAAGGAGGAAAAAGAAGAAAATGGGTGATACATCTTTGTTCCTAATTTCAATATTTAATTATTCCAGCTAAAGCATGGTTCAAGCCAGGTTACACAAAAAACATTTTGGAATCAGTTGTGTTTTACGTCGTTTTCAACAGTATTTTAGTTACTTCACAGCATTACCTAGGTAATATACCAGGCAGTACAACCAGTCTTGATGAATCATTCATAAGGCCGTAATCTGACAGGGAGAAATCCGCCGAGTGGTTAACGTCCATGATTTGGAACTGATCATCCAGGGTTTGATCCCCAGTTGCAGCGTGTCTGGCATGGTGGTCAATGCACATTTCCTATCCTAGTAATAGTTTGTTTATCCAGGGATCATGAATGAGTGAATTGTCGTCATGATATTACTGAAATAGTGTTGAAAATGGCGTAAAGCCCCTAACACCCACTCCTTAAATAGAGACCTTTGGAAGAATTTCAAAAGTCATCCGATGCAGAGGCATCAGAAAGTGTCTATGCATGGGAAAAGGATTATTTTACCCTTTTTCACCTGTAGACACATTTTGAATCATCTGCAGCAGACACATTTTGAAAACATTGTGGCAAAATGAGAAATTGCTCACAATGTATTCATCTTTTTTCAATAATTTTACTTTCATTTATAGAGTTTGTCGATGGTTTTTAGCTCGACTGGCCATAAGCCAGAAGAGCTTATGCTGTGGCATGGTGTCTGTCATGCATGCTTCCGTAAGCAATTGCTTGTGAACGCGATACAGTCTTCTGTTTTTATACAGTAGTTAGATATCCATGAGAGCTCGGTTCCTTTCGCAAACCAGCCGGATCCATCCATGAAAGACTGGATTATAGCCCTTGAAATTGTCAAAATTGCTATAATAGAGCTTGTGAATACAATAGAGGCTCCATTTACTATCTGATCTTCACCAAACTTAGATAGTAGTTAAATATTGATGACAGCTTGGTTCCTTTTGAAAACCAGCCAGATGTGACCTTGAATGACTGGATTATGGCCCTTGAAGTTGTCAAAATTGCTATAATACAGCCTGTGAACGCGATAAAGTCTTCAGTTTTGATTGTATCTCCATCAAACTTATACAGTAGTTAGATATCGATGAGAGCTCGGTTTCTTTCGCTAACCAGCCAGATCCGCCAATGCAAGACTGACAGCTTCTGAACACAATAGAGCCTCCATTTACTATTCGATCTTCACCAAACTTAGATAGTAGTTTAATATTGATGAGAGCTTGGTTCCTTTTGCAAATCAGCCAGATGCGTCCATGCAAGGCTGGATTATGGCCCTTGAATTTGCCAAAATTGCTATAATAGAGCTTGTGAACACAATAGAGGCTCCATTTACTATCAGATCTTCACCACACATACATACTCTGGGTGGAGTACCATCCCAGTAGAGCATAGGCCCTGATGGGCCTCTTGTTCCTTTATGTTTTCAAAGTGGTCTGCTGAAGATTTGTTGTATGTAGAAAAGGGTTAACCCTTTCCCTCATATAGACGCTTTCTGACGGCTCGGCAGCAGACGGCTTTTTGAAAACATAGTGACAAAAGAAGAAATTGCACAAAACGTGCAATTTCTCCTTTTGCCACAATGTTTTCAACTTTAAGTTTAGGTTATCCATTCAATTATAGAGATTTTCTATTTTTAGCTCACCTATGCACGAAGTGCAAGGTGAGCTATTGTGATCACATTTTGTCAGGCGTCCGTCCGTCGTGCTTCATCAACATTTCAGCTTGTTAACAATCTACAGGCTACATTTTGCATCCAATCTTCATGAAAGTGTATCAGAACATTCATCTCTATAAAATCTTGGACAAGTTTGAAACTAGGCCATATGAGGTCAAAAACGAGGTCACTAGGTCAAATTGAAGCAAAATCTTGTTAACACTCTTGAGGCCACATTTTCAACTTGAGCATGTTGAAACTTTATCAGAATGTTTGTCTTGATAATATGTAGGTCAAGTTTGAATATGGGTCATGTCGGGTCAAAAAGTAGGTCACTAGGTCAAATTGAAGGAAAATCTTGTTAACACTCCAGAGGTCTCTAGGTCAAGTTCGAATATGGGTCATATTGGGTCAGAAACTAGGTCATTAGGCCATTTTGAAGGGTAATCTTGTTAACACTGTAGAGGCCACATTTTTAACGTGAGCATGTTGAAATTTTGTCAGAATGTTTGTCTTAAAGATATCTAGGTCAAGTTCGAATATGAGTAATGCCGGATTAAAAAAAAATAGGTCACTAGGCCAAATTGAAGGGTAATCTTGTTAACACTCTTCATACTGCATTTTTAACTTGAGCATGATGAAACTTTATCAGAATGTTTTTCTTGATGATACGTAAGTCAAGTTCAATCAAGGGTCATGTTGGGTCAAAAAATAGGTCACTAGGTCAAATTGAAGGAAAATCTTGTTAACACTCTAGAGGCAGCATTGTTTGCTTCAGAAGTTTGAAATTTTGTCAGAATGTTTGTCTTAAAGATATCTAGGTCAAGTTCGAATATGGGTCATATTGGGTCAGAAACTAGGTCACTAGGCCAAATTGAAGGAACATCTTGTTAACTCTGTAGAAGACGCATTTTTGCTACAGCAGCTTGACATTTAATGAGAATGTTTATCTAAATGATTTCTAAGCCAGATTCGAATATGGATCATGTAGGGTCAAAAACTAGGTCACTAGGTCAAATTGAAGGAAATCTTGTTAACACTTTGGATGCCACATTTTTTGCTTCAGCAGCTTGAAATTTGGTCAGAATGTTTGTCTGAATTATATCTAGGTCAAGTTCGAATATGGGTCATAATTGGTCAGAAACAAGGTCAATAAAGGAAAATATTGTTCAAACTCCGGAGGCCGCATTTTTACTTTGAGCAAGTTGAAAATTTGTCACAAGGTTGTCTTGATGATATCTAGTCCATGTTGGAATACGGGTCATATAAGGTAAAAAAATATAGATCACTAGGCCAAATGAAGGAAAATCTTGTTAACACTGTGGAGGTTGCATTCAGAATAATTGTCTTGATGTATTTTGCATTGCAGTACATTGTATAATTAAGGTGAGCGATCCAGGGCCATCATGGCCCTCTTGTTTGATAAAACATGTTCAAAGTCGTCTGCTGCAGATTTGTTGTATGTGGGAAAAGGTTAAATGTGCAATTTCTTCTTTTGTCACTATGTTTTCAAAAAGCCGTCTGCTGCAGAGGCGTCAGAAAGCGTCTATATGAGGGAAAGGGTTAAGTATATTCAGAGACCTAGATCAAGAGGAGTAAACAGCTCTTTGCTTATGTATCTTTTATTGCTCATTTAACCTTTTCCCACATACAACAAATCTGCAGCAGACGACTTTAGAATTCTATAAAAAGCATAGTGACAAAATCCTGAAAAATCTCCATGAAAAGATTGTTAAAAAAGTTGAAAACATTGTGGCCAAAGGAGAAATTGCTCATCATGAGCAATTTCACCTTTGGCCACATTGTTTGCAAAAGTTGTCTGCTGCTATTGCGTCTGCATGTGGGAAAGGGTTAAACCTATGTTGTGTGTTCGCAAAATAATCAACTCACAGGATCAATTTAGCACCTCATCTAAGGCTCTGTATGTTTGATAGCTTTAACCCTTTCCCTCATATAGACGCTTTCTGACGCCTCTGCAGCAGACGGCTTTTTGAAAACAAAGTGACAAAAGAAAAAATTGCTCAAAACGAGCAATTTCTCATTTTGCCACAATGTTTACCACTTTAAGTCATAGGTTATCCATTCAATTATAAAGATTTTTTGATTTTTTGACAAAATATGTTCAAAGTCGTCTTCTGCAAAATTGTCGTATGTGGGAAAAGGATAAATGAGAAAATATAGTAGGAAAAAGAAATAATTGCTCATAATGAGTTTCATGTATACATATATGTATTCCTTTTTTGCTTGATTAAAATGAATGTAATAGAATGCTATAACTTTACATTTACCCATATATAACAAATATGCAGCAGTCAAGTTTGAAAACATTTTGGCAAAAGTATGGAAACACTGAACGAATTTATACTTATCGAATAGATTTGAAAACAAATGCAACAAATCTGCAGCAGACAAACTTTGAAACCATGTATGCGTAAATATGGGAGATCATTATAAATTAAAGTAAAATTTATTGAGTAGAGTTGAAAACATTGCGACAAAAGAAGATATTGCAATGTTTTCAAACATCATCCTCGGCTAGGGAAACTTCGTAAAGCATGCACCACGATTTCCTCCATGCCTGTACTGTAATTTTCGTATCACATGAGGTTTGTGTCATGCGGCTAATCAAGCGGCTGAGTATGAGATTTTTGCAGCCAATTTACCCAGGGTAGCATACATTTGATGCTGCTGAATATGCATCAGAATTTGACTGCACATGGGAAAGAGTTAACCCATTACTTCACATGACTTTTCAAAAGTCGTCTGCTTTACAATCATCAGACGAACAATTTCACCAATCTAGAAAACTAAAAGATTTATATTGATAAAGAGTTGAAAATATTGCAATAAAAGGTGAAATTGCTCGTTTTGAGCAATTTCACCTTTTATTGCAATGTTTTCAAAAGTTGTCTGCAACAGCAGGCGTCGAGTGTCGTCTGTGTGCAGTAATGGGTTAAAGAAAACATATATCTAACACTTCCCCACTTGCATCAAAGCTGCAGCAAGACAACTTTGAAACCATGTATGCCCAGATATATGGGAATTCTTTATAAATGAAATTATGATAATTGAAAACATTGTGGCAAAAGATGCATCTAAATGTGTTTGCAGGTGAGAGAGAGTTAAAATGAATAGGTTTGTGATATAATTACAGTAACGAGACACATTCAGAACAAGTTGTGGAAGAGGACAAGCTCACTCACTTTTCAACAATTGCATTGAGTGCACGCGATGGTGATCCCCGGTGGCATCATCTGCCAGGGGAGTTTGGAGAGCAATCCACAACGAAAAAACCTGTAAGTTTCTGGTTTTTAACTGCACCTCTTGATGCCTTTGAGTGAACTTATTTCAGAAACATTGTTGAAATAGGAGAATTTGCTTAACCCTTTCCCTCATTTACACGCTTTTTGACACCTCTGCATCAGACGACTTTTGAAAAATTCTGGCAGAAAGAAAAATTATAAGCAATTTCACATTTTGCTACAAGGTTTTCAATCATATATATTATAGTTTAACCATAATTAATGGAGATTTTTCATGTTTTTAGCTCACCTGACACGTAGTGACAAGGTGAGCTTTTGTGATCGTCCATCGTCTGTCCACAATTTCTTGTGAAATAGATAAAGTCTTCATTTATTATCCGATGATTACCAAACTTATTAAATAGCTAGATATCCATGAGAGCTCGGCTCCTTTCGAAAACCATGCATGACGGGATTATGGCCCTGTAAAATTGGCAAAATTGTTATCTATTTTTGTAGAGCAATTAAATTAGGACCCTCAAATACTTACTCAGGTGAGCGATATAGGGCCATGATGGCCCTCTTGTTTGTCAATATGGTTTCAAAGTCGTCTGCTGCAAATTTGTTGTATGTGGGAAAGGGTTAAAAGAATTAATTTCTCCTTTTCTAACAGATATGTTCAACTCTATGTCAGATTTGATCTTCCAATTTGACAGATTTTACATTAATGTCTTATATTTTCAAAGCAGTCATTTACCCCTTTCCCATTTACAACAAATTAGCAGCAGAAAACTTTGAAAACATCTAGGCAATAATATGGAAATATTATGTAAATGGAAAACAATATTATTGAATGAAGTTGAAAACATTGTGACAAAAATGAGAAATTACCTATCATGAGCAAGTTTGCTGCAGATCATGATGAGCAATTTCTCCTTTTGCCACAATGTTTTCAACCCTATTCTATATTTATACTCTTTTTTTTTATTGAGATTTTCCATATTTTTGTTGATTTTTTAAAAGTCGTCTGCTGCAGATTGCTGTATGTGGGAGTGGGTTAAATAATGTTGTGTGGATTAAACGGTAGATTAAAGGATACAGTAATAAGACTATTATACTGTTTTAACCCCTTTTTCCAACATACAAAGAGAACAGAACAGTACAGAAGCTTTATTCTTTGACTTGAACACAATACAATATACATGTACATATGAGAAAATAAGATATACAACAAATCAGCAGACAAATTGAAAATTGAATTGGGCCCCAATGTCACAAAGAGAGAAAAACATGCAGCCAGTCAGGGACTTGAACCAGGGACCTCTTGCTTTCAGGGCAAGTACTCTACCGACTGAGCTAACCAGGTCGCTTATATGCACTCTCTCCATTTGTGTACAAGTTCAGACCATGATATTTAACTTTCTATATATTATAAGAGTCATTAGATAACAATTAGTGACATCTGAGAAATTGAAAGTATTCAAAACTGTAATGGTAAAGGATCAATTGCTTGTTTTTCTTGTAATTCCTCCATTTGCCTTATTGTTTTCTCATTGTTTCCAGCGTCAAAGGCTTCTAATTTCCCTTGGTGCTGAGGTGGCAAAAGTTTTAGGGCAAGGGTAAATGCACTATATATATATATCAATCTTACTTCAGAGCTTTATATAAAGGGTTTATTTCATTTTCCAAAAGCCTTATATGACATTCAAACTTCATTTTGTGGGTACTCAAAATAATCTTCTCACGGAGACAATTCTTTTGAGTACCCACAACATAGGGTTTAGTTAGGTCAGAAGACAGATCTTGTTGCACAAAGACCAGTTTACTCCTCTTTTATCTCGTCCTCTGTGACTTTATTTCAGGTTGATGCCTCGGAGAGTCATTGGAAACTAAGTCTTAAGCGTCACAGACTTCATGTCGGTGAATCACCTTGGACATTTTACAAACAGGAGTTATATAAATCTTTGGTAAGCTGACCCTTTGTCTATTCCCCCTAGAAACATTTCTATCGAGGCCCATTGTGGAAAAAAAAACAATTTAAAGAGGGGATGAAACAATTTCCTTGTGTTGAATTAATGCCTTGACCCTTTGTCTATTCCCCCCTATAAACATTTCTATCGTGGCCTATTGTTGAAAAAAAAACAATTTAGAGAGTGGATGAAACAATTTCCTTGTGTTGAATTAATGCCTTGACCCTTTGTCTATTCCCCCCTATAAACATTTCTATTGTGGCCTATTGTGGAAAAAAAAACAATTTAAAGAGGGGATGAAACAATTTCCTTGTGTTGAATTAATGCCTTGACCCTTTGTCTATTCCCCCCTATAAACATTTCTATCGTGACCTATTGTTGAAAAAAAAACAATTTAGAGAGTGGATGAAACAATTTCCTTGTGTTGAATTATTGCCTCGAACATTTGTCTATTTCGACCCTATTAACGGGTTCGATCCCCAGTCGCGGCACTACGGTCATGGTGGAGTGCCCTTGGGCAAGGCACATTTTCTAGCCTAGTACTGGTTTGTTTACCCAGGGATCATGAATAATTAAATTTAATTGCGCGCTAAATGACCTTAGCTGTCGATGCGCCATAAAACAATATACATTCATTCATTCATTCAACCCTATAAACATTTCTACCGTGGCCCATTGTGGACAAAAATCAATTTAAAGAGTGGATGAATTATTTTCCTTTTGTTGAATTAATCCCTTTGAAAAAATCTGTAAAACGTCTCTGTAAAACGTCTATTTTTGGGAAAGGGTTAAAATTAAAATCCATTTTATTACATGATGGCTAAAATCACAACCAAAATTAATATAAGACAAATATATTTTATTTTTAACAATGTGGCAAATTATGGTCCAAAATGCAGCGGAAAACCCCAAAGAAATTCTCAATACTTTCATTGATAAGGGAACTGGACTGTTACTCCCCAATGTTTCAAATCACCACCTTACTCCATGGATGCTCTCCTCACATGGAGCTGGCCCAGCGTTAGAGATCCAATCACTGGGCCTGGTGTCCATGTTCTACCCGCAGGGTCCAATCCCCGGGGGAACTCCCTTGTCGCTCTCCACCGAAGATATTCTCCAATGGAGGTGGCCCAGCGTTAGATATCCAATCACTCAGCCATGGGACGAACCATCATCTTTCCTTTAATACTAAGTGGATCGGCAATCAGCCAGTTCCCTTTACAGACCCAATTTTTAGCTCTTCCAACGACTTCGAACATAAATTTCCCATTACAATAACCATGGTTTTATAATTAAAGATATTTCTCCGGAATTTTCCGCCACACGAACCATGTTCGCCCCAAAATTCCTAACCAACTTATGAGCCAAAAACATTTTCAAGAGAGTCTTTACATGATAATAAAAACATATCACATCCCACGTCTGAAAGATGAATTCCATCCCTGAAATAAAATCCAGGAGTATCCGTAGTTATCTCCTCATGTGTGATGAAACTACCTCCAATGTAACTTATCAACCTCCTAAGAAACCTGTTCAAAAGTTTTCTTTTCTTTTCCACCTTATCCCGAGATATACTAGCAGACCAGGCCGTCCTCGGCAGCATTGCGGACACCATGAGAACAGCAGTTGGAAACATCTTAGCCAGTGCAAGTATATCTCGTCTGAATACTTGGCGCAGAACATTACACCGTACTGAACCGATATCATTTGAACCCAAATGCAACATAATTGCACGAGGTGCAGCATTATGAAGTCCCAAATACTGAATTTTGTTCATCAGTTGGTCCCAGTGCATACCCCTGATGCCCAGCCATTTAATGCTTGTAATTCCCGGTATACCCAAATTACTGGCCACATGTCTGGTGTCCCTCTGTTCCGCCCAATGGATGTATGAATCGCCAATGATCCACACATCTGAAAATAAACTTGTATAGGTGTCAGCAAAAGTGTTAACAATTCCTGCAGCTGACTGAAACACTTTATCTTATGTATTTTTTAAATGAATCTGATGTCCATCTTCCCATTCTTTTAATAGTATCGTCAGAAATACCCTGCTTAGCAAGCCAAGTTGCTGCACCAATGCGGAAAGAATGCGTTTTGAAAATTGCCTCATTTAACTGTAGGCTTGTAATTACTTTACTTAGAACAGCCCCAGATTGGTATCTATTTAATGGGGAACCATCCGCATGGCAGAATAAGCAGTTATTGTTGTTGTTTCGAGGTTTTATTTTCAGATAATTAAACATAGCTTTTACGGGACATGATATAGTATTTATTGCCGAAATATGAACTATTTGTGGGGGGCCCACACTGATTTGTTTTAGAATGTCGTAAACGAACTTGAAATTTTTTTCCCTGTTGGAAATTTAAGATATCTGTGACCTGAAGCGGTTTATCATAGTCGGACATAGAAAGTACAAGTTCGCCGACTCTAAACAGGCCAAAAAATGCTAAGGTGTAAGCTGCCTGAAACAAAACTGCTTCATAATGAGAATTACATATTAAAACTAACTTTGCAGAAATCTTAACTAAAAGATCATAAGTAATAGGTTGTCTAGTATCTTGCGAAAATTTAGACCTGCGATAGCCCTCTAGCATCTTTGAAATTGTGATATTATTTGGGTCAACGGACATTCCCATAATCCTATGCTGAAATCTAATAGCAGAAATGTAAGTGCGGGCTGTGCTGTATGCATAGTCGCCATGAAACATGAAAGAGATGAAAGTCTCCCATTGAAAAATGGGGGCTGGCCAACTCAAATCAAAACTGTACAACTTCCTAAATTTTTCAAACAAATCAAGAGCCTGCTTATAAACAGCTCTAGTTTGTGCAGACAAGCCCGCACTCAAAAGCTGTCTAGCTCCATCTTGAAGATGTTCCAGAGATGGTTGGGCATTGTTACTGGGTCGCGCTCTGCTTCTGGAGCTAATTCTCGAAACCTGGACATCTGAAAGCGAGACAAACTGTCTGCAATATTGTTATGCACACCTGGGGTATGCTCCGCTTTTAAAATCAGATTGAGTTGCAGACATATCAATGTAAGAGCACGGACCAACACCATTAACTCAGATGATTTAGAAGTCTGCCGGTTTATGACTTGTACAACCAACTTGTTATCACATTTAAACAACACTTTCTTATTTTTTAATTGGTCCTCCCAAATGTAAACCGCCACCAATATAGGAAAGAATTCTAATAGAGTGATATCCCGCAGACGATCTTCCTCAACCCATGTAGCTGGCCATGGTGCACAAATCCATTTCCCCCCGAAATATGCCCCAAAACCCTTGTCCTTGGCTGCAGAACTGTCAGTAAACAGGCACACATCAGCGTTTGAGCGCCAGACGGTGTCATGAAAAATGGAAATACCATTGAACGCTTGAAAAAATTGTAACCACATCATCAAATCTTGACGCATCCCCATGTTAAGTTTTATATGATGGTGTGAATTTCGGATACCACATGTGGCATTAATCAAACGTCTACAAAATGGTCTTCCAGGCACAATTGCCCGACACATGAAATTAAGAGAACCAAGAACTGACTGCAGCTCCTTTAGTGTCAAACTACGTTTATGTTTTAAGATATCTAGAATTTGAGATACCAATACTTGAACTTTCTTAATGGGTATACGAACTTGCATTAAGTTTGAATCAAGTTCTAAACCAAGAAATACTAAAACTGTTTTAGGGCCTTCTGTTTTTTCCCAAGCTATTGGCACCCCGAAATCTTCACAACACGAAAGAAACGTTTGCATTATACAAGCACATTGATCTGTGTTGCTTTTCCCCCCCAAAAGAAAATCATCTAGATAATGGTCAAGTTCACCCTTTATGGAACTTGTTCTGACCACCCATTGCAAGAAAGTTGAAAACATTTCAAATGTTGCACATGAAATACTGCAACCAAATGGTAATGCCATATCAAAATAGTATTGGCCCTCAAATTTGAAACCTAGCAGCCTGTAATCACTCCTACTGACTGGAATTAAACGAAAAGCCGATTTGATATCAGCTTTGGCCAACAATGCCCCTTTACCCAAATGTTGAACCATCTGTACAGCAGCATCAAACTTAGTATATTGCCCAGAACAAAAGTCCTGTGGAATATGGTCATTAACAGAATCTCCCCTTGGATATGATAGGTGATGAATTAAACGAAATTCACCTGGTTCCTTCTTAGGAACCAAGCCTATTGGAGAAACTCTGAAGTGCTTGAAAGGGGGGTATTGATATGGACCTTGAACTCTTCCTGCTTGTATTTCCTTTCTAATCTTATCCCGAACAATTAAAACATTATCATTGGCAGATTGCACATTTTTGGCATCACAAGATTTTATAGGGCCTTCATAATGCAAAGGAAACCCATTGCTAAAGCCGCAAGACAAATTGCTTGCTGCAATCCTATCCGGATAATTCCGCAAAAAAACAACCATAGCACTCAGCCTAATAGGGGTCCCAGCCAGCCCAGTATATCTACTTTCTGGCTTGCTTTGACTGCATCTGAAATGCATTTGGTTGGCCCTGTGGGCCTCGAAAATTAGGATCTAAAGATCTTTGACAACTAGGCTGAGGATGAGACCCTCTACAAGCAGAGCACACATGGTCATATTTACACTGTTTATATGAACAACCACGCACCGAGTTAAAATCAAAACAAGGGCGTTGTCTTTGCTTGAACGCAGAACCTGAATTTACATGAGGCTGACTATTAGCAACGGCCTGAGAAGAAGCTGGCAAAGTCATCGTTCTCAGCCATAAATCAGCATTAATCTTCGACCAATCATCAGGCTGTATGGCCTGTCTCATTCTAAAATTCTCGTCATAAGAACGCCACGCAAATGATCCCCGCGACCGAGATTCTGCTTCCCTAATCAGAGACATATATTGCAGCAACTCCCCTGCCTTTTCAGGCTGTTTTTTAATTAGTACTGCTGCAAATATTATGAATGCATCGGTCCACTCCCGGATATTTTGTATCGATTCGGTTGGTCTTGGTTTTATTTCAACCTGTCCGGTCTCACTTATCGAGAATGTCGAACTTGACACATTCTCTGAGCCCTTTTTCAAAAGCGATGCCAGGTTGAAATAATCCCCAGACCAAATACTTTGAAACATTTCCTTTGAAACATGCATCGTTAAAACATCGTCCGCACACCGAAAGGCCGATGCGGGTAACGCAAAATTCTCTAGCACGGGGACGCTTGCTCCAGGTTCCTGTCGAAGCAAAGCTTCGAACGGGTTGTTACCACTTTCTTGTTCTTCCGACGCAAGTCGAACAACTTCGACGGCCTCCGGCGCTGTATAAGGCTCCCTCCTCGCACTCGTACTAGCCCTCCTCGGAACACGACGTGTCCTCGGCATGACTTAATTTAAACACGTGGGCAAGATAACCTCGAAGTGATTTTCACGGAATTCCAATTATAACGGTGTATATGTAAAAACCCCACTCTCACAGATTCTCAAATCTAACGGTGAAAATCGGTGTTTAGGTAACCCCCATCCCCGTAATTTTATCCTGGTAATAAACAGGCCTATCTTAAGCAATAGTCCCCATTATATGCAAAGATCAATGCATACCTATTACCATTGATGCACCAAGGACTTTGATAATGATAAGAAAAAAGAAAACCAATTCATATCTGAAACAACTGTTTTTTATCAGTCTGGTAGAAAGCAGATACAATGCAAATGGTAAAAGGGCTTTCATGTATACATCAATTTCAATAACTGGGACAGACTGCAGCATAGACTAATAGCACTAAGGTTACAAAGTATTCTCTAGTATTAATAATAAGTGTTTTAAAACAATAACAAAATACAAGACTGTATAGACCTTTAAATACCACATTACACCTAGTTTAGACCTCTGCCGATAAATTAAACCTCCATGTAGGCTCATCTCTAGGAGACTGTTTTTGAAAACATTGTGGCAAAAAGAGAAATTGCTCATAATAGAGACATAATGAGCAATTACTTTTTTTGCCACACTGTTTTCAATTCATGAAATATCATACCTTCATTTATATAAATATTTCCCATACTTTTGCATTTTTAGCTCGCCAGAGCACGTAGTGCTCAAGGTGAGTTATTGTGATCGCCTTTTGTCTGTCGTCCATCGTTTGTCGTCCGTTGTCAACATTTGCTTGTTAACACTCTAGAGGCAACATTTTGCATCCAATCTTTATGAAAGTTTATCAGAACATATATCTCCATCAACTCTAGGCCAAGTTCGAAACTGGGTAATGTGGGGTCAAAAACTAGGTCACTAGGTCAAATTTAAGGAAATTCTTTTTAACACTCTGGAAGCCACATTTTTGGCTTGAGCATGTTGAAACTTTCTCAGAATGTTTGTCTAAATAATATTTAGGCCAAGTTCGAAACTTGGTCACTAGGTAAAATTTAAGGAAAATCTTGTTAACACTCTGGAAATCACATGTTTGGCTTGAGCATGTTGAAACTTTCTCAGAATGTTTAGCTTAGTGATATAAGTTTGAAACTGGGTCATGTCTGGTTAAAAACTAGGTCACTAGGTCAAATTTAAGGAAAATCTTGTTAATACTCTGGAAGCCCCATTTTTGGCTTGAGCATGTTGAAACTTTGTCAGAATGTTTTTCTTAGTGATTTCCATGCCTAGATTGAATATAGGTCATGTTTGGTCAAAAACTAGGTCACTAGGTCAAATTTAAGGAAAATCGTGTTAACATTCTGGAAGCTACATTTTTGGCTTGAGCATGTTGAAACTTTGTCAGAATGTTTGTCTTAGTGATTTCTACGCCAAGTTCGAAACTGGGTCATGTTTGGTCAAAAACTAGGTCACTAGTTCAAATTTAAGGAAAATCTTGTTAACACTCTGGAAGCTACATTTTTGGCTTGAGCATGTTGAAACTTTGTCAGAATGTTTTTCTTAGTGATTTCCAGGCCTAGATCGAATATAGGTCATGTTTGGTCAAAAACTAGGTCAAATTTAAGGAAAATCTTGTTAACACTCTGGAAGCTACATTTTTGGCTTGAGCATGTTGAAACTTTGTCAGAATGTTTGTCTTAGTGATTTCTACGCCAAGTTCGAAACTGGTCAAATTTATGAAAAATCTTGTTAACACTCTGGAAGCCACAGTTGGAAAGTTTGTCTTGATGATATTTAGGCCAAGTTCAATTATGGGTCATTTTGAATCTTTGTCAGAATATTTGCCTTGAAGATATCTAGGCCAAATCAAATATGGGTTTTGTCAGGTCAAAAACTAGGTCACTAGGCCATATTGTATAAAAATCTTGTTATCACTATAGAGATTGCATTTTTGACTTGAGCAGCTTGAAATTTTGTCAGAAAGTTTGTCTTTGATGATATTGCCATTGGCGCTGAAAGATTTAAGTCTTAAAAAGCCCATTCTCAGGTGAGCGATCCAGGGCCTCATGGCCCTCTTGTTTTTTATGCCGCCGGAATCATAGATTCGGTGGGCATGTAGTTTTTGGCCTGTCTGCACGTCTGTCTGTCTCTCTGCACAAAAAAAACTTTAACCTTGACCACTACTTTTGAACCATAACAGGTACGGCTACCATATTTCACATGTGTATTCCTTGTGACATGACCTTTCTGTCAGTACCAACATTTTTGACCTTGCGACCTTGACCTTTCACCTAGATGTTGCCATTCTCGAAAAAAACTTTAACCTTGGCCATTACTTTTGAACCATAACAGGTACGGCTACCATATTTCACATGTGTATTCCTTGTGACATGACCTTTCTGTCAGTACCAACATTTTTGACCTTGCGACCTTGACCTTTCACCTAGATGTTGCCATTCTCGAAAAAAACTTTAACCTTGGCCATTTCTTTTGAACCATAACAGGTACGGCTACCATATTTCACATGTGTATTCCTTGTGACATGACCTTTCTGTCAGTACCAACATTTTTGACCTTGCGACCTTCACCTTTGACCTAGATGTTGCCATTCTAAAAAAAAACCTTTAACCTTGACCACTTCTTTTGAACCATAACAGGTACGGCTACTATATTTCCCATGCGTATACCTTGTGACATGACCTTTCTGTCAGTACCAACAATTTTCACATTGCGACCTTGACCTTTGACCTAGATGTTGCCATTCTCGAAAAAAACTTTAACTTTGACCACTTCTTTTGAACCATAACAGGTACGGCTACCATATTTCACATGTGTATTCCTTGTGACATGACCTTTCTGTCAGTACCAACATTTTTGACCTGGCGACCTTGACCTTTGACCTAGATGTTGCCATTCGAGGGCATCAGTGTTTCACAAACACATCTTGTTTTGTTTTTAAAAACGTCTGCTGCAGATTTTCTGAATGCTGTATGTGAGTAAGGATTAATGTAATTTATTTACAGCCCCACCACTGGAGATCTTTGAGAGACACAAGGTTTTCCCTGGGGCGATACCAGAAGGTGGTGGATGAGACCATATACGGGGAAGATGAGGAGGAAACCCCCGTACCGGCCTCCACACAGTCCGCTCTAGATGCTAAACATATCATTGGTAGGTAGTGTGGTCAACAGTTAAAAACCTTTTCAACATAAACACGCCTCTGACAAGAAATTTTCCCTTTCACATCAACAGGCTCATAAAGAGTTTCAAGGTTTCTAAATCTCCAAAATGCAGATCCATTTTTGATGAGCAATACCTTCTTTTGCCACAATGTTTTTAACTCTTATTCAATGATTATACTTCCTTTTATAGAGATTTTTCATAATTTTGCTTAGATGTTTTGAAAGTCATCTGCTTTTGGAAAGGGTTAGATGACAATGTACAACGGTCCATGTAGATGAATCATCTCTTTCTACAAGCTATGAATAAGGAGGTCAGCACTCACACAGTTATATAGAACATGTGACCAATGTCTTCTTACAGGTTATGCATATGGAGGTCAGCGCCCACACAGTGATATAGAACATGTGACCAATCCAAATGCTGTCGTCGTTAACCATCATAATGGGATAGAAGCCCTGAACATACTCAATGGTAGACCCATCACCCGCCTACCCTTGCCTGACGACGCGGGTATATACACTGTGTTGGACTCCGAAGGTGACATTAAGAAAATGTCCTGGGGTGAGCAGGAGAATTACAGCCCCTGTTTTCTAGAAGTTTGGCGGATATTTCCCATCAAAGAGAATCTAGAACGGTTCCCAGTCTGTCTGACAAAGAGGTTATTCTTTACAACTAACTGGGTCTACGAGGAAGATATGTATGTAAAATTGCCTCCCTTGATAATTAAAAGGTATGTAAGCAGTGTTCTAGATTTAGCTAGTGTTTAGGTTACAATACACCAAATAAAGTCCTTCTTTAACCCTCAGTTAACACACTTTCAAAGCATTTCTCAGGTAGAACACCCTATATCATTGATAAGAGTTACCTATCAGCTTTAAAATAATCCATAGAAAATGAGGGATCATGATTATGCAAGAAAGAATTCACCCCGCGAAAATGGTTACCGTCATTTTGGACGAAATCGCGCTGGGACGAAACTGGTTTTTCACGTACTCCACTTTCACTTTTAAACAAGGTTAAAATAATAAAAATGATGAAATCAATCATTTTCAGTGCATCTCAAACACATTTGCAATGAATTTAAACTCAATGTCATATATTCAATGCATTCTGGTGAAGGTAAACACTCATTTCTACGCAAACAAAGGTTTGTTTAGGGACTATTTGGTTCTAGATCAGCATGGCTGAGGATGTATTTGGCTTAATTTGACCTTTAGTATTCTTAAATCTTTATTTGATCCTCAAACCCTATGTTGTGGGTACTCAAATGACTCTTGACACTTATACAATTATTTTGAGTACCAACAACATAGGGTTTAGTGGGGTAATAAGAGAGATATAGTAGGGAAAGACCTGTTAACTCCCCCTTATCTAGACCTCTGAAGTAAGTGTGTTTCATGTCATCTGCCTTGGAATGGAGTCATATAGAAATCACATCTCCATCGTTTGTGTATCAATTGGTCTGTCTGCCATGCTTTTACTTACTGAGCTATGAGCAGGCGACACATGAAATTGTGTTCCTCTAAACGCTCATATTTATTCAATTATGACTTTTAAATAAGGTAACCATATTGTTTCACTTTTTTAACTGTTTAGCTTTAGTATGTGTTATTAAATAAAAGTATCCTATAAAGGTTTAGAAGATTAATTAAGATATACATGTAGCTTGTGAAATTTGAATGTTTAAAATTTCAAATAGGTTAAAATATTTAAGGAAATGAAGATCTATAATTATGTTAAAATGTAATTCAATTAAGCTTGTAAGAAGATTCAGTTAACTCATGTAGATTCTGAAATGACAGTAGATAGAACAGGCTGATCTGAAACTTCATTTTTTCACGATCCCTGGGTAAACAAACCAGTACTAGATTAGGACATGTGTCTTGCGCAAGGGCACTTTACCGTGAATGCAACAACTGGGGATTGAACCCAGGACACCCGGTTCTAAATCCTCGACTTGAATCATTCAGCCATGGCGGATTCCTAAAAGCTGATCTGAACCTGCACTGTTCACAAATACCAATTTGTATCTTTTAGCATATACACTCAGGTGTTATTAACCCTTTCCCTCATATATACGCTTTCTGACGCCTCTGCAGCAGACAGCTTTTTGAAAACATACTGACAAAAGAAGAAATTGCTCAAAAGAAGCAATTTCTCCTTTTGCCACAATGTTTTCCACTTTTAGTCACAGGTTATCCATTCAATTATAGAGGTATTCTATTTTTTGACAAAATATGTTTAAAGTCGTCTGCTGCAAAATTGTCGTATGAGGGAAAGGGTTAAGGAATGTAATGGACAAAGCAACTGTAACCTGCGAAGATGGGGTGACAGTAAATATCACACAAATCTTATGCAGTTTAATTGCTTTCGTATTGAAAAAGTTGAGCCACATCAATCGAAAACAGACATTTAGAGGTTTTGCAATTGTGATCAAATTACATCCTGTATAATAATTGGTATTTGATCATAACAATGATGTCAAGGATGAATGTATGACTTTAGGACAAACATGTAAGATCCTTATTGGACTGAGTGGATGTGAAGGGTGATCTATATCTCCACTGTTCCGTCCCAAAGTTTGAATTTTCTCATAATGTGACTCGTTTTAACAGTTTTTCTGTTTTCATTATGTTTTATTTTATCATTTCCAGAGTGGCAAGTGAAGTGAAACATCTTTTAGGTCATCATTTATCCCTGTCCCAGACACATTTTGAATAATTTACAACAGATGACTTTTGAAGGCATTTTGACCAAAAGGATAAATTTCTCATAATTAGCAATTTCTCCATTAGTCACAATGTTTTCAGCTCTATCTAATAATCATACTTTCATTTAACCCTTTCCCTCATATAGATGCTTTCTGACGCCTCTGCAGCAGATGACTTTTTGAAAACATGGTAACAAAACAAGAAATTGCTCAAAACAAGCAATTTCTCCTTTTGCCACAATGTTTTCCACTTTTAGTCATAGGTTATCCATCCAATTATAGAGATTTTCTATTATTTGACAAAATATGTTCAAAGTTATCTGCTACAGAATTGTCGTATGAGGGAAAGGGGAGATTTTCTAATTGCCTAGATTTTTATAAGATCATTTGATGCAGATTCTAAGCATGTGGGAAAGGGTGAAGAAGTAATATGGCCCAATATAAGTATAATAGCAATGTAGTGCTTGACCTTGGGTGACCTTCTACAGATATGGTTCCAGCCATCTTAATTGGTTTTACATATTTGGATGCATCAGCAGTTGACTACTTTCGAAAAAATTGTATCAAAAGGAGAAATTGCTCATAGTGACCAATTTCTCTTTTTGCTGCAATATTCTCTTCTCCATTTATTAATTAAACTAGCATTTAAGGAGATTTTCCTGATTTAAGCCATCTTATTCAAAGTCATCTGCTACAGATTTGACACAAAATAATTTCATAGAAATGTTTGATAAGCCTCTACAAAGACTGTTCAAGTCAATTTTATTTGTGGAGAATTTGGGCTTCTGTTTAAAAAGTCTTGTGCATAAGATGAGCGATATAGGACCATTTTGGTCATCTTGTTATGTTTATATTACATTTTATTACAGCGTTGCCAGAAAATCGGGTGTGGTGAGACATCTGTTAGGTCATCATTTAAGAAAGGAGGCCGACCAATATGACATGATAGCCATCGGTAGCCTGGGACGAATTACCTCTGTGGATAAAAATGGAGATTTTAATTGGCAGGTACAGCGTAGTCTATAACTTGTATATTTCACAGTTATATCACAAAATGTCTTGCAAATGAATGATGTGGCTTAAATATGTATGTTCGCCTTAAACAGATGCAATTTGAATACCTTGTGACAAAAAAAGAAATTTCTCATAATGAGCAATTTCTCCTTTTTTCAAGTTTTCAACTCTATTCAATTATAATACATTGATTAACAGAGATTTTCATGTTTTAGCCAAGATATTTTCAAAGTCGCCTGCTTCAGATTTATTGTATAAGGCAACATGGCACTTAGGGGTCACTTCTCTATTGTCTGTCTGTCTGTAAAGTTTTGATGTGGTTATAATTTTAGGTGACTAGCAGGTCACACATGTGTTTCCTCAAACTCTTTTGTATTTACTGGAAAAAAATAATGATAAAAGTCCAAACATTGTTGATTGATTGATTGGGGTTGAACGCCGTTTCAACAAATTTTCAATCATATCACAGTTGCCAGTTCATCTACCAAACAATATAATGTATACAAAGCTAAACATAACAAGGAGACATTTGCACAATGTATTTATACTTTATTCTGCTTTGAAAACATATAAAGAAAAAAATAGTTAAACAACTAGAAGGTTAACCCTTTCCCTCGTATAGACACTTTCTGACGCCTCTGCAGCAGAAAGCTTTTTGAAAACATAGTGACAAAAGAAGAAATTGCTCAAAACAAGCAATTTCTCCTTTTGCCACAATGTTTTCCACTTTTAGTCATAGGTTATCCATTCAATTATAGAGATTTTCTATTTTTTGATAAAATGTGTTCAAAGTCGTCTGCTGCAAAATTGCCGTATGAGGGAAAGGGTTAATTTTAACACAGAGTTGAAAACATTGTGGGAAAGAAGAAATTCAAGTTTTTAACAGTTTCTTTATTTCCCTCACATTTGGCTTAAAGAAGTTGTCTGCTTCAACGTCGTTAATAGTCATACGTGTCAGGGAAAGGGTTAAATACCACTTTGATAAACCTTATGATTTGAGCGGAGCTTTTAAGAAATGTAAAAAACAATCAAGTTGCACACCTACACTAAGTGATATTAAGGAACAGAGGCTTCTTGATTGCTTTTCTGATATTTAACCCTATCCCACATACAACAAATCTGTAGCAGACAGCTTTGAAAACATCTAGGTGAAAACACTAAAAATCACTATAAATGAAGAAATTATTACTGAACAAAGTTGAAAACATTGTGGCAACATTTTGTAACAATGTTTTCAAAAGTCGTCTACTGCAGAGGCGTCAGAATGCATCTGTATGTGGGAAAGGGTTAAGCAAACAATCCAGATCCAAATCAGGATGCACAGAAATCAGGATCTAAACTGGTTGCACATGATCGGTTTTCCTGTAGCACAGCTCATTTATTTCTACACCCAGGGTCAGGTGAATGCAGCATGGGATGGTATAGCGCTGCAAGCTCGCAAGATGAAGAAAGGCGATTGGTCCGAAAACACGGATGAGTTCTTCAACTCCTTCCAACCTGACAGACAACTCATGTCCTTACAATTATATGGAGAAAAAGTAGGATACCTTCATACTTTCCTTTCTTTCCATTTCCTTTTGTGAAAATAAAATATGTTTTCTCTTAACCCTTTCACACAACACCAAATCTGCATATGGAGGGCTTGGCGTGAAACAGTTGTAACTAAAAACCTATTTTGAAAACCCTGGTTTAGGGGCAATTGATTGAGCAATGGCACCTAAATTTCTATTGTTTACCAAGAAAAAAACGATTTAACGCTTATAAAGACTTTATGGCGAGGTGATTAACCTTGGTCCAAAAATACCAATTTTAGTTACAACCTTTTCACGCCAAGCCCCCGATATATGACTTTGAAAACACACCAGTAAATTTGTATGAAAAGAATGTTTGTGAAAAAATATGTTTTCAAAACATGACAAATCCAACAGGGACTGTCACAATAGGGAAGGGTCGTTATTAGAGTAGAAATACGGAGCTGTCCATAAAGAGCGAATTATCATTTCTTTCACTGTTAATAACTTAGCTATTGTTGAAAAGGGGCATGAAATGTTCCCAAATTTCATATGTGACAATTTATTGTGGCTGGCGTAATAAAACATAATCAAAGCGAATATCATTTAACCCTTTCCCTCATACGACAATTCTGCAGCAGACGACTTTGAACATATTTTGTCAAAAAAAGGAAAATCTCTATGATTGAATGGATAACCTATGACTAAAAGTGGAAAACATTGTGGCAAAAGGAGAAATTGCTTGTTTTGAGCAATTTCTTCTTTTGTCACTATGTTTTCAAAAAGCCGTCTGCTGCAGAGGCGTCAGAAAGCGTCTATATAAGGGAAAGGATTAATATAGTGCTACATATCTGCATGTTTGCACTTACCAATCAACCCTTCTTTAATGATCTAAAATATTAAGTTAATTAGTTCCAGTTTGCTAATCAAAATAAATACGAAATCAGATGATTAAAGCGCCAAATCGATGGATTTGTCTGATTGGTGTATCGTTCTAAAAAGCCGTAACTACATGGTTTACAAGATGAAGTTATGGTGTTTTGCAACGAAAACATTGTATCGATCAATGAAATAGCCTTAAGCAAGGATTATCTGTTTGATATGTTATCTACAGTATTGACACTTTATAAAATATGCGTGAAATACACCATCGGTAACCTTTTACTTAACAGTTTTTGATTAAAAAAAACGTGGGTACAAATTTCAAGTACATGTATCATCAATTTGATTTATATATGTTTTTAGAATTCTCAAGGTTTCATCGAATATTCAAATCATGATACATGTATAACTTTCGAATATTAGTTACCATCCCTACTTATAACTAATTATGTATTTCAATTTTAGGTAAATATGATAATGGTTGGCTGGAAGGATATCAGTCTGTTAGACCTAACAGAAGGCCGAGTTTTAGCGCAACATACAACTCCGTGTCCCTCGACAGGACCGTTGGTTATCGCAGATTTTAACAATGACGGAAATAATGATGTTATCCTTACTTGTAAATTCGGGTAGGTCTTGCTTTAATTGTTACTTTTTGTGTCATCTGCTTTATAAACATTTGAGGAAAATACAGAGTTGAAAACATTATGTTTCTCCTTTTTCCACAAAATATTAGTACATGTATTTGTTTCAAACGAATATTGAGATTTAGTAGGGATATACTTGTTAACCCTTTCCCTCATATAAACGCTATCCGACGCCTCTGCAGCAGACAGCTATTTCAAAACATAGTGACAAAAGAAGAAATTGCACAAAACGTGACGTGAAATTATCCTTTAGCCACAATGTTTTCCACTCTTAGTCATAAGTTATCCATTCAATTATGGAGATTTTCTATGGTTTGACAAAATATGTTCAAACTCGTCTGCTGCAGAATTGTCGTATGAGGGAAAGGGTTAAAGAAAATTCAGATCTGATTTGAATCTGACATAATTTTTATTTGAAACTGTTTGATATATGCCTGCTATTTTCAGAATTGGCTGCTTCAACCTAATTATGTCTCCCCCTGTATACAGGGGAGATATATTGTTTTTGTCCTGGGCGTCTGTCTGTCTGTCTGTCTGTCCGTCTGTCCGAAATCGTGTCCGCTCCATATCTCCAAGACGGCTTGAAGGATTTTCATGAAACTTGTGTCAGATGTTCACCTCATGAAGGCGATGTGCAGAACCCATGTCCCGACCATACAGGTTCAATGTCAAGGTCAGACTTGAAGGTCAAAGGTTTGAGCCTTAATTTCGTGTCCGCTCCATATCTCCAAAACGGCTTGAAGAATTTTCATGAAACTTGTGTCAGATGTTCACCTCACGAAGGCGATGTGCAGAACCCATGTTCCGACCATACCGGTTCAAGGTCAACGTCAGGCTTGAAGGTCAAAGGTTTGAGCCTGTTTTTCGTGTCCGCTCCATATCTCCAAAACGGCTTGAAGGATTTTCATGAAACTTGTGTCAGATGTTCACCTCACGAAGGCGATGTGCAGAACCCATGTTCCGACCATAACGGAGTTATCTCCCCCTTGTTCAATATTTTAATTGTGAAAACTTTGTCCAGAGCAGAACTCAGAAACTACTTGAAGGAATTTATTGAAACTTGGAATATAGATAGATGGCAATGTGAAGTTGTGCACCTTGCAATAATTATGAGTTATCTCCCCCTTGTTCAATATTTTAATAGTGTAAACTTTGTCCAGAGTAGAACTCAGAAACTACTTGAAGGAATTTATTGAAACTTGGAATTTAGATAGATGGCAATGTGAAGTTGTGCACCTTGCAATAATTATGATTTATCTCCCCTTGTTCAATATTTTAATAGTGTAAACTTTCTCCAGAGCAGAACTAAGAAAGTACTTAAAGGAATTTATTGAAACTTGGAATATAGATAGATGGCAATGTGAAGTTGTGCACCTTGCAAGAATTATAACTCTGGGCTACTTCGTTGCAAAGTTATCTCCCCTTGTTCAATATTTTAATAGTCATTGACAAACTGCAATGGGGAGACATATGTTTTTTCATAAAAACAACCTTTCTAGTTTTAGAAGTACATGTACTATTTTGAAATAGGATTGCAAACATTGTTTGAGACAACAACTTGGAGCAGAGCACTGGCCTTGTGACAAAAAGATGCTCGATGCAAAACCTGTGTGTCAGATTATATTTTCTTATTATCCGTTGTCTGGATTTTTTAAATTCTTTTCTCAAGACATCTTCAGTTTTGTAGGGCCTAAAAACAGAATATCAAATAATGGGTCATATCTCAGATTGTGTTAACCCTTTCCCTCATACGACAATTCTGCAGCAGACGACTTTGAACGTATTTTGTCAAAACATAGAAAATCTCCATAATTGAATGGATAACCTATGACAAAAAGTGGAAAACATTGTGGCAAAAGGAGAAATTGCACGTTTTGTGCAATTTCTTCTTTTGTCACTATGTTTTCAAAAAGCTGTCTGCTGCAGAGGCGTCGGAAAGCGTCTATATGAGGGAAAGGGTTAAGAAACATTTAATTTAGTCACGTCAGGCAAAAAAAAGTGTCTTCACTATCCATCTACATGTAGAACATCTCTATCCCTTTCCCTCATACTACAATTCTGCAGCAGACGACTTTGAATGTATTTTGTCAAAACATAGAAAATCTCTATAATTGAATGGATAACCTATGATGAAAAGTGGAAAACATTGTGGCAAAAGGAGAAATTGCACGTTTTGTGCAATTTCTCCTTTTGTCACTATGTTTTCAAAAAGCTGTTTGCTGCAGAGGCGTCCGAAAGCGTCTATATGAAGGAAAGGGCTTTATGTAACATCTGGAAGGAAAGAGATAGAAGTGTAGACCAATTACTATCATTTAAATATTCCTTTCCCTGATAAAGACACATTTTTTCACATCTGCAACAGGCACTTTTTGGAAACCTTGTGGCAAAAGAAGAAATTGCTTATGTTGAGCAATTTCTCATTTTACCACAATTTTTCAACTTTTTCAGTAATCATACTTTCGTTTTGTAGACACCATCCATTTTAAGCTTGTCTGTTTTTCGAAGAAAATAAGTCTGGCTATTGTGTCTGCGTTTTTGTGTCTTCGTCAAAAAACTTTAACCTTACCTCATAACTCAAAAAATGTTCAACATTTTTAAATGAAACTTGGTACCCATGTTCCTAGGAACAATATGCATGTCTATACCAAATCACATAACTGTGGCTTAGTAAGTAGGTCACTAATGCCCCCTGATTCAACTTAGAATAAATCAGACAATCGTTGGCGTTCACTCAGCGGCGCTCTTGTTTTACCAAGAAGTTGTCTGCTGCAGATTAACATGTATATGTGAAAGTGTTATGTAACAATAGAGGTGCAAAAAGATGACTTTTTCTTTTATCTAACACAGCTTATTTTCATTTCCTTTCAGATACATTGGTTTCTCACTCCACAGACAATCCAATCATCTTTACACAATGCTTTACGGTGTAGCAGTATTCCTAACTATTCTAGTGATAGCCTGGTTTCTCTCCCCTGATCGACATAAACTAGAGGACAGTGACTCCGAGGACGAATCAATGTGAACCAACGAGAAATCCTGGAATCGTTCTGCATATTGATGGTTGACTTCAGAGGTCATACGACACTAACTGTCAACCATATAAAGTCAGATAGACTTCATCAGAGTTGTTGGCTGATTTTTTCGAAACTTTCTTAATCCTTTTCAAGATTTGAAAACATTGTGGCCAAGGGAAATATTGCTCATTATGAGCACTTTATCCTTTTGCCACAATGTTTTCAAAAGTCGTCTGCTGCAGAGGTGTCAGAAAGCGTCTATATGCGTGAAAGGGTTAAAAAACTAATGGTGTTAGTGGGCATCTTCATTCACCTGTCAAACCAATTTAGTGTATAGATTGTTTTGCTTTACAAAATGCACTCATTGTCATATACATGTATTGTTGTTTTTAGCTCACCTGAGTACGAAGTGCTCAAGGGGAAATATTGTGATCGCCATTTGTCTGGCATCAAGCATTCATCATCTTGTCCCCTGTAACCAGTTGGTCAATTGGGATGAAACTTCACAGCAAGCATCCTGTCAATGTCTTCACCGAAATTCCTTTAATTTTGTAAGATACATGCAGAATTCTGGTTTCCATTGCAACCAAAAGAAAAACTTTAAAATTCTTCTTTTCCCAAACTGGATGGCTGATTATCAAATAATGTTATTGAAATGTGCTTTTGGTGACAATCTTTCAGAATACTTTAAGCCATGTTGATTGGTCAAAAAACAATGGCTCAAGGGGGCCGAGCTGTTTTTCCTAATTTGGCTATAGTGAAAACTTTTTTAATTTTTAATAATTTTGTAAAAATGTTCCTTGGTTGACCCTTTGCATGATTCCTTCAAGTCATGTTGATTGGTAAAAAAAACGTGGCCAGCAGTGGATGGGGCCATTTTGTCTCATATATCGATAGTGAAAATATTTTAAATCTCTTCCGAAAGTATCGATTTTCAAATAATTTTGTTGAAATGTTTCTTAGGTGACCTCTACCTGATTATTTCAAGCCATGTTGATATATCAAAAGACATGGCCACAAGAGACTGAGGCTGGTTTACCCTTTATGTCCAGAGTGTAAGATTATGAAAATAATCTCCTACGAAAATAAATGTCTGATTTTCAAACAATAAACATTTCTTTTTTGACCTTCTGTCAGTTTCCTGATGTCAAATTTATTTGACAAAAGGTGGACAATATAAGATTGGGTTATTGTCCCCCGCTTTCGCGAAAGCGCGGGGACTATTATTTCTCATTCGTCAGTCCGTCACGCTGTCACACTTTCGTTTCCGGGCTATTTCTCTGCAACCGCTTTTTCGAATTTGATGAAACTTCATAGGAAGGATCACCACCAAGTGTAGATGCGCATATCGTGTTTGCGTTCCGGTTGGATTATTTTTCACGGAGTTATGGCCCTTTACCCCTATGTATGACTAAATTCATTTCCGGGCTATTTCTCTGCAACCGCTTTTTGGAATTTGATGAAACTTCATAGGAAGGATCACCACCAAGTGTAGATGCGCATATCGTGTTTGCGTTCCGGTTGGATTATTTTGCACGGAGTTATGGCCCTTTACCCCACCATCAGGCTATGTATGACTAAATTCATTTCCGGGCTATTTCTCTGCAACCGCTTTTTGGAATTTTATGAAACTTCATAGGAAGGATCACCACCAAGTGTAGATGCGCATATCGTGTTTGCGTTCCGGTTGGATTATTTTTCACGGAGTTATGGCCCTTTACTCCACCATCAGGCTATGTATGACTAAATTCATTTCCGGGCTATTTCTCTGCAACCGCTTTTTGGAATTTTATGAAACTTCATAGGAAGGATCACCACCAAGTGTAGATGCGCATATCGTGTTTGCGTTCCGGTTGGATGATTTTTCACGGAGTTATGGCCCTTTACCCCACCATCCGGCTATGTATGACTAAATTCATTTTTCCGGGCTATTTCTCTGCAACCGCTTTTTGGAATTTGATGAAACTTTATAGGAAGGATCACCACCAAGTGTAGATGCGCATATCGTGTTTGCGTTCCGGTTGGATGATTTTTCACAGAGTTTTACCCCACCATCCGGCTATGTATGACTTAATTCATTTCCGGGCTATCTCTCTGCAACCGCTTTTTGGATGATTTAATTTTCCATATAATTTAATGAGGTCAATCTGTTTAGACTTCACAAATACAACTGACATATTACTATAAACAATAAAGCCTTCTCTAGACAGAAAAGACAGTTACAATATGCCAGGAAGCGTTGCAACCCAACCAATAAAACCCCCAAAGCGGGGGACCATAATTCTCTGAATTTGCTTGTTTAGCTTTGTGGAAGTGGAACTGTACTGGTGTTCTTGGGGCCCTTGTTTTAGCTAACCTGCCAACAAAATGAGTTATTGTGATTAACTTTGTGGATGCCATGATAAATCACATTGCATAACTCAGGTGAGGGATCAAGGGCCATCATGTCCCTCTTGTTCTTCTAATCCAATTATGTGTTTTAATATTTATATTTGTACTTGCTTGTGGATGTTGGAACCATTTTGTTCCCAAATGTGTGACTGTTAATTGTGTTCTTGCTCAAGACTGATGTATGAATGACTATGAAAAATCATTGCAGTAAAATGAAAAAGGTACTTAATTGCAATGGTGATGAAAATAAGTACAAGAAGGGTCTTTGTCATAACTGATCTCCAGAGGCTTACATAACTCTTGTAAGTTTAATTGGCAAGAAGGGACGATCCTGATTAGACTACAAAGAGGTGCAGGCTGATCTGGATATTTATTTTATTCTTATTTATTTTACATTGATTGCGAAACAAGCTTTAAGCTTATATTAATCAAGCTCAATGTCTGCTTCCTAGAGACTGACCAGTTCTAGCGCCGTGTAACGTGGAAAAATCCCAAAGGCAGAACCCTCTCATTGCAATATTCCAACCCCTGGAACTTTGGTATGAGAGGCCGATGCTCTACCGCTGCACCACTGTCATCAATATTTGGATATTTGCTGTTCACATAATGGACGGGAGGTCGGTTTTTGTGTGACGTGCTCCTTTTATTACTTAAATAATTTTTATGAAATTATATTAACATGACATTCAACAATGTGTTATTTCATTTTCCTAACATAATAAAGTATCATAAAAATTGTGTTTGATTGTTATAGAGTTGCCCTTAATGGAAGGTCAGTATGTTCTTATTTGTACTGAGCATGTTAACTTTCAAAATCCTATCCTTACTGCCAGGCAACAGGCAAGCTTGGCATTTGGTACCATCATTCAACCAGTTAGCCAATTAATATGAGCTATAGTAGAATTGACTTCACTATTGCCACTGGGATTCAAACCTTTGACCTCCTACTTTCAAAGGTAAATGCATTGACATGAGACTTCTAGACTGGTAAATATTGAAAACAATTATGGTTCTTCAAACTTGAACATATCATGTACACTTAAATACAGCATTTTGTTCAATACTGTCAGCAGATAACAATTTTATGTTAGACCTCTGATAGGGCAAGGTTAAGAATTACCTGTTTGTTTTTAAACTCTTGCCCACATAAGACAAATCGGCAGCAGACGACTTTAAAAACATCTAAACAAAATTATGAAAATAAATGTATATGTATAACTATTCAATAGATTTGACAACATTGTGGCAAAAGGAGGAAATGAAATTGCTCATCATGAGCAATTTCTTCTTTCACCACACTGTTTTTAAAAAGTTTTCTGCTGCAGAGGCTTCAAAAAGCCTCTATTTGTGGGAAAGGATTAATAAGGAAAATTGAAATCCTGTATGTAACAAAGCTATGAGATAACTGATGAACCATGTGGTTTGGTGGGATTCACAATCTAGATCTGTGATATCGACAGATGTCATAGTGTTAACACAAAATGAAATGTGTGAACTTTGCGTTGTGCCTCTATATCTATGTATGGTGTTTATCGCTGCTTTCAACAATTCTTCAGATATATCACAGTGTGTCCAGGCCAGGGTATGTTACAAGTTCTGCTAGTCCATTTATTCTGTGACACTAGCAACTCCGTTGTTATGCTAGTCCCTCAATCCGGAGCGCCAAGGAGGAAAACCGAAACAAAAAATGATGATTGATTTTAGTGCAGTGATAAAAAGATGTGGGGAATGGAGACATTTTGATATACCTGTATTAACCCTTTCCCTCATACGACAATTCTGCAGCAGACAACTTTGAACATATTTTGTCAAAAAATAGAAAATCTCTATAATTGAATGGATAACCTATGACAAAAAGTGGAAAACATTGTGGCAAAAGGAGAAATTGCACATTTTGTGCAATTTCTTCTTTTGTCACTATGTTTTCAAAAAGACGTCTGCTGCAGAGGCGTCAGAAAGCGTCTTTATGAGAGAAAGAGTTAAACAATGGCTCTTTATGAAAACAAATGCAGAGGAATGGTATTCTGGCAAATGCAGCTTCCACAAAAGTTGTCCACTCTTATCTACAGATCTGCACCAAACTGGGTCACACTGAATATCACAACAATAGCTCTGCCAAATTTGATTTTTTAGCAAGAACCCAAGAGTTATTGCCCCTAAATAAGTGAAATTTTGATAAGCTATATCTGTCCATCCTCAAACTTAAGCAGTTCTTAACCAACTTTATTAATGACCACAATATATTGGCTTAGTTCAATTTCGAGCTTACACTCCTGAATAATGACCCCTACATTTGTGGCAGGCTGTCAATCCAGGGGTTGTGATTTCGAAGCCCTGCTTTGCCAACATTCTTTCTGGCATTTGACAAAAGTCACTGTGACAAGCATCATTCTTCTTCCACCAATGTTCGAAGAGCCTATGAGGAAAAGCAGCCAGTTTCTTGGAAAGCTTGTTGTGTAGAGTATTGGAGTGGGAAACACATAAGTGAACTAGCCACTGTAATATGACCGAAAAGTTGTTGAAAGCATTAAACACCAATCAATCAATTAACCCTACATTTGTGAAAGTTTGCTTATACCTTCGTCCGCTCTCAAACTTGATCAATTATTATCCAATCCTCAACATACTTGGTCACAGTCTTAATGGGGTTTATATTTTAGTCAGCTTGCCTTGAACACATCGGAGTAACAGCCCTTGAACGTCGAATATTGTGACAGTTTGACAATATTGTTTCGACTATATTTCGTCTGTCATCTGCCTATTAACCTTTTCCCTCATATAGACGCTTTCTGACGCCTCGGCAGCAGACGGCTTTTTGAAAACAGTGACAAAAGGAGAAATTGCTCAAAACGAGCAATTTCTCCTTTTGCCACAATGTTTTCCACTTTTAGTCATAGGTTATCTATTCAATTATAGAGATTTTCTGTTTTTTGACAAAATATGTTCAAAGTCATCTGCTGCAGTATTGTCGTATGAGGGAAAGGGTTAATATTTTTTTCAACGGAAAGGGTAAAAGATAATGTAAACATTCTATGGTAACACACAGACCTTTAAGTGGATGTTCTGCATGATTGGGAATAATTTGGTGTTGAAGATTAAACAATCTATATAATGAAATTAGGGAAAATTTTATAAAAACAGTTTTGTGTGAATTAACTCGTGGAATGGCGTGCTATTTGAAGACTCTTCTATATATGAAATGAACTGCATCTAGTAAATGAAAATGTTTTCAATGCAGTTATCCTTTACAGATGAGCTATTATTGTCACTTGTTGTCGTCGGCGGCGGTTTTGGTTAAGTTTTGCGCTTAGGTCACTTACAAGGAAACTATCAAACCTATTACTTTGAAAATTGGAAAACTTGTATATCTAATACCCTTGTTCACATTGTATGCTAAAGATGCTGAGTGTGGCGTGTGTTTTTTGGTAAAAAACAAATTCTTATGTATTTTGGTTAATTTTGAGAATTGGCGGTGTTAGTTAAGTTTTGCATTTAGGTCACTTACATGGAAACCATCAAACCTATTACTTTGAAACTTAGAAATTTGTTCATCTAATACCATTCTTCACATCGTACGATAAAGATGCTGAGTGTGGCGTGTTTTTTTGGGTAAAAAATATAAATTTTGATGTATTTTGGTTGATTTTGAGAATTGGCGGTGTTGGTTAAGTTTTGCGTTTAGTCCACTTTCATGGAAACTATCAAACATATTACATTGAAACTTGGAAAACTTGTTCATCTAATACCCTTCTTCACATTGTATGCTAAAGATGCTGAGTGGGCCTGTATTTTGGGATAAAAACATCAATTTTGATGTATTTTGGTTGATTTTGAGAATTGGACATGCATGTAGTTTTTATGCCCCGGCATACGAAGTATGAGGGGCATATAGTTTTCCGGTCTGTTAGTCCGTCCGTCCATCCGTTCGTTCGTCTGTTCGTCCGTCCCACTCAGGTTAAAGTTTTTGGTCAAGTTAGATTTTAGTGAACCTGATGTCCTATCATTATGAAACTTCACACAAATGACAATCAACATATCATTGTTTAAAAAATTGTATCAATTTGAGGTTGGACCAACTGTTCGTCCGTCCGTTCGTCTGTCTGTTCGTCCATTCCATTCTCAGGTTAAAGTTTTTGGTCAAGTTAGATTTTAGTGAACCTGATGTCCTATCATTATGAAACTTCACACAAATGACAATCAACATATCATTGTTTAAAAAATTGTATCAATTTGAGGTTGGACTAACTGTTCATCCGTCTGTTCGTCTGTCTGTTCGTCCATTCCATTCTCAGGTTAAAGTTTTTGATCAAGTTAGATTTTAGTGAAGCTGATGTCCGATCATGATGAAACTTCACTCAAATGACTATTAACATATCATTCTTTAAAAAATTGTGCCGATTTGACGTTGTGACCCTCTGTCCGTCCGTCTGTTCGTCTGTTTGTTCGTCCATACAATTCAGGTTAAAGTTTTGACCCTCTGTCCGTCCGTCTGTTCGTCTGTTTGTTCGTCCATACAATTCAGGTTAAAGTTTTTGGTCAAGTTACTTTTTAGTGAAGCTGATGTCCTATCATGATGAAACTTCACACAAATGACTATTAACATATCATTCTTTAAAAAATTGTGCCGATTTGACGTTGTGACCCTCTGTCCGTCCGTCTGTTCGTCTGTCTGTTCGTCCATACAATTCAGGTTAAAGTTTTTGGTCAAGTTAGTTTTTAGTGAAGCTGATGTCAGATCATGATGAAACTTCACACAAATGACTATTAACATATCATTCTTTAAAAAATTGTGCCGATTTGACGTTGTGACCCTCTGTCCGTCCGTCTGTTCATTTGTCTTTCATCAGTTCACCCAACCAGCTCAGGTTAAGTTTTTTCGTCAATGTAGTATTTGGTTAAGTTTTCATTTCTTTCTCTCTCTTTTTTACTCCTGGCCCAACCGGGGCATCCGTGTTCCATGGACACATTTTCTTGTTTTTACATTGATTTTCCCAAACAATAAAAAACATAATGTTCTTCAACATATTATGAATATCTTTAATCAGATTGTGTTTTTGGGGTCAAGGTCACTGTTACTATTGTGCAGAAGTGTTTATAATTTTGAACTAACCATTTTTAGCTCTACTGGCCAAAGGCCAGAAGAGCTTATGCCGTGGTGTGGTGTCCGTCATCTGTGCGTCCGTAAACAATTGCTTGTGAACGAGATACAGTCTTCAGTTTTGATTGAATCTCAATCAAACTTATACAGTAGTTAGATATCCATGATAGATGATGAGCCCTTGCATGACTGGATTATGGCCCTTGAAATTGTCAAAATTGCTATAAAACAGCTTGTGAACACAATAGAGCATCCGTTTACTATCCGATCTTCACCAAACTTAGATAGTAGTTAAATATTGATGAGAGCTTGGTTCCTTTCACAAACCAGCCAGATCCGCCCATGCAAGACTGGATTATGGCCCTTGAAATTTCCAAAATTGCTATAATACAGCTTGTGAACACAAAAGAGCCTCCATTTACTATCCGATCTTCACCATACATACATGCTCTGGATTGAAAATGACCAAACAACCATACCAATAGAGCATAAGCCCTCATGGGTCTCTTGTTTCTAGATAATAGAGATTAATTTGTCAAATACATAGTGATCGATCAGCTTATCTCATTTGCCTGTCCATACACAAGACTCGGCTTATAATTGTGACAGCCATCCTACTTGAAGATCTTCCTTATCATGTATATGAACTTGGATTTATTTCCACAAGGTAAATCTTGTTTCAATACTTGAAAAATAGCAGTTGTGTCCGGTCATTATAATATGTAAATATTCATTCAAAATATGAAGATTTTTTATATAAAATAAATAAACCGTAAAATGATAATATCAGACGAGCGTCGGGCATCCGCAGGCGGTGTTCTTGTTTCCATTTGCCCAAACATTTTAAAAACTAGTCGATAAATGAATTTTAATTCATAGATATTTTGCATAGTTTTACCCAGGGGTTTAAAAATTCAACTGATGCAGCTTTGTTACACAAATTATCGGAAAGTATTAAATAAAGTAGCCTATGAAACTGTGACTCTATAATGACTATGTTAAGTATTGTTAGACCAGGATGGATTATAGAAAGGTATTTTTGAGCTTGCAGTTGATTGCATTTTAATTTGTGAACATGTATCTGGAAATTTGTGTGGATGTTGGATCAGTATTTTATTCGTTGACAAAAGGTACCTTTACAATATTTAACTCTGTGTTCATAACCATTTACCATATATAACATTTGAAGCAACTTGTCTGCATTGAAAAAACATCTGATGACAAAATGTTATATCTCGAAACATTGAAAACTTTTTTTCAGAGTCGTTCAATTTGTGAAAAAAGAGAAATTCCATATTATCTCCCCATTACACACTTTTTTCAAATAATGTCTGCTACTGTACTAAAGTTAGTCTGGTTCCCGACTTCTTATGATAGTAATAAGGGGAAGGAACTCCAGACTATATAAAGTATTAAAATTGATGCCATCTATATCTGAAATGATTCTATACCAATTTATACCTGTGAGACAAACCACGTCTGAACCGCCTCGTTGGTGCTGTGGTAAGAGTGTCTGTCTAGAGAGCAGGAGGCCAGGGTTTGATCCCTGTTGGGTCATACCAAACTCTTCAAAAATGGTTGTAGTGGCTTCTCTGCTTGGCTCAACATAGCAGTACATTACAACTAATGTGCTGGTGTCAGGATAAACTTATCAGCAATACTGGTAAGTTATAGCTGTGATACGACTGAAATACTGTTTTACCCTTTCCATCATACACTATTTCTGCAGCAGATGACTTTGAACATATTTTGTCAAAAAATAGAAAATCTCTATAATTGAATGGATAACCTATGACTTAAAGTGGAAAACATTGTGGCAAAAGGAGAAATTGCTTGTTTTGAGAAAGCCATCTGCTGCAGAGGCGTCAGAAAGCGACTATATGAGGGAATGGGGTTAAATCTTATTTAGGGCCAAAAACACAATACAAACAAATAAAATCTCGTCTGAAACATCTGCAGCAAACAGTTTTTAACGCACAACTTTGAAAACATTTAGGCAAAATCACAAAAAATAGAGTTAAAAACATTATGGCAAATGGAGAAATTGCTCATAATGAGCATTTTCTCCTTTTGCAACAATGATTTAAAAAATCATACGTATCATATGTACATGGGAAAAGGTTTATTGAAATTCAGAAGCTTTCAGATATTATTTGATGGGCCTGGTTGAATGCCCTTGAGTAAAGCACAATTCCCAGCCTAGTACTGGTGATGTGATATAGCTAAAACACTTGAAAACGGAGTAAATCTCCAATTTAAAAATAACATTTAACAAGATGATTAGTAACCTCATTTATTAACGCTTTCCCACATACAACAAATCTGCAGCAGACAACTTTGAAAACATTTAGTCAAAATCATGGAAATTCTCTATAAATAAAAGAAATATTATTGAATTAGATTGAAAACATTGTTTCAAAAGAAGAAACAGCTCATCATGAGCAATTTCTCTTTTTGCCACAATGTTTTTCAAAATTCGTCTGCTGCATATGTGTCAGAAAGTGTCTGTATGTTGGAAAGATTTACCATTTAACTCATTTATGTACTATAAGGGGAGGCCTGGAAAATATTGAGGAAAAAGGCGAACGGGTCATTGGGTCTTCCTATTCCAAACAGTTTTTCTTCAGTTTCTTCAGTTGACAGTAAATAGCTACCATTTTAATGTTATACTCAACAACAACAACAAAATTGGCATCAAAGTGGTCAAACATTGTAGGTGTTTAATAGGTTGTTACAAATTGAACGGACTTGGCGAGCAGGAATGTTATGAAAGAAAACAATATTGAATGATTGATATACATGTACATATACATCTTCAAATTGACCTGAGGTTCAGGTGTCTTGTCTGATGCAAAACCCATTAACACTTTCCCACATACAACAAATCTAGAGCAGCCGACTTTGAAAGACTCCTTGCAAAAATTAGACAATTCTTTATGAATGAGAGTTCCTTACATGACTTTGGAAAATTGCAAAAAATAGAAAGTTCTCCATGAAAGAGAGTTCCTTCATTAACCCTTTCCCACCTATAGACTCATTTTGACGCTTCTGCAGCAGACGGCTTTTTGAGCAATTTCTCCTTTTGCCACATTGTTTTCAACTTTTTTCAGTAATTATACCTACAATTATAGAGATTTTCCATATTTTTGAGTAGACATTTTCAAAGTCGTCTGCTGCAGATTTGCTGTATGTTGGAAAGTGTAAAGGTCCTGTTAGGTTAATGGTTAACCCTTTCCCACATATAGATACTTTCTGATGCCTTTGCAGCAGACGACTTTTGAAAACAGTCTGGTAAAGGGAGAAATAGTCCATAATGAGCAATTTCCCCTTTTACCAGCAATGTTTTCAACTCAACTTAACTCTTTCCCACATACAACAAACCTGCAGCAGACGACTTAAAAAACAGTGACAAAAACCTGAAAAATCTCCAAAAAAAATAGCTTAATTGTTAAATAAAGTTGAAAACATTGTGTCCAAAGGAGAAATTGCTCATCAAGAGCAATTTCACCTTTGGCCACAATGTTTTCAAAAGTCATCTGCTGCTTTTGCGGCAGAATGCGTCTACAAGTATCATCCTTTCATTTATAGAGATGTTCCCTATATTTGCCAAAATAGTTTCATACTGTTGAAAACAGTGTGACCAAAATAGAAATTGCTCATAACTCTTACCACAATGTTTTCAAATTTATTCTATAATTCTCTTTTTAGTTTTAGAGATTTTTAATATATTTGCCTTGATATTTTCAAAGTTGTCTGCTGCAGAAAGTTTTAAAACTCAGTACAAGAGAAGAAGAAGTAATTTATTATGAATCACACTATTTTCTAGTTGGCTTAAAATTTATATGTTCATTTTGCCTATTAAGATTTTCAATTATTTGCTATTAAATTATATAAACATGTATTTTAAATATTGAAGAGTAGGTTAATAGATAATAGTGGTTGCACCTATCCTTTTTCAACATTCAACAAGTCTGCAGCAGACGACTTTAAATACATGCATCCACCCTAAAATAAATTAAGTATAATTATGAAATAGAGTAGAAAGTATTGTGACAAAAGAAGAAATTGCTCATCATGAGCAATTTCTTATTTTGTCGCGATGTTTTCAAAAGCCATCTGCTTCAGATGCATCGATCAAATGTTGTCTGTGAAAGGGAAAGAGTTTATCATTTACCTGCTATGTACTTTAAAGGGTCGTCTGATTTGAGGATTTTTGATGTTGAAAGTTTTACCTCTGGTTTATGGATGTAGGTTTTTGCTACAGAGTTGAAAATATTTTAGGGAAAGAAGAAATTGCTTGATTTTTAGCAAATTCTCTGTTTTTCTATGATGTTTTTGAAAGTAATCTGCTGCAAAAGATGTCAAATGTCATCTGTATCAGGGAAAAGGTTAATCCTTTCCCTCATGTAGACGCTTTCAGACGACTTTTGGGTCTGTCAATCCAGGGGTTGTGAGTTTGAATCCCGGCTTGGCCAACTTTCTTTCCGACGATTGACAAAAGTCAATGCGACATCAGTCATTCGTCTTCCACCAATGGGCTAAGTCTATGTGGAAAAGCAGCCAGTTGCTTGGAAAGATTTTTGTGTGGAGTAATGGTGTGAGAAAACCAGGAAATGCATGAGTAGGTGAACTGGCCGCCGTGATATAACTGAGAAATTGTTAAAAACGGCGTTAATCCCCAATCAATCAATCAGACGACTTTTGAAATCCTAGTGGCAAATGGAGAAATTGCTCATAATGAGCAATTTCTCCATTTGTCACATTGATTTCAACTCTATTCAATAATCATACTATCATTTTTTTAGAGATTTTCTATATTTTGGACTTGATAATTTCAAAGTCGTCTGCTGCAGATTTACTGTATGTCGGAAAGGGTTAAGCATGCATGTTTTATCGCGGATTACATGACATAGCAAATAAAGGTGTTTACACTGCACACAACATACTTGTATTTAATTTAGCCCACTGCATGACATTACATAAATTAGCCGTCTATTTGATTAACCCTTTCCCTCATATAGACACTTTCTGACGCCTCTGCAGCCGACGGCTTTTTGAAAACATAGTGACAAAAGAACAAATTGCTCAAAACAAGCAATTTCTCCTTTTGCCAAAATGTTTTCAACTTTTTCCAGTCATTATACTTTCATTTACTGAGAATTCCCTTATGTTTGCCTAGATGTTTGGAAAGTCGTCTGCTGCAGAATTGTTGTATGAGGGAAAGGGGGATTAAAAAGCTTAATCTTTTATAAACCTTTTCCATATACAACACCTACGCATCAGATGAATTTCTGAAAATCCATATACATGTAGATATACTTATTGAATGCAGGTGAGAACAACCTGGCAATAGATAGATTTCTTATTATTACCTATTTCTCCTTTGGCATTATATTTTCAAATGCCGCCTGCTGCAAATGTGTCACAATGCGTCTGCAATTGGGAAAGGGATAGTATGTGAAAAAAAGAACAGACTGAAATAAAACAATTAATCCTTTCCCTCATATAGACGCTTTCAGATGCCTCTGCAGCAGATGGCTTTTTGAAAAAAACGTAGTGACAAAAGAAGAAATTGCTCAAAACTAGCAATTTCTCCTTTTGCCACAATGTTTTCCACTTTTAGTCATAGGTCATCCAGTTAATTATAGAGATTTTCTATTTTTTGACAAAATATGTTCAAAGTCGTCTGCTGCAGTCAATTCTTGTATGAGGGAAAGTTAAAAGTATATATTGGCTGGTCTTGATCTGTGTTGAAATGTTCAGGTGCATTTTGCCCTATACTAATGATTATATAGATTACATGACGTGTCATTTTAGAAATGTCCTCAATTGAAAACATCTGGAGGAAAAGGTGAAAACCTTTATTCATATATAGACACTCTGACACCTCTGCAGCAGACAAAGTTTGAAAACGTTGTAACACAAGGAGAAATTTCTCAAAACAAGCAATTTCTCCTTTTGTTACAATGTCTTCAATTATATCCAATTATGATCCATTCATTAATAAAGAATTTCCATATATTCAACTATGTACATGTTTTCAAGGTTGTCTGCTGCAGATTTACTTAATCCAATAATTACATCTATAAAGAATTCCATATATTTGTCTATATGTTTTCAAGGTTGTCTGCTGCAGATTTGCTACCTGTGGGAAAGGATTAAACTTTAATAAATTATATTTGTTCTCCTTTTCTTAAATAATTTCTGCTAAATTCAGTTCATCCAAGTTTAGTTCTATTGGGAAAATTATCACTGATTCAATTATGGATGATTTAAAAGTCAATCCCATATTAGAAAGCAAGTGCATGAGAAAAAGTATTTGTTGGACTAAGTGAATAATGTAGGTCCAGATTAGCATCTGAATCCACACAGTCTGATCAAAATCTACACTGTTCACATATATATTAATTACATAAGTTTAAAGAAGCTTCCATCAACTTGTGTAGATTCTGATATGACTGCACAGATAGCAAGAGTAATCTGAACGTTCACTGTTCAGGGTTGCCAACTTGTACCTTTTTCGCATGCACCGGCTCATTTAAAATCCTTTCCCTCATACAACAAATTTGCAGCAGATGACTTTGAACATATTTTCTAAAAAAAAAAAAATCTCTATAATCAAATGGATAATCTATGACTTAAAGTGAAAAACATTGTGGCAAAAGGAGAATTTGCTTGTTTTGAGTAATTTCTTCTTATGTCACTATGTATTCAAAAAGCTGTCTGCTGCAGAGGCATCAGAAAGTGTTTATATGAGGGAAAGGGTTAAATTAATATATATATATAAACCTATTACAGGTAATGTGATAAGTACATATATTAAATGTATTTTATCATTACTTCATTTTTACTGAACCAAAATCTCACCGAGTTTGTGAATAGATTCAGTGAAGGTTACATAAAATGACTACAACCCAAACCCCTTTACCTCATACAGATGATATTTCATACACTGCAGCTGACGACTGTGGGACATATCATTTATCAGTATAAGCAATTCCTCTTTTTCCAACATTACTAATTCCTAGCCTAGTACTGGTGAGTTACCCAGGGATCATGACTATTGATGTGATATAGCTGAAACAATTGAAAACAGAGTAAATCTCCAATTTAAAAATAACATTTAACAAGATTATTAGTCACAATGCTTTCTACTCTATTTCATAATTATACTTTTATTTATTTTGGGGTGCATGTATTGAAGGTCGTCTGCTGCAGAATGAATGTATATTGATCCCTGGGTAAACAAACCAGTACTAGGCTAGAAAATGTGCCTTGCCCAAGGGCACTCCACCATGACCGTAGTGCCGCGACTGGGGATCGAACCCGGGACACCCGGTTTGGAAATCCCCGTCTGCTGCAGACTTGTTGAATGTTGAAAAAAGGATAGGTGCAACCACTATTATCTATTAACCTACTCTTCAATATTTAAAATACATGTTTATATAATTTGATAGCAAATAAATGAAAACCTTAATAGACAAAATGAACATATAAATTTTAAGCTAACTAGAAAATAGTGTGATTCATAATACGTTGTTTCTTCTTCTCTAACTTTTAACCCTTTCCCACATAAAACAATTCTGCAGCAGAGGCGTCAGAAAGCGTCTATTTGAGAGAAAGGGTTAATGGTTTTGTATCAGACAAGACATATTGGAAACTCCCTTTAAATGACAGAACAATAATTGAATAGAGTTAAAAAAAAAACATGGTGACAAAAGGAGAAATTGCTCGTTTTGATTTCAAAAAATCTGTCTGCTGCAGAGGCGTCAGAAAGCGTCTATATGAGGGTGGGGGTTAATGATCAGAGGATGTTGGGTACATCAACAGTTAGTGTTAGAAGTATGGTGATCAGATTTGCTGCCACACTGTTGTTCACCATTTCCCTCAAACATCATATCTGCAGTAGACGACTACGATAACCTTTTGGCAAAAATATGTAAAATCTCTTTCAATTAAAAGTTTAAACTATTGAATTGTGACAAAGGGAGAAATTGCTCATCATGAGCAATTTCTCCTCTTGGCACAATGTTTTCAAAAGTCAAATACTGCAGAGGCGTCAGAAAGTGTATGTATTTGGGAAAGTGTAAACTTTATTTTAGTTTAGTTGGTTGTGTGGTTATCAAGTGAAGAGTAGAGGTTGATTTATATGATGAAGGCTGAAAAACATGAACTAGGTAGGTTAATATTTCAGTGAAATTTGAGACCCCCAGTCTTTTTCTCTCTGTTTGCTGTGGACTTTGTGCATTAAATGACATCACCTTTAGATGTTATTAGTGTGGATATAACTTGTATTTTGTTTACAGTATTGTAAAGGTAAGATCTTACACTGATCATCATGTATTGATAGGAAAGTTTATCATCAGAATAAATTAAATTCTTAATCAAGAATATCACGCCAATGTCAAAACAACTTTCGTAAATGTGTTGGTTATATTATATTTACATAATAACCCTTTCGCTCATACAACAATTCTGCAGCAGCAACTTTGAATACATTTTGTCAACAAATGGAAAATCTCTATAATTGAATGGATAACCTATGACTAAAAGTTGAAAACATTGTGGCAAAAGGAGAAATTGCTCGTTTTGAGCAATTTCTTCTTTTGTCACTATGTTTTCAAAAAGCCGTCTGCAGTAGAGGCGTCAGAAAGCGTCTATATGAGGGAAAGGGTTAAATGAACTGAATAGAAATAAACTAGAGAACATGATATGTGTGACAGCAATAACAGTAACAGTGGACGTCTGAAAACATAGTTGGAAAAGGAGAAGTAGTTCATTATGGTACATTTCCTCCTTTCTCATAATGTTCTCCACTCTGTTTCATAACTATACACATGTACATGACCTTATTTTTGATCAGGTTTTCTAGTCTTCGACTATACATTTTCAATCAGAGGACATGTCTTTTCTGCTTAACCTTTTCCCTCATATAGAAGCTTTCTGACGCCTCTGCAGCAGACGGCTTTTTGAAAACATAGTGACAAAAGAAGAAATTTCTCCTTTTGCCACAATGATTTCCACTTTTAGTTATAGGTTATCCATTCAATTATAGAGATTTTCTATTTTTGAGAAAATACATGTATGTTGAAAGTCGTCTGCTGCAGAATTGTTGTATGAGAGAAAGGGTTAACACTTTCTCAGTAAAACTATGATTATTAACCCTTTCCCTCATACGGTAATTCTGCAGCAGACGACTTTAAACATATTTTGTCAAAAAATAGAAAATCTCTATAATTGAATGGATAACCTATGACTAAAAGTGAAAAACATTGTGTCAGAAGGAGAAATTGCACATTTTGTGCAATTTCTTCTTTTGTCACTATGTTTTCAAAAAGCTGTCTGCTTCAGAGGCGTCAGAAAGCGTCTATATGAGGGAAAGGGTCAACAAAATTGAAAACAATGTTTGTCTATATGAGGGAAAGGGTTACAGATGTAAGAAGACTAGTTAAAACATGTTTGAGTGATCACATGTGGTGAAAAGTCAAGGCACAGTAAAAAACGAGTTGCATTATCACATGTTATTTTATGGTACACAATTTATAATGTTAACCCTTTTATTTTATAAACTAATGTAGAGAGAAAGAGTGAAAAAAAGATATATATATATATAGATAGAGAGAGAGAGAGAGAGAGAGAGAGAGAGAGAGAGAGAGAGAGAGAGAGAGAGAGAGAGAGAGAGAGAGAGAGAGAGATTTAAATTTTCCATGTTTTCAGATGTGATATTTTTGCAGATTGATGGAAGGATGGAAGGGGTTAAAACAAATGAAATTTACCATTGGCGTTTTGAAACTAATTTAGCAATCTAATTACAATCAGACCAAATGCGTCGCTGTACGAAGTTAAGGTTTGGTTTTAATGAACTTGTTTATCTAGGAAACTTCATAAAGAAATAGGAAACTGTTAAAAACAGTGTTAAACACCAGTCAATTGACTTCAGAGTTATATTTTCGATATTATATAACAATATATAGATTCATAGATCTTCTTGATTTAATTTAGCCCTTTCCCTCACACAGACGCTTTCTGACGCCTATGTAGCAGACGCATTTGAAAAAAAACCATTGTGGCAAATGGATAAATGCTCATGATGAACAATTTCTCCTTTTGTTTCAATGTTGTCAATTCTTTTTAATTCTTTTTATTTCATTTTAAAGACATCTTCCATATCACAATATGTTTTCAAAATCGTCAGCTACAGATGTGTTGTATCCGGGAAAGGGTAAACATCAACTGTATTTCCATTTAATCTTATGTGCGTGTCAGCTATTCCATGGTGTTTTTTTTTTTTTTCATGAAACAAACAAGAGAAAGTTGATGCAAGGCATCAATGTCGCCGGAAAAGACTGCATTGTTTTATTTATGTATCCTTGACTTTCCTTAGTCTATTCAAACATTAGGAACGTTGAAATGAAAACATTTGCTTATAAATTTTAAATTCATATCTATACATTAGGGTATCTAAAAAATTAACGAAATGTGTACACATTTATCTTGGCTTAAATTTAATTTTGCTGTTGTTACTTATTTATATAATAGTATTCATTCATATAATTTCAATGTTTGTCAATCTTATTCGAATCACAAGGTAAATATCCTGGTATTGCTTTAAAGGGAGGTAATTTGAAGAAAACAAAAGTCTTCAAAAGGAGAAATATATCAGCATTACCGTCTACAGTTTAAATTGTTCTATTGTTTGTGGATTTAAAAATGTTCTTTTTTTCTTATTTCTACATGTACAACGAAATATTGCGGCTTCTCTTTGACGCTTTGCGTCAAACATTCGTCTTGTACTTGTCTAAAATAAAATAATATCACTCGCTTTTTCATATCGAAATGCGCATGCGCGAAAATCGATGTTAAAGGTCACGAAGCTACACAACAGAATAGGGTCTATATTTAGCTTAGAAACAGTTCCTACTTTAGATATTCATGGATTAACATTATTAAATGAATTCTACACAAATCAAGACATCTCTTTGAACATGAAAACAACATTTAGTAAGTTAAAATTGCTATTAAAAGGAGAATCCGAAATTGACCTCAATGATGACACATAAGAGTCTGCATTAGGGGGTGTTGGTTCACGTCTTGAAGGGACCACTTTTGTCTTCGTAAATAAGACAACAAACTTAAATGCGAGTGAAATAAAAAAAAAATGCAAACATTAAAAAAATCGAAATATTTATTTCATTTTAGATGTGTCATTTATTAATGTTCGTAAACAACCACAATTGTAATATGTTCAAATCATCTAGATTTGTTTCTTTCTAATAATAAGCCGCCCTCCCATGTGATTTCCGAAAAGCTATTAAAAATAGAAGTCGCGGGCTTCTGCCCGGCGACTAATAACGATGAAAATATGGGAATGTCTAGTACTTCCCTTTTGACGTACGCTATACAAACAAATTTTTTTGGGCCCGCAAAAATAACGAAAATCAGTGGTTATGGGCGGTTATGGGCCTTTGCATAAAATGTTAAAAAATCACTCTTTTCTCCCTAAAAACGCAGATTAACACATTGTTTTCACCAAACAAAATCCATAATACATTCAAAATGGTCAATACTATTGGAAAAACAAAATATTCAACTTAAGTAGTTTCTTTCTACACGCCAACGTAGGCCATTTATATAGTAAATGAAACTGCCTCCATTTTCAAAAGAAATAGAATGAAGCTTCAAAACGCTTACATTTTACATGTAAAATAAAATATATACAAATGTATGATATTTGTCCGAAGCAGTTTCTAATGACGAAATAAATTTGAAATAAACAGGACACAGCTATAACAGGAGAAATGGCTTGTAGATGGCATTTAATTCATATGTAAATTGCAATTGCTGGAAACTGTACGCTGCGTGCGACTCTTAACCAAGCATCGAGGGGAAAGTAATTTTAAAAAATATCCAGTACAGAAGGTAAATTATCCTTTTCAATCAAATGTGTTATCTAAAAAGAATTGTTTACAAATGCGTTGAAAAAGGGACACTAAATTCGACCGAAATTGGATAATTTACACGTTTTGATGCATTTGTTCACCGGTGATTTGTTCCTCGGTAAAGAGATAGTTATCTCATAATTTTGCCGTACCATTGATATAAAAATGAACCACACATTTATCAAAAGTGCAAATAGTTTCAAATGACAGGGTTTTGGCTTAGACTTTTTAAAAATAACACGAAGACCAATTAGAAAAGTTGTTCGGTGTTTATACATTTCTTTCCCCACAAAGGTCGGGATCAGGTCAATATTGTCAAATAATAGAACAGTGGGACAGTCCGTGACTTTTTATTCTGACTGTAACATTGGATATGACATGTTTTTGAAAATGGCTCAGTTTCCAATTTCATTTCATTTATTAGCTCGTCTATTTTTCGAAGAAAAAAGTTGGGCTATTGTGATACCCTTTGCGTCGTCACACAAACTTTAACCTTACCTCATAACTCAACAACCGTTCCACATTTTCAAATGAAACTTGGTACACATATTCCCAGGAACAATATACGCATGTCTAAACCAAGTCACATAACTCTGGCTTAAATAATTATTCAGCAAATTCCCTTTCTCGAATAAGAAAAAAACAGAAGAGCGTTGGCCTTTTTCCGCGGCGCTCTTGTCTGCACAATTAGTTCACTACTTCTGTACATTGTCATTTCTATTTGATGTTCAATCATTTCAATGCCTCGTATGTGTAGCGGTAGATCGCCCACCTCGATTGCGGGTGGTTGCGGATTCGAGCCCCGGTAGGGTCATACCAAATACTATAAATATGGAGGAAATGCCTTTTCCTTCATAGCGGTCAGGATGGTGGGGTAAGCATTACGACTGACTTGATGGTGTCGGGATTAATGAACCAGTAGTACTGGTAACTCTCCCAGGAAACGCCGTGACTTAACTGAGACATTAATAAAGGTGGTGTAAAACACCAAAAAGACAAACAAAATACATATTCAATTTCAATAAGGATAAGGAGTTGCTGTTTTACAACAAAATATATATATTGAAATATTGAGATGAAGTGAATCGCAGTAGGATATGAAATTCATAGCCGTGAAATAAACAGTTCAACCTTTCTTACTATACTTATCACAAATCAGATGACTTCCGAAAAACATTAGAACTCAAATCAGGAAAGAAAATTATCTATATATCTTATTGAATACAGATGAAAAAGGTGCGGCAAAAGCAGAACTTGCTCATTATGAACAATTTCCTCTTTTGCAACAATGTTTTCAAAAGCCAACTGCAGATGGATGAGAAGGCGTCTGTTTGTAAGACATGGTATATCCTTAGCCCCATCAGTATATAATTGTTGACACTGCTGCAGAAGTATTATTGGAAAGGTGAAATTGTTCCTTCTCATTAATATAACTCCCCCACACACAACACATTTACGATATTTTCATTGACCAAGGTTTTTATTCTTTTTACACAATGTTTTCGAAATTGAATGGACAAAATCTACCGTATGAAGTAATGGGTTATGTATGCATGCATGTCTACACCTTTCCCAATTGCAGCAAATCTACAGCAGACGACGTTGAAAACATATCTCAAACTATGGAAAGTCTCTTTAAATTAAAGAATATGTAGTGAATATAGTTGAAAACATTGTGGAAAAAGGAGAAATTGCTCATCATGATCAATTTCTCCTTTTACCACAATGTTTATAAAAAGTCGTCTTCTGCAGAGACGTTAACAAGCGTTTGTTTGTGGGAAAGGGATAAACAGCGGGGAGAGGTGGAGTACAGTATATAAAGTCGTTATATATATATGTGAGATGAAAATAACTAAATTATTCAATCTGGATGGAGTTTTTTATACAGTAAAGTTTTACAGGTAAACATTTCAAACATTTTCTGAGCAAAACATTTCCATATACGTGTATCAAAGTATATTTACTAATTAACACTTTCACTCGTACAGACCTATTTTGACGCCACTGCCGCAGACGACTTTTAAAAACATGATGGTAAAAGAAGAAATTGCTTATAATGAGAAATTTCGGCTTTTGCCACAAAGTTGTCAACTCTATTCAATCATTTTACTTTCATAAATAGAGAGATTGTTTTTATTTTTGCATAGATGTTTCCGAAATCGTCTATTGCAGATTTGTTGTATATGGGAAAAGGTAAACACAACCAATATGGTACATCTATCATTTTCTGTTAAAGTTGTAGATCTCCTAAATATATTATTTTCATTAACCCTCCCTTCCCCATTTACATCAATTCTGCAGCAGACGACTTCTGAAAGACTACTCTCGTCAGAAATATAGGGAAAACATCTAAACATTGAAAGAGTATTTCTTGAACAAAGTTGAAAACATTGTTTTTTGTAAGGAGGTTTTAAATAGTCGTCTGCTGCTGGCCTGTTAAATGCGTCTGCAATTGGGAAACGGATACCTTATCCGTGATATCATGGTTATAGAATCCACCTTTAACCCTTTCCCTCATACGACAATTCTGCAGCAGACGACTTTGAACGTATTTTGTCCAAAAAATAGAAAATCTCTATAATTAAATGGATAACCTATGACTAAAAGTTGAAAACATTGTGGCAAAAGGAGAAATTGCTCGTTTTGAGCAATTTCGTCTTTTGTCACTATGTTTTCAAAATGCCGTCTGTTGCAGAGGCGTCAGAAAGCGTCTGTATGAGGGAAAGGGTTAAAGAGAGGGAGACCATTGTTTGATCCTCCTGTTGGGTCATATCAAAGACGGTTAAATTGGTAGTAGTGGCTTCCCTCGTTAGCGCTCTGGTTTGCCGAGAAACGTTTACGACTTATGCATCCGTGTCAGGATCAATGATACCGGTAGGACAGGTAAACAAAACCTAGAAAACGCCGAGATATAACCGAAATGATGCTATTAACAGGGTTTAGTTTAAACTTATTTATTTTACATCGATTGCGAAACAATACTTTGGCTTAGATTAATCACTCTCGGTGTCTGCTTCCTGGAGACTTAACCAGTACTACCATTTAAACATCAAATATCTTATGATTCACAGGGTTTTACACCCTTTCCATCATGCACAGACACAGGTTGATGCATTTGCTGCAGACGACTTCTGAGATCAGTGTGGCGAAAGGAGAAATGACTAATGATGAACATGTACGAATTTAGCCCATAATGTTTTCCATTCTATTCGATAATTAAACTTTTATTATTATTAAATTTTGTTTACGCATTTCCCCCCGAATATTTTCCAAGTCATCTCCTACTGAGTTGCTGTAATCGGGAAAGGGTTAACGACAATTCTGCAGCAGACGACTTTGAACATATTTTTGTGTACAAGAACAATAGGTGATGCATGGGTAATTAAAAGTGTTTTTCTTAACAGATTGAACATATTGTACAGAAGTGAAACTGCACTTTTGATGCAGAGTAGAACAACTGTACTTTTGATGCAGAGTAGAACAACTGTACTTTTGATGCAGAGTAGAACAACTGTACTTTTGATGCAGAGTAGAACAACTGCACTTTTGATGCAGAGTAGAACAACTGCACTTTTGATGCAGAGTAGAACAACTGCACTTTTGATGCAGAGTAGAACAACTGTACTTTTGATGCAGAGTAGAACAACTGTACTTTTGATGCAGAGTAGAACAACTGTACTTTTGATGCAGAGTAGAACAACTGTACTTTTGATGCAGAGTAGAACAACTGTACTTTTGATGCAGAGTAGAACAACTGTACTTTTGATGCAGAGTAGAACAACTGCACTTTTGATGCAGAGTAGAACAACTGCACTTTTGATGCAGAGTAGAACAACTGCACTTTTGATGCAGAGTAGAACAACTGCACTTTTGATGCAGAGTAGAACAACTGTACTTTTGATGCAGAGTAGAACAACTGTACTTTTGATGCAGAGTAGAACAACTGTACTTTTGATGCAGAGTAGAACAACTGTACTTTTGATGCAGAGTAGAACAACTGTACTTTTGATGCAGAGTAGAACAACTGTACTTTTGATGCAGAGTAGAACAACTGTACTTTTGATGCAGAGTAGAACAACTGTACTTTTGATGCAGAGTAGAACAACTGTACTTTTGATGCAGAGTAGAACAACTGTACTTTTGATGCAGAGTAGAACAACTGTACTTTTGATGCAGAGTAGAACAACTGCACTTTTGATGCAGAGTAGAACAACTGTACTTTTGATGCAGAGTAGAACAACTGTACTTTTGATGCAGAGTAGAACAACTGTACTTTTGATGCAGAGTAGAACAACTGTACTTTTGATGCAGAGTAGAACAACTGTACTTTTGATGCAAAGCAGAAAAACAGATATTACTCCTTTTTTCCCACAATGTTTAAACTGGTGTCTGCTTTAGGGACAGCTATATGAGGGAAAGGGTTCGTGTGAATCCCACCTTCATTAAAATGACATCTACATAGTCCAATGGCTGATTCACCAGCCCAGACAATATAAACCAGTGAGTCGTTTAATACCAGTGAATCACAAGGTATTTAGTTAGCGGATCGGAAGCCCATTCAAATAATTTTGATTTTAACCCTTTCCCTCATAGAGACGCTTTCTGACGCCTCTGCAGCAGGCGGCTTTTTAAAAACATTGTGACAAAAGAAGAAATTGCTCAAAACCAGCAATTTCTCCTTTTGCCACAATGTTTTCCACTTTTAGTCATAGGTTATCCATTCAATTATCGAGATTTTCTATTTTTTGACAGAATATGTTCAAAGTCGTCTGCTGCAGAATTGTCGTTAACCCTTTCCCGATTACAGCAACTCAGTAGGAGATGAATTGGAAAACATTCGGGGGGAAATGCGTAAACAACATTTAATAATAATGAAAGTATAATTATCGAATAGAGTGGAAAACATTATGGGCTAAATTCGTACATGTTCATCATTAGTCATTTCTCCTTTCGCCACACACTGATCTCAGAAGTCGTCTGCAGCAGATGCATCAACATGTGTCTGCATGCCGGAAAGGGTGTACAACCCTGTGAATCATAAGATATTTGATGATTAGAACGGAAGTAAATTAAAATAGTAATATATACTGAAGCAACACCCTAGGTCCCTCCATGGCCGATTGTTTCAACAACAAAAACCAAGGTATCACAATAGCTGGAGAGTTTATATAAGGGCATCAATGAAATATTATCTGTTCTTAAAAACGCATTCGTTAATGTGAGTCATAGTATGCGCAGTAGTCCATTTTTATAAAAAACTGGCACCCAATATCCTTTTTGTAAAAAAAATCAGTAAATGCTTGAAAATGCTTTCTTCTTTGTTTGCACCAAAGGTAAGATGATCGTGCTTTAAGGATGAAATCAAGAACTCCTGGTATAAACGTCCATTTCCATTCAGCAACAGATCAATGTTAAGTTTCCTGGATGGAAAGTCCAATGCATCTACGTATGTAGAAAGTAACAGTTGGGCAGTACGGATGCCTTTTGACGCATCAGCAGCAGACGAATTTTGAAACATTGTATACAAAGGAGAAATTATACTTTGAACCATATTCAATAATTATACTTTCGTTTGTAGAGATTGTCCTCATCTCTGCTTAGTTAGGTGTTTTTAGAGTAGTCTGCTACAGATTTGTTGTACGTGGGAAAGGGTAAACCATAGTCCGATTCCAAAGGGGGCCAGCCGTGACGTATTTTTAGCCATATATAGTGTAAATATAGACACTATATCGAGGGCTTGGCGTGAAACGGTTGTATCTAAAAACCTTTGTTGACAACCCTGGTTTAGGTGCAAGTTTGACCCCTTTGTAAACGAGTAATGGCACCTAAATTTCCATTGTTTACCAAGAAAAATGATTTAACGCTTATAAAGACTTCATGGCAAGGTGATTAACCTTGGTAAAAAAATACCAATATTAGTTTACAACCGTTTCACGCCAAGCCCTCGATGTGTGGCTAAAAATACGTGCTGGTCCCCTTTGTCCGTACATGACCATCGAGTTAACTCTATCAGCGCCGAATTGTTTAAAGTAGACTTTTCCATGTTCAAAATCGGGCGTCTCCATTTCTCATGTAATAAACGATTGGACTATATTGATAACTGAAAGGCAAACAATGCTGATTTCAGGTGAGACAGCTCATTACGAGCTGACTCACCTGAATCAGTATTGATTGCAAAAACCTGAATACTGCCTTTGACGCTGAGTTAATCCAAACGAAAATGGTTAATGTGATAGTTATCTCCCTTCAATATATATTTCCATATACGAAGCTTTGGTCATATACTTTCGCTACAGCGAGCCTATAAGTAATATCTCGATTGGAACAGGAACATGACTGTCCCATGATCAATTGTTAGTTTTCAAAATTGGTGCAATGCTATCTAACTTTTGTATAACATAAACAAAGGATTGATTGATTGGGGTTTAATACGCCGTTTTCAACAATTGTTCAGTCATATCATGGCGGCCAGCTCACCCACGCATATGTTTCCTGGTTTTCTCACACCAGTATCCCACACTACATACTTTCCAAGCAACTGGCTGCTTTTCCACATAGACTGTTAAACAGCCTATTTGTGAAAGACGAATGACGCATGCTTTTCCACATAGACTATTAGCCCAATGGTGATGGACGAATGACGCTTGTCACAGTGACTTTTGTCAAACGTCGGACAGAATGTTGGCCGAGCTGGGGTTCGAACTCACAACCACTGGAATGCCAACCCGCGTCGTACCGACTGAGCTACCGGGGCTCGGCTCACATACATACACGAAGGAACGTGTTGGCAAATTGTCCAGTTATCTACATTACATCTTATGATCTGTTGTAACTGCAGTCGCACCCGCCGTAGGTGCTATCTAGTCGTTAAATGACCGAGTCATTAAAACCCCAAGTATTGCTTGAATATTATTAACCCTTTCCCGCTTACGCAGAATCTACAGCAGACTGTTGGAAACATCCAGGCAAAAAAATGGAAATTCTCTAAAACTTAAAAAAGAATAATTGAATATAATTTGGAACATTGTGCGTTTTTTTTTTTTTGTCCCCAATATTTTCAAGAGTCGTCTACTTTAGGTACGTCAAAATACGTATATGTAGATATATGGGAAAAGGGGAAATGAGAACCTGCACCATCAAAGGTCGTATCCTTTTCCCACCTACAACAAATCTGCAGCAGACGACTTTGAAAACAATCAAGCAAAAACATGGAAAATCTCTATAAAAACATAGTATAATTACTGACAACAGTTGAATACATTGTGGCTAAAGGAGAAATTGCTCGTTTTGAGCAATTTCTCCTTTTGTCACAATGTTTTCAAAAATTGTCTGCTGTAGATGTGTCTACAAGTGAGAAAGGAGTATACGTATTTTATGTTGACGTACCCTGTCATTTACCTCGGTTCATTTCAACCTCGAATACATTCACTCTGATTAGGGGCTATCCAATTTCTTGAATTAAGGTAATGTTTAGAACAAATACACGTTTATTTAAAATAAAATCGTGGACATACCTGTATATATGGCAATATGATGTAACACTTGGACCTAGCTGTGATTACAAAGGCGTCGACTTAAGGTACAGATCTATTATTATTATAGTTATTATTATTATTATTATTATTATTATCATCATTAATTTTCTTATGAATATATAGATAATATTCGCACTTGCTGCCATTTATCAAAATAAGCAGGCAGTAATCTTACGTCATGCATGCACATCCTCAGGTTGTACTGCAACTGGGTAAAGTTTCATCAGAATCGGTCCAGCCGTTAAGGAGGAGTTGCGCTTACAAGACTTTATGGACAGACAGACGGACGGACATACCCATATAGTGTATTTGTGGGGTTATTTCTGTTGTTTGAATCTTGTGGGTTTTGCACCCCACAAGTATGCTTTTCATTCCGTAATTAACCCCCTTCTTGCCACGGATATATATATATATATTTATCTAAGTGTCTTTATGAGGGTGGTGAGTCGAGGGCAAGTACTCGGACAGACAGACGGACGAGTATAGGGTAGGGGATTTACAAATAAATCCACACATACTCCTCCCCCCCCCCCCCCCCCCCCCCCCCCCCCCCCCCCCCCCCCCCCCCCCCCCCACTCTCCACCCCCCCCCCCCCCCCCCCCCCCCACCCCCCCCCCCCCACACACACACACACACAAAAAAAAATGTTTTGTGGAGGTATAATAACCCCATAATAATGACTGGAAATAGCTACTAAGAGAACTAATATATATATCTTTAATTAGTATCATTTAATTAGAAATCTTTTCTACACTCTCTGACATATTGAAAACTACAATATCACAAATAATCTTCGTACTTGTGTATATTGCTATTAGTACTGTATAGTATATATATATATAAATACATATGATTGGAATTAAGACAATGTATTGACTTGATTATAGGTTTAACGCCGATTTCAACAAATTTTCAGTCATATCATGGCGACCAGTTCACATACTCGTGTGTTTCATGGCTTTCCCACACCATTATGCCAAGCAAATGGCTGCTTTTTCAAGTCCACATTTACTATTAGCCCATTGGTGGAAGAAGAATGACGCTTGTCAGTGACTTTTATCAAACGTCAAAAAATAATGTTGGTCGAGCAAGGGTTCAAACTCACAACCCCTGTATTGACAGCCCGCGTCCACTACCGACTTGTCTCTAGGGGCTCAGCTAAGTCTATTAGAAAATAATGTACTCAATAACATAAGTAAGACCTAAAACAAAACTTGCAACAATTCTTCAATTAACCCTTTCCCTCATACAACAATTCTGCAGCAGACGACTTTGAACATATTTTTGTCAAAAAATAGAAAATCTCTATAATTGAATGGATAACCTATGACTAAAAGTGGAAAACATTGTGGCAAAAGGAGAAATTGCTCGTTTTGAGCAATTTCTACTTTTGTCACCTATGTTTTCAAAAAGCTGTCTGCTGCAGAGCCGTCGGAAAGCGTCTATATGAGGGAAAGGGTTACTATTTTCTTCCAATGATGCTTTGTAACTTTTAGCCCTATTTAATTTTATGATGATTGATTGTTTGGCGTTTTATGCTGTTTTCAACAATTCTTCAGTTATATCACAGCGTTTCCTGGGTAAGTTACCAGTAAGTTACTGGTCCATTGATCTTGAAACCAGCCAGTCAGTGGTAATACTAACCCCGCAACCCTGAGCGCCAAGGAAGACAGCCGTTACTACTATTTTTAAAGTATTTGGTATGACCCGGCCAGGAATCGAACCAACAACCTCCCACACCTGAGGTGGAACGCTCTACTACTACACCACCAACGCGTTCTATTTGATTTAAGTTGATTGATCAAGCATTAGAAACTGTCTGAGGTAAGTCAATCATCGCATTTCATCAGCACTGAGCCAATACTATCCAAATATAATGTTAATATCTTGTACTTCAGAGAGCCATGTCAGAACAAAATGCATTCATGGAAAGACTGACAACTCTGTTAACCCTTTACTATATTCAACAAATCTGCTAATCTGGTAGACAACTTTGAAAATATCTTGACAAAAGATACAAAAGATCTCTGTTAATAATAGTATAACAATTGAAAACATTATGGCAAAAGGAGATATTGCTCATCATGAGTGATTCCTTCTTTTGCAACAATGTTTTCAAAGGTGCTTGCTGCTGAGACATCAGAAAGCGTCTGTAATTGCGAATTGGTTGAGCCTTGGCATTTGCATAGTCATATTAGAGTTTTCATTGTGTATACAGTTATAATTAATGTGAATCATCTGAGACTGATGAAAAAATAAAATAATAATTATCATACCATAATTGCTTCAAATGTACCAAATATTTTATGGAAAGAAAAGTGAAGGCAGATTTCTGATGACAAGGCGTATGTTCTTGTAATTCTAGGTCAAAACAATTATTGAGTCAATAAATTCACAAGATAAGAGAACTTAGTAATACCCTGAGTGATAAAGAGATATTAGAGAGAAGATATTTCAATATTTCGCTGAAGGCCGTAGCGATGTCCAAAATGAATGTTTTACGGAGGACGTCTCGGTAACTCAATATCAGGAACACTGAGCCAGTAATTACCACAAATTGGTACGCCATAAATTCATAGTTTCTCCTGTTCCATTCCAACACGGCAAATGCTATTAGAGTCGTATTACTGCCCTGTAACGTTTTTTTATGTGTGGCACGTGCACGCCACCCATACGGAACAGAGACGCTGGCAGAAAACAATTGCGTTCATTAGCCCTTTCCCACACACAGACACTTCTGACCACACTGCAGCAGACGACTTTGAAAACTGTGGTATAAAGGAGAAAGTTGCTCATATTATTGAGAATTTTCTCCTTTTGCCACAATGTTTTCAACTTTATTTACTCATTTTTCTTTCATTTATGTAGAGTTTCCATATATATTTTTATCAAAGTCGTCTGCTGCAGATTTGTTGTATGCGGGAAAGGGTTTAAACATATTTCAATGAAATAAATCGTGAACAACGAACGTTTGCGTGGCAGTGGACGTTGAAAACATCTAGGCAGAACACTATGATAACCCTTTCCCTCATACGACAATTCTGCAGCAGACGACTTTGAACATATTTTGTCAAAAAATAGAAAATCTCTATATTTGAATGGATAACCTATGACTAAAAGAGGAAACATTGTGGCAAAAGGAGAAATCGCTCGTTTTGAGCAATTTCTTCTTTTGTCACTTTGTTTTCAAAAAGCCGTCTGCTGCAGAAGCGTCAGAAAGCGTATATATGAGGGAAAGGGATAAAGCTGTTTTAGTGAACGCATTGTGAACAAATTCTCCTTTTGCCACACTAATTTCAAAAGTCTCATTCCACAGATGAATCAAAATGCATGGTAAATGGTTAATGCTAATTTGCCACAATTTATATTTCGGTGACCACTTCCACGTGGATGGTCGAACCGAGTTGATTGACCAATAAAATTGAGTGTCAAACTGGCTACATTTGTGTACGGATAGTTAGCTGCGTGGATTAATGGCAGATTCACATGCAGGAAATGATGGAGTTGGCAGAAAGATCTGATCATTCAGTTAGGAAATAATGAGGGATTTTGTTTAGGTATGGAAAGGTGACAATGTGAAATGATGAACTGTTTCTAGATTGCTATCAATGTGAAATAATGAACTGTTTCTAGATAGCTGACACTGTGAAATGATAACTGTTTCTATATCACATTGTCATTGAAATGCTTTTCCTTTTAAATACTTTAAAAACAATTTTTTTTTTTTAGATACTCCTTGGTTTATTTCCATTTATCATTCAGAAATTATAAAAGTTCTATTGTTTCCTTAAAATTTCTCTCTTTCGTTCTCCGTAATATTTTAACATTTGAGTTTATATATATGCCTTTCCTTACAGGCAACGTTTTTCCTGATACAGACAACCTAACAGGCCTTTGCACCTGACGTCTTTTGAAAAAAATGAGGAAAAGTGAAGAATTGCTCATTTTAAACAATGTATCATTTTCTTTCAATGGTTTCAACTCGGTATTTAAATAATTATACTTATTTTCCAAAAAGTTACATTTCAACCAGCGGAATATCCTGAAATACAATGCCAGCTAGCCGGTTTAACCCTTTTTCACTTGCAGACGTATTTTGAAGCATCTGCAGCAGACAACGTTTGAAATCATTGTGACACAAGGAGAAATTACTCAAAATTAGCAATTCATCATTTTGGGACAATGATTTCAACTTTATTCTATAACTCTTCTTTCATTTATAGAGAGTGTCCTCATTTTGGACTTAATTGTTTCAAAGTCATCAGCTGCAGTCTTGTTGACTGTGGGAAAGGGTTAAACATGTGTAGAAACTTCTCTCTATATATTTTCAGTTTAGCATTTCAACCTGAATTTCAACCCCTCGACCGACCGAGACGCTGACCTTACAGTGAACACATGATTCAGCCAGATTTACAATATGTCACGTGTTCGCGGATATCTCAATCATTCAACGCTATAGGACACATGTTTACGTAATAACAGACAACACCCCGTGACACTTCAGAATTGGGCAAATATTATTTAAAACGTGAATAGAGACGCTCGTGTTAATCCAGCTAATAATACGTGAACGGATCGCGAGTACATCAAGTGTATGTATACAATGATTAACGCTTTCCCATATACAACAAATTGGCTGCAAAGGACTTTGAAAACCTCTATAGACAAAAGTATGGAAAACCTATATAATGAAAGTGCATTTATCGTAAAGGAGAAAGTTGTACATTGTGAACAATTTCTTATTTTGACACAATGTTTTCAAAAGATGTCTGCTGCAATTGCATCGGAATGCGTCTACGAGTGGAAAATGGTTAAACATGGATATGTTAGCCGTCCCGCGAGAAAACAAACAGTCATGATGGTCTCTGCGTAATGTATCGACCCAAATCAGCCTGCGCAGTCCGTGCATGCTAATCCGGGCCGATACATTCTGTCTCAGGAAGCTAGAGGTATAGAGTAATGATTCCTGAAACAGAAAATCTACAGGCGGCGAAAAGTGTCTCTCCGGGTAGGCCTGTGCGGAATCCTTAGGCTGATCCGGGTCGATACTTTACGCAGAGTCCATACTGTTGGTTTTCTCGTGAGACGGCTCATATCTAAATAGCGGTTTTTGGGATAGGGGCTTTTTTTAGCTCCTATCCCATTCCTAGCCTGCTTTCGAAAAGTCGACTTACGGCTGAAACAAAGCTTCACAATTAAATTCCTCCGCGAAAATCAACCGAATCACGAACAACAATCCGCTTGCATTAATTAATGAGACAAAATAGTTCCAATGAGTGAAACACACTCTGACATATGATTGACCTCAATGTCAGTGTTGTTAGTTAATTCAACATACATACGTCAACATGTTATCTAGTCCTAGATGTCAAACAAACTAGAAATGTAGTCTAAATAGGTTTTTGTCAATTAACCTTGTACGGGCCCTTTTCGGAGATTCAATTTAACTGCAAATACATTACAAATACTATAACATGTTAACCCTTTGCTAAACACAGACGTGAGTTGACGCATAGAACCAGTCTTCTGTAATCAATACTTTATTTGTTGTCTCTGTCTGTAAAGCTTGGAGGCATTATCCGGCGACCGGCCGGCTGTCTGTCTGAATGTGCATTCGTCCGTACGTCATGGTTTGCATTAATGGGTCAAAACTTTGTTTCTGTTTGGCAGATCCATTTCAAAGTCGTAACACTTATACATTGGGATGAGGAGACCGATGCAATATTTCGAACGCGATTCTGATCTGTTAGTTTAGGTATAAACTCATTTTGTTCATATATTTCTTTGGTCATTGTCTCAAAGGAAACTAATAAGCTACAGATGTGAAGTGCCCAAGAGACATAACTCTAGTATGCTTTCGATTGTCTTTCATTTATGAACATGATTCCAATATACATTGTGGATCTTTAGTGTTTTCTGAACTGGAAATATTTTAATTAAGGGTCGCTTCTCAGGTTTTTTTTTTCAATCTTTTGTCCTTCGTGATTTATTTTTGTTTATACAAGATAAGGGTCGATCTTTGATTAATGAGGTATTGGTTATTGGCAGGTAATATGTACGGAAGCGTCCTAGTGCCAAATCATATTGTTCTATAAAAAAAATAACTCCTACGTAGGAGATAAAAAAGCCTAATTAGGACTTTGTAACTCCTACGTAGGACTTTATAACTCCTAATTAGGCTTTTTTATCTCCTACGTAGGACTTTGTAACTCCTACGTAGGAGATAAAAAAGCCTACGTAGGACTTTGTAACTCCTACGTAGGAGATAAAAAAGCCTACGTAGGACTTTATAACTCCTACGTAGGAGATAAAAAAAGCCTAATTAGGACTTTGTAACTCCTACGTAGGACTTTATAACTCCTAATTAGGCTTTTTTATCTCCTACGTAGGACTTTATAACTCCTACGTAGGACTTTGTAACTCCTACGTAGGAGATAAAAAGGCCTAATTAGGAGTTTATAACTCCTACGTAGGACTTTATAACTCCTACATAGGAGATAAAAAAGCCTACGTAGGACTTTGTAACTCCTAAGTAGGAGATAAAAAAGCCTAATTAGGACTTTATAACTCCTACGTAGGAGATAAAAAAGCCTACGTAGGACTTTGTAACTCCTACGTAGGAGATAAAAAAGCCTACGTAGGACTTTATAACTCCTACGTAGGAGATAAAAAAGCCTACGTAGGACTTTATAACTCCTACGTAGGAGATAAAAAAGCCTAATTAGGAGTTTTAAAGTCCTACGTAGGAGTTACAAAGTCCTAATTGGAAGCGTCCTGGTGCCAATTCATAATGTTCTGTAAAAAAAATAACTCCTACGTAGGAGATAAAAAAGCCTAATTAGGACTTTGTAACTCCTACGTAGGACTTTATAACTCCTAATTAGGCTTTTTTATCTCCTACGTAGGAGTTATAAAGTCCTACGTAGGCTTTTTTTTATCTCCTACGTAGGAGTTAAAAAGTCCTACGTAGGCTTTTTTATCTCCTACGTAGGAGTTATAAAGTCCTAATTAGGCTTTTTTTTATCTCCTACGTAGGAGTTATAAAGTCCTACGTAGGCTTTTTTATCTCCTACGTAGGAGTTATAAAGTCCTACGTAGGAGTTATAAACTCCTAATTAGGCTTTTTTATCTCCTACGTAGGAGTAACAAAGTCCTACGTAGGAGTTATAAAGTCCTACGTAGGAGATAAAAAAGCCTAATTAGGAGTTATAAAGTCCTACGTAGGAGTTACAAAGTCCTAATTAGGCTTTTTTATCTCCTACGTAGGAGTTATAAAGTCCTACGTAGGAGTTATAAACTCCTAATTAGGCTTTTTTATCTCCTACGTAGGAGTAATTTAGTCCTACGTAGGAGTTATAAAGTCCTACGTAGGAGATAAAAAAGCCTAATTAGGAGTTATAAAGTCCTACGTAGGAGTTACAAAGTCCTAATTAGGCTTTTTTATCTCCTACGTAGGAGTTATAAAGTCCTACGTAGGCTTTTTTATCTCCTACGTAGGAGATACAAAGTCCTACGTAGGCTTTTTTATCTCCTACGTAGGAGTTACAAAGTCCTACGTAGGAGTTATAAAGTCCTACGTAGGAGATAAAAAAGCCTAATTAGGAGTTATAAAGTCCTACGTAGGAGTTACAAAGTCCTAATTAGGCTTTTTTATCTCCTACGTAGGACTTTATAAGTCCTACGTAGGAGATAAAAAAGCCTAATTAGGAGTTATAAAGTCCTACGTAGGAGTTACAAAGTCCTAATTAGGCTTTTTTATCTCCTACGTAGGACTTTATAACTCCTACGTAGGAGATAAAAAAAGCCTAATTATGAGTTATAAAGTCCTACGTAGGAGTTACAAAGTCCTAATTAGGCTTTTTTATCTCCTACGTAGGATTTTTTTTTTTTATAGAACATTATGATTTGGCACTAGGACGCTTCCGTAAATATGTGTTGTTTCAAAAATATTTGGTTTGGTTTATTTAAAGGTCGATGATTTATTGTTCAACAATGTTTGTCCATATTAACTATGCCATATATTTTCAACTTACATATGCCCCTATACCAGCAGCGCGTTGATTGCTCTTCTGGTAGGAACTTCGGCATACGAACACGGGTCGGTCTTCTATTCATAATACACATCTGAACAGTGAAATGCATACTACCATCTTCAAACACACACTCTTTACAAAGCTGTCTATATAATACGAGCCTGCGCATCAGAAAATGTGCAAGTTGGCATTTTTAAACAGTGTAAGTTCAGATCAGCCTGCCCATGTGCTCAGTCTCGTCAGAATCTATACCAGTTCACAGAAGCTTCTATTGTGATAGTGTTAGTACCATGTGAACAGTATAGATCTTGATCAGTCTGTGCGGATGTATAAAACCGATCTAGATATACACTATTCACAATAACCAACGTGTACCGTTTCTCATTCACCGGCTCGTATGACTAGTTGTGTCAAATCTGTAAGTATAGCCTATTGCATTTATAGACAGGCACTTACTTTTAACATTATAATTATGATGCAATAATGCAGCGTGTCAATTCATTATCTGAGCTAGTATGTAATAAACTCGACCTTAATGGGGGTTTTCCTCCATTTATCAGATATATTGCACACATGAAGAATAAAGGAGTATAGGCATGATACATACATTACTGCTCCCCAGATGCCTACATTATCCCACCAATGTGAAAAAGTACACATTGGCTTTTGGGAACCGTGTAGTTTCAGATCAACATGTAAGTCCACACAGTTTGATCCATATCTACACAAATCATGTATTATTCAGTTTATATATAAGCTATTTGGAAGATTCTGTAGACTTGTGTTGCTTCTGATACTGAGACTGATGAGATGGACGTGTTGATCTGATTTTGAAACTAAACTGTTCAGAAAAGCCAACGTGTACCTTTTCCCACGGGCAACCTCATTTAATGTTTCTATAACTAGTAAGCGACCAATAAATAGACAATAAGACTACCAAATTATTAAATATGATGAAAGAATATGATCCGTCCCACGAGAAAACCAACATTGTGGACTCTGCGTAAAGTATCGACCCGGATCAGCCTAAGAATGCCGCGCAGGCCAATCCGTACACAGACACTTTTCGCCTCCTGTGTATTTTCTGTTTCAGGAATCATTACTCTATACATATATCCCCCTGAAACATAATGTGTCGGCCCGGATCAGCATGCGCGGATTACGCAGGCTGATCTGGATCGATACAGTACACAGAGTCCACAATGTTGGTTTTCTCAAGGAATGGCTTAATTATATATCACCAGAGTCTTCACTGTTCAACTGGATGTTGTAAATATATCTAAATGTATCATCTGTCAGGAGTCCGTCGTAGCCGAGCTGTTAACGTCGTGGAATTGGAACATGGCATCCCCGGTTCGATCCCCAGCCGCGGCGGTCTTGGTTACTGTAGTACTGGTTTGTTACCCCCCCCCCCCCCCCCCCCCCCCCCCCCTCAGGGATCGTGAATAAGTAAAATGTCGCCGTAATATATCTAAGTTAATGTTGAATAATGGTGGAAACCCACTTTCAAAAATTTAGCCACTATACTATTTTACTCCATTCTGCCTTTTACCCTATCCCAAATTGAACAAATCAGCAGACGACTTTAAAAACATAAATAAACTAAAAATGAAAAATCTCTGTAAATTTAAAGTTATTATTGAATAGAGTTGAACACTTTGTGCAATAGAAGAAATTGCTCACTATGAGCAATTTTACCTTTTGTCCCAACGTTTTCAAAAGTCGTCTGCTGCAGATGCGTCAAAATGCGTCTGTAAGTTGGGAAGGATTAAGCTGTAGCAATAAGACACCGAATCGCAAGACGCAGCTCATATTCATGTATCTGTGATAAGAATCGAATAGTACATGTACATGTATTTGTATTTGTGTTTCAGTCAATTATTGGTTTGTGCCGTGACGTATATTCCATTACCAGCAACGTGCACGTGAAAAGTGTGCCACTAGCCTTGAGGGATTCCTCTGAAACTACGGAATGTTAAAGGAATCGTTGACAAATTCTGACTGCCCGTCTGGTTACAATGGGAACGTGTGAAACAAAATTTGGATTTATTTGTGAAATGTGTAGTGTTTAATATTCCCTTGTCTTATATAGAAACGGTTGGAATTACTTGTGAAAGATGTTGGGTCAAATGTTCCCTTCGTGTTATATGTTAAACGTTTTTAATATTTTTTGGATTTACTTGTGAAAGATGTTGCATTTAGTTTTCTATTCTTGTTAACGTTACTAACATTCTTCGGATTTACACAGGAGACTCTCCCGATACGTTTTGTTCTCCCGATTTATAACCGTGTCGAAGCGTGACTCTCCGATGTGTAACCATGACGACGTTTGATACACCCAAATGGTAACCATGTCGAAAACAGGATTACAAGGTTTATCTGGGCTACTCAGCTCGCTGTCAAACAATGTGGCCGACACGATCTGGGGCTACATCTCTTCTGGGTCGGAAAGGCAGGAATCATCAGAGGTTTGTATTTCTTTATAACTGATAAACCCGAAGTGTTGTGCAGCAGACGATTCTATTACTGAAGTAGCAGCAATTTGTCTTTTTTTAAACCCCTTTCCCACATACAACAAATCCGCAGCAGACGACTTTGGAAAGCACTTAGCAAACATATGGCAAATACCTATAAATGAAAGTTTAATTATTATGAGCAATTTATCCTTTTCGCATCGTTTGTCCTTAATGTTCGATGGACCAGAAATACCTTCTGAGGGGCACAATACATAGGAAGAGATATTGGCCAAACCAAACCATATCAACTGAAAAATCAGAGATATATTAATTTATTTTATAATGTCTCTGTTAAAACCTGTAACTTGATTTGAGGATTCGGCTTACAACCTCCTGACAACTTTTCTGTTTGGTTAATCTGTATTCATACGCATATTGAAACGTCTGTAGCAGACGAATTTTGAAAACATTATAGCAAAAGGAAAAAATTGTCAATAATCTCTTTTGCAAAACCGTATTTTTACTCAGTTCAATAATTATACTTTCATTTTATAGATAAATTTATAAAAAAGAAAGAAATGCCTAGATGTGTTTTAAGTCATCTGCTGCAGATTTATTTTTGTATATGGAAAAGGTTAATATCATAATTTTAAACAATAAATAAGCACAGTAGGCTATTGTTAAAGCTCAAAACTTTGGAAATAACATGGACATGTTGATCTTTGGGTTTTAACCCCGCACTACATCTACCAGTGGTTGATGTACACGAACATATATTGGTTTCCGATTCGAACTTGTGCATTGGTAGTGAGTCGGCTTCTCGTTCGAAAGGTCCCGGGTTCTGCCTTTGGCATTTCCCACACAAACGGCGCTAGTACTGTAATGTTATGTAATTATAGAGACCAATTGCTCTGATAGAGAATAAGCTTTCTAGCTTATGTAGGCCCATTTGGTAGTGTACACTATATCGTAGATAGATATATTTTATTCTGGAAAAAGGGCAAATATGCCCAACATACCACAAACATATAACACATTCATTTTAACAGTCAAATAGCGGACTAATGGTCAAAATCCGGGGAGAAAATGTTTGAAAAATAATATAGAAAACTTTTAAAAAATAAGATTTTTTCCCCCCTTTGATTGACAAACGAATTAATATACTCTAATCAAAGATAATAAGTTAATAGAAATGAAATCATTAATGTAACAGTCATTTGAGAGAAGATATAACGATGTATCGTATACAAGCATCTGATAGGCGCAGATACATTTAAGAGAACGATACAATGCAGTCCGGGTGCGATACCCTAGCTCTTTCCGAAATGACCCCTTGGGTTTTTAACGTGCTCAGTGTATAGCACCGATACACGCACGCGAGGCACATTTTCCTGGAAAGGACTAGTACTAGACCTCTAGTTGAGTAGGAGACAATTAAAGCACCTCAGAACCTCAGACCTCTGGATTGACAGTCCATCGTGTTAACCACTAGACCACCATGCCACTCTACTGGTCATGTCTCCAGGAAGCAAACATCGAGCATGATAAATAAGCTGAAAGCTTGTTTCGCAATCGATTCGATGTAAAAACAAATAAGTTTAAACTAAATTATAAACTAATTGCTATCATTCGCAATAATAATAGGACTGTTCGGCGAAGCTCGTAAAGTAGACGACAAAGCCACTGTCGTATGAATGGAACTACTTTCTTGATAGAAATAATCACTGACCTGATTAATCACGTGACAGTGAAAGTTAATCACAGTTAGCTAGGGCAGACGAGAGTTGTTCAGTAAAGTAAACAAGAGATGGCCGCGACGTTAGATGCAATGAAACAGAGACATATATATGCATTTATTTGACTCTGAATGGATTGAAATGCAATTGGCAAACTTATCTCTAAAACTAATTGTCATCTTAGAAATACGCGTAGAAAAATGTCAGCCATTTTTAGATTCATAGGAAAAGTAAAAAGACGGAGACTTTTAAAACGGGTAAGATAAAAAACAAATATTGCAAGGGGCACAACTCATTGAGACTTTATACAAATTTGCTATCGAAATTACCTGTCAAAATAAAAGAGGGGAACTTCGCTGCTACCCCTTTCCCCCATATGACAATTCTGCAGCAGACGACTTTGAACGTATTTTGTCAAAACATAGAAAATCTCCATAATTGAATGGATAACCTATGACAAAAAGTGGAAAACATTGTGACAAAGGAGAAATTGCACGTTTTGTGCAATTTCTTCTTTTGTCACTATGTTTTCAAAAAGCCGTCTGCTGCAGAGGCGTCAGAAAGCGTCTATATGAGGGAAAGGTTAATTTTTTGCCCCTTTACCATATACATTTAGACGCTTTCTGGCACCTCTGCTGTCTGCAGGAGACGACTTTTGATTCCTTTGTGCTGTAGGCCGTTTCCAACAACTGTTCACTTATAATATAGTTATATCACAGTGTTTCCAGGGAAAGTTGAACGTTACACCAGTTATCCTGACACCATTGAGTCAGTCCTGACAGGAACGTAGATAATATATTCTGTCTGCTGCAGATTGGTTGTATGTGGGAAAAGGGTAACAGTATCCTGATGCAGTATAGTGTTTTTAATGAACAATTCCTCCTTTTTCAAAAATGTTATCAACTCAACAATGTCAATATGTATACATACAATGTTCTTGTTGTTATATTCTGCACTCTGTTTGATGTTTTCAAAGAATGTGGCATCAAAACTATCATTAAAGGTCAATGGATAATGCCAACATAGTGACCTTCTTTATCTCCCCACCAACCTCTTTCTCTACTATAATACTTTTCCCACAAAAACAAATCTGCAGCAGACAATTTTGAGCACATTAAGTCAAAAACATGGAAACCTCTCTTTAATTGATATAATTATTGAATAAAGTTGAAAAAAAAAACTGCAAAAGGAGAAAGTCAGCTGCAGAGGCATCAGAAGTCATCTATTTGTGGGAAAGGGTTAAAGTATAGGGCAGCAAGTGTTTTTAAAGTTGGCAACAATCTAATATTAAAACAATTTCAGATCATTTGTTAAAGCAGATAAGTCTGTATATAACTTGACATTTAAATGTTTGCCACTTTATAATAAGGGGGTGTAGAAAAGTATATTAACCCTTTCCCACATACAGCAAATCCATATCAGAAGACTTTAAAACAGCCATGTCAGCTTTTGCCTCAATGTTTTTAACCCTTTCCCACATATAGACCATTTCTGATGCCTCTGGAGCAGACAGCTTTTTGAAAACATAGTGACAAAAGAAGAAATTGCTCAAAACGAGCAATTTCTCCTTTTGCCACAATGTTTTCTACTTTTAGTCACAGGTTATCCATTCAATTATAGAGATTATATAGAAAAAAAATTCAAAGGCGTCTGTTGCGGAATTGTCGTTTGAGGGAAAGGGTTAAACTCTTTTCAATAATTGAACTTTCACTTGTAGAGTTTCTACTTCTGAATGCCGAGTTGTCTGCTTTGGGGTTAGTATTATTACTGCCTCGCTGGTGTCAGGATAAATGAATCAGAAGTACAAGTAACTAGGAACCCAGGAACGGCCGGGATTTAACTGAACAATAATTATTGTTGAAAACGTGGTAAAACCCTATACAAACAAATTGATGCAGAACTGTCGTATGTGGAGTATGCGTTAACCCGTCATCATGAGCAATATATCCTATTGCCACAGTATTTTCAAAAGCCGTCTGCTGCAAAGGCATCAGAAAGCATCTGTATGTGGGCAAGGGTTAAAACTTGTTTCTTTTATTTTACTGACCAAGTGGTTGGAGTCGGGGAGTTGAAATCTGGCATCCCAGGTTTGATCCTCAGTCACGGCACAATGCTTATAGTGGAGTGTCCTTGGGCAAGCCACATTTCCTAGCCTATATAATAGTCTATTACTGGTTTGTTTACTCAGTGATCATAAATGAATGAATTGTTGCCGTGATATAACTGAAATAATGTTGAAAACCGCTTAAAACCCCAATCATTCAAAACTTTTTTTTTCTACAGACAAAAGCTGGTACATTACATGATGTGCTACATAAACATTTGGAGGATCTTTATGGAGAAGCCTCGTTTATTGCTGTTGGTCAAGCTGAGCGTATTCTGCAGGATGAGTACCATAAAAACGTGGAGGCATTCATGACAGAATTCTTCCTGCCAGCAGTGAACTTGCTTACAAAACTAAAAAAGGTAAAATGTTATCATATAGCTAAGCTTTGTACATCATATCTGCTGTAGGCATTATTGATTTTTTTTTATTGAATAGAATTTGAAAACATTGTGGCAAAATGAGAAATCATCTAATACAGAGACAACAATATGCGTCTATATGAGCAAAAGTGTTAATTCCTTTACAAAATGCGTCTTTATGAGTGAAAGGATTAATTCCTTTCTAAAATGCATCTGTATGAGTAAAAGGATTAATTCCTTTCTAAAATGCGTCTGTATGAGTGAAAGAGATTAATTCCTTTCTAAAATACATCTGTATGAGTGAAAGGGTTAATTCCTTTCTAAAATTCGTCTGTATGAGTGAAAGAGATTAATTCCTTTCTAAAATACATCTGTATGAGTGAAAGGGTTAATTCCTTTCTAAAATGTGTCTGTATGAGTGAAAGAGATTAATTCCTTTCTAAAATACATCTGTATGAGTGAAAGGGTTAATTCCTTTCTAAAATGCGTCTGTATGAGTGAAAGAGATTAATTCCTTTCTAAAATACATCTGTATGAGTGAAAGGGTTAATTCCTTTCTAAAATGCGTCTGTATGAGTGAAAGAGATTAATTCCTTTCTAAAATACATCTGTATGAGTGAAACGGTTAATTCCTTTCTAAAATGTGTCTGTATGAGTGAAACGGTTAATTCCTTTCTAAAATGTGTCTGTATGAGTGAAAGGATTAATTCCTTTCTAAAACGCATCTGTATGAGTGAAAGGGTTAATTCCTTTCTAAAATGCATCTGTATGAGTGAAAGGGTTTATTCCTTTCTAAAATGCATCTGTATGAGTGAAAGGATTAATTCCTTTCTAAAATGTATCTATATGAGTGAAAGAGATTAATTCCTTTCTAAAAGCATCTGTATGAGTGAAAGGGTTAATTCCTTTCTAAAATGTATCTATATGAGTGAAAGGGTTAATTCCTTTCTAAAATGCATCTGTATGAGTGAAAGGATTAATTCCTTTCTAAAATGTATCTATATGAGTGAAAGGGTTAATTCCTTTTTAAAATGTATCTATATGAGTGAAAGAGATTAATTCCTTTCTAAAAGCATCTGTATGAGTGAAAGGGTTAATTCATTTCTAAAATGGGTCTATATGAGTGAAAGGGTTAATTCCTTTCTAAAATGCATCTGTATGAGTGAAAGGGTTAATTCCTTTCTAAAATGCGTCTGTATGAGTGAAAGGATTAATTCCTTTCTAAAATGCGTCTGTATGAGTAAAAGGATTAATTCCTTTCTAAAATGTGTCTGTATGAGTGAAAGAGATTATTTTCTTTCTAAAATGCATCTGTATGAGTGAAAGGGTTAATTCCTTTCTAAAATGCATCTGTATGAGTGAAAGGGTTAATTCCTTTCTAAAATGCGTCTGTATGAGTGAAAGGGTTTATTCCTTTCTAAAATGCATCTGTATGATTGAAAGGATTAATTCCTTTCTAAAATGTATCTATATGAGTGAAAGAGATTAATTCCTTTCTAAAAGCATCTGTATGAGTGAAAGGGTTAATTCCTTTCTAAAATGTATCTATATGAGTGAAAGGGTTAATTCCTTTCTAAAATGCATCTGTATGAGAGAAAGGATTAATTCCTTTCTAAAATGTGTCTGTATGAGTGAAAGAGATTAATTCCTTTCTAAAATGCATCTGTATGCGTGAAAGGGTTTAATCCTATATAAATTTTAAATGTAGATCCCGACCTTATCAAGATCTTCACAGCTCTCCAATGAGTCTGTTTGAACACTGTTGTATGTGGGAAAGGGTCAAAGTTTAGGTAACTTGTGGAAACATTTGATGTACGTGGGAAAGGGTCAAAGTTTAGGTAACTTGTGGAAACATTTGATGTACGTGGGAAAGGGTCAAAGTTTAGGTAACTTGTGGAAACATTTGATGTACGTTGGAAAGGGTCAAAGTTTAGGTAACTTGTGGAAACATTTGATGTACGTGGGAAAGGGTCAAAGTTTAGGTAACTTGTGGAAACATTTGATGTACGTGGGAAAGGGTCAAAGTTTAGGTAACTTGTGGAAACATTTGATGTACGTGGGAAAGGGTCAAAGTTTAGGTAACTTGTGGAAACATTTGATGTACGTGGGAAAGGGTCAAAGTTTAGGTAACTTGTGGAAACATTTGATGTACGTGGGAAAGGGTCAAAGTTTAGGTAACTTGTGGAAACATTTGATGTACGTGGGAAAGGGTCAAAGTTTAGGTAACTTGTGGAAACATTTGATGTACGTGGGAAAGGGTCAAAGTTTAGGTAACTTGTGGAAACATTTGATGTACGTGGGAAAGGGTCAAAGTTTAGGTAACTTGTGGAAACATTTGATGTACGTGGGAAAGGGTCAAAGTTTAGGTAACTTGTGGAAACATTTGATGTACATGGGAAAGGGTCAAAGTTTAGGTAACTTGTGGAAACATTTGATGTATGTGGGAAAGGGCCAAAGTTTAGGTAACTTGTGGAAACATTTGATGTACGTGGGAAAGGGCCAAAGTTTAGGTAACTTGTGGAAACATTTGATGTACGTGGGAAAGGGTTACATTTTACATAAATAGTAGAAACATTTGTTTGTATCCTCACATCCTCAACAAGTTTTTAAAGTTTTTGTCAACACTGTATGACTCATCCGATCCATTTAAACCTTTCCCACGCAAAGCAAATCTGCAACAGACTACTTTGAAATCATCTAGGCAAAAACATCCAACTACTGACAAGAGTTGAAAACATTGTGGCAAAAGGGGAAATTGCTCATTATGAGCAATTTCTTCTTTTGTCACAATGTTTTCAAAGGTCATCTGCTGCAGTGGCATTAGAAAGTGTCAGTATGTTGGAAAAGGTTAAATCCCTTCATTTTTGTAATTCAACTTTTTTATGGTTTGAATTAAACTCGGTCAAAAATTGAACTCTGTTAAGCAGACAACATCTTAAATCGTTGTGGGAAGAAGATTTACGGTATTCTTGCAATGCCTTCTTAATTCTGCCCAAATTAGTAGTAACTATATATTAATTAACCTCTTCCCTGATATAGATTGAACATAGATCATACAACAATTCTGCAGCAGACGACTTTGAACATATTTTGTCAAAAAATAGAAAATCTCTATAATTGAATGGATAACCTATGACTAAAAGTTGAAAACATTGTGTCAAAAGGAGAAATTGCTTGTTTTGAGCAATTTCTTCTTTTGACACTATGTTTTTAAAAAGATGTCTGCTACAGAGGCGTCAGAAAGCGTCTATATGAGGGAAAGGGTTAAACATAGATTTTCCACTGTCATAACAATATTTGTATCGCCTGCCATGGCTGGATGACATCATATATGGATCACTTCAAGGTCGTCTGTCCATCTGTCTGTCTGCCGATTTGGTCCCTCGAAAAGAAATCCACCCTGGCCAAGTGATTAGTGTAGAAGATTTGGAACCAGGCATCCCTGGTTTGATCAAAAGTCGTCTGCTGCGGATATGTCAAAATACAGATGCAAATGGGAAGGGTTTAAAAGATTTAGAATGAAACTGATACAGCAGTGATTTCGTGTTGGCTTATAAAATGGTGTCATTATGATGGGATTACCTCTAATTTAGTCTTCAATCCTTTTCCAACGTACTACAAAACTACGCCAGACGACTTTGAAAATATTTAGATAAAAATATGAAAAATCTCTTAAACGAAAGTACAGTTATTGAATAGGGTTGAAAACATTGCGACTAAATCATAAATTGCTCATCATGAGCAATTTCTCTTATTTGCAACACTAATTTCAAAGATTTCTGCTGCACATGGATCAAAATGAGTCTGTGAGTCCGGGGATAGGGTTAAATCCTTCTTAAGGAAGTTTTATCCTTGTTTAGATTTAAAACAACTGTATTAAGAATCATTTATCACAAAATAATTAAGTAATGTGTGCAACCCACAGACAGAAAAAATATCCACCCAAGAACACACAGAAACCATTTATCTGCAACAGTCAATACATTCCTTCTACTTTAAACGTTTCCCTCATATCAACGCTTTCTGACGCCTCTGCAGCAGACGGCTTTTTGAAAACATAGTGACAAAAGAAGAAACTGCTCAAAACAAGCAGTTTCTCCTTTTGACACTATGTTTTCCACTTTTAGTCATTGGTTATCCATTCAATTATAGAGATTTTTCCATTTTTTGACAAAATATGTTCAAAGTCGTCTGCTGCAGAATTGTTGTATGATGTTGAAAGGGTTAATATGTCACAATTTGATGTCTTTCTTTGATGTGTGTTCAATTTAAGTTAGGATATTTCATCTGATGGGTCATTTTGTTATAAGAAGACAAACTTTCCCACAGAACTTTGTTGCCATGTTATGACGTTGGTAATCATACACTTTGTTGTTTAGACAGACTGATATTTAGCATGTATCAGTTTTCATTTTCCAGTTGATATTATATCTAGTTGGTTGGACGTATTTGGGCAGGACTTTTTAATTTTTTGTGACTTTGGTGTTATGTTTCAAGATATTGTTGAAACAAAATACCTTGAAAACCAACCTATTGCAGAGACTGAGCTGTAAGTTCTAATGTTATTTGTAGAATTTAAAAATGGTGTGATTGCTTAATCCCTCCTAAATATGGCACTCAGGACTGTGGGGTTATACATTACGACTGTGGTAAAGGTGACAGGATAAATAATATTGATAGTAACTCTTATTTTACCCAGGAAGTGCTGTGCTATAACAGAAATACTGCTGAAAGCTCCATGCAAACATTCAAATTCAATGTCAATTGCAAACAGAGAAAGCGATTGATAGCTAGAGACTATTTGCTTACACAAGAAACAAACCTGATGGTACATTTCTGCTTTGAAAAATTCTTATGAAATAATTCTTCATTTTAAAAATTGAGTCAGCCTCAGTTGAAAACATTCTTCGAAAAGAAGAAATTACTCAATTTTGTCTGTACCAAGGAGAGATCAAGCCTTAATCCCACCTGCAGACCATTTGGTCACATCTGCAGCAGGTTGCTTTTGAAAACAATGTGGCAAAAGGAGAAATTGCCTAATAGGAACAATTACTGCTTTGGCCAATATGTTTTCAAAGTCTGCTACAAGTTTGTTTTAGATTTTGTCTAAAAATGTTAAATACATGTATTCCTTTTGCTTATGGTGCCAGATAATATTTTTGAAACTTGTAACACAATCTCCCAAAATCCTGGGCCACTTTTCAAAGTTTGCCAATTGATTCTGTTTGAAAGTATAATATAATGTCCCCTTTCATGATTTTTAAAATGACAAAATTATTGACTAAAGTCTTATGGAAGAAGAATAATAACCTTGTAGAAATAAATGAGGTTTAGTTTTTGATAATAATATTGACAATGGGTCAATATACTAAAGATAATCATTTACATTTGACAAACAATATTGATGGAATTAAAGCCCACTTTGTAACTTTTTCTATGAACTTTAACCCTTTTCCCACATGTAGCCTCTCTCTGACGCCACTGCAGCGAACCATTTTTTTGAAAACATGGCGACAAAAGAAGAAATTGCTCAAAACGAGCAATTTCTCCTTTTGTCGTCATGTTTTCAACTCTATTCAATTATTGTACTTTCATTTATAGAGAGTTCCCAAATGATTGCAGGTATGTTTTCAAAGCTGTCAGCTGCAGATTCGTGGTATGACCCTTTCCCTCATATAGACGCTTTCTGACACCTCTGACAGCTTTTAGAAAACAAAGCGACAAAAGAAGAAATTGCTCAAAACGAGCAATTTCACCTTTTATCACAATGTTTTCCACTGTTAGTCATAGGTTATCAGTTCAATTATAGAGATATTCTATTTGTTGACAAAATATGTTCAAAGTCGTCAGCTGCAGATTCGTGGTATGAGGGAAAGGGTAAACGCTTACCTGAGCATATGATTGAGGATTAGCTAATGGGTTCATTCACCCTTCGATGATGTGAAGACTCACTGTTAGTCTTCTGTCCATCCTGTTCACATTTGTCCTGCAAACAACTTCTCCTCTTAAACCAATGGACACATTTCGAAATAATTTCACAGGAATGTATCATAGTTGGTTCTCTTTAAAAAAAATATGCCCTAAGAATTGATTCTATGTAGAGGCTAGAGCTGTGAATTGCTGCTGAATCAGAACAAGGGGGAAATGCTAAAACTATAAACATCTTTTTGTCCAAAAGAAAATGCCTGTTTTTGAAATAAATTTTCGATCTGTGAAAATATGGCTATCAGAGGATGGGGCTTGTTTTCCTTATTATTGTGTAGTGTAAGAAGATTTAATACATTTTAATCCTATATTGTATCAGGTGAGCAACATAGGACTATCAATATCCTCTTGTATAGAATGTAAAAAAAAATCTGCAGCAGAAGACTTGAAAACATGGTGGTAACATGGTGGTAACAGAATAAATATCTCTTGTAATATATATATGCTAAGGTTGGTTTTTCTGTAGAGCCAATGTAACGTAAAGGGTAGTGCTGTAAGAGCTTGCAAGTGTGCCTAAAAATAACCCTTTCCCACTTATAGACGCATTTTGATGCATCTGCAGCAGACGACTTTTGAAAACATCATGACATTTTCAAAGTTGTCTGCTGCAGATTTGCTGTTAGTGGGAAAGGGTTAAATCCTGTCTGATGTGCAGATTGTAATCTTAAATGGTCCCAACTTTATTAAAATGATTTTAAATGACTTTACCTCCTGTTTTCAATAGCAATAAGTCTTGACTTAAAGATCAAAGTATTTAACTCTTTCCCATATACAGAAGCATTTAGCTGAATTTACAGCAGATGACTTGTGAAAACATTGTGGCAAAAGGAGATATATCTCAAGATTGTGCTCTCTTTCAATGAGATTTTCTGTATATTTGCCAACCTGTATTTTCCAAGCTTTTTGCTTCAGATTTTCACAAAATACGTTCAAAGTCGTCTGCTGCAGAATTGTCGTATGGGGGGAAGGGTTAACTAATAACCTCTATTGAATGAGTCTTGAAATAAAAAAAAGTGTCTGCCTCAGTGGTGCAGTGGTAGAGCGTCCACCTTGGGTGCAGGAGGTCACGGGTATTGATCCCCGGCCGGGTAAATCAAAGACTTTGCAAATGGTAGTAATAGCTGCCCTCCTTGGCGCTCGATCAGGCTTGCGGGGTTAGCATTATGACTGACTGACTAACTTGGGTCAGGATAAATGAACCAGTTGTGCTGTTAACTTACCCAGGAAACGCTGTGATATAACTGAAAAAGTGTTGAAAGCGGCGTAAAACACAAAATCTGACTTAAATGAAATGTCTGAAGGGAACTTAAAATCTTGACAAATGAAACTGTAAGGGAGAAAACAAATCTTAAGCATACAACTTTGAAAATATCTAAAAAAAATCTCTGAATTAAAGTGAAATTATTAGATAGATTTAGAAACATTATGGAAAAAGGAGAAATTGTCCTTCATGAGCCTTTCCATCTTTTGCCACATTATTAGTTTCAACAGATTTCTGCTGCAGATACATCAAAATGCAGGTCTAAGTGGGAAAGGGAGGATTAAATAGATTCACCTGTTTTCTTTACGTTCTCTGGGGTCAGTCCAAAGCTACATGGTTAGAAATCTGTTTTTTAATCTGTTTGAAGTAGTTTTAACTCTTTCCCTCATACAGACACTTTCTGACGCATCTGCAGCAGACAGCTTTTTGAAAACATAGTGACAAAAGAAGAAATTGCTCAAAACGAGCAATTTCTCCTTTTGCCACCATGTTTTCCACTTTTAGTCATAGGTTATCCGTTCAATTATAGAGATTTTCTATTTTTTGACAAAATATGTTCATAATAAGTCGTCGGCTGCAGAATTGTGAGGGTATTCAGGGTTAATGTCTATTCATGTTCATGGGGGTATTTTGGTCATTGTGGTATCGGTGATGTTAAGCAACATAACAACAATTATCATTAGGAGAATCAATTCTTTTTACACATACAGAAGCTAGACTGACGCCTCTGCAGCATACAACTTTTGAAGATATTGTGGCAAAAGGAGAAATCGCTCATGGTACTTTTTTCAGAGTCAGTGTCTGCTTTCCTAACATCATTGTGGTTTCCTCTGGGAATGCCAGATGCAGAGGCATCAAAAGTCTTGTTACAGGAGAAAGTTATCTTCCCCAAATATGACAAATCTGCGCCAGACAACTTTGAAAAATATCTGGGCAAATTACAAAGATTACCCAACCCTTTCCTACAATTCTGCAGCAGAATTATACTTTCACCTTTAAATAGAGTTGAAAATAAAAGGAGAAATTGCTAGTTATGTGCAGTATCCAAAAGTTGTCTGCCACTGATGCGTCAAAAAACGTGTATGGGATAAAGGCTTAACCCTTTCCCTCATGTAGACGCTTTCTGACTCCTCTGCAGCAGACAACTTTTGAAAACATTGTGACAAATAGAGAAATTGCTCAAAATGAGCAATTTCTCCATTTGTCACGATGTTTTCAACTCAATTTAATAATAATACTTCCTTATACATGTATATAGATTTTACATATTTTTCAAAGTATGTTTTCATAGTCGTCTGCTGCAGATTTGTTGTGTGATGGAAAGGGTTATAAATTTCAAAATCTGGTAAAATGTAAGGTGAAATAGTTTCTTCAATACGATTAACCCATTCATTCATACATATTAAGCTAGAGCAGATGTCTTTAAATTACCATGTAGACACAAATACGGAAAAAGTATACTTATTGAATTTATTCAAAACTATTCTGACTAAAGGCAGGCGCGTAGCTGACTGTACGCAAACTACGCAGCTGCGTACATATTGTCTCCAGTACTCAAATTTTAAAAAGTTCAAATCTGCAATAAAAACTTGACATGTGGTAGGCGTAGGTATAAAACAATCGATCTGACTTGATAGATTTGAAGAAAAATGACAAATGCAACACATTTTACTATCTAAAAATTTCCTAGAAAATATGTTTATTTCACCATCAAGATCAGTCATATTTTGCTACAGAAATGATCCCAAAAGTCACCACAGACGATATAGAGGAGAATATATTCCTGAGAGAGCATGCCCCCCGGGACCCCCCTAAAAAAAACACACTCTGTATACTCTACCTACGCCCCTGAAAGGAGGAATTGCTTAATATGAGCAATTTTTCTGTGTGCAACAAAAAGTAAGAAAAGACAACTGCTGCAGATTGGTCAAAATGTGTCTGCATGTGGGAAAGGGTAAACATTTCATGATGTTAGAAAAGCCGTCTCGGCAGGAAATTGATAATTTTGTGCCAAACTAACATTATTGGTCATTAATATTGTACCTCAGCACAGGAAAACCTGCCTTTGACTCTTAATTTGTCACCATCGTTCAATTACATTATTGTACTACCTGTAATCTTGTTTAAAAGTACAAACAAGTTTTGAAAATAATTACTACAAAGATCAGACTATCCAGATTTAAAAGCTGGTCTGTGTTATCACTTTGCAGATTTGGTCGACAACTAGATGTATTCTATCTTGAAAGTATACTTGTTTCTATAATAACAAGTACTGCTATGGCAACTTTGGAATTTTGTTCTGATTGCAACGGATATTATCTCCTTGAATTTAAATCTGGGGACATGAAATGTAAATAAACTTCTCAAATTGAAAATGAAATCTTCACCTTTCGACAAGCTTTATCTTACTTTTGAGTGTTAGTGATGTGTCAGGGAAAAGATTTGAAAAGGTCATCTTATAGAATGTGAGGTCAAAAATACAGGGAGTAAATTAAGGAACAGTTTGCTATTATTTCTGCAATCCTTCTGTATAAAAGGATCCGAAGCTGTGGGATCATGATCTATTTCAAGCTGTAGGGTTGATGTCCCCTCAGTTGAGTGCTAGTGTACAAATTTCTCTTGTAAACATTGAAACTCGTTTAACAACACAGTGTGAGGTAGAAATGTTAACGGTAATCATGGCACAGTAGTGGCGATCATCTAGAAAATCCTGCAAAGTAACAAGCAGTATCTCGGTGTATGCCTTGCGATTTTCAATATATGTAGGCATATACGATAATGCTCGATCTCCAACTCAATTCGGCTACACTTTCAACATTGATTGCTAATTGACGCTAGAACGTACAGATGTGTCTAAATTGTACAATGCATGACATCGTGTCCTTTAAACTTTTGTTAACCAGTTTTATCATCTAGACGCTTTCATATATTGCAACAACTACAAAATAAAGCGTTTATAATATTGAGATTTAAGAACAATCAATAACCAGTCTCGTGAGCTATTTATAGAACCTTTTGGAATTTCCATTTTGGCGACGTGTGTTTTGAGAGTACTTTGCATGGCAGATAGAACATGCAATGATATTCTTTACCTGCCCAAACATGAAGAAAGATAATATTTACATATTTTAACTTGATGTAGATATTATCTATATAAATCTCAAATCTAAGTATCAATCCGGTACCAAAGTAGCACTGACATGATTATTATTAATTGTGTCTCTGCATCACTGATGGAATTATATATTTGGCAGTTTAACGGATGTAGGTTAATTGGTTTGCAGTATTGCATAACAAGTCAACGGGCTGTTCAAAACTGACCATGTAAATTTTTTCGTTGTTGAAGTTTCTTTTAGCATTGTGGCGATTGTCAACCAAATTGCCACAAAAACTACCAGAAGTTACAAATATGCCAAAGGTACAAATTCCAGAAAAAAAGTAGTTGATTAATCCATTTATAATAAAGATTTGCTGCATGATTATTTTGAAATATTGTGGAGATTTTATATCAGACATTTTATATGGAGAATGAAAGGTATATCTAAAATGTATTACAAGGCCATTGATTAAAGTTTTTATCCTCTTGCATGAAAAAAAGACATACCAAACCCTACAAAATATTAAGGGAAAATCAAAGTAATGAATGTAATTGAATACTCTCATCTTATTGTTTTCTTTGCCATTGGTAAAATGTGGGATTTTTACCTAGAATCATGATGAGCAATTTCTTTCTTTTTTTCCCTTCAACATTTTCAACAATATTTGTTAACCCTTTCCCTCATATAGACGCTTTCTGACGCCTCTGCAGCTGACGGCTTTTTGAAAACATAGTGATAAAAGAAGAAATTGCACAAAACGTGCAATTTCTCCTTTTGCCACAATGTTTTCCACTTTTAGTCATAGGTTATCCACTCAATTATAGAGAATTTCCACTTTTTGATAAAATATGTTCAAAGTCGTCTGCTGCAGAATTGTCGTATGAGGGAAAGGGTTAATTATAATATAATACCAACCAAAGGTCAGTAACTGTTGCAGTCTGTGTAAGTCAACATCAGCCGGTACATCAAACGTAGTTGTATGCCAACTTGTCAAAAAGGCGTCAGTTCAAGATACTTCTGTCAGTCGATTTCCATTCGGGATCATGACAGTTTTTGGCAGAGCACTCATTTAACCCTCTCCCACATACGACAATTCTGCAGCAGACGACTTTGAACGTATTTTGTCAAAACATAGAAAATCTCCATAATTGAATGGATAACCTATGACAAAAAGTGGAAAACATTGTGGCAAAAGGAGAAATTGCACGTTTTTGTGCAATTTCTTCTTTTGTCACTATGTTTTCAAAAAGCTGTCTGCTGCAGAGGCTTCAGAAAGTGTCTATATGAGGGAAAGGGTTAACCCTCTCCCACATGTTGACGCTTTCTGAAGCCTCTGCAGCAGACAACTTTTTGAAAAAAACACTTAGGCTAATGGGGAAATTGCTCATGATGAGCAATTTCTTCTTTTGTCACAATGATTTCAACTCTTTTTGATACTTTAACTCTCAGTTTGTGGAGATTTTTCATATTTGCCAGTATGTTTTCAGTATGTTTTTAAAGTCGTCTGCTGTGGATTTGTTGTATGTGGGAAAGGGTTAAATTTTACCACTAACTTAGATTTAATAATGTTTTGCCAATATGTTTTTAAAGTTGTCTGTTATATGTGGGAAAGGGTTCACTCGATTAACGCTTTCCTACTTGTAACTAGACTTATTTTGACACATCTGCAGCAGACGACTTGAAAACATTGTGGCAAAATAAGAAATTACTCATGATAAGCAATTTCCCCTTATGCCACAATGTTTTCAACTCTTTTCAATCATTACACTGATTGTGACTTTTCACAGTCATCTGCTGCAGTTCTGTGGCATGTCCAATAGGTTTAAAGGTCTATTAAAAAGAATATATATCAAAATATGTGCCATGTCATATACTTGTCAAATCTAATTTAGTTTCTGCCCCATTTGGTTAGCATGGATGGACCATATAAACATGACCAGAACATTCTTTTGTATCATTTGACCCTTGCCCAGAAAGAGAAAAACTCTTGATTACCTTTCAACAGGTGACTTTTTAAGATGATGTGAGAAAAGATTATACTTTCTGGACGATGGGCAATTTCTGATTTGCTCCTGGAGTTTTTAACCTCATACAAAAGTATAATTTTCATTCATTCAGATTTTCACTTTCTCTTTCATATTACTTTTATGACAATTCATTTGACACTTTTCCACATATAGATGCAATTTGACACATCTTCAGAAAACATTTTGTCAAATGCAGAAATTGTTCAACAAGTGCAATATCTCCCTTTGCCATAGTATTCAATAAGGATACTTTATAATTTATAGAAATTTTAAATGTTTATGCCTTGATGTTATAAAGTTGACTGCTGCAGATTTGTTGTATGTGGGAAAGGATTTTAACCATCTTCTAACATGGTCATAAATCTAATGGTCAAAGGAACAGATGTAAATGTTAATTAAAGGTAAATGATCAAGGACAGTTTCTTGTCACAATGACTTTGCAAGTAGAGATTGACATTTAATTTCCTTTTTTAAACCTTTCACACAATTCACACACACAAATCTATAGCAGACAACTTTGAAAACATCTTTCATAAATATGGTGTATACAGTTGAATACATTGTGGACAAAGGAGAAATTGCTAATTGTGAGCACTTTCTCATTTTGCTGCAAATGTTTTCAAAAGTTATCTGCCTCAGATGCGTCTGCAAGTAAGAAAGTTTATAATACCCTTTAGCATTCAAAAGACCTAGTGCGGCCCTTAGGACTGCCAGGATGGCATTAAGACCGATGTCAGTAATAACTTACAAGCAGTACGGGCGATGCAACAAGGATATGCCGTGATAATACTGCAATACTGTTGTCAAGCTGTTTTAAACACCATTCACATACACTATATTCCTATGTTTGAAGTTTTCCTGATAAGACATTTCAAGAGTTTGCCTGCTTTGGCAAAACCTGATAAGGCATCAGGTAACATTTGGTAAATTTGCCAGTTGCTTGGAAAGACTGTTAACCCTTTCCCTCATATAGACGCTTTCTGAAGCCTCTGCAGCAGCTTTTTGAAAACATTGTGACAAAAGAAGAAATTGCACAAAACGTGCAATTTCTCCTTTTGACACAATGTTTTCCACTTTTCGGCATAGGTTATCCATTCAATTATAGAGATTTTCTATGTTTTGACAAAATACGTTCAAAGTCGTCTGCTGCGGAATTGTCGTATGAGGGAAAGGGTTAACTGTGTGGAATAGTCAATACTGGTGTGTGAGGGAAAGGGTTAACTGTGTGGAATAGTCAATACTGGTGTGTGAGGGAAAGGGTTAACTGTGTGGAATAGTCAATACTGGTGTGTGAGGGAAAGGGTTAACTGTGTGGAATAGTCAATACTGGTGTGTGAGGGAAAGGGTTAACTGTGTGGAATAGTCAATACTGGTGTGTGGAATAGTCAATACTGGTGTGTGAGAAAGCCAGGAAACACTTGAGTGATATGAGTGAACAATTGTTAAAAACGAAGTTAAAACCCAATAAATCAATAAATCATAGTTAAATTTGATTTGAAAAGTGCTTGTTATGAGTATCTAAAATGTTTGAGGGTAGAAACTGTCTCGCTTTAAAGATTTTTGTTGAATATTGTAATATATGTGTATTAACTGTTTCTAAATACATCAAATATGCAGCAGACACAATGTCATATGAATATATTAAGGTACCAATGTGTTGGAAGAGGAATAACGCTTGTCACAGTGACTTTTGTCAAACGTCGGAAAGAATGCTGGCCGAGCTGGGGTTCAAACTCACAACCCCTGGATTGACAGATCTAGTTGCTACCGACTGAGCTCCCGGGTGCTCGGGGTATATGGGAAAGGGATAATAGTCGTAAATTACCAAAGAAGACAAAGTCTAAATTGGCCATTATGAAAGTGTTATCGTGCAATATGAAACAATTAGCCTTGTTTTATTGTATAACAGTTATGTGATTATCTCTTATATCTATAGACAAACTTTCTCCTACTTGAACTCTACAACTTTTGAATAGTTTTTGTGGTACAGGATTAGTAACATCTTTGTTTCCTTTCAAATGTTGAATATTGCTTTGACAGTGGTTTGGAGGATTGCATTTGTATTTCTTATCATTATTGCATTTCATTTTAACCCTTTTCCTCATACGACAATTCTGCAGCAGACGACTTGAACATATTTTGTCAAAAAATTTGAATATCTCTATAATTGAATTGTTAACATATGACTAAAAGTGGAAAACATCGTGGCAAAAGGAGAAATTGCTCGTTTTTTTCTTCAGATGTTGAATAGTGCTTTTACAGAAGTTTAGAGGATAAATAATTCTGTTTGCATTTTAATGCTTTCGCTCATTCGACAATCTGCAGCAGACGACTTTGAACATATTTTGTCAAAAAATAGAAAATCTCTATAACTGAATGGATAACCTTTGACTAAAAATGGAAAACATTGTGACAAAAGGAGAAGAATGTAATATTTAAATGTGAAAAAATTAACAAATTGAGGGCAAGGTGTAACACAACACCAAATATGGTGTCATAAATGATGTAACCGTTGCTAATTATTTATGGAATTTATGAGGGGAAAGGTGTCAGGTTCATAATAAATGCCCACTGGCCTTTGATCCTTGTGGTCAACCTGTATTGACAGGGCCTGTCTGTAATAAGAGAACTGCATATTGTGTCATGTCACCATTTGGACAGGCCAAGACAAATTGTGGGCTTCTTGCAAAATGGTTGTAACTACATTTTGTTACAAGATGTAGTTACAACCATTTTGCATAAAACCATCGAAATGTCATGCAAAGAGGTTTAAATACTCATTTTTGTTCTGATTTTTTTTTTAAATTGTTATTAACCCCCCTTTCTCTCATACCAAAAATCTGCAGCAGAAAACCTCAAAAACATCTTGGCTAAAACATGTCAATTTTCTTGGAATGAAAATATAATTATATTAATGACTTAAACAAATTAAGACGAAAGGAGATATTGCTCATAATGAGCAATGTATTCTTTTTGTCTCAATGTTTACAAAACTTGTATGCTGTAGAGGTGTTAGTAAGTGTCCGTAATATGTGGGAAAGGGTTAAAGCAACTAAACATCATGGTAATAGTCACCGAGGCCTTTCAGTTAAAATTAATTTCCACTTATTTTATGAATATGAATTATGTAATAGAGTATTTCTTGTTGGTTGGATGTTTCAGTATGGTGTCCTGCGTCAGGTACCAGCTGGGGACATGGCATTGGCGGCGGTGTCGTCATAAAACTTTAACCGTACCTCATATCTCAAAAAAATGTTACAAATGAAACTTGGTGCACGTTTTCTTAGAAACAATATGCATGTCTATACCAAGTCACATAACTCTGGCATTAACCCTTTCCCTCATTCAACAATTCTGCAGCCGACGACTTTAAACGTATTTTGTCAAAACATAGAAAATCTCCATAATTGAATGGATAACCTATGACAAAAAGTGGAAAACATTGTGGCAAAAGGAGAAATTGCTCGTTTTGAGCAATTTCTTCTTTTGTCACTATGTTTTCAAAAAGCCGTCTGCTGCAGAGGCATCAGAAAGCGTCTATATGAGGGAAATGTTAATAATTATTCAGTATTGCCCCTTTTTCTACTTAGAAAAAACAGACGAGCGTTGGTGTATGCTCTGCGACGCTCTTGTTTATAAATTGTAGACAGTGACTCAGAGGTAGTGTGCAGCCTTTATGATCCAAGGGTCCCAGGTTTGAACCCTGTCAGAGCAGGATTAACCCTAATACTAAAAATCTACAGCAAATGGAGAAGAATTTGCTTTCAGTTTCATGAATACAACAAATCTGCAGCAGATGAAGGAGAATTTGATAACCATTTCCCACATACAACTAATCTGCAGCAAACAGCTTTAAAAACATACAGGCAAAAATCTCTGTAAATGAAATTTTGTTCATTCATTTGAGTTGATAACATCATGACTTTTTGTTGTGGCCTATGGAGAAATTAACCATCAAATGTTCCAAAAAGACATCAAAACAAAACAAAAATTGGCATACAAATGAATTATCTTACATGTCTGTACTGAAACAATACCACCCATTTTGACATTAATAACCTGTTCTTATATACAACTTTAACACCTATAGCTGCTACCCCTCCCTATATTGTCACATTAAAATACAATAACTGTCCCTAAGTTCTTCAATTAATAGTGGGTGACCCTTGTAACCGGGTAATTACAGAGGTCAATAGTCAAAGGTAACCTCTGGCCCAGAGGGCACTGAGGTGATACACAGGTGTACATAGGGACTAAAAATGCTTTCCAACATACAACCAATCAGCAGCAGATGACTTTCAAAACACTTTGTCGATAATTTCAGAAACCTGGAATTGAAAGTTAAAACATATTGGATAGGTTTGAAAACATAGAGGAAAAGGGAGAATTTGCTTGTTTTGAGCAATTTGTCCTTTTGCCACAATGCTTTCAGAAGCCGTCTGTTGCAGAGGCATCAGTTGAAGCATCTGTATGTGGGAAAGGGTGAAACGCAACTACAGGAGACTTTTTAAAATAATTGGGCAAATTAAGAAAGTTGTATGTGGGGAAAGGTTAATGGTCAACAAAAAAGTACTTATAATATAATCTCTCCTGTTTCAGCTATTTATATATGAATGTATACAGTATATAGTCAGCAATATATGAACATATATCAGAATCAGAATATATTTTGTTGACTCAAACTTTACAAAGTTTATGGTCATTTACAAATATATAAGAAAAATATATATATATGATTGTATCAAGAGAAGAATGGTCTCAATATAGTTTTGTAGGACAAACTGCTTTGTCATATTAGAAGCTGTAAAAGGGAATAGTCAACGATACCATGCAGCTGAATATGTAGTAAAAGACATATGAGCAGTCTCTCGAGAAAACCAACATTGTGGACGCAGTGTAAAGTATCGACCCAGATCAGCCTAAGCATGCCGCACAGGCTTACCCAGAAAGACACTTCTCGCCTCCTGTGGATTATCTGTTTCGGAATCATTACTCTATACCCCTGATACGGAATGTGTCGGCCCAGAGCAGTCTGCGGGGACTGCACAGGCTAATCTAGGTCGATACATTACGCAGAGGCTATAATGTTGGTTTTCTCGTGGGACGGCTCATATAGAATCTCATATCAATATATTTACATACACATACGCATGCTGCCACATTTTATCATATCCGAACATTGTCAAAGACGTACAGAAACAAAAGTATACCATGTACATGTGTATCTATATTTCATTGTTGACCCTTTTATATATAGTCGGCTATATATGAACATATATAGGGCGTAGGGCTATACATATTGGTTTTAGTCAAATTTCAAATACATGTAAAAGATCAGGGAAGCCTCAAATATGGCTGGTCTATAGTCATCTTTTCAAAGGCTTCAAATTAGGGCATGTCCTGATTCTTTTATTTACCCTTCCACGCAAAGTACAAAATCAACAGCACTTGAACTTGAAAACATCTATATAGGCACAGATATGAAAGATGTCTTACTCAGCTGTTGATGCATCTAAAGGTGTCTGTAGGTGGGAAAGGGTTAACCCTTTCCTTCATACGACAATTCTGCAGCAGACGACTTTGAACATATTTCGTTAAAACATAGAAAATCTCTATAATTGAATGGATTACCTATGACTAAAAGTGGAAAACATTGTGACAAAAGGAGAAATTGCACGTTTTGTGCAATTTCTTCTTTTGTTACTATGTTTTCGAAAAAGCCGTCTGCTGCAGAGGCGTCAGAAAGCGTCTATATGAGGGAAAGGGTTAACGAATTGTCATTTTTGCTTGACATGCAGTGACGTTGGTGTAATTATAGAATATATTGGGAGTTTGGATTAAAGAGGCTAAGTTTTACCACTGGCTTGGTTTTAAATTCGGAATCTTTAAATGGACTTCTACACCAATCTTCTATAATTGAGAGGTAGTTTTGACCTGATTGTGAAATTTTATATGTTATTCTTTGATATAAGGGATTGACTGTAGTAAATACCGTGTTGATTGACAAAAAAAATGTGAATGAAGTTTGTTGGATTATTTAATTCTTTTGTGGTTATATTTTGCTGAAACGCTTTGAACAGGTAAGATTTGATGTTTTTAATTTGTCTTTGTTTAAGGTAGCTTGCCAATCAATGATTTAATTAAAACATATTGTGAGGTCGTTAAGTTGATGATTTAATTAAATTTTTAATTTTACAATAAGCGAACATTTATTTTTTAAAATGAGGTCGTCTGTTTTTGATGAAAAATCTTATCTTTACATGATATATCACTTTGAAATGTTTTGACTAGTGACAATTTATGTTGCAAAAATTACATCCGTTATAAATGGAAGGCTTTTGAAAGCTTTAAAGCCGTACAGATCAAGCTTTTGACCACCCTGCAGCAGATACCGGTAAATGTAAGGACTATAATTATAACCTCACAAGACAAGTCTCAAGAGTCGGCTGTTGGAGTCTAGCAATTTGTTATATTCAGAGTATACTTTCAGTTTTACATATTTTACAAGTTATTTCTCAGATGTTTTCACAGTTGTTGACTTATAGATGACTTTCATATCAGAGTAACCAGTCATAACTTTATAGCAGCTAAAAGTTGGAACAAATTATTGTAGAATCATTTAATAGCTCTTAAATGTCCTGATTTCTTTTTTATGCCCCCACGGAATCTCCGATTCGGGGGGCATATAGTTTTTGGCCTGTCTGTTGGTCTGTTGGTCTGTCTGTCTGCACCAAAAAAACTTTAACCTTGGCCATTACTTTTGAACCATAACAGGTACGGCTACCATATTTCACATGTGTATTCCTTGTGACATGACCTTTCTGTCAGTACCAACATTTTTGACCTTGCGACCTTGACCTTTGACCTAGAGGTTGCCATTCTCGAAAAAAACTTTAACCTTGGCCATTACTTTTGAACCATAACAGATACGGCTACCATATTTCACATGTGTATTCCTTGTGACATGACCTTTCTGTCAGTACCAACATTTTTGACCTTGCGACCTTGACCTTTGACCTAGATGTTGCCATACTAAAAAAAAACTTTAACCTTGGCCATTTCTTTTGAACCATAACAGGTACGGCTACCATATTTCACATGTGTATTCCTTGTGACATGACCTTTCTGTCAGTACCAACATTTTTGACCTTGCGACCTTGACCTTTGACCTAGATGTTGCCATTCTCGAAAAAAACTTTAACCTTGGCCATTACTTTTGAACCATAACAGATACGGCTACCATATTTCACATGTGTATTCCTTGTGACATGACCTTTCTGTCAGTACCAACATTTTTGACCTTGCGACCTTGACCTTTGACCTAGATGTTGCCATACTAAAAAAAAACTTTAACCTTGGCCATTTCTTTTGAACCATAACAGGTACGGCTACCATATTTCACATGTGTATTCCTTGTGACATGACCTTTCTGTCAGTACCAACATTTTTGACTTGCGACCTTGACCTTTGACCTAGATGTTGCCATTCTCGAAAAAAACTTTAACCTTGGCCATTACTTTTGAACCATAACAGGTATGGCTACCATATTTCACATGTCAGTACCAACATTTTTGACCTTGCGACCTTGACCTTTGACCTAGATGTTGCCATTCTCGAAAAAAACTTTAACCTTGGCCATTACTTTTGAACCATAACAGATACGGCTACCATATTTCACATGTGTATTCCTTGTGACATGACCTTTCTGTCAGTACCAACATTTTTGACCTTGCGACCTTTACCTTTGACCTAGATGTTGCCATTCTCAATTTTTTTTTTAACCTTCCCCACTTCTTTTGAACAATAACAGGTAATGCTACCATATTTCACATGTGTATACCTTGCGACCTTGACCTTTGACCTAGATGTTGCCATTGGGGGGCATCAGTGTTTCACAAACACATCTTGTTGCATTGTATTATTACGTCTTTAACCCTTTCCCACATACAACAATTCTGCAGCAGACTACTTTGAAAATATATTGGCAAAAATGAAAAATATCTCCACAAATAAGAGTTTAATCATTAAAAAGAGTTGAAAACATTTTGGCAAAAGGGGAAATTGCTCTCCTTTTGCCACAATGTTTTCAAAAAGTCGTCTGCTGCAAATGCGTCGGAATGCATCTGCAAGTGGGAAAAGGTTAAAAGGCAGGATTGTATTATATTTTTATATAATTGACTTCGAAAAGTCAAATTAGGTGCCACAAACAGCGCTCATATGTATATTCAGTCTTGTTATAGAATAACTGTTTTGGTTTAGAAACTGAAAATTATGATTCCCATACACACGAAATCTGCAGCAAACAAATAACTTCATATACAGCTGGGTAATTATTGAATTCAGTTGATAGCATTGTGGCAAAAGAAGGAATTGCTCTAAGAAAAAATATGGAAAATATAATTGAGTATAAATGTTTAAAACATTATGGCAAATGGTGAATGCTCATAATGAGCATTTTCTCCTTTAGCCTCAATGTTTTCAAATGTTGTCTGCTGCAGAGGCGTTAAAGTGTGGTTATGTGAGGAAAATAGCTAAGACTAATAGTCAACTATTATAAGTTTGCTGCAATTTAATCCTTACTGAGGTAAATTTCATACAGCATGGAGTACTTATGGAAACACCTGGCTGAGGTGAACTGGTCACTGTTGTTGAACTGAAATACTATTGAAACAACAAATCCCAACCATAGTCAGGATAAACCCTTTCCCACCTACAACAAATTTGCAGCAGACGCTTTTGAAAACGTCTAGACCAAAATGTAGAAATTGTATTGGAATAGAGTTGAAATCATTGTGGCAAAAGGAGAAATTGCTCATCATGAGCAATTTCTCCTTTTGCCACAATGATTTCAAAAGTCGTCTGGTTCAGATAGGTCAGAATGTGTGTACAAGTGGGAAAGAGTTAAGACAACCAATTAACAATAAATTAAATAAAATAAAATTGGAAAGTTTATTTGATGTCTCAAATATTGCTGAAAACATCATATAATTATACATAAGCACCCATAACAGAATGGTATAACAAATTGTCATTGCAATATAAAATCTGATATATGGTAACAGTTTTCTGTACTTTAACCCTTTCTTCTACAAAACAAATATGCTTCATTTCACATTAAAAACATCTAGGCAATAATAGAAAATGAAATTACAATTATATGATCATACATGTATAAGGGTTGAAAGCATTGACACAAAAGGAGAAATTGCTCATTTAATGAGCAATCTCTCCTTTTGCTACAATTTTTGGCCGGATTGCTCTAGCAATTCCGTTCTATAGATTGGCGATGTCCGTCCGTCCGTCCGTCTGTATGTCTGTCTGTCTGTCAACATTTTGGTTAAAGTTTCAGGTTGAGGCAAAATCTCAGCACTGGAAAGGGTTACAAACTTGAAACTTTGCCTGAAGGTAACCAGTGACAAGTTCTATTGATTTCTATGGTTCCTTTGACCTTGGTTTGTCGATTTTCAAGGTCAAATTGCCGACAATCCGGCCTTACGGTCTTCAGCGGTTTCTTGTTTCATATGTTGTCTGCAAGTTGGGAGAGGTTAATGCTTTCCTACCTACAGACGCGATCTACAACAGATGACATTTCGAAACATTTTGGCAATAGAAATAAGCAATCACTACTTTTGCCTTAATGCTTTTCAAAACTTTCTGCTGCGGATGCGTCTCTGCAAGTTTGAAAGGGTTAAGGTAGTAAGGTAGTAATGTGTCCATACTAAGGTCCTCAAATGGAGAAAGATTAAGAGGGTTACATGTATTATTAAACAAAAAAGGTAACATATTATAAGTATCCGATTAAGCTATGTATTGTGCAAAACCACTTAAAAATTTCTACCTGACCAATAGAAATAATGAGCTTTACTGTATAGGTGAGAAAGGTTGATGTTTTAACCCTTTCCCGGTCTCATACGACAATTCTGCAGCAGTTGACTTTGAACATCTTTTTGTCAACAAATAGAAAATCTCTATAATTGAATGGATAGATAACCTATGACTAAAAGTGGAAAACATTGTGGCCAAAGGAGAAATTGCTTGTTTTGAGCAATTTCTTCTTTTGTCACTATGTTTTCAAAAAGGCGTCCGCTGCAGAGGCGTCAGAAAGCGTCTATATGAGGGAAAGGGTTAACTGTACGTAATCTGACATAACTCAAAATTAATGCTTGAAACATTAATACTTATTTTAATTACGCTGAAAGGAAAACTGATTTTTCATTCAAATGATTCATTAAAGCATAAAAATCATTACATTGCATTGTAATCCTAGATAAATTGTTATTTGACAGTCCTTTACTTTAACCCTTTCCCTCATATAGACCCTTTCTGACGCCTCTGCAGCAGACGCTTTTTTAAAACATAAGTGACAAAAGAAGAAATTGCTCAAAACAAGCAATTTCTCCTTTTGCCACAATGTTTTATCCATTCAATCATAGAGATTTTTCTTTTTTTTGACAAAATATGTTCAAAGTCCTCTGCTGCAGACGACTTTGAAAACATCTGTGCAAAAACATGATAATTCTCCATTAATGAAATTTTAATTGTTAATTAATTATGAACAATTTCTCCTTTTGCCACAATGTTTTCGAAAGTCGTCCTGCTGCAGATGCTTCAGAGTGCATCTATAAGTGAGAAAGGATTAAGCCAGATCTGGTATATTTATGGCTGCTTTTACCCTTTTCCAACCTGCAGATGCATTTTGACACGAGTCTGCTGCAGAAAACTTTTAAAAACGTTGAAGCAAAAGAAGAAACTGCTCACAGTTAATACATTGTGGCAAAAGGAGGTAATTGTTCATAATGAGCAATTCCTCTTTTTGCCACAATGTTTTCAATTCTCTTAAACCTTAATTTATGGAGATTTTCTATATTTTTGTCAAGTCTCTTTGTCTGTTGAAAATTTGTTGTAAGTTTTTATGGAAAAGTAGACCAATGTGATATTTGACACTTTCAACAGATATAGAATATTGACGGAAGTTTTAAAGAAATTGAGATTTGGCATTCATAAATGTTCCTCTGGGTTGAACGCTTTTTGGTATCGCATTAGTGAAAACACCCAGCATTTGAAGATTTCTGTCAAATTGTTTGTCTTAACCTTCATTTGTATTATTGTTGTGATAAATGAAAATGATAGCTCCTGAAAATATTTTTTTCCACATTCAACAATTCTTTGGTGAATGAAAATATTTTTGAAAAACTATGGAAACCTCTACAAAATTTAATGAAAGTACAATGAGCAACTTCTCCTTTTAAGCCACAATGTTTTACAAAAGTTGTCTTTTGCAGGAGTTTCAAAAAACTTTCTTCATTTGGGTAATTAAGGGTAAAAGCCTTCATTCTTTTGGCATACAAACTATAAGTGAATACCAAACTGACTTGATTTTTAAAACTTTTAATATATATGAGCTGCAACTAACAATTTGGCATCTCCTTGTATCTTATGGTGGTGTACATAGAAGTACACCATCCACTTTGAGCGCAGGAATTACAATGAACTCTCTGGAGTAAGGATGAATGGACAAGAAGTACTGGTATCTTACCCAGGAATCGCCATGATATAACTGAAATATTGTTGAATGTGGCGTACAACACCACACAAACAAACCCACCCAACATCTGTATACTGTGAAGACTCATTTGAGACTGCGCACTGTCTATCCAGAGCCTTCACTGTTCATATAAATGTTATTGAGATTAATGATACAACAATGTGTACTTTAAATGAGGCTTTGTTTGTTTTGTTGGGGTTTCACACCATTTTCAACATAAGTTCAGTTATATCACAGCAACAGCTCACTTATTCATGATCCCTGGGTAAAACAAACTAGTACTAAGGCTAGGAAATGTGCCTTGCTTTTGAAAGGATACTTCACGATGACTGCCGCAAATGGTGATTTTAAATGAGGTAATAAGACCCCAAATCAACTAACGCTGCTAATATATATAGAACAGTTTTATGATTTCAGGTTAACCCTTTCTCTCGTACGACAATTCTGCAGCAGACGACTTTGAACATATTTTGTCAAAAAACAGGAAATCTTTATAATTAGAGGGATAACCTATGAGACTAAAAGTGGAAAACATAATGTGTCAAAAGGAGAAATTGCTCGTTTTGAGCAATTTCTTCTTTTGTCACTAATTGTTTTCAAAAAGCTGTCTGCTGCAGAGGCGTCAGAAAGCGTCTATATGAGGGAAAGGGTTAAAGTGAATGTTACGTTTAGCCTGGAATTTAAAGTGTCATGGTCCCTTTGACAAAATCTGCAGTGCACGCCTTTTTAAAACTTTGAGGCAAAAGTAGGCAAGGAGGATCACGAGTAATTTCTTCTTTTACCACAATGTTTTCAACTTGATTCAATATTATTATTACTTACTTTTATATATACTTACCTGCATGTTTTCAAGGTTTTCTGCTGCAGGGACAGTGTTGTATATGAAAGGGTTATTTAAATGTCATGACCCCATTGCCGAAAGCTTGTTAGATTGTTGTCTTGTTAGATTTGTTGCCAAAACCCATTGTGTAAAGTGGTATTAAATTCTAAACTGATCAAATATGGTCTTAAAATTGGGGTTACTTGCAATTAACATGAATTCTAACCCCGATTTAACTTGGTATGGTTGATAAAGGTACAAGTTTGACAACAATTATATGAGAAATGGAAACCATTTTAAAACATGTAACATAGTTTGATATGCATTTCTCTATCCTGTATAATTTTACAATCAGGCGAGCAATTCAATTAAAAATCCTTAAAAGAAACTTTCTAAAGATATGTAATTTGTTATTTGCTTGTTAAGTGTTTTTATGCCCCGGCATACGAAGTATGAGGGGCATATAGTTTTCCGGTCTGTTAGTCCGTCCGTCCGTCCGTCCGTCCGTCCGTCCGTCCGTCCGTCCGTTCGTCCGTCCCGCTCAGGTTAAAGTTTTTGGTCAAGTTAGATTTTAGTGAAGTTGATGTACTATCATTATGAAACTTCACACAAATGACAATCAACATATCATTGTTTAAAAAATTGTATCAATTTGAGGTTGGACCAACTGTTCGTCCGTCTGTTCGTCTGTCTGTTCGTCCATTCCATTCTCAGGTTAAAGTTTTTGGTCAAGTTAGATTATAGTGAACCTGATGTCCTATCATTATGAAACTTCACACAAATGACAATCAACATATCATTGTTTAAAAAATTGTATCAATTTGAGGTTGGACCAACTGTTCGTCCGTCTGTTCGTCTGTCTGTTCGTCCATTCCATTCTCAGGTTAAAGTTTTTGGTCAAGTTAGATTTTAGTGAACCTGATGTCCTATCATTATGAAACTTCACACAAATGACAATCAACATATCATTGTTTAAAAAATTGTATCAATTTGAGGTTGGACCAACTGTTCGTCCGTCCGTTCGTCTGTTCGTGTGTCTGTTCGTGTGTCTGTTCGTCCATTAACAACCGGGGCATCCGTGTTCCATGGACACATTTTCTTGTTTACTCTGTCATCCATAGCAGTCATGTTGAAAGCAATCTTAACCCTTTCCCTCATATAAACGCTTTTGTAGGTCTTTGCAGCAGACAGCTTTTTGAAAACATAGTGACAAAAGAAGAAATTGCACAAAACGTGCAATTTCTCCTTTTGCCACAATGTTTTTCACTTTTAGTCATAGGTTATCCATTTAATTATGGAGATTTTCTATGTTTTGACAAAATATGTTCAAAGTCGTCTGCTGCAGAATTGTCATATGAGGGAAAGGGTTAAATGTTCATTTACAGATCACCTTAACCCTTTCCCACCTACAACAAATCTGCAGTAGAGGACTAGTTAAAGCAGGGACGTAGATAAGAGGGATAGGCAGCTCAAACTGTACACCTGTTATCTGGTTAAAATATCACCCATAGACATAAAATTGTCAACATTTTCACATTTTGTAGCAAAGAAAACTTTGAAGTCACATTTGGCACATAAACAAAACATGCATATTCTGAAAGCTTAGGATCTCATCTACAGTTAGAAATACTATGAACAACTGGAATTCCTTTGTATTTTGAACAATGACTGGTTTAAAAGACACAGATATTGGGATTTCTGCATTATTTTATTTTTTTCCAAAAATTAATAGACTGTCATTTTTCATGAGGATAACATATTATCAAAATGTGAAGTATATTGAAATACTTTTATCTACTGCAATAGACGAATGTTTAAACTTTCAGAAAATATTTTTTTTATTATCATATTTTGAACAATTTTTTAGTTTTACTTGCTACAAACGTTGACACGGGTGATATTTTAGTATTCAATTTAGTTGCTTATCCCTCTTATCTACGTCCCTGGTTAAAGACATAATGGCAAATATAAAGAAAATCTCCAAATAAAAGAATAATTACTGAATAGAGTGGAAATCATTGCGGCAAGTGGAAAACTGCTCATTATGAGAATTTTTACTTAGAAAATCAGCTCCTCCTCAAGTATGAAGCCAATTCTCAAATAATTTTGAAAAAATGTTCCTTTGATGACCCTGTTTGAGATTCCTTCAATCCATGTTAATTTGTTGAAAAACATGGCTGCCAGGGGATGGGCTCTTTTATATTAAATGGCAATAGTGAGTTAATTTTTGCCTTTAACCCTTTCCCTCATACGACAATTCTGCAGCAGACGACTTTGAACATATTTAGTCAAAAAATAGAAAATCTCTATAATTGAATGGATAACCTATGACTAAAAGTGGAAAACATTGTGGCAAAAGGTGAAATTGCTATATGAGGGAAAGGGTTAATAATTATGACAGTGGAGCGATACTGCATGACACTCTTATGGCCTCTTGTTACTTTTGCCACAATTATTTCAAAAATCGTCTGGTTGATAGTTGTCAGAAAGCATCTGCATGTGGTTTTGGGTTTATGAACTTATAGGCTGATGTGCAGCAAGTAAATGTCTCATGGGACACCATTGACAAAACAGATGTGAGCCCCTAACCATTTCAATTCTGAAATAGATTTATGCAGGCTTTCATGAACAATGAGTAAGGTCTTCATCACATGCATTTTGACCCATCTACAGCAGATGACTTTAAAAACATAATCGCAAACGTGAAATTGCAACAATGTTCTCGTCTCTATTCAACAATTATAATCTGGTTTATAGAAATTAATATCCCATGTTTTTGCCTGGATTTTTTTTTCCATTTTTCTGCCGCACATTTGTAGTATGTGGAAATAATAGGAATACAAAACAGAACAGAACAGAACAATACAGCTGAGGTGATCCAATGAACTGTCAGGTTTAGATAAGAAACAACAACAATACATTTCTGACGATGGCCACCCAGCATTGACTGTGGTGGTTCAATGGCCACCATGTGCACAATGAAGTGGAAGAGTGCATGTTTTAACTACCGAGTGACTTCATAAAGCACTTGGGTTTGTTATCTCAAGGAATCATGATTGTAATCAATTGATTGATGAGTTTTATCTTGTCACCTGCTAACCAGTTACCCAATATATTTTAACCCTTTCAAAATGAGCTATTTCTCCTTTTGTCACAATGTTTTGCAACTCTTTGCATTTATTACAATTTCTTTGATTGAGATTTTTGCCCTAGATGGTTTCGAAGTCATCTGGTGCAGATTTGTTTTACATGTATGTGTGAAAGGATTAACGTTGTCTGCTCTGAAAATATAATATGGAAAAAAATATATGGAGGAAATTGAGAATTCGATTATAATAAATAATTTATCCTCTTGCCTACAATACTTTCCTGAACAAGTCACCTTAATGAGGGAAAGGGTCATTTTGGTTAGTACCTGTTGTTCATAACTGCCTAAGTTTTCAATAGGGAGCAGGGTTTGATCCTATCAAATACTGTAAACATACTGTAAACAAGATGCAGTTACAATCCTTTTGCATGAAGCTGTAGACATTTGCCATGTCAGCTGCGCGCCAAGAGATCTTGTTGACTCCATTTCCACAATATAGCAAAGGACTAGATAAGGAGGAGTCACAAATAGGTCTTTCTTATATGATATCTCATTTAGCACTCATTAAAAACTATGTTGTGGGAACTCAAAAGAATCGTCTCACTGAGACGATTCTTTTGAGTACCACAACATAGGTTTTGGACGTCAAAAACGGATTTTAGAACATGGAAAAACACTTCTTATCTAACCCTGCCGGGTAGCTCAATTGGTAGCGTATCTGACTCGTGATCTGAAGGTCACGGGTTCGATACCCGGTTGCGGCGACATTCTTTCGGGCGATGTTTTCCATTGCCTCTCACCTCTGATCTATGTGAGAAAGTAGTCAGTGGCTTCGAAAGAATGTTGTGTAAGTACTGGTGTGGGAAAGCCAGGAAAACATGGGTAGGTGCACTGACCGCCGTGATATGACCAAAGCTGTTGAAAGCGGCGTTAAACTCCAAACAAACAAACAAACAAACAAACTTCTTATCTAGAGCTCTGATATAGGTTAGGGGTTTTCCTATGACACAAGAGAAACTAATATTTTAGTTTCTGTCAGAAGTAGGCGCGAGACTGTGGTGTTGGGATCAAACCCCAGCCGGGTACCAAAGACATAAACAATTGTAGTGATGGCTTTCCCTCCTTGACGCTCAGAATTGTTGGGTATGCATTACATCTGACTTGCTGGTGTCAGGATAAATGGACCAGTAGAACTGGTTAATTATACAGGAAACTCTGTAATATAACTGATCAATTGTTGAAAGAGGTATAAAACGCTATGCAAACAAATAACTGTTGTGAGAAGTTACATCTATGGCCCATGTCAATGTAGGGAGACAGTGAAGGCTCTGTTTCTTAACCCTTTCCCTCATACGACAATTCTGCAGACGACGACTTTGAACGTATTTTGTCAAAACATAGAAAATCTCCATAATTGAATGGATAACCTATGACAAAAAGTGGAAAACATTGTGGCAAAAGGAGAAATTGCACGTTCTGTGCAATTTCTTCTTTTGTCACTATGTTTTCAAAAAGCTGTGCTGCAGAGGCGTCAGAAAGCGTTTATATGAGGGAAAGGGTTAATGTAGGGATGATCAGTGTAACTGTCAATGCAGTCTCATCTGAGTGGTTTATTTGCTGATACGGTACACTCTTTAGATAAAGAAGAATCAAATATTAGAATACCAAGTATGGGGTTAACTCTGGCCAACATGCAGATGATCAACATCTCACATACAACAAATATGCATCAGACAACTTTCAAAATATCTAAGCAAAAATATTGAAAAGCTCAGCAAATGAAAGTAAAATGACATGAAAAAGTTGAAAACATTGAGGCAAAAGGAGAAATCGCTCGTTTTGTGCAATTTCTCCTTTTGTGACGATGGTTTCAAAAGTTGTCTGCTCTGGAGGCATCAAAAAGCGTCTATATGTGGGAAAGGGTTAACTCTGTGCAACATGCAGATGATTAAATTCTCCTTTTGCCTCAATATTTACGATATTTATCATTAGTCGCCGGGCAGAAGCCCGCGACTTCTATTTTTAATAGCTTTTCGGAAATCACATGGGAGGAGGGATAATTATTGGAAAGAAACACATTAAGATGTTTTGAACATATTACAATTGTGTTTGTTTAAAAACACTAAGTAATGACACATCTAAAATGGAATAAACATTTCGATGTTTTAGGTATTTTTAGTTTCATTTTGTTGACTTGCATTTAAGTGTTTTTGTCTTATTTACGAAGACAAATGTGGTCCCTGCTAGACTTGCAACCAACTGCTATATGTCAATATTGAGATATATTGAAATAAAAATCACGTCAAATTCTACTTTCAATAGTAATGTTAACTTACTGAATGTTATTTTCATGTTCAAAAATATGTCTTGATTTGTGAAGAATTCATTTGATAATGTTAACTCGTGTATATCTAAAATATGAACTGTTTCTAACCTAGAACTGTTGATTACGTAACTACCGAGTACCGCCCGCATAGATTTGTAAATTTTGCACACGCTACTATATACTACTGTACTTACTGTGTGCGCGATAACCAATGAAAAGCTGGATTTGCACGCGATACATTTTACAACAAAAACGTGCGTCGCTTACACTCATACGATGGGCTGAATATGCACAATGACACACACACACTTGTATAGTTTCCCATGAACATAAACTGGTAACAGAAACAAAAATAAGAAATAATTTGTGAAAATATGTCTCAAATATAAGCCTGTTTATCGGTCGTGAACGTCGAAACGCCTTTTTCTCAGTTTGTGACCTAGTTTCATATTGCCAAAATGTAAACAAAGCGAAGTGACCGGAAGTAAAATGTAAACTTAGAAAAGTGACTAGGTTATGCAGACAAAAAATGTCGCACGACAAATTGATTTTTCTTAAACGTCACGAAACGAATGCATGGGTCGAATGTAGGAGAAAGAAAGATAATATAGAAATGCTTTTCTCTCTCGAATGCAGTGGAATAAAACATGCACTAAAGCTTTGCCTGATTTTTTATTCACTTTCTTCGATGTCTGACACTACGACTCGATGAAGCCTGACACGAGGGTAAACATTTCGAAAGAATGCTCAAACACCTTATTACAGATAGATAGCTAATATTACACACTTAAAAATATTACACACTTAAATGATTAAATATATGTGATATTAAATGTTGAAACAAATTAAGAGAAGAACAAACTCTGATAAACAATAGATTTAGAAATAAAGAAAATCTGCTCTTTCGCACCCAATTAATTTCATACTTGCCACATATATTGTATGCATCAACGATTTAGATAAACAATTTAGCTGTTATATTGTTACAAGTGTGGTCTACTTGTGAAATAATTAGTATTAAAAAGGAGGAAGTTCATGTCTTCAGCAATTTAACCGTTTTCTCAATGTTTTAAGCGATTAAAGGTTTTCATTGTTGCTTCAGACATGGAAAGGGTTTAATAGCTTTTTATTGCATGTAGATTTAAATCCCAAAATGTATTAATTTGTTGGTTTTTTTGACAAATACAAAACATCCAAAATCCTGACCAAAAGAAATCCTGAAATTTGTAGATCTATGTGGAATTTCAAAAATCCTGGAATTAATCCTTATGAAAACATTATGTGTATGTTTAGACTAATGAAAGTCAAGACTACATGTGTGTTAAAAAATAAATCAATGCAGTCTTTTCCGGCGACATTGATGCCTTGCATCAACTTTCTCTTGTACTTTAATTTATACAGATTTTTCTTTTTGCCTAGATACTTATATGTTCATAATTGACTGCTTCAGATTTATTGTATTGCATGTGTAAATCCAACTGTTGCACTTGACGATAATATACTGGGAAAGGGTTAATAAAAGTTTCTTTGATTTTGTTTGATGTCAGAGTAACCTGTTATGAAGTTCAATAAAGATAGTACAACCGTTACAAAGCAAATTTGACAAGTTATTGACAGAAATTGATTGGTGCAATAAACATGACATATTGATTGTTTATAATGACTTGTATTTACTCTGATCATGTTGCTAGATATAAGCCTTTTCCAACCAGCCTGACCAATGGTTTCACCCTTTCCCTCATATAGATGCTTTCTGACGCCTCTGCAGCAGACAGCTTTTTGAAAACATAGTGACAAAAGAAGAAATTGCTCAAAACGAGCAATTTCTCCTTTTGCCACAATGTTTCCCACTTTTAGTCATGGGTTATCCATTCAATTATAGAGATTTTCTATTTTTTTATAAAATATGTTCAAAGTCGTCTGCTGCAGATTTGTTGTATGAGGGAAAGGGTTAACCCTTTCCCTCATATAGCAAATCTGCAGTAGACGACTCTGAAATAATCTAGGCAAAAATATGGAAACTCGTTATTAAAAGTTTTTCATCATGATCAATTCCTTCTTTTTCACTGTCGAACCCCGGTTGCTCAGTCGGTAGCGACGCAGCTGTCAATCCAGGGGTTGTGAGTTTCGAACCCCAACTCAGCCAACGTTCTTTCTGATGTTTGACAATAGTCACTGTGACAAGCGCCATTCGTCTTTCACCAACGGGCTAACAGTCTATGAAATTCAGCCAGTTGCTTGAAAGTATGTTGTGTGGAGTACTGATGTGAGAAAACCAGTAAACATATGAGTAGGTGAACTGATATGACTGAAAAATTGTTGAAAACGGCGTTATCAATCAATCAACCTTTTCTGTATATATGAGGGAAAGAGTGAAAGCATCAAATGTTGTCTATATCGATTGGCTGAAGTTGTGCAAAAACAGTCCATAAAACTTAATTGAATAAAGAAAGGGGGAAATTGAGCTTTAAAGATTTTTAAATGATAACTCTGACAACCTTTCATGTTTTTTTGAAAATAAATCTTCAATGAAAACTTATTACAAATTGCATGGATGGGTTACTTTAAAAACAATTGACTCATCGGAGGAAAGACTGATAAACACTGCTAAAGGCGGAGAGATATAAATCGTTTTTCATATTCCGACTCCTTCCATTCTTTTGAAGTCAGATCTGTGGAACTACTAAAAAAAGCAGACTTCTGAAATTTGTTGTATCCCAATCCGCTCTTGCAAGTAATCGTTGACAACAGTTCTGCATCCGCATTTTTGTGAAAATGAGAATTATCTTTTTCTACTTTGTGACGTTCATTTTGTTATCAGATGACCTGAGACAGTCTGTTGTTTATAACCCTTTACGAACTTGCAGATGCTTTTTGAAACACTTACATCAGACAACTTCTCCTTTTGCCACAATATTTTCATATCGATTCAATGATTATACATTAAGTTAAGATATGTAAAATCTCTATAAATAAAAGTTGTAAATCTAGGAGTGAGATGAAAACATTGTGGCTAATGGAGAAATTTGTCGACATGAGCCATTTCGTGTTTCCCCACAAAATTTTCAAAAGTAGTCTGCTGCAGATATGTCTGTATGAGGGAAAGCGTGAAGAGTCACCAAATTAGTGTGTCAGTTACAATGTATTGGATGTAGGTTCAAAAGATCAGAATGTTATTAACCCCTTCCCTCATATAGACGCTTTTTGATGCCTCTGCAGCAGACGACTTTCGAGAACTTTGTGACAAAAGAAGAAATTGCTCAAAACGAGCAATTTCGCCTTTTGCCACAATGTTTTCAACACCTTTTAATGATTTAAACTTTCCCTTATAATGATATAACATAACCTTGCCAACATGTTTTCAAAGTCGTCTGCTGCAAATTTGTTGTATGTAGGAAAGGGTTAATTGCTATCAGGATTGCCGGGTTACCATTACGACTGACTTGCTCAGGTGTTAGGATAAATGGACCAGTAGTTTAAGTACTGGTAACTTACCCAGGAAAAGCCGCGGTATAACTGTTTCTTTTATGAAAGCAGTGTAAAACAAGACAAACAAAAAAAGCGTTAGAAATGGGTATTATAAGTTTACTGCATGTTTCATTCACTCACTCCTTTGAGAACACAAATTGCTTAAGTCCCTACTTGGGGCTCAGGATTGCAGGGTTAGCAGGACCAGTAGTAGTACTGGTAACTTACCCAGGAAAAGCCGCAGTATAACAGCTTCTTTTCTGAAAGCAGTGTAAAACACAAGACGAATAAACAAAGCGTTAGAAATGGGTATCGATTTCTGCATGTTTCACTCACTCCTTTGAGAGCACGAATCACTTACCCGTGAAGAATGAACATGCCTTTGACCTTGATCAACTCACCATTTGTTTAAAGTCAGATTGGAGCATTGATAAATGCGAGACCTCCCTTGGGGGTGAAATCGGAACATGCATTTTGTGGGGTCATTAGCTGGTTTGGTCTGGTGCAATTTGTAAACACGTATGCAGAGCATATTGATTACAAACCACAAACCACAAAAATCACTGACCTCTGTTAACCCTTTCCCTCATATAGACGCTTTCTGATGCCTCTGCAGCAGAAAACAGAGTGACTAAAGAAGAAATTGCTTAAAACAAGCAATTTCTCCTTTTACCATAATGTTTTCCACTTTTAGTCATTGGTTATCCATTCAATTATAGAGATTTTCTATATTTTCACAAAATGTTGAAAGTCGTCTCCCACTGCAGAATTGTCATATGAGGGAAAGGGTTAACCCTTTTCCTCATAAACAAATCTGTAGCAGGCTTTTGACTTATGCTAGGAAAACATAACTACATAAATATATGGAACCACTCGATCAACGAATGTATGATAATTGGATAATGTTGAAAACATTGTGGCAGTTGAAGAAATGCTGATTATGAACAATTTCCCCTGTGCCAAAATTCTTTAAAAAAAGTTGTCTGCTGCTGATGTGTCAAGATGCATCTGCATGTGAGAAATAGTAAACTAGTTTGAGGGTATTGAACTGTTAACCTGATGTGATATTTAGAGCAGGCTATTGTGGTACCCATAGCATTGTGGGCACAAAACTTTAAAACCTTACCTCATGACTCAACAGTTTCAAGTGAAACTTAGTACATATGTTTCTTGGAACTTAGTAAAAAAACAGACAAGTGATGGTGTTCACTCTGTGGCGTCTCTTTTACAAGCAGAGGAATAGATAAGAAAGAGTAAACAGGTCTGAATGCTTCAGCAATATCTCTGTTAGCACTCATTAAAACCTAAGCTGTGGGTTCTTAAAAGAATTGTCTCGCTTAGATGATTCTTTTGAGTACCCATGACATAGATTTTGGAGGTTAAAAAAAGGATTTTAGAACATGCCTTATTTAAAATTGTCTGTTGCATCGATAGGCTTTTAAATTCTTCTATATATTCCGTATCAGTGAAAGTATTAGAACAATAAAGAAGGTTATCAGATAATTCATGGAGGGTCAAAAGCCCCATAAATATACCCATGGCATGGTTAGGGTTCATGAATATTCTACCCATTCTTAATCCTTCCCCACCTGCAGACGCATTTTGACTCAATAGCAGCAGACGACTTTTGAAAATATTGTGGCCAAAGTGGAAATTGCTCATCATGAGCAATTTCTCCTTTGGCCACAATATTTTCAACTTTATTTAACAATTAAGCTATCTTTTATGGAGATTTTTCAGGTTTTTGTCACTATGTTTTCAAAGTTGTCTACTGCAGATTTGTTGTAATTGGGAAAGGGTTAATCCTTTACCATTTGCAAATGCATTTTGATGAATCTGCAGCAGACTACTTTTGATAACATTGTGACAACAGGAGAAATTGCTCATTATTAGCAATTTCTCTTTTTGCCATAATGTTTTCTACTCTATTCAATAAAAAATACTTTTATTTACAGAGGTTTTCCATATTTTTGCCCAGATAGTTTCAAAGTTGTCTGCTGTAGAATTGTTCAATGTGGGAAAGGGTTGACTTTTGTTACGTGTTAGTGAAATTGTATACTCTGTTTTTGTAACTCTCCCAAGTATAACTTACATTATGTATTACTAAACGGACAGAATCAGATGACTAAATATAAGTGAACAAATTCTTGTCCTTCCCAAACTATTTTCAAAAAAAAAAAATCGTCCTTTCGTAGTGTTTTACACTTGCACTTTGCTAAACAGCCATTTGGAAAGTTTTAATGAAAAAAAATGTGGCTGCGAAACTAATTTTTCAAATGGATATCTTTTTTATTTATTTTCCATTGATAGTGTCAAACAAGTTCTTACAACTTTATTTGACCTATTCCTATTTTGACGTACCTGCAGTTCTGAGTAGACTGTAAGTTTTGAAAACACTCTGGCAAAAGGATTAATTGCTCATAATGTGCATTTTCTCTTTGTGGCACTATGTTTCAACTCTATTCAATGGTACAACTGCATATTTGTTGTATGTGGGAAAGGGTTGACATTACTCTTGATTAATCCTGAATTTACCCTTTTCCACATACAATAAATCTGCAGAAGACGACTTTGAAATTATCAAGTCCAAATATGGAAAATCTCTATAATTGATAGTATGATTGATTATTGGAAAGAGTTAAAATCATAATACGGAACATGGAGAAATTGCTCATTATGAGAAATTTCTCCTTTTGCCATAACCTGTAACTCACGATAAGTGCATGGAAAGATCTCAAAGGTTGATCAATCACTTGATTGAACCTAGAACCTTGGGATCATGAGGCCAGCACCCTGCCTTACCCGCAGTCTTCAACTTTATCAGAAGTCCAATTAAAGTTAGAAGTTGTCTGTATGAGGGAAAGGGTTAAGGTAATTGATATGTAGATTATGAAACATGTAAATAATGTTTTGTTTTATTGAAATATTTTATTTGTTTACCATAATAGATATAATAAAAGAAGTATTCTGTTAATGTAAATTTTTAAAATAGTCAATAAAATGTGTCCGATTCAGTACATGTCTGGCATATTTCTGGATTTATGCTTAAGGTTTAAATATTTAACCTTTTCCTCCATACACCAAATCTGTAGCAGGGGATTAAGTATCTAGGTAAAAAATAAAAAATCTCTTAACCCTTTCCCTCATATAGACACTTTCTGATGCCTCGGCAGCAGACGGCTTTTTGAAAATACAGTAAAACCTGTACTACAGACCACCTGGTATAACCAACCCCCTGGTGTAAGCGACCACATTGAACCTTTTCCTCCATACACCAAATCTGTAGCAGGGGATTAAGTATCTAGGTAAAAAATAAAAAATCTCTTAACCCTTTCCCTCATATAGACACTTTCTGATGCCTCGGCAGCAGACGGCTTTTTGAAAATACAGTAAAACCTGTACTACAGACCACCTGGTATAACCAACCCCCTGGTGTAAGCGACCACATTGAACCTTTTCCTCCATACACCAAATCTGTAGCAGGGGATTAAGTATCTAGGTAAAAAATAAAAAATCTCTTAACCCTTTCCCTCATATAGACACTTTCTGATGCCTCGGCAGCAGACGGCTTTTTGAAAATACAGTAAAACCTGTACTACAGACCACCTGGTATAACCAACCCCCTGGTGTAAGCGACCACATTGAAATACCCCCCCTAGGTGTTTTTCTTTCATTAATTAACCTGCAATAAGCGAGATCCTGCTGTCTGCAACCAACGGACACTTTAATCCTTCCCATTTTAATAAAATCCAAGGAGCAATTTCTCCTTTTGTCACAATGTTTTCCACTTTTAGTCATAGGTTATCCATTCAATTAAAGAGATTTTCTATTTTTTGACAAAATATGTTCAAAGTCGTCTGCTGCAGAATTGTCGTATGAGGGAAAGGGAAAGATTTTAATTATTATTGAATAGAGTGGTAGACATTGTAGCAAAAAGAGAAGTTGCTGATAATGAGCTATTTCTGCTTGTGCCACATTATGCATTTGAAATACTTCTCCTGTTGCCCAACTGACCCTATCTTGTCTTTACCCATAGCATCGGGTTTGATTGTTATTTTGGAAAATGAACTAAAACCCTGCCCCTTATTTAGAGCTTTGAATAAGCATGGTGAGAAATGTGCATATTTGATATCTAAAAGTGGTTAGTAAACATGAAGTATTCAACATTGTTTGTCCAGTTTAATGGTCAAGATTGAATTATTTACTCAAACGGTCAGCCAATAATACAGTTATAGCTGCTAAGGAAATGACAGTCAATTTACAGACTGACTTGTTACCTTGTATCCGATTTGAACAAGTTTGTGGTGGCTACTTTAAAAGTGCTAGTGGATATACATAGTTTGAAACTTGGAATGAGGTAATTTATGTTGTACATTTATTTTTAACCCTTTCCTACTTGCAGACGCATTTTGACTTGCATATCTAAGGTCTCTGCATAAGACAGATTTTGAAAACATTTTGGGAAAAGGAGAAGTTGCTCATGATGAGCAATTTCTCCTTTTGCCATAATATTAACAACTCTATTAATACAGATTTTCGATAGTTTGCCTTGATATTTTCTAACTCGTCTACTTAAGATTTGTTGTATATGTGAAAGTTTTAATAGTGCTGGTATATGAAGAATATAGTTTATACATTCCCAGTAAATACAAAGTTAATAAAAAACATTGTGACAAAGGGAGATTATTATATATAATTGCTTACCATGAACAATTTCTTCTTTTATCACAATGTTATAAAAAATTTGCCTGTTGCACATGTGCCAAAATGCGCAGGAGGAAAATTTAGGTCAAAGATCAATCAGCAGATAAACAAGATATTGTTACAAAGAGCATTAATTAAATTAACCAAGCATGACTGTGTCAATAATAAAATTGTTATTAAGCAGCATGACTGTGACAATTACCTATATTAACCCTTTCCCTTATATAGACGCTTTCTGACGCCTCTGCAGCAGACGGCCTTTTGAAAACATAGTGACAAAAGAAGAAATTGCACAAAACTTCAATTTCTCCTTTTGCGACAATGTTTTCCACTTTTTGTCATAGGTTATCCATTAAATTATGGAGATTTTCTAAGTTTTGACAAAATACGTTCAAAGTCGTCTGCTGCAGAATTGTCGTGTGAGGGAAAGGGTTAAAAAGTAATAATTTACATGATAGTATATTTTCAGTCGACTTCTTTGAAAACATTCAGATGAAAATGTGAAACTTTTGAATCAGGAATTATAGCAGAGCACGGAAACATTATGGGAAAAGGAGAAATGGCAAATTTTTCATTATGTTTTCATAAGACGTCTGCTGCAAAGACGTAAAATGTTGTCTGTATCGTGGAAAGAGATAACAAATGTTCATATGAAGAATTTGTCATTGTAATGAGCGATTCATCAATATAGTCATTTGTTTTTCCTGTCCTCCACACATTGTGGTTGGATGATCATGTAAATAACAGTCTATATGACTAGTAACTTAATTAACCTTTTCACACTTGCAGAAGCCTTCCTAACCCTTTCCCACATACAACAAATCTGCAGCAGACGACTTTGAAAACATTTAGGAAAAAGCACAGAAAATCCCTTTAAATGAAAGAACAAAAATTGAATAGAGATGAAACCATGGTAACAAAAGGAGAAATTGCTCGTATTGATAAATTTCTTCTTTGGTTGCCATGTTTTTAAAAAGCCGTCTGCTGCAGAGGCATCAGAAAGCGTCCATATGAGGGAAAGGGTTAAGGTTCCTGCAGCAGGCGTCTTTTGAAAATGCTGTTGCAATAGGAGATATTGCTCATACTGAGTTATTTCTTCATTTTTATCAATATTTTCAAATAATTACACTGTCATTTATAGAGATTTTCACAAGTTTGGCTACATGTCTTAAAAGTCGTCTGCTGCAGCAGAGAGAAAAGGTTAACTGAACCCTTTCCCTCATACGACAATTCTGCAGCAGACGACTGAACATATTTTGTCAAAAAAATAGAAAATCTCTATAATTGAATGGATAACCTATGACTAAAAGTGGAAAACATTGTGGCAAATGGAGAAATTGCTTGTTTTGAGCAATTTCTTCTTTAGTCACTATGTTTTCAAAAAGCCATCTGCTACAAAGGCATCAGAAAGCGTCTATATGAGCGAAAGGGTTAACTGTAATCAGTGTGAAAGATATCTTTACCCCTGGTATACAAACTGCATGTTTAAATCTAATATTTCTGTTGGAACGCATGGACTTTTATAACATCTTAAAAATTACAAATGTGATTTGGATATTGTAACACTGTATAGGAATGAAAACATTGAGTTAATCCTTTCCCTCATATATATAATTTCTCCTTTTGCCACAATGTTTTCCACTTTGAGTCATAGGTTATCCATTCAATTATAGAGATTTTCTATGTTTTGACAAAATATGTTTAAAGTCGTCTGCTGTGGGAATTGTTGTATGAGGGAAAGGGTTAAAAGGAGAAATGGCTCATCTTGATTCATTTCTCCTCATCCAATGTTTTCAATAATCATCTGCTGCTCCTCATTCCAAAAGGTTTACAGGAGTCATCTGCTTGCTGCTTGCTGACTGAGACTGGCTCTAAAGGCATTGAACATTCAACCCTCCCTTTCTCACATACAGATGCTCTTGAGGCATGTGCAGCAGATAACTTTTGAAAACATTGCGGCAAAAGGAGAAAATGCTCATAATAAGCAGTTTCTTCTTTTGCCTCAATGTTTTTAACTTTTTTCAATAGTCACAATAACCTCTCCCATTTAGAGATTTTCCCTAATTTTGCCTAGATATTTTCGGAGTTGACTGCTGCCGATTTGTTGCATGTGGGAAAGGATTTATCATTTGACAGTGTATGTAAGAGACACAATGTCCAGACTAGCCAGTGTCCATCCTGTCCGAAACATAATCCAACAGGCCAGTGTGGGACCTTGTGTACCTTGTAAACAACAATAACTTACAACTCTGATGTGAAATAAACACCTTTATTGACCTTTCCATTAACCCTTTCCCACCTACAACAAATCTGCAGCTGATAACTTTGAAAACATTCTGGCAAACATGTGGAAAATCTAGATAAACCTGAATTTAATTTATTAACCCTTTCCCTCATACGACAATTCTGCAGCAGACGACTTTGAACGTATTTTGTCAAAAAATAGAAAATCTCGATAATTGAATGGATAACCTGTGAGGAAAAGTGGAAAACATTGTGGCAAAAGGAGAAATTGCACGTTTTGTGCAATTTCTTCTTTTGTCACTATGTTTTCAAAAAGCCGTCTGCTGCAGAGGCGTCAGAATGCGTCTATATGAGGGAAAGGGTTAAATACAGAATCGTTAAAAATGGTGTACGTTTTTGAAACAGTTTTGCTGCAGCGATATTGACATAAGTAAATCCAAATAGAGTTTAATTGCATTGTGTACAGAATTTACGTGCTTCTTTTTTGGCAATCTTTTTCTTTAGATTAGACTAGATGATACTTTAAAAGACACAAAAAGCTTGGATAAATGTAGAAAGAATGTAATTAATTATAAGAAATCCTCCACTACCAGAGCATGAATATGACAAATAGTCTCTTAACCCTTTCCCTCATACGACAATTCTGCAGCAGACGACTTTGAACATTGAACATATTTTTGTCAAAAAATAGAAAATCTCTAATATTGAATGGATAACCTATGACTAAAAGTGGAAAACATTGTGGTAAAAGAAGAAATTGCTTATTTTGAGCAACTTTTCCTTTTAATGTCACTGTTTTCAAAAAGCTGTTTGCTGCAGAGGTGTCAGAAAGCGTCTATATGAGGGGAAAGGGTTAACTTCCTTGAGTCATTCCATTTGGATGTAAGTTAAAGCTTTTCCCTCTTGCAGACACATTTTGAAGCATCTGCAGCAGACATCTTTTGAAAACATTCTGGCTAAGGTCTATTTGCTCATTATAATCAATTTCTCCTTTTGCTCATTATAAGCAATTTCTCCTTTCGCCATTACAATTTTTACTCAAGTAATCTTTCATTTAGAGCGATTTTGCATATTTGTGACTATTTGTTCAAAGTCGTCTGCTGCAGATTTGATGTATATGGGTAAAAGTTAATTCTTTTCAACAAACAACAAATCTGCAGCAGACTAGTCTGAAAACAATCAGGCAAAAATATGGAAAATATCAATAAATGAACATAAAATATTGAAATAGTGTTTAAAACATGATTCTGGCAAAAGTTGTTTACTAAACAAATGTGAAAATGCCTCTGCATGTTGGAAAAAGGTTAACCCTTTCCCACATACAGACGCTTTCTTATGCCCCAGCAGCAGACGACTTTTGAAAACATTGTGACAAAAGGAGAAATTGGTCATATTGATCAAAATGGTAATTATCAATTTTTAAGATATCCATATTGTGAAAATTAATTGGCCATGTACAAGTAGGTAGATACATGAATCGGTCCATCACACTTGAAAGTAGGTAAGCTCCATACCTACCTGACAGTTCATATAACACGGTCTCAGGCATCAGAAAGCGTCTATATATGGGTTAATAGTTTATATTGATGGACTTATCCTCTGATACTAGTATGAGAAAAAGCTTCATGTGAAATAAAAAAGAAGAAATCAAGATTTTCAATTTTCAATCTAGATTTTCAAGTTTTCGTACATTTTTTATTCTGATGAGTGTGAAAATTCAAATTATTTATCCTAAGTTATTCACATACAAATGTACAGGAAACGTCCTAGAAAACATCTTGGAAAAAATGTGAAGAATCTTCATAAATGAAAGTAAACATGGTAATAATAAAAAGAGTTGAAAATATATTAGCAAAACGCGAAACTGCTCGTTAATGATAAAGAGCAAGGAATCTGCCGTGGTCGAGTGATAAGCTCGGGGATTTGAAACTGGGTGTCCCGGGTTTGATCCCCAGTCATGTTGGAGTGCCCTTGGGCAAGGCACATTTTCTAGCCTAGAACTGGTTTGTTTACCCAGGGATCATGAATAAGTGAACTGTCGCCGTGATATAACTGAAATAATGTTGAAAGCGCCATTAAACCCCAATAAAACAAACAAATAATGAGCAATTTATTCTTTTGCCCCAATGTTTTTTAAGATTTAACTGCGGTAAAACTGCGGTAAAATGTGTAGGCAAGTGGGAAAGGGTTTAATATGTTATAGAAGATACTAATCTAGAGGTATAAACTTACAGAACACAATAGCCTCACAATTCTGTTCTTAGCTGAAGGTCCAAGGTTCAATTCCGATGTTGATCAGAGTCTACCCTTGAGATCTTTCTATCAGTTCAGGTCAGTAGTTTGAGTACTTTGATAGGTATCCAGGAAGCATGAGCTGAATTGTCATGTGAAATATATTACTAACGCTTTATCTGAAAAAATGATGAATTTATTTAAAACATTCTTGGAAAAGGATTGATTCTTTGTTTGCTTGGTGTTTTACGCAACTTTCAACAATGTTTCCATTATATATCATGGCATTTTCCTGGGTAAGTTACCAGTGCTACTGATCCATTTATCCTGACACCAGTAAGTCAAAGTTGAACCAACGACCTCCTGCACCTGAAGCAGACGCTCAAACCACTACACCACCCAGTTGGGGATGGAAAAGGAGAGATGATCCATGATGAGCAATATCTCCGTTTTCCTTTGGCCTTACCCGGAGGACTAGATAAGGGGAGTAAAAAGGTTTTGCTTCACAGATATCTCTGTTTGCAGTCATTTAAACCTATGTTGCGGGTACTCAAAAGAATTGTCTCACTGGGACAATTTTTTTGAGTACCCAAAACATAGGTTTTGGAGGTCAAATAAGAAATTTAGAACATGCAAAACTTTTATCTAGAGCTCTAGCTGCTTTCCAACATACAACAAATTCGCAGAAGAAAACTTCGGAAAATATCTTGAGATGAAAACAATTTAGCAAATAGTAATTTCTGGTTTTTCCACAGTGTTTTCGAAAGTCTTAGTGCTGCAGAGTCGTCTGAACACGTCTTTATTAGGGAAAGGCTCAGCCCTTTCCCACATACAACAAATCCACAGCAGACGACTTCGAAAACATAGTGACAAAAACCTGAAAAATCTCCATACAAGGTAGCTTAATTGTTCAATAAAGTTGAAAACATTGTGGCCACAGGTGAAACTGTTCATGATGAGCAAATTTCACCTTAGGCCACAATGTTTTCAGAAGTCGTCTGCTGCTATTGCGTCAAAATGCGACTGCAGGTGGGAAAGGGTTAATGTTTTAATTCTTATATATACATGTTACTGTTGTTTACTCAGATGATTACACAAGCAGATGCTCTGAACAATAGCATATCAGATAAATAGATCTGAAAATATTTCAGAAAAAGTATTGAACAATGCCATGTTTGTTGCATTAAACCTTTCTCACTTACAACAATTCTGCAGCAGACGACTTAGAACATATTTTGTCAAAAAATAGAAAATCTCTATAACTGAATGGATTACCTATGCCTAAAAGTGGAAAACATTGTGAAAGAAGGAGAAATTGCTTGTTTTGAGCAATTTCTTCTTTTGTCACTATGTTTTCAAAAAGCTGTCTGCTGCAGAGGCGTCAGAAAGCGTCTATATGAGGAAAAGGGTTAACCCTGTGAGATGTAGATTTGTTGTAAGTGAGAAAGCCTTTCTCACTTACAACAAATCTACATCAGATAACTTGGAAGACATATAAGTACAAAAATATGGACCTATGCTTATTGAATAGTTATAAACATTTTGACAATTTCTCAGATTTGCTACTTTGTTTTCAAAAGATGTCCTACACTGCAGATGCATCAAAATGCTCCAGCAAGTGGGAAAGGGTTGAACTTTAAATGTTTGACAGTCATAAGTCCAAACAATGTTACATAATAAATGGTTGTCAATGATTGTTTATGAAACAGCTAGTGGAGAACCAAACAGAGCTCTTGATTTGTCATGTTTTAAACTCCTTATTTGACTTCCGAAACCTATATTGTGGATTCTCAAAAGAATCGTCTCAGTTAGACAATTCTTTTGAGTACCCACAACATAGGTTTAAATGAGTGTTAATGAGTGCTTAGAGAGATATCATGGAAGAAAGAGCTATTCACTCCTCCTTATCTTGTCCTCTGAACAAAATAAAAAGGGGTTGTACTTGATTGTCGTTACACTTACACAGATATCATCCATCAGTAGATATACGACAGGTAGATGTATTTATCACTGCCCAAATCTCAAATGTGTCCCAGCGATACCATTCATTATACGAAACAAAAATATACCAGTTTCACGTGAGAATCACAGTGAACGTATTACAAGTGGATTTTTATCGAATTAAGGTTTTGTATGAGGACAAGTTTTTCACAATTCCATGTTTGATATGTCTAAATGAGGAATATTTGAATGAATAGACCTGGATTTGTGTGTGTTTACTTACGTGTGAAACTGATAAGTGGGTTGATTTGACTGTAAATGGTGTTAAATTGTGTGTCGATTTAGATAGGTTAGGATGTTCTAGAGATTTGTGAATACATTTTTGGGTATGTATTTAATTTACATTTTTATGGTTTTGGATATATATATATTAGAGATTTATGAATAATTTTTAGGGTATGTATTTTATTTACATTTTAATGTTTTTGGATATATATTATAGATTTTATAATGAATAAATTTTGGGGTATGTATTTAATTTACATTCTATATAGTTTTTGGACATATATTAGAGATTTATGAATACATTTTGGGTATGTATTTTATTTACATTCTTATGTTTTTGGATACATTATTTTGAGTTGTGAATTTGAGGTAAATTCATTCTGCTGTATATTTATAGTATCTGCAAGAGTTTCACAGCATTTCGTTCGAAATTAACTTTGTTGGCTGGTAGCAAATACTTGCTACCTGCTATGAAAGTAGGGAGAAAATTCATCTTTCCAGATAGCAGTAGCAAGATACAACAATGGCATAAGCAAGCTTTTACCTTTAATCTAATTCATCTATAGTCTTGAGATTACTTGTTTAACCCTTTCCCTCATATAGACGCTTTCTGATGCCTCTGCAGCAGACGTCTTTTTGAAAACATAGTGACAAAAGAAGAAATTGCACAAAACGTGCACTTTCTCCTTTTGCCACAATGTTTTCCACTTTTTGTCATAGGTTATCCATTCAATTATGGAGATATTCTATGTTTTGTTAAAATATGTTCAAAGTCGTCTGCTGCAGAATTGTCGTATGAGGGAAAGGGTTAAAGTCGATAATTAACATGCATCCACTAAAAAGGTTGGTCACAGAAGTCTGTATTGCCTGGTGTAGTTCTATGTGTAAACCAATCAGCTAAACAATTTGTTTGTTTGAACAAATTGAAGAAAGAGGGTGTAATTAACCTTTCCCTCATATAGACGCTTTCTGACGGCTCTGCAGCAGACGACTTTTTGAAAACATAGTGAGTAAAGAAGAAATTGTTCAAAACGAGCAATTTCTCCTTCTGCCACAATGTTTTCCACTTTTAGTCATAGGTTATCCATTCAATTATAGAGATTTTCCATTTTTTGACAAAATATGTTCAAAGTCGTCTGCTGCAGATTTGTTGTATGTGAGGGAAAGGGTTAAACGCACAGATAGGCACGGCAACATCAAGCAAAAATGATTCTGGTTTTTCAGGTAGCAAGTTTTTGCTACTGACGTTTTGGGTATGTAGCAATTAAGTTCCCAATTTAATTAGCAATTTGCTACTTTCTACTGCTAATTTCGAACCCAGCTGGACCGTCCAGATAAGGAGAATATACAGCTCTTTTTCCAACAATATATTTTTTATCTTCCAACCAAACCCTGTGATGTGGTACTCAAAATAATTGTCTCATGATGATGATTCTTTTGAGTACCCACAACAAAGGGTTAGAGCAACAAATAAGGATTTATGAACATGCAAAACGCCCCTTATCTGAGAGCTTTGCATGATCCGCTATCACAAGCCAACATTAACCCTTCCCCTCATACGACAATTCTGCAGCAGACGACTTTGAACATATGTTGTCAAAAAATAGAAAATCTCTATAATTGAAGGGATAACCTATGACTAAAAGTGTAAAACATTGTGGCAAAAGGAGAAATTGCTTGTTTTGAGCAATTTCTTCTTTTATTGCCATGTTTTCAAAAAGCTGTCTGCTGCAGAGGAGTCAGAAAGTGTCTATATGAGGGAAAGGGTTAATTGGGTTGTTCGCACACATAAACCCTTTCCCACATATTATAAATCTAATCAGCAGACGACTTTGAAGACTTCTAGGCACAAAATTTAGAAAATTGCTATGAATGAATTAACCCTTTACCACATATAGATGCTTTCTGACGTCTCTGCAGCAGACTCCTTTTTGAAAACATTGTGACAAAAGAAGAAATTGCTCATAATGAGCAATTTCTCCTTTTTCCACAATATTTTCAACTCTGTTTTATAGTAAACTTCTTATTTATTGAGATTTTTTTATGTTTTTGTCTATAAGGTTTTGAAGTTGTCTGCTGCAGATTTGTTGTATGTAGGAAAGGGTGAAGTGAAGTTGTGTTATTGAATATAAGTAGAAAACATTGTGGGAAAGCAATAATTTCAAATTGTTTCATCTGCAAATGCATCAAAATGCGGTTCTATAAAATATTGAATTGCTATTAATTGCTATTAATTGCTATTACTATTGTTTGATGATAATGAAGTATCAATGAACATAAAAAATGATCTAACATACTTATCACTCATAATTTATGCCTCGGGTTTATTGTGTCATAAAAATCAATTTTTTGACAGTTTTAGTTCCTTTTTATTATGAAAGTTGAAGTATTGTGCGTCTCTTATTTCATTATACCCCCTTCGAAGAAGAGGGGGTATATAGGAGTCACTGTGTTGGGCTGTCGGTCGGTCGGAAGCAATATTTTGTCTGGCCTATTTCTTACAAACCACTGGGTGGAATTCAATAAAGTTTTACATGAAGCTTCTATACCAAGAGGAGATGTGCATATCCTAAGGTCTTACAATTGCATATTATTTTACAGAGTTATGGCCCTTTTACTTATTACGTTATGGTGTAGGTCAAGGTGCTGTTTTGGGGGTATTTATCATCTTCAGTGATAGCTCTAGTTTTGTTTGCTGAAAAAATGAAACACAGTGCTCTAGATAAGGGGCGTTCTGCATGTTTTAAAATCCTTATTTGGCCATCTAACCCTATGTTGTGGGTACTCAAAAGAATCGTCTCACTGAGACGATTCGTTTGAGTACCCACAACATAAGGTTAGATGGCCAAATAAGGATGATTCTTTTAAGTACCCACAACATATGGTTTGCTATAATAATAAGAGAAAAATTGTGGGAAAAAGAGCTGAATACCCCTCCTTATCTGGACCTCCGCAACATATTTTCTACATAATTATAAATTAAGTTGCCTCTTCAACAAATAAACTTTGATAATGTTGACAACACAGAATTTGTTGATGATACAAGCAATCTTCTTATTGCTTTTCCTCATACGACAATTCTGACGCAGACGACTTTGAACGTCAAAAAGTAGAAATCTCTTTAATTGAATGGATATATAACAATGGATATATAACCTATGACAAAAAGTGGAAAACATTGTGGCAAAAGGAGAAATTGCTTGTTTTGCGCAATATTCTTCTTTTGTCACTATGTTTTTCGCAAAGCCGTCTGCTGCAGAGGCGTCAAAAAGCAGCTATATAAGGGAAAGGGTTAAATAACCTGTACCCACATACAACAAATAATTCTGTAAATAAGAGAATAGCTATTAAATAGAGTTGAAAACAGTGTAGCAAAAGGAGAATTTAAGAACAATTGTTCATCAGAATTGGGACTGAAAAAGGGAAAGTGTTAATGAAAGTAAAATAATTGAATAGAGTAGAAAACATTGTGGCAAAGGAAGAAATTTCTCATTATGACACAATGTTTTCAAAAGTCGTCTGCTGCAGATGCGCCAAGATGCGTCTGCAAGTGGAAAAGGATTAAATGTTTTCTTCTGTGTTTTGCTGTAATGTATAAATTTATTAGTCCCTACCTTAGAATGCAATATTGTAAGCAGACGGCTTTTTGAAAACATAGTGACAAAAAAAAGAAATTGCTTAAAACAAGCAATTTCTCCTTTTTCCACAATTTTTGGTAGCTTTTAGTCATCATAAGTAAAGTTATCCAATCAATTATTTTCCAAATTTTGACAAATTATGTTCAAAGGCGTCTGCTGCAGAATTGTCGTATGAGGGGAAAAAGGGTTAAAAGGTCAGTTATCTAAAATATCTATTTCCCATCAGTTTTAATTGTGTCCTATAACTTTGGGATATAGGGTGAAGGGCCAAACGGCTAAACGTTCAACTTTAGAAGTTTTGAAAAGTAATTATTACATCTCACTAAAATTGAGAGTTTTGGATCACTTCAGTTTTGATTGTTTTGATTGTATCTCAATCAAACTTAGATAGTAGTTAGATATCCATGAGAGCTCGGTTCCTTTCACAAACCAGCCAGATCCGCCCATGCAAGACTGGATTATGGCCCTTGAAATTGTCAAAATTGCTATAATAGAGCTTGTGAACACAATAGAGGATCCATTTATTATCTTATCTTCACCAAACTTAGATAGTAGTTAAATATTGATAAGAGCTCGGTTTCTTTCGAAAAACCAGCCAGATGTGCCCTTGCATGACTAGATTATGGCCCTTGAAATTGTCAAAATTGCTATAATACAGATTGTGAACACAATAGAGCCTCCATTTACTATCCGATCTTCACCAAACTAAAATAGTAGTTAAATATTGATGAGAGCTTGGTTCCTTTCACAAACCAGCCAGATCCGCCTATGCAAGACTGGATTATGGCCCTTGAAATTGTCAAAATTTCTATAATACTGCTTGTGAACACAATAGAGTATCCATCTATAATCTTATCTTCACCAAACTTAGATAGTAGTTAAATATTAATGAGAGCTCGGTTTCTTTCGAAAAACCAGCCAGATGTGCCCTTGCATGACCAGATTATGGCACTTGAAATTGTCAAAATTGCTATAATACAGGTTGTGAACACGAAAGAGCCTCCATTTACTATCCGATCTTCACCAAACTTAGATAGTAGTTAAATATTGATGAGAGCTCGGTTCCTTTCACAAACCAGCCAGATCCGCCCATGTAAAACTGGATTTTGGCCCTTGAAATTGTCAAAATTGCTATAATACAGCTTGTGAACACAATAGAGGCTCCATTTATTATCTGATCTTCACCAAACTTAGATATTAGTTAAATATTGATATTATATACAAGACTTGCTTATTCTTCTTCCCTTTGTTGCCCATACATGCTCTGGATTGAAAATGACTAAAGAACCATGCCAGTAGAGCATAGGCCCTCATGAGGCTCTTGTATTTGCTTTTCCTGCATGCTTTTCTGTGTTTAACCTTTATGAAGCCAATGCTTATACATAACATTCAAACAAGTAAACACACAAGGTTTACTTTCTTACTTTCGTCTAAAATCTGCTTGCTTTAGACCCTTTCCTGACTTGATTAATACTACTTTTCCCACATGCTTGATTGGTTGATCTTTTTCACCACCTTCAACAATTTTTCTGTTGTATCACGGCGTTACCTGGAAAGGTTACTAGTATTACTGGTCCATTTATTCTCACACCAGCCTGTCAGGCCTAATGCTAACCCACCAACCCTGAATGCCATGATGGGCACCCCCGTTGCTATAAATTTTAGCTAAAAAAATGTTGGACTATTATGATACCCTTCTCCAGATACCATTGTCATCTGCTTTGTCACAAAACTTTAACCTTACCTAATAGCTAAAAAGCATTTAACATTTTCAAATGAAACTTGGTACTCGTGTTCCTCGGAATAATACACATGTTTTTATCAAGTCCCATTAATCTTGCTGTAATAATTATTCAGTAACACCCTGTTTTCGACGTAGACAAAAAGCAGACGAGTGTTGTTGTTCGTTTCGCGACACTCTTGTTTAAGTCTTTGGTATGACCCACTGAGTGAGGCGGGGATCTAGCCCACAACCTTTCTAGGTGAGGTGGATACTCTACCACTTCACCACAGAGGCGTTTTTTTTCCACATGCAGATGCATTTGCTGCAGACAAAGGAATCCGCTGTGGTCGAGTGGTTAGCATCGGGGATTTTGAAACCGGGTGTCCCGGGTTCGATCCCCAGTTGCGGCACTATGGTCATGGTGGAGTGCCCTTGGGCAAGGCACATTTTCTAGCCTAGTACTGGTTTGTTTACCCAGGGATCATGAATAATTAAATTTAATTGCACGCTAAATGACCTTAGCTGTCGATGCGCCATAAAACAATATACATTCATTCATTGCTGCAGACAACTGTTGAAACCATTGTTGCAAAAGGATAAATTGTTCATTATTTTCATTTATAGAGATTTTCCAATTTATTGCATAGCAATTATTAGTCGTCTGTAGCATATTTGTTGTTTGTGGATCTTGCATTAAATGACTTAACTTAAATGAAGTTACTTGATACCTTCTAGCATTAAGCAGCGAACAGATTCAGATCAGACAGCTAGAATGTGCTGACTGATCTGGATCTGTTTGCTGGTCACAAATGCCTTATGGTTTGTTTATAAGGGAAGAACGACGTAATATTATACTTTAAATGCAGTAGACATCTTATAACTAGGACTTAATACTAAATGAATGGAATAATCGGTTTTAGGCAATAATTACATCTTATTTCAGCTTAGTAAGGAGCATTTATCTCTTGTCTGTTTTCAATGTCTGACTCACTGTCCAGCTATGTGTGGGAAGTTGACCATAACAAATGATGTCTACATACATGTCGTATATTGAATATTGGCCATTAGCAATGAAAATATCATCTTATTTGCTTAACCCTTTCCCAAATACAGACACCTACAGCAGCCGATTTTTGAAAACATTGTGGCAAAAGAAGAAATTGCTCGTTTTGAGCAATTTCTCCTTTTGCCTCAATATTTTAAACTTTTTCCAGTAATTATACCTATAAACCTTTATGGAGATTTTCCATATTTTATTGCCGAGATGTTTTCAATGTCATCTGCTGCAAATTTGTTGTAAACATGGGAAAGGGTCACAAACCCACTGTCTGATGTGACATTTGTTACTAGGCTATAAATCTTGATATTTAGATAAACCCCTTTCCCACATACAACAAATCTGCAGCAGACGACTTTGAAAACATCTGTTTAGAAATATGGCAGTCCTCTATCCATTGATTAAGAGTTGAAACCTTGTAGGAAAAGGAAAATGTGCTCATTATGAGCAATTTTACCATTTGCCACAATGTTTTCAAAAAGTGTCTGCCACAGCGGTGTCAGAATGTGTCTGTATGAGGGATTGGGTTATATTTGATTTATAGTATGGTTACACATTCTTTAATTAAACATAATTTATTATGATTGATTGTTTGATGTTTTTACGCTGCTTTCAACATTTTTTGTCTCGCTGCGACGAAGTTGCGAAAGCAAGACTAAGGTGTTCCTTTTCTGGCGACGGCGACAACGTCAATTATTTGCAATTAGCTCAATGTTAAAGTTACGTTTTTTTAGCTCACCTGAGCTTTGCTCAAGGTGAGTTATTATGATCGCCTTTTATCCGGCGTCCGGCGTGTGCCGTCCGTCGTCCGGCGTGCGTCAACTTCTTCTTCTCAGTAACCAGTGGGTCAATATGGATGAAACTTCACAGAAAGAATCCTCTGAATGACCTCACCAGATTTCCTTCAAATTTTTGGGATCCGTGCAGATTTTTGGTTTCTATGGTAACGAAATGAAAAAAACTTCAAAATTCTTCTTCTCCCAAACTGGTTGGCAGATTTTCAAATAACTTTGTAGAAATGTTCCTTGGATGACCTTCTATCAGATTCCTTCAAGCCATGTTGATTGGTCGAAAAACATGGCCGCCAGGGGGGGCGGGGCTATTTTGCATTATATGGCTATAGTGAAAACTTAAAAAATCTTCTCCTCCAAAAGTGTTAGGCCGATTTTCAAATAATGAAATGTTCCTAGGGTGACCTTCTATCAGATTCCTTCAAGCCAAGTTGATTGGTCGGAAACTATATATAGCTAAAGTGAAAAAAAATATAAAAATCAGGTGAGTGATCCAGGGCCATCATGGCCCTCTTGTTTTAACTTTTCTGAATAATTACTGGTTATAGGGCTTTCATATTTGGAATATAGTTTACAATTGTGTTTTTAGCTCAATGTTAAAGTTTTTTTTTTTTTACTTTTTGTTTTTTACACTTGCATTGATAGTCAAAGCTGGGGACAGTGAGACATTTAATTACGCGTAATTCTTGTTTCAGTTAATTTAATATCATAGCATTTCCTAGGTAATTAAGTTAATAACCAGTACTACTGGTACATTAAACCTGACACCAGTCAGTCAGTCGTATTGCTAATCCCGCAATCCTGAGTGCCAAGGAGCACAGCCATCACTACCACTTTTAAAGTATTTTGGTGTTGACCTGGCCGGGGATCGGTTACCTGCGACTTCCCACACCGAGGCAGATTCTCTACAATTACACCACCTGAAGGCCGTCAAACATATTACGAGTAGAAACAATAGTGGGAAATTACTAATCATTATATAATTATGAAGTGATGGCTTGTTTCCCTCCACAATGTTTTACTTTATCAGATCGGGTGTGCTACATTTCTGAAAACAATTTCTGCTCATGTAATTACTTTATTCTTGTTTAAGGTTTGAAAACCTAATAAGAGCAGTATCTTCTTTTGCCCAAATGTTTTCAAAATAAAGGGTTACATTGTTGATTGACCCAACTTCTTTTTGGTGAAAGTTGAATCAATGTTGGAGGTCAACTATCTAATGGCCTAAGGGGATGATGATGTATTATTTGTTTTCGTGACTTTTTATTTTTCATTCATTTAAACCCTTTCCCTCACATAGACGCTCTCTGACGCCTCTGCAGCAGATGGCTTTTTGAAAACATTGTGACAAAAGAAGAAATTGCTCAAAACGAGCAATTTCTACTTTTGACACAATGTTTTCCACTTTTAGTCATAGCTTATAGGTTATCCATTCAATTATAAAGATTTTCTATTTTTTGACAAAATATGTTCAAAGTTGTCTGTTGCAGAATTGTCGTATGAGGGAAAGGGTTAACCCTTTCCCACATACAACAAATCCGCAGCAGACAACTCTGAAAATATCATGACAAACATATTGAAATTTTCTAGAAATATGATGAATATATAAATAGAGTTGTGTAAACAGTGTGACAAAAAGTGAAATTGCTCATAATGAGAACGGTTTCTCCTTTTGCCACAATGCTTACAAAAGACGTCTGCTTCCATAATTTGTCAGAATAAGTCAGGCGGGAAAGGGTGAAATTAACACTCTGTCAACTCCATCTAATTCACTTGTTACTTGCTACTGGTGAAAAATCTTTGATGACAAAAGTTATGAATAGTAATAAATATTTCACCCTTTCCCACCTGCAGACACATTTTGACGCAATAGCAGCAGACGACGTTTGAACACATTGTGACCAAAGGTGAAATTGCTCATGATGAGCAATTTCACCTTTGGCCATAATGTTTTCAACTTTATTTAACAATTAAGCTATCGATTTTTATTGAGATTTTTCAGGTTTTTGTCACTTTTGTTTTCAACGTCGTCTGCTGCAGAATTGTTGTATGTGGATAAGGGTTAAGACAAATTACTGAAAGGGACTATAATGTTACTCAGAGCAAATTCAAATAACTATATGTATTGAACATAGGGCAGATGTCAGGATGAGCAATTTTACAGGATTAGTCGTTGTGTTTGCTCCAGGGGCCGTATTTTCATTCAAACCTAAACAATCATTATATGTCAGTATGTTGTGTTGTCAAATTTCGACACATGCTGCTTCCTCAACCTGACATAATGGCATTTTAGCCCTTTCCCTGAGGAAGTTAAAAATCAAGGCCTCTGCAGCAGACGACTTTTTAAATGATTGTTAGAAAATTAGAAATTGCTCCTAATGAACATTTTCTACCATTTCCCACAATGTTGTAAAACTCTGTATTAATTTAACCCTTTCCCTCATAAAGACGCTTTGTGTCATCTCTGCAGTAGACGACTTTTGAAAACATCGTGGCAAAAGGCGAAATTGCTCGATGATGAGCAATTTCTCCATTTGCCACAATGTTTTCAACTTTTTTAGGCAATTATAACTTCATTTACAGATATTTTCTGTATTTATGCCTAAGTGTTTTCAAAGTCATCTGCTGCAGACTTGCTGTATGTGGGAAAGGGTTAACCCTTTTCCACTCTCAGTTGTGTTTGGATGCATCTGCAGCAGACAATTTTTGAAAGTATACTGCATATATACATATATCTAAAAGCATCAACTGTTATATTTTGAGTGTCACTACCTTTACCCTTTCCTCCATGCAAGCAAATCTGAAGGAGATGACTTTCCAAAACATTGTGGCAAAAGGAGAAATTGCTCGTAATCAGGAAATTTATTTTGCCATAATTTATTCAATGCTATTCAAATATTAAAATAGTTTTATCAAATTCTCGATTCAAATATCAAACTTTTATTTAAAAATTGATTTTTTTATTTTGAAGTTTTCAAAGATGTATCTTGCAGATTTGTTGTATGTGGGAAACGGGTTAAGCCGACAACTTTGTTAGAGGTAGTGTAATGCGATAATGAAAGGTACATAGAGAATGATTTGAGTAATTTAGGGAAGATTAAAACATTTTATGCGTGGTCATTCTAGTTGAAAAAGGAAATCTAGTGATTATGGGATTAAGTTTGATGATGCTGAACTTAACTCTTTCCCTCATATAGACGCTTTCTGACGCCTCTGCAGCAGTTGGCTTTTTGAAAACATAGTGACAAAAGAAGAAATTGCACAAAATGTGCAATTTCTCCTTTTGCCACAATGTTTTCCACTTTTAGTCATAGGTTATCCACTCAATTATAGAGATTTTCTATTTTTTTACAGAATATGTTTAAAGTCGTCTGCTGCAGAATTGTCGTATGAGGGAAAGGGTTAAGCTGTAGTTTTGTCTAGACCATCAATGTATGTTGGATGTTGTATGTGTGAACTAAAGGTTTAAAAGAGTTCAAAATATTGTGGCAAAAGGAGACATCCCTCATTATAATGAATTTCTGGTTTTGTCACAATGTTTAGTAAGTCATCTGCTGCAGATGCATCTGATAGCGTATGCAAATGGCAGTATTGTTTGAATCACACAAGGAAGGAAAAGTCTGGCTCACAGATTGAACACTGTCTTAACCCTGACCATCATACAACAATTATGCAGCAGATGACTTTAAACATATTTTGTCAAAAAATAGAAATTCTCTATAATTGAATGGTTTACCAATAATGACTAAAAGTGGAAAATATTGTGGCAAAAGAAGAAATTGCTCGTTTTGAACAATTTCTTCTTTTGTCACTATGTTTCCTAAAAGCCGTCTGCTGCAGGGTTGTCAGAAAGCGTCTATATGAGGGAAACGGTCAAGCCTCATAAGCAATTTCACATTTGACCACAATGTTTTCAAAAGTCGTCTGCTGCTATTGCGTCAAAATGTTTTGTCTGTAAGTGGGAAAGGGTTAACACAACTAATGAGTATATAAGTTATTTTATATAATGAGATTGGATTTAATCTTCATCAACTAGATAACAATCACTGAAATTTGATGTTGAAAGTAATTAGGAAATGACTGAATGTAAATGTTGTAATTTAAATTGATTGAAGGGATAGATAATCCAATTAATTACCAATTATAACCATTCCTATCAAAATGAACCGCCTCGTTAGTTCAGTGGTAGAGTGCCCACCTTGGGTGCAAGAGGTTGCGGGTTCGATCCGTAGTCGGGTCATATCAAAAGACTTAAAAATAACGGTAGTAATGGCTGCCCTCTTTGGTGCTCAGGGTTGCGGGGTTAGCATTACGACTGACTGGCTAGTGTCGGCATAAATGGAGCAGTTTTAAAAAATACTGGTAACTTACCCAGGAAATGCCGTGATATAACTGAAAAATTGTGAAAGCTGCATAAAACACCAAACAATCAATCATTCAAAATGCATTCATTACAGTTGCATAGTTAAAAGTGTTATAAAATTATTGCACATATTTAATTAATTGACTTCAGTTTTATTAGTAAATAGTACAATCTTTAATTGTCAATTAACTTTGAGATTACTTTCCAAATTCTGTATAACTTTATGTAACAATTAGCATCTGAAGAAAACATGAACAGTGAGAAAATAATTTGGTATTTTTTACAGAGAAGAAAACCTTTTGTAAAAAAAAAAAATGTATCCGCAACTTCTCTATAAGATTTTCAAGCATTGTTTGCTAAATACCGGCATCACCACCTGGTAATGTCAGTGAATGTTTTGAATGAATCAATGGGTTGAAACAGTTTAAACTGTTCTCAAGTACAGAAATATGCAGCAGACTACTTTGGAAATGCGTAGGCAAACATACGGAACATCTCTATAAATAGGAATGTAATCATTAAATAGTGTTGAAAACATTGCAGAAAAGGTCGACCAAGTTGCTTGCTTTAATGAGCAATTTATCCTATTGCCAAAATGTTTTCAAAAGTCGGCTGCTGCAAACGCATAGATATGTGGGTTAACCCTTTTCCCACATACAACAAATCTGCAGCAGGCAACTTTGAAAACATAACGATAAAAACCGGAAAATCTCCATAAAAGATAGCTGAATTGTTAAATAAAGTTGAATACATTGTGGCCACAATGTTTTCAAAAGTCGTCTGCTGCTAGCGCTTGGAAATGCGTCTGCAGGTGGGAAAACTGTTCAATGATACGATAGGTGCATCTTTATTTTCAATGATACAGACAGATTTGCATGACACCTTTGAAGCAGAAATTTTTTTAAAACATTATTCAAAAACGATTATTGGCTCATATGATCATTTAAATTCTTTGTTTCTAGCAATTTTTTCAATGCTGTATCATATGATTAACCCTTTCCCTCATACGACAATTCTGCAGCAGACGACTTTGAACGTATTTTGTCAACAAATAGAAATTCTCCATAACTAAAAGGATAACCTATGACAAAAAGTGGAAAACATTGTGGCAAAAGGAGAAATTGCACGTTTTGTGCAATTTCTTCTTTTGTCACTATGTTTTCAAAAAGCTGTCTGCTGCAGAGGCGTCAGAAAGCTTCTATATGAGGGAAAGGGATAAAAGCAGATGACCTAAAACATATCTTATCAGCTAAACTTCCCTGTCACAGTCAATGATACATGACTTTTGTAAAGATTGAATCAGAAAACTGGATTTCAAATTTAGATATATGATGGTGATAACTATCTGATGTCTATATCTTGAGTGGGCTTACTACCTGTTTATTGAAAATATATCCATATAAATATACACATTTTACCCCTTTTTAACCCTTTCCCTCATATAGACGCTTTCTGATGCCTCTGTAGCAGACGGCTTTTTGAAAACATAGTGACAACTTACTACTCTTGATAAATGCTACCTCAATATCGGATACACAATCAGATCTGGCATTGAGCGTATGAGAATAACCCAAACGTCGACACTCTGTCACAAAATTCAAACCCAAGATTTTCAGACTATGAGGCTTAACCCTTTCCCTCATATAGATGCTTTCTGACGCCTCTGCAGTAGACGGCTTTTTGAAAACATAGTGACAAAAGAAGAAATTGCACAAAACGTGCAATTTCTCCTATTGCCACAATGTTTTCCACTTTTTGTCATAGGTTATCCATTCAATTATGGAGATATCCTATGTTTTGACAAAATACGTTCAAAGCTGTCTGCTGCAGAATTCATGTATGAGTGAAAGGGTTAAGCAATAATAATGTATTTGGCACATCTGCAGCTGAAGACTTTTGAAAACTGTGATGATAGTGGCAAAATGTAAATGGTTGCTCACCATGTCGAGCAATTTCTCTATTTACCATTATAATTTCAACTCGGTTCAATAATCTTGCTTTCATTTATAGAGATTTTCCATGATTTTGCCAAGTTGTTTTTGAAACGATATCTGCTCCAGATTTCTATGTTGGTAAAGGTTTTTGTCCTTTCCTAATGCAGATACATTTGCGGACATTATTCGCAGAAGATGACTTTTGAAAACATTTCATTAAGAGGAGAAATTTTGAGCTATTTCTCTTTTTGTCACAATGTTTTCAGAGGTAATCTGCAGCAGTTCTGTCAAAATACATCTGCATTTGGAAAAAAGGCCTAGTTAAAAACGACGACTTTTTTGAATATCTACAATGTAGGGTGATATAGTAGAAGGGCAGTTATTATACCCCCCGGCAAACAAAGTTTGGGGGGGTATATAGGAATCACCCTGTCTGTCCGTCTGTCCGTCTGTCTGTCTGTCTGTCTGTCTGTCTGTCTGTCTGTCTGTCTGTCTGTCTGTCCGTATGTCCACATTTCTTGTAAGCACTACTCCTCCTAAACGGCTCAATGGATTTGGTTCAAACTTTACATGAAGGTTACACATCATATGTAGATATGCATGAAGGAAGATCACACGCCTCGGACTCTTCCAAGGGGAGATAATTTAACTTAGAGGTTATCTGCGAGGGACTCCTGTGCACATACCTCCACATTTCTTGTAAGCACTACTCCTCCTAAACGGCTCAATGGATTTGGTTCAAACTTTACATGAAGGTTACACATCATATGTAGATATGCATGAAGGAAGATCACACGCCTCGGACTCTTCCAAGGGGAGATAATTATGTCTCCTCCCTCCGGAGGAGACATATTGCTTTTGCCTGCGCCGTCTGTCTGTCTGTCCGTCTGTCTGTCTGTCTGTCAGGGCGTCCACATTTCTTGTCCGGCCTTTATCTCACAACCCCTTGGCCACATTTCTATGAAACTTCACAGGAGTCATTGGTACAACGTCTAGTTGCGCATATTACGAGGGCGTTTAATTTGACCTACTTTTGGATGAGTTATTGCCCTTTCTTAAAATTGCCATTTCATTCTTGTCCGGCCTTCATCTCACAACCCCTTTGCCACATTTCTATGAAACTTCACAGGAGTCATCGGTACAACGTCTAGTTGCGCATATTACGAGGGCGTTTAATTTGACCTACTTTTGGATGAGTTATTGCCCTTTTTTAGATCACCTAGAGCCAAAGGCTCAAGGTGAGCTATTCTGATCACTTTTTGTCCGTCTTACGTCGTCCGTCGTCGTCCGTCGTCCGTCGTTAACATTTAGATCATCTCCTCCTTAACCACTTGACCAATTTCAACCAAACTTCACAGGAATGTTCCTTTGGTGAACCTCTTTAAAAATTGTTCAAAGATTTAAATTCCATCGAGAACTTTGGTTGCCGCGGCAACAGAAAAGGGGAAAATTGCCAAATCTTAAAAAATCTTCTTGTCCAAAAGTACTGGCCCGATTTAAAAATTATTTTGCACAAATGTTCCTTGGGGTACCCTCTACCAAGATTGTTCAAATATTTCCGATCCGTTGAAAAACATGGCCGCCAGGGGGCGGAGCTTATTTTCCTTATATGTGCATTGTTAAAACTTTAAAAATCTTCTTGTCCAGAAGTACTGGCCCGATTTGACAATTATTTTGCACAAATGTACATTGGGGCACCCTTTACCAAGATTGTTCAAAAATTTCCGATCGGTTGAAAAACATGGCCGCCAGGGGGCGGAGCCTGTTTTCCTTATATGTGCATTGTTAAAATTTTAAAAATCTTCTTGTCAAAAAGTACTGGCCCGATTTGAAAATTGTTTTGCACAAATGTTCCTTGGGGCACCCTTTACGAAGATTGTTCAAATATTTCCGATCCGTTGAAAAACATGGCCGCCAGGGCGTGGAACTTGTTTTCCTTATATGTGCATTGTTAAAACTTAAAAAATCTTCTTGTCCAAAAGTACTGGCCCGATTTGAAAATTATTTTCCACAAATGTTGATTGGGGCACCCTTTACCAAGATTGTTCAAATATTTCCGATCGATTGAAAAACATGGCCGCCAGGGGGTGGAGCCTGTTTTCCTTATATGTGCATTGTTAAAATTTTAAAAATCTTCTTGTCAAAAAGTACTGGCCCAATTTGAAAATTATTTTGCACAAATGTTCCTTGGGGCACCCTTTACCAAGATTGTTCAAATATTCCCGATCCGTTGAAAAACATGGCCGCCAGGGCGCGGAGCTTGTTTTCCTTATACGTGCATTGTTAAAACTTAAAAAAACTTCTTGTCCAAAAGTACTGGCCCGATTTGAAAATTATTTTCCACAAATGTTCATTGGGGCACCCTTTACCTAGATTGTTCAAATATTTCCGATCGGTTGAAAAACATGGCCGCCAGGGGGCGGAGCCTGTTTTCCTTATATGTGCATTGTTAAAATTTTAAAAATCTTCTTGACCAAAAGTACTGGCCCGATTTGAAAATTATTTTGCACAAATGTTCCTTGGGGCACCCTTTACCAAGATTGTTCAAATATTTCCGATCCGTTGAAAAACATGGCCGCCAGGGGGCGAAGCTTGTTTTCCTTCTACGTGCATTGTTAAAACTTAAAAAATCTTCTTGTCCAAAAGTACTTGCCCGATTTGAAAATTATTTTCCACAAATGTTCATTGGGGCACCCTTTACCAAGATTGTTCAAATATTTCCGATCGGTTGAAAAACATGGCCGCCAGGGGGCGGAGCCTGTTTTCCTTATATGTGCATTGTTAAAATTTTAAAAATCTTCTTGACCAAAAGTACTGGCCCGATTTGAAAATTATTTTGCACAAATGTTCCTTGGGGCACCCTTTACCAAGATTGTTCAAATATTTCCGATCGGTTGAAAAACATGGCCGCCAGGGTTGCTGCAGCATCAGAAAGGGGGCAAAATGTCCAAGCTTTAAAAGTTCTTGTCTGATATTAAGGAAATTGAATATAAATCCTACTTCAGTGATCCTCTACATTTAATTTGTTCAAGCTGTTTTGATTAGTTACAAAATCATAGCAACCTCGCGTCATCACAAAAGGGGTAAATTGAACTTTTAGCTACAAATGACAACTCCTACCATTCCACTTGACCAATTTCAATGTTACTTCACAGGAATGTTCCTTTGATGGTCCTCTTTCAAAATTGTTCAAATACTTGCATTCTGTGTAGAACCTTTGTTGCTGCAGCATCAGAAATTGAGAAAGCTCTTGTTAGATTTCAAGATAAAAATGGACTATTTCCACTCCTTGCAGTTTCATTTGAACTCCTGATCAAATTTTCACAGATATTTGCAGTTAAATATTTGCTTCTAATTAACTATCATTCAGGTGATCGATTTTAGGGCCATCTTGGCCCTCTTGTTTAAAATTGCCATTTCATTCTTGTCCGGTCTTCATCTCACAACCCCTTTGCCACATTTCTATGAAACTTAACAGGAGTCATCGGTACAACGTCTAGCTGCGCATATTACGAGGGCGTTTAATTTGACCTACTTTTGGATGAGTTATTGCCCTTTCTTAAAATTGCCATTTCATTCTTGTCCGGCCTTCATCTCACAACCCCTTTGCCACATTTCTATGAAACTTCACAGGAGTCATCGGTACAACGTCTAGTTGTGCATATTACGAGGGCGTTTAATTTGACCTACTTTTGGATGAGTTATTGCCCTTTTTTTAAAATTGCCATTTCATTCTTGTCCAGGGCGTCCACATTTCTTGTCCGGACTTTATCTCACAACCCCTTGGCCACATTTCTATGAAACTTCACAGGAGTCATCGGTACAACGTCTAGTTGCGCATATTACGAGGGCGTTTAATTTGACCTACTTTTGGATGAGTTATTGCCCTTTCTTAAAATTGCCATTTCATTCTTGTCCGGCCTTCATCTCACAACCCCTTTGCCACATTTCTATGAAACTTCACAGGAGTCATCGGTACAACGTCTAGTTGTGCATATTACGAGGGCGTTTAATTTGACCTACTTTTGGATGAGTTATTGCCCTTTTTTTAAAATTGCCATTTCATTCTTGTCCAGGGCGTCCACATTTCTTGTCCGGACTTTATCTCACAACCCCTTGGCCACATTTCTATGAAACTTCACAGGAGTCATCGGTACAACGTCTAGTTGCGCATATTACGAGGGCGTTTAATTTGACCTACTTTTGGATGAGTTATTGCCCTTTCTTAAAATTGCCATTTCATTCTTGTCCGGCCTTCATCTCACAACCCCTTTGCCACATTTCTATGAAACTTCACAGGAGTCATCGGTACAACGTCTAGTTGCGCATATTACGAGGGCGTTTAATTTGACCTACTTTTGGATGAGTTATTGCCCTTTTTTTAAAATTGCCATTTCATTCTTGTCCGGTCTTCATCTCACAACCCCTTTGCCACATTTCTATGAAACTTAACAGGAGTCATCGGTACAACGTCTAGCTGCGCATATTACGAGGGCGTTTAATTTGACCTACTTTTGGATGAGTTATTGCCCTTTTTTTAAAATTGCCATTTCATTCTTGTCCGGCCTTCATCTCACAACCCCTTTGCCACATTTTTATGAAACTTCACAGGAGTCATCGGTACAACGTCTAGTTGCGCATATTACTAGGGCGTTTAATTTGACCTACTTTTGGTTGAGTTATTGCCCTTTTTTTAAAATTGCCATTTCATTCTTGTCCCCGGCCTTCATCTCACAACCCCTTTGCCACATTTCTATGAAACTTCACAGGAGTCATCGGTACAATGTGTTGTTGCGCATATTACGAGGGCGTTTAATTTGACCTACTTTTGGATGAGTTGTTGCCCTTTTTATACCCCCCGGCAAACAAAGTTTGGGGGGGTATATAGGAATCACCCTGTCTGTCCGTCTGTCTGTCCGTCTGTCTGTCCGTCTGTCTGTCCGTCTGTCTGTCTGTCTGTCTGTCCGTATGTCCACATTTCTTGTAAGCACTACTCCTCCTAAACGGCTCAATGGATTTGGTTCAAACTTTACATGAAGGTTACACATCATATGTAGATATGCATGAAGGAAGATCACACGCCTCGGACTCTTCCAAGGGGAGATAATTTAACTTAGAGGTTATCTGCGAGGGACTCCTGTGCACATACCTCCACATTTCTTGTAAGCACTACTCCTCCTAAACGGCTCAATGGATTTGGTTCAAACTTTACATGAAGGTTACACATCATATGTAGATATGCATGAAGGAAGATCATATGCCTCGGATTCTTCCAAGGGCAGATAATTCAACTTAGAGGTTACCTGCGAGGGACTCCTGTGCACATACCTCCACATTTCTTGTAAGCACTACTCCTCCTAAACGGCTCAATGGATTTGGGTCAAACTTTACATGAAGGTTACACATCATATGTAGATATGCATAAAGGAAGATCATATGCCTCGGATTCTTCCAAGGGCAGATAATTCAACTTAGAGGTTACCTGCGAGGGACTCCTGTGCACATACCTCCACATTTCTTGTAAGCACTACTCCTCCTAAACGTCTCAATGGATTTGGTTCAAACTTTACATGAAGGTTACACATCATATGTAGATATGCATGAAGGAAGATTATACGCCTCGGATTCTTCCAAGGGCAGATAATTTAACTTAGAGGTTACCTGCGAGGGACTCCTGTGCACATACCTCCACATTTCTTGTAAGCACTACTCCTCCTAAACGGCTCAATGGATTTGGTTCAAACTTTACATGAAGGTTACACATCATATGTAGATATGCATGAAGGAAGATCATACGCCTCGGATTCTTCCTAGGGCAGATAATTCAACTTAGAGGTTACCTGCGAGGGACTCCTGTGCACATACCTCCACATCTCTTGTAAGCACTACTCCTCCTAAATGGCTCAATGGATTTGGGTCAAACTTTACATGAAGGTTACACATCATATGTAGATATGCATGAAGGAAGATCATATGTATCGGATTCTTCCAAGGGCAGATAATTCAACTTAGAGGTTACCTGCGAGGGACTCCTGTGCACATACCTCCACATTTCTTGTAAGCACTACTCCTCCTAAACGGCTCAATGGATTTGGTTCAAACTTTACATGAAGGTTACACATCATATGTAGATATGCATGAAGGAAGATCACACGCCTCGGACTCTTCCAAGGGGAGATAATTTAACTTAGAGGTTATCTGCAAGGGACTCCTGTGCACATACCTCCACATTTCTTGTAAGCACTACTCCTCCTAAACGGCTCAATGGATTTGGTTCAAATTTTACATGAAGGTTACACATCATATGTAGATATGCATGAAGGAAGATCATACGCCTCGGACTCTTCCAAGGGGAGATAATTCAACTTAGAGGTTATCTGCGAGGGACTCCTGTGCACATACCTCCACATTTCTTGTAAGCACTACTCCTCCTAAACGCCTCAATGGATTTGGTTCAAACTTTACATGAAGGTTACACATCATATGTAGATATGCATGAAGGAAGATCACACGCCTCGGACTCTTCCAAGGGGAGATAATTTAACTTAGAGGTTATCTGCGAGGGACTCCTGTGCACATACCTCCACATTTCTTGTAAGCACTACTCCTCCTAAACGGCTCAATGGATTTGGTTCAAATTTTACATGAAGGTTACACATCATATGTAGATATGCATGAAGGAAGATCATACGCCTCGGACTCTTCCAAGGGGAGATAATTCAACTTAGAGGTTATCTGCGAGGGACTCCTGTGCACATACCTCCACATTTCTTGTAAGCACTACTCCTCCTAAACGGCTCAATGGATTTGGTTCAAACTTTACATGAAGGTTACACATCATATGTAGATATGCATGAAGGAAGATCACACGCCTCGGACTCTTCCAAGGGGAGATAATTTAACTAAGAGGTTATCTGCGAGGGACTCCTGTGCACATACCTCCACATTTCTTGTAAGCACTACTCCTCCTAAACGGCTCAATGGATTTGGTTCAAACTTTACATGAAGGTTACACATCATATGTAGATATGCATGAAGGAAGATCACACGCCTCGGACTCTTCCAAGGGGAGATAATTTAACTTAGAGGTTATCTGCGAGGGACTCCTGTGCACATACCTCCACATTTCTTGTAAGCACTACTCCTCCTAAACGGCTCAATGGATTTGGTTCAAATTTTACATGAAGGTTACACATCATATGTAGATATGCATGAAGGAAGATCATACGCCTCAGACTCTTCCAAGGGGAGATAATTCAACTTAGAGGTTATCTGCGAGGGACTCCTGTGCACATACCTCCACATTTCTTGTAAGCACTACTCCTCCTAAACGGCTCAATGGATTTGGTTCAAACTTTACATGAAGGTTACACATCATATGTAGATATGCATGAAGGAAGATCACACGCCTCGGACTCTTCCAAGGGGAGATAATTTAACTTAGAGGTTATCTGCGAGGGACTCCTGTGCACATACCTCCACATTTCTTGTAAGCACTACTCCTCCTAAACGGCTCAATGGATTTGGTTCAAACTTTACATGAAGGTTACACATCATATGTAGATATGCATGAAGGAAGATCACACGCCTCGGACTCTTCCAAGGGGAGCGGGGGGTATTCTTCAGTGAGCTTTGCTCACAGTATTTCTAGTTTTAAATTGCCATTTCATTCTTGTCCGGCCTTCATCTCACAACCCCTTGGCCACATTTCTATGAAACTTCACAGGAGTCATCGGTACAACGTCTAGTTGCGCATATTACGAGGGCGTTTAATTTGACCTAATTTTGGTTGAGTTATTGCCCTTTATTTAAAATTGCCATTTCATTCTTGTCCGGCCTTCATCTCACAACCCCTTTGCCACATTACTATGAAACTTCACAGGAGTCATCGGTACAATGTCTTGTTGCGCATATTACGAGGGCGTTTAATTTGACCTACTTTTGGATGACTTATTGCCCTTTTTTAAAATAAATCACTAACTGACAAAATACAGTCAGCCAGACAAATACCCCTTGGGGGAGACATATGTTTTTCCCAAAAACAACCTCTAGTTTAACTTAGAGGTTATCTGCGAGGGACTCCTGTGCACATACCTCCACATTTCTTGTAAGCACTACTCCTCCTAAACGGCTCAATGGATTTGGTTCAAATTTTACATGAAGGTTACACATCATATGTAGATATGCATGACGGAAGATCATACACCTCGGATTCTTCCAAGGGCAGATAATTCAACTTAGAGGTTACCTGCGAGGGACTCTTGTGCACATACCTCCACATTTCTTGTAAGCACTACTCCTCCTAAACGGCTCCATGGATTTGGTTCAAACTTTACATGAAGGTTACACATCATATGTAGATATGCATGAAGGAAGATCATACGCCTCGGATTTTTCCAAGGGCAGATAATTCAACTTAGAGGTTACCTGCGAGGGACTCCTGTGCACATACCATTCACATTTCTTGTAAGCACTACTCCTCCTAAACGGCTCCATGGATTTGGTTCAAACTTTACATGAAGGTTACACATCATATGTAGATATGCATGAAGGAAGATCACACGCCTCGGACTCTTCCAAGGGGAGATAATTTAACTTAGAGGTTATCTGCGAGGGACTCCTGTGCACATACCTCCACATTTCTTGTAAGCATTACTCCTCCTAAACGGCTCAATGGATTTGGTTCAAATTTTACATGAAGGTTACACATCATATGTAGATATGCATGACGGAAGATCATACACCTCAGATTCTTCCAAGGGCAGATAATTCAACTTAGAGGTAACCTGCGAGGGACTCCTGTGCACATACCTCCACATTTCTTGTAAGCACTACTCCTCCTAAACGGCTCAATGGATTTGGTTCAAACTTTACATGAAGGTTACACATCATATGTAGATATGCATGAAGGAAGATCATACGCCTCGGATTCTTCCAAGGGCAGATAATTCAACTTAGAGGTTACCTGCGAGGGACTCTTGTGCACATACCTCCACATTTCTTGTAAGCACTACTCCTCCTAAACGGCTCCATGGATTTGGTTCAAACTTTACATGAAGGTTACACATCATATGTAGATATGCATGAAGGAAGATCATACGCCTCGGATTTTTCCAAGGGCAGATAATTCAACTTAGAGGTTACCTGCGAGGGACTCCTGTGCACATACCATTCACATTTCTTGTAAGCACTACTCCTCCTAAACGGCTCAATGGATTTGATTCAAACAGTATATGAAGGCTACACATTATATGTACATATGCATGAAGGAAGATTTTTCTCCTCAGATTCTTCCAAGGGAAGATAAGCAAAGTAGAAACTTTACCATTGTATCTGATGCTTTGGGAGGGGAGCGGGGGGTATTCTTCAGTGAGCTTTGCTCACAGTATTTCTAGTTATAATAGAAAACTTCTTCTTCTAAGTAACTGACCTTTTCCCCCGAAATCAATACTACATCTTTATAATCAAGCTAATTTTCTGTGTTTCAGTTGGAGACAAAAACCATCGAAAGCTTTGACATAAATGAACATGACCTCGAAGAAACTCAAACAGACGAAAGGGACCTGACATCAAACGATGGGAACCATTTCACAGACATTCCAAACCAGGCTAACAGTGCTTTAGAAGATAGAAATAGCCATAGCAACAGAAAAGCCTGTCTTGTTAGTTCAAATAAAGAAATATCAAGTTTTGATTGTTATAACCAAGGTGATGATGAACGTCATAAATGTACAAATTGTCTTATCTGGAAAACAGATAAATGGCCATTGGCAACCAAAGATGGCATCGTGGTAAATTTGGTAGATTTGTCTTATATATCTGATTCCATCAGATTTGTTCCTGGTGATATTTACTGTTATGTGAAGCAGACGGAATCTGGTCAAGTTGCATTATGGGTGAAATACTATTCACATGACAAGGTAGTAGATCATTGTGTTTTGGAATCTTCATTTGGAAAGATATTCACCATGGATTGGTTGGAAGAGTTCCCCATGGAGTCGACGGGGGATATCGGCAAGTCATTGAATTGCTGTCTTGTGACACTTGAAGACAGCATTGAAAAGTTACGATGGCAGGATATAGTGCCAAATACGGGACAGAAAAACAGAGGAAAAGTGAGATTAAAACAGTCACAAATGAATACATCAGGATTTCATTCACATACAAGTGTTCGAAATGCGAAAAGTTTGAAAGATTTACAAAATTCCTGTGTTAAGTGTGATAGGTTATCAGAGAGTACAGGGAATCTAAGTGGAAACAAGGGAAATAACTCTTTTGGACTTACTGGACAGAGGAGTGTATCTCTTAGTCAAGGTAAGGCAGAATTTGTTTTAACTTTATATATTTGATTTGATGATTTACCAGAGCTGAAAACACCATGGCAAAAGTCATTTGTTTCGAACGCTTCAAAATGTTCCTGCAAAAATTGAAAGCGTTTAAGACAATTCTCCCATATGATTGGATTTCCCACATACAAACATACCGCAGCAGATGACTTTGAAATCATCTACAATGTTTCTTTAACCCTTTCCCTCATACGACAATTCTGCAGCAGATGACTTTGAAATCATCTACAATGTTTCTTTAACCCTTTCCCTCATACGACAATTCTGCAGCAGATGACTTTGAAATCATCTACAATGTTTCTTTAACCCTTTCCCTCATACGACAATTCTGCAGCAGATGACTTTGAAATCATCTACAATGTTTCTTTAACCCTTTCCCTCAAACGACAATTCTGCAGCAGATGACTTTGAAATCATCTACAATGTTTCTTTAACCCTTTCCCTCATACGCCAATTCTGCAGCAGATGACTTTGAAATCATCTACAATGTTTCTTTAACCCTTTCCCTCATACGACAATTCTGCAGCAGATGACTTTGAAATCATCTACAATGTTTCTTTAACCCTTTCCCTCATACGACAATTCTGCAGCAGATGACTTTGAAATCATCTACAATGTTTCTTTAATAAAATTGCTTGTTTTGAGCAATTTCATCTTTTGTCAAAATTTATTCAAAAGCCATCTGCTGCAGAGGCGTCAGAAAGCGTCTATATGAGGGAAAGGGTTAAGATAATAACTGATAGTTAGATTATTAAATAGAGTAGAAAAACATTGTGGCATCAGGAGAAATTGCTCGTTTTGAGCAATTTCTTCGTTTGTCACAATGTTTTTCAAAAGCCATCTGCTGCCGAGGCATCAAAAAGTGTCTGTATCATAGTATGTGGGTTTAAGACAATTCTCCCATATGATATTGGAGTTAATAATATACAGGTGGTCACAGGGAAAAAATAAACACCTTCTAATGGTAACTCATTAGGTATCACAATGAGGACTAAAAACATTCTATATCATCAAAGATCCAGGTTTATTTACAATGTTATTGTACTCATCCCTACAGAAAAATGTACCATGAAGATAAATCCCTTCCCCCACTTTCAGACGTATTTTGACACATCTGCAGCAGACGTCCTTTGAAAACAGTGTGGCAAAAGGATAGATTGGTCTTTATTAGCAATTTCGTATTTTGCCACAATGTTAACAACTCTATTCAATCATAATTTTCCCATATATAAGAGAGTTTGCATAATGTTTGCCTATGAGTTTTTGAAATCGTCTGCTGCAGATTGCTTGCATGTGGGAAAGGATGATCCCTTTCCCTCATACGACAATTCTGCAGCAGACGACTTTGAACATATTTTGTCAAAAAAATGGAAAATCTCTATAATTGAATGGATAACCTATGACTAAAAGTGGAAAACATTGTGGTGAAAGGAGAAATTGTTTGTTTTGAGCAATTTCTTCTTTTGTCAAAAATTTGTCACCTGCAGAGGCATCAGAAAGCGTCTTTATGTGGGAAAGGATTATTACATAATCCCAGGTATCTGACCCAGAAATTCCTGTGTATCCAACAGTATACCCATCCATTTGGGTTGGGTCATATGTGAAAAACCTTTTTTTCATTGATTCCTGATTTATGATATCTCTGTTGTGTTCAGTTTATGAAATATTAATGAAAAAGTAGGCTCTTTTCCTTTTCCAAGGCACTGGGTAGTGGCTATATTCTTTCTGCAATATTTAACATGGATTTAGAAGCTTATTTGATTTAACCTTTTCCCTCATACGCCAATTCTGCAGCAGACGTCTTTGAACATTTTTTGTCAAAAAATAGAAAATCTCTATAATTGAATGGATAACCTATGACTAAAAGGGGAAAACATTGTGTTAAAAGGAGAAATTGCTTGTTTTGAGCAATTTCTTCTTTTGTCACTATGTTTTCAAAAAGCCGTCTGCTGCAGATGCATCAGAAAGCGTCTATATGAGGGAAAGGGTTAAATGTCAGTGAAGTTGTTATTTCTTTGAAGCCATATATGATTTACAAATCGAGAAAAAGGCAAATTAATAACATTGAAAGTGTATCACCTGAATTTCAATATCAGGTATGATTTTTTACTCTTTCCCACATACAACAGCTTTAAAAATATCAAAGCAAAACATTTGAATAATCTCTATAATTGAAAGTTTTATTATTGAATAGAGTCGAAAACATTGTGGCAAAAGGAAAAGAAAAATTGCTCAACATATAAATTTTCACAAATTATAAGTGATTTCTCTGTTTTGCACTATGTTTTATAAAAAGTTGTCTGCTACAGGTTTGCCAAAATCCTTCTGCAGGTCACGGCAAGGGTTATAGAATTATGTATCTGTATTGATATTTCTGTATTAAAATATCATAGGTTATCTATTGAAAAATATTATTTTGAAACAGAAGAGAACATCTTTTTGAAAAATGAGATTTTTTCATTTAATACAATTTTTGCTTTTTACATGAGCTCTATGAAAAACGTTTGTGTTGCAAAGGTTTCTGCATGTGGAAAACATATTCTGACCAGTTCAGTGCAAAGGAATCCGCTGTGGTCGAGTGGTTCGATCCCCAGTCGCGGCACTACGGTCATGGTTGAGTGCCCTTGGGCAAGGCACATTTTCTAGCCTAGTACTGGTTTGTTTACCCAGGGATCATGAATAATTAAATTTAATTGCGCGCTAAATGACCTTAGCTGTCGATGCGCCATAAAACAATATACATTCATTCATTCAGTTCAGTGCAAAGGTGTGGATAAGGGTTACAAGTTCTGCATGTTCTAAAATTGTTATTTGACCCTCTAGCCCTATGTTGTGGGTACTCAAAACTATCGTCTCAATGAGATGATTCTTTTGAGTACACACAACATAGGGTTTGGTTGGACAATAAGATGGATATTGTTGGGAAAAGAGCTGCATACTCCTTCTTATCTCTAAGACCTCTGCCAGTGTAACAACCGCATATTTCTATGATCTATCAGTTGTTTGGGTAACTAATCATGATTCATGTAACTGACCGCAGTTCTGTATTTGGTTGTAAGCCTAAGGTCAGGATTTTAGCTACACTTTGCACAGTCATCATTGATGCTGTGGTCAGATAATCAATATCCACGGTAGCCGCCGCGAGCCTAAGTTACCCTTTCCCACATACAACAAATCTGCAGCAGACGACTTTGACAAAAGTATTGAAAAACTTATAATAAATGAATGTATAACTACTGCATATGGTTGAAAACATTGTGTAGGTGTCTGCTGCAGAGGCTTCAGAAAGTGTCTGTATGTGGTATAGCTTAATCCTCATTCCCTCATATAGACGCTTTCTGACGCCTCTGCAGCAGAAGGCCTTTTGAAAACATAGTGACAAAAGAAGAAATTGCTCAAAACGAGCAATTTCTTCTTTTGCCACAATGTTTTCCACTTTTAGTCATAGGTTATCCATTCAATTATAGAGATTTTCTATTTTTTATCAAAATATGTTCAGAAGTCATCTGCTGCAGAATTGTCGTATGAGGTAAAGCGTAACATAGCGGAGGAGGAGCTCTTGATAAATTCATATTTAGTCTTGAATCGTCTCACCAAAACATTTCTTCTGAGTACCCACTACACAGGATTTTGTTGGGTAAGAAGAGAGAGATTGGGATGAATCCTTTCCCTCATACGACCATTCTGCAGCAGACAACTTTGAACATATTTTGTCAAAAAATAGAAAATCTCTGTAATTGAATATATAGCCTATGACTAAAAGTGGAAAACATTGTGGCAAAAGGGGAAATTGCTTGTTTTAAGCAATTTCTTCTTTTGTCAGTATGTTTTCAAAAATCTGTCTGCTGCAGAGGCGTCAGAAAGCGTCTATAGATATGAGGGAAAGGGTTTAGAGATTTGGATTTAAACATTGTCAAGGGCTTATGCCCCAGGTAATCTTATTTTTATGTCAAAAATACATTACCAGTCATTTATTACCTGATATATAATCTCCTAACCCTTAATTCATCCAGAAAAAGAACTCGCCTAGCGTATCCCTCACGCCTGTGTGATATACACGGTCACCGGTAAATACCGGCGCACGATGTCAACGTGTCACTTTTAGTTTCCTGGACACACCGACCTACAGGCTTGAATTTATTTTCATTTTTCTAAATTTATTTTCGTTGTCTAGTTAAAGCTTTCGCTTTAACGGGTCAATTCATTCAGTTAAACTGTACATTTACTTCTTGAATTTGAACTTTGTTTATTTATTGTTTGTGTTTAAGTTGTGTTTTTTTGTAGTAACAACTAGCTGAGAGCCGCGGGTGGTTACCCCACCCACTATTTCAGTTACGAGTCGGGTCTTGAATGACCGTGCATTAATTTTTCAATTAATTTTCAACGGTGAGATTTCCCGATCCGGTAGCGATAATATTGTTTATCGCCTTTGTTGTTGTTTTGTATAATTACATAGACATTTGGAGAATATTTAAAAATATTTTTTCATTGAATTACGTCCGTAAAAACGAGTAGTGAAATAAAAGAATAGAAAATATTATTTTTTGTTTTTGAACTTCGTAATTTGATTTTGTATTTATACTATGTCACATAATGGTGAACAGAGGCGTGGCTCATGCGGTCATTTAGTGGCCTTGTGGGACACGCACTCTTCCTGCATTGCGTGCACTAAGTGCACAAAGGATTCACCATGTGAGTTCTGTTCGTTATGGTCGGCTTCCGTTTGGAAACAGGCCATATCGAGGAGGACTCACAAAAGCCGTAAGAGTAAAACTGTTCCTTTGAAGAAGAAGGTAAGTATTAGCTCTACGAGCGAAGGGGAATTCGAGGGTTTTTCCCCAACAGACTCCACGACTGGGTTGATTAGACGGAAGGAAGGAGACAGAGCTTTTCAATCTTCAGTCAAGACATACGCCTCTGTAACAGCCACGACGGGACCGTCTCGAAGTTCGGAGGAACGTATGATATCGTCTGGTCTAAAACAGACGACTGGTGTTAGTGCTGAACCTTCGGGTGAGGCAATGGGGCATTCTCAGGGAAACCTAACAGAATGGCCCCCTCTTTCACCACACTCAGTTGATAGGCATTCTTCGGAAGCCTACAGCAGAGTTCCAAATTACCCGGTCGGCGGGCAGAATTTGGGGACCGGTGATGGAGCATTACAATTGCCTATCATTGGTCCACAGGGTGATGCTTCCGAGCAAAACCCTTATGACTCCGGGCGACCGGGTACCGGGCAACCGGGTTCCAGGAAACTGGACAGTCATATTACCTTGGTTAAATCGGGCACCGGGCAACCGGGCACCGGGCAACCGGGCACCGGGCAACCGGGCACCGGGCAACCGGGCACCGGGCAACCGGGCACCGGGCAACCGGGCACCGGGCAACCGGGCACCGGGCAACCGGGCACCGGGCAACCGGGCACCGGGCAACCAGGCAGTCATTTTGAAATGACGAGACCGGTCACCGGGCAACCGGGCAATCATTCTAGAATGATACGACCAGTCACCGGGCAACCAGGCAGTCATTCTGAAATGACTAGACCGGGCACCGGGCTGCATGAAGCGACCGGGCATTCTGTCAGTCAATTCAGCATGACTAATCCATACACCGGGAATGAGGACATGGGTCATTCATTTCACGATGAATGGGAGATTCAGCAAGGCAGTCATTCATACATGACTCGACCTGCCACCGGTCAACCAGGTACCGGGCAACCCGGTACCAGGCAACCGGGATCAGTGCGTCTCGATCGGATAGATACACGTTATCATTCTTTCGCAGCACAGCCTGATTATTTGGATATTCAGAACACTGGTTTACCAGGTTTTAATAACCAACCTGCTGACATAGATTACGGAGAGTACATATCGAGAAAATCATTCCGTTCTCCTAGGGGAACAGTGTATTATTCAAGAGATATTACTCCTCCACGTTACCAACCTTCATTACGAAGGAGTGATCGGTTCTATGACAGACAGGTTAGTGATGCCTACCGTGATCGTCAAATTCCTGATTATAGGAATTTACGACTCCCGGAAGGACACCTCTCCAAGAGGCAGTCCTTTGAAAGGCAATCCCCCGATCGGAATATTGCTTGTTCCGTTAAGGGGAAGTCGAAAAGATCACATACAGTGAGTTCGGCTCCGATGATTGACTCTGTGCAACCTTTCTCTGCTGCGGATAGAAGGTTGAGTTCACATGATCGTCACCAGCTTATGGATTTATCAGAGAATGAATCCATTTCTGGATCGGAAATTGGTCAACCGGTGGGAAGTCCGGTTAAGCACAATACTTCTCGTCGTAGGCCTAGACAATCCTCCACTTCTTCGTCTGACGAAGAAACGGAAAGTCTATTACCTATAGAAGACGAGCCGGCTGCGGATCGTTGGTCCCTGCAGCAGGCTATTGAAGAAGTTTTTAGGGTAGTGCCTAGTACGCTCTGCCCTAAGATCGACGCTCCCCCACGTCGTAAAAACCTTTCAAGTTTGGAAGAACATAATGCGGAGATAGGAGGGTCTACAACTCCATTACAGTTACTTCCGCAGGCGAATAACTTGGGAAGGTTATTGGACCAACTGCAGTCCACCAGGTCATTAGACACTGTTGATTCAGCCTGGTCGGTCCCACTGGCCATCTCTAAGGAATGGGTGTCTCCTAAGGCTTATGTAGCTTCGAAGGAGTTCTTTCCCGTTAAAGTGCCGGCCTTAGACGGAGATGCGTCCACTTTGGGATTAACTGCACCCACCTCAATCACAGTTAGTGATAAACTGGTTGAGAGATGGGAGGCCAGAGCGCGTCTGGGAGTCATGGTGGCATCACATGACGATCATTTCGCCATAGCTCTGGCACTTCTACTTAAAGAGGAGAATGTCTCTAGCAGAGGGGCTAGCAGAATTCTGGAGGCTTTTGAACGGGGAATCGGCACCTGATGGCTCTGAATTTGCAGAACGCCACGGGAATGCTGTCCGCGAGGAGAGATGCGACACTTGTCAAATCCTCTTCTCTGCTACAAAATAGCAAGGACAGCTTAAGAGCCGCCCCCTTATCCTCCAATCTTCTCTTTGGTGGAAGGGTTGCTGCAGTGACTGTTACTGATTCGTCAGAACAATCCAGACGCCTTTCGGCGAGTGCAGTAAATGCTTTGTCACAGAGTCGTAAATACTCTGCACCGGCGGCTAAATGGACTAATACTAGGAAGCCCCCGGCGAAAAAGCAGAAACAGGAAGTGAAGGCTGTACCGCCTAAACAACCTCCTTCCACGGGCCGGAATTATGCTAAACCGAAGCCCCGTTTCTCGGGGTTTCTACAGCCGTCTTTTTCTCGTTCCGAAAAAAGACGGTCGGTGGAGACCGGTGATAGATTTGTCAGCCCTGAATCTATTAATACCGGTCGAGAAAGTCAAAATGGAGTCGGCCCGCTCCATCAGAATGGCTATTCGGAAGGACGACTGGGCGGTCTCGTTAGACCTCACAGACGCCTATTACCACATTCCGATCGGTTCCTCGTCGAGGAAATACCTTCGGTTTGTGGTAAATGGAGAAGTGTACCAAGTCAGGGCACTTCCCTTCGGCCTCAAGTCCGCACCTCGAGTATTCACGAAGATTATAAATGCTGTGGGAGCCTTTCTACGAATGAACGGGCCCCAGCTTCTTCAATACTTCGACGACTGGCTACTCCACAGAGCAGATCGTTTAATTCTCCTTCACGATCTGTCTCTAGCCTGGCGGACCATTCTGCGATTGGGCCTTATTCCCAATACGCAGAAGTCGGACTTAGTTCCGTCAAAGAGGTTTACATTCGTAGGGATGACCTTTCTCACCGACCTAGCGGTGATTCGGGTCCCTTCGGACAGAATCGATTCTCTTTTCCGGAAGATCAGACTCACTCTGGACCAGGCTATGGTAACAGCCCGGTCCATGCTGTCACTTCTGGGGTCCCTGAGTGCAGCAGCCGACCTAGTCAGTCTAGGCAGGCTCCACATGCGGCCCCTTCAGTATCTTTTTCTGTACCGGTGGCGTCCGTCTGTGGACTCACTGGAACAGGAGATAGCTCTGACGGATTTCTTCAAGTCACACCTTCGGTGGTGGCTGGATCCGTTAATCTATCTACAAGGGGTGCCCTTGATCACATCACCTCCGGATCTGTACCTTGTTACAGATGCCAGTGCTGTGGGTTGCGGAGCTCATTAGAGCCACAGGGCCTAACATCCCAGGGCATGTGGACAGCGGAGGAACGTTGTTTGCACATAAACAACTTAGAATTGAGAGCAGTCCTGCTAGCTCTCAAACAGTTCTCTGCCTCCGTTGCGAACACAACTGTTTTATTGTCGACGGACAATACTACTGTTGTGTCCTACATTCGCAGGCAAGGAGGAACGCACTCCCATCTACTCTTTCTGGAGACATGGAAGTTACTCCTTTGGTGCCAGGCGACGTCGTTAGTAGTCTTAGTAAAACACGTCCCCGGCCATTTGAATGTCTTAGCGGACAGTCTATCCCGCCAAAACAAAGTTCTTCCGGCGGAATGGACACTGAATCAGAGTGTAGTAAACTCTGTATTCATGCGGATCGGGACACCACTGGTGGATCTTTTCGCCACCAGAGTCAACCATCGGCTGCCACTTTATGTGTCACCGATGTACGATCCTGCAGCCTGGGCAGTGGACGCACTGACCCTCGATTGGGACCGTCTATTCGGGTACGCGTTTCCCCCGTTCATTCTGGTCCCGATCGTACTACAAAAGGTTCTTCGTTCTCAACAGTGCATAATCCTGTTGATAGCGCCATTTGGCCCCAGAGGTCTTGGTTCAACGACCTCCTGGCCTGCCTGTCGGCACAACCAGTACGTCTTCCTCTTCAAGACGACCTTCTGTTTCAGCAACCGGGGCGGCATCTTCATACCAACCCGGCAATGCTTCATCTTCACGCTTGGACATTATCAAGCGATCGATCCGAGAGAGAAACTTTTCTCAAAGTTGCCTCTCGCATCGCTCAATCCAGAAGACGATCCACTAGAATCGTCTATGATTCCAAGTGGACAGTCTTCTCAGATTGGTGTCATGCTAGGTCGATCAATCCTGAGTGTCCCTATGTAGCTAGGATTGCCGATTTCTTTCTTTTTCTTTTCGAAGATAAAGATCTAGCTGTTAGCACAATAAAAGGTTATCGTTCAATGCTTTCGAATACGCTTAAGTTCAAAGGGGGAGAGAGTATTGGTGCTAATCCATTTCTCTCGGAACTTATGCGATCATTCGAACTAGATAAACCCGTTTGTAGGAGTTTAACTCCAAAATGGGATTTATCTTGCGTTCTTTGGTCTCTTACAAAGGCGCCGTACGAACCTCTGTCTTCTGCTTCGTTAAAATTTTTAACTTACAAAACTGTCTTTCTTCTTGCCTTTGCGACCGCGCGTCGTAGAAGTGAGTTGCATGCGCTTTCAGTAGAAACCGGCTTTATCAGATTCAATGAATCTGATGGCTCGTTCACTCTACTTTGTCAGTCAGGTTTTTTTAGCCAAGAACCAGTTACCTTCGGTCCTTCCTAAACCAATCACGGTTCCCAGTCTTTCTGCGAGCTGTGGTCCGTTGGATGCCGACAGACTTCTATGTCCCGTTAGAGCTCTTAAGCTTTACCTTAAGAGAGTTAAAGGGACAAGGGGCCGTAGGAAGAGGTTGTTTCTCCCTCTGATAGGATGTAAGGATATATCAGCGGCTTCTATTTTCCGCTGGATATCCTGTACAATTAAATTAGCCTACACTAATCTTTCAGTTCGCGATCTCTCGTTTTTACGGATTCGTCCACATGAAATTAGAGCACTCTCCGCTAGTTGGGCCTTTTCCAACAATGTGCCTTTAGAGGATATTCTTCGTGCCGCGGTATGGAAATCTCAATCGACTTTTTCAAATTTCTACCTGCGATCTATGTCTAAGCAAACTGAAAATCTTCACTCTCTGGGGCCACTGGTGGCGTCTCAGCGAGTTATATGCTAAATTACATATTAGACACAACAATAAAGTACTTAACGATTGAAATTTATCAATCCATTCTCCTACTTTCACAGGCTGTTGTGTCTCAGTACTAAGTAAATAAATTAAATAAAAATAACTACAATGTGCTGCATTACCTGTAGGACTAGAAGTGTTGGCAGATGCCTCCCGACCGATGCTGAAAAGTCATCAGGTAATAAATGACTGGTAATGTATTTTTGACATAAAAATGAAGTTTTTAAAGTAAAACATATTTTTATTAGAAAATACTTACCAGTCATTTCATATTCCCGCCTCCCAACCCCGCGTCGTCAACCAACACTTACTTGAAAACTAAAAGTGACACGTTGACATCGTGCGCCGGTATTTACCGGTGACCGTGTATATCACACAGGCGTGAGGGATACGCTAGGCGAGTTCTTTTTCTGGATGAATTAAGGGTTAGGAGATTATATATCAGGTAATAAATGACTGGTAAGTATTTTCTAATAAAAATATGTTTTACTTTAAAAACTTCATTTTTACCTCACTCCTAAGGGTGTGGGGATTTGTTTGGATGCTTTTGTTGATGGTTTGTGGATTTATCTTATCCTTTTTTAGAGCGCTGGCTGGATGAGGGGCTTATTTCAAGTTTCTTCAATCCTTATTTGACCTCCTTCCAACCCTAAGATGTTGGTACTCAAAAGATTCGTCCCAGGGGATAAGTCTTTTGGGTACCAACAACATGGGGTTTGGATGAGTTACAAGAGAGATCTAGCGATGTTCTGGGGCAAGACCAATTAACTCCGCCCTATGTAGACCTCTGCATGGTTTTCTTTCAGTAGTAAAAGTAGGCAAATTCAGTCTGGTGTGGAGTGTGTTTCTATAAAGCTTTTAAACCCTTTCCCACATACAACAACATGCAGCAAATCATTATGGTTTTGAAAAGATCAGAGAAAATTTAGATCTCTGGAAAATATTTATTTATAATTGTATAGTCTTTTGATATAGTTGAAAATATTTTGGCAAAAGGAGAAATTGCTGATCATAAGTAATTTCTCCTATTGCTACAATGTTTTTATTAGTCATTACCTGCAGACACATCAAATTAGGTCTGCATGTTGGTTAGAGTTAACCCTTTCCCTCATATGACAATTCTGCAGCAGGCGACTTTGAACATATTTTGTCAATAAATAGAAAATCTCTATAACTGAATGGATAACCTATGACTTAAAGTGGAAAATATTGTGGCAAAAGGAGAAATTGCTTGTTTTGACCAATTTCTTCATTTGTCACTGTCTTCAAAAAGCATCTGCTCCAGAGGCATCAGAAAGCGTCTATATGAGGGAAAGGGTAAAATGTTACTCCTGTCTAATATTATGCATGGAACATAATTTTGGATATTGGGCGCAAGAAAAATGTTTTTTCTTCATAGATATTACATTGTAAGGACTTTTATAAAAACTAGTTTGAAAAAGAAGGATGTTAATAACAAGGAATCTTCCTACAATTATTTCAGACGTAAATGAATAATAGAATAAATGATCTTCGTTTTCAATATTTTTACTTAAACATGTTTTTGTAAGAATGCATTTTACACATATTAGGTTGTTGATTTAAGTTTTCCCTGGTGTCAAACATTGTGACTGATATTTCAACACAGAATGACAGATTTCTAAATGGTGGAGTAACTGGAAATAATTGTCGCTGATAATTATGTTTTGAAATCTTTAGAAAGACATGAAGAGTTAAATATTCATTAAAATTCTGGCTGTGCATGAGATGTATCCAGGTATAAACAGCTTACTTCCTGTTCTTTTATTTGCCCTTTCTCTGATTATGAGTGAAACTGGCATTTGAGACCATCTAAAGAATTTTGTTTTATTTGGGTTTTACGCCGTTTTTCAACATTATTTCAGTTATATCTCGGCGACATTTCACTTATTCATGCTCCCAGGGTATATAAAAACCAGTGCTAGGCTAGGAAATGTGCCTTACCCATGGGCAGTCCACCAAAACCACAGCGCCGTAACTGGGGATCAAACCTGAGGTGCCGGGTTCCAAATCCCCGACTCAAACCAGGATAGGAACCGGGCATCCCGGATTCGATCATAGTGGAGTGCCCTTGGGCAAGGCACATATCCTAGCCTTGTACATTTTGGGAAAAAAAGACTGCTGGGAATGGGAAAGATGGGAAAATTTTCCTTTTCCCACAATATAATGAACTCAAATATAATCCATCCAAAATTATAAAATTCCTCTCCACCATAACTGGTTGGACTATAATTTTCATACAAATTTGTAGAAATGTTTCAGGTGATCCTCTATCAGCTTCCTTCAAGACAATCAACCCATGTTGATTGTTTACAAAAATATGGCCGCAAGGGGGGCTATGCTGTTTTGCCGTATATGGCTTTTGGGAAAACTTAAACAATCTTCTTCTCCGAAAGTTATGAAGCCGATATTTCCAATAATCTTTTTTAGAAATGTTCCTTGGGTGCCCCTGTATACGTCAGTCATGATGATAATTGATAACAAAACTTAGCTGCCAGAGGAAAGTGTTGTTTTGTATTTTATGGCAATAACGTTTTTTTTTAATAAAATTTTACAATATAGAACAATACTCTTGGGCATCTTGTTCTACAATATGTGCATTTCCTAGCCTAATACTGGTTTGTTTACCCAGGGATCATGAATAAGTGAACTGTCGCCGTGATATAACTGAAATAATGTCGAAAAAATTGGCGTTAAACTCTAATAGAATAAAATCATTTATAGAGATTATCTGTGTATGCCTAGGGGTATTCAAAGTTGTCTGTGTCAGTTTTATTGTATACATGTGGGAAAGGGTTAAGATAAATATGAAGGAGTAACATTTTGCTGATGGCATTAGCCTCTTCAATACTGCTATAAAAATTACATCACATGGTTGGAATACATATCCATCATATTTCCATCAGATCTGACATTAAAGAGGAGAGGATTTCCAATTTTCTTCCTATTTTTTCCACCGTTAACTTTTGCCCCTAAAGACATGACAGACACATTGTGATGCTTTTGCTGCGGACGACATTTTGGCACATTTTGGCAAAACAAAACATGTTTCATAATGAGAAATTTCTCATTTCCCTACAATGTTTTCAAATATATATATACAATAACCATACATTCATTTTAAGAGATTATTCATATTTTGCTTAGAATTTTCAAAAGTCTCCTGCCGCAGATTTGTTGTATGTGGGAAAGGGCTAATTCCCATCTTGCCTTTAATTGTGCTAAATAGCTGTCCACCGTAATTTAGGGATATTTGTGAATAATATATATTGCCTTCCAGCATGAAATGGTAAAAGAGAGCAGGATTTAACCGTTTCCCACATACAACAAATCTGACCAACTTCTGCCATGATATTTTCAAAAGTTGTCTGCTGCAATCATGCGTCAAAATGAGTCGAAGTTTTGGTATTTGATCATGGCATTATGTATGAAATTATAAATGCATTAAACGAAAGTGTATGGTGAAATAGGCTTTACCCTTTCCCACATACAACAAATCTGTAGCAGACAGCTTTGACATCATTATAGGCTATGTGTATGGAGGATCTCTAAAAAAGTATTATACATGTATAATCAGTGAATAGAGTTGAAAACATTGTGGCAAAATGAGAAATTGCTCATTATGAGCAATTTCTCATTTTTGTCACAATGTAGTCAAAAGTCGTCTGCTTATTTTGAATGTGTGTGCAAGTGGGTAAGGGTTAACCCTTTCCATCATACGACAATTCTGCAGCAGACGACTTTGAACATATTTTGTCAAAAAATAGAAAATCTCCATAATTGAATGGATAACCTATGACAAAAAGTGGAAAACATTGTGGCAAAAGGAGAAATTGCACGTTTTGAGCAATTTCTTATTTTGTCACTTTGTTTTCAAAAACCTGTCTGCTGCAGAGGCGTCAGAAAGCGTCTATATGAGGAAAAGGGTTAAGACTATATGCATTTGCCATGTTTCCAAGTAGAATCTTACCAATTTTGTTTTCCATAATGGTATGTTACGAAGGTCTTGATAGTTAACCCTTTCCCTCATATAGACGCTTTCTGACGCCTTTGCAGCAGACGGCTTTTTGAAAACATAGGGACAAAAGAAGAAATTGCACAAAACGTGCAATTTCTCCTTTTGCCACCATGTTTTCCACTTTTTGTCATAGGTTATCCATTACATTGTAGAGATTTTCTATTTTTTGACAAGTATATTCAAAGTCGTCTGCTGCAGAATTGTCATATCAGGGAAAGGGTTAACTGGTAGTTAAATGGCTTTACCTGCTTGGTTCTGAGGATGTGGGGTTTCATATGATGACGACTGACATGATGGTGGCAGGATAAATGCACCAGTCGTGACGGTAACGTTACCCAGGAAATGAAATTTTGTTGAAAGTGGTAAGACAATCTTGGGACGCCATGATGAGTTCATGTATTCTCTGAATAGTCTAACTAAAACTTTATGGGGAAATAGTCTTAAAAGCTAATAACAATCGAAAACAAATCACAACAATTGTGAATGGCTACCAGAAAGATATATCATCATTTATCATGCTTTTTAACCTTTACCAGCTACCGATCACTTCTCAATGGGGCCTAATTTGATTTGTTAAAAAGTTAATCAATCAATTTCACCTTTGCCCATAATATTTTCAATATGTATCAAAACCATATAATTATGTCAACCTTTTTCCTAAAATGTTTTCAAAGTAGTTGTTATTCAAAATACAAACTGTAAAGGATTGAATTTTAATACATGACAATTGTTTCACTTGTTTGTTCTTTTGCAAAGATGTTTTCAAAGACATCTGCTCGAGATTTGGTGTGTCCTAAGAAATTTTGAATAGAATTGAAAACTTTATGGCAAAAGGAGAAATTGCACATTTTGAGCACTTTCAAACTGTATCTGCATGTTGGAAAGGGTTGTTGACTGATCCATGGGAAGATTTAAGGATGAAATTCAGTCATAAACTATGTTTATATACTTTGGTCTAACATCTGTCTTCTTCATTATCCAAAGTTGAATTTTTAGTCATGTAAATTAATTCTGAAAACAGTTATCTTCAATTCAAAATGTTTTTTCTCTCAAAACTTTACCTTTGCAACATTGGCAAAATAAAAAAATAGCATGAACCCTTTCCTTCATACAATAAATCTGCAGCGGAGGACTTTAAAAATTTCTGAAAGAAAATATGGTAAATCGCTATAAATCTTAGTATAATTATTTACTATGATCAATGTGGTCTTATTTAGAGCATGGAGTTCATCTCTGCGCACAGGGAACGTTTTCAGAGTTTTATAGCTTCCGGGCCTGGTTTCATGGGTACATTGCCGTATTTGTTGTGCTCCTTATTGAGCTCTGCACAATTAATTCCAGGAAATAGTGAAGGGTGTATTGGTCCATTTGTCTGGAATTGAACAGTGAAGAATGCAGAGTGGTCAATGTTTGACCCTTTTCCAGATGATACATTTGGACACAGACTGAAGCCAACATGTCTTTTGAAAGCATCCGGGGAATTACTCATGATGAGCAATTTGATTTTCTATTTATGCCACATATTTTTCATTTCTTTTTGTAAGTTATACAATATGTACTTCCATTTTATAAAGATTGTCAATATCTTTGCCAAGATGTTTTCCAATGTCTGGAGATCTGCTGCAGATGTGTTGTTTGCATGTTGGAAAGGGTAAATAGTGGTCCATGTTTTAACCATGTCATTTAATTACCCCGGTACATCAAATAGTCCATCAGTAGCAGGCAGCCTCATTATCTTTCCAATTTGTGGAATTAACAGAGAAAATTATGTCCGATAAACGAATTTGAGATTGCTGCCGTCCCCCACTATGTTTCCATGACAAAATAAATGAATATTAAAATGGACACTGTGATAAGTGACATTGATTTTTTGTTAGACAAAAGATTGTTTGGGTCCCATACATCGTTTATTTTGGGCAGAATTAATGACTTGAGGCGAAAGATTGACCTTTTATACAAACCATTTTTTTAATATATATATATATGTATATAGATCTATGTAAAGAGTGCCAATATATTCTTATAGTCTCAACCATAAAGTTCATTTTTACCATAAATTGTAAGAGGTTTTCACTGGATTTTATTTAATTTATTTAACCCTTTCCCATACATACGAAAAATCGGCAGCAGACGACTTTGAAAACATAGTGACAAAAACCTGAAATATCTCCATAAAAGATAGCTTAATGGTAAAATAAAGTTGAAAACATTGTGGCCAAAGGAGAAATTGCTCATCATCAGCAATATCATCTTTGGCCACAATGTTTTCAAAAGTCGTCTGCTTTTGCGTCAAAATGTGTCTGCAGGTGGGAAAGTGTTAAAACCTATAGACATATGATGCCTCTACAGGAGACGTTTCAAAACAATGTGACAAGAGAAATTTGATGCAAGGCATCAATGTCGCCGGAAAAGACTGAATTGATTTATTTATGTATTCTTGACTTTCCTTAGTCTATTCAAACATTAGAAACGTTGAAATGAAAACATTTACTTATAAATTTTATATTCACCTATACATTAGGGTATCTATAAACAATTAACGAAATGTGTACACATTTATCTTGGCTTAAATTTAATTTTGCTGTTGTTACTTATTTAAATAATAGTATTCATTCATATAATTTCAATGTTTGTCAATCTTATTCGAATCACAAGGTAAATATCCTGGTATTGCTTTAAAGGGAGGTAATTTGAAGAAAACAAAAGTCTTCAAAAGGAGAAATATATCAGCATTACCGTCTACAGTTTAAATTGTTCTATTGTTTGTGGATTTAAAAATGTTCTTTTTTTCTTATTTCTACATGTACAACGAAATATTGCGGCTTCTCTTCTCTCTTGCGTCAAACATTCGTCTTGTACTTGTCTAAAATAAAATAATATCACTCGCTTTTTCATATCGAAATGCGCATGCGCGAAAATCGATGTTAAAGGTCACGAAACTACACAACAGAATAGGGTCTATATTTAGCTTAGAAACAGTTCCTACTTTAGATATTCATGGATTAACATTATTAAATGAATTCTACACAAATCAAGACATCTCTTTGAACATGAAAACAACATTTAGTAAGTTAAAATTGCTATTAAAAGGAGAATCCGAAATTGACCTCAATGATGACACATAAGAGTCTGCATTAGGGGGTGTTGGTTCACGTCTTGAAGGGACCACTTTTGTCTTCGTAAATAAGACAAAAAACTTAAATGCGAGTGAAATAAAAATAACTGCAAACATTAAAAAATCGGAATATTTATTTCATTTTAGATGTGTCATTTATTAGTGTTCGTAAACAACCACAATTGTAATATGTTCAAATCATCTAGATTTGTTTCTTTCTAATAATAAGCCGCCCTCCCATGTGATTTCCGAAAAGCTATTAAAAATAGAAGTCGCGGGCTTCTGCCCGGCGACTAATGAAAGGAGACATTGCTCATCATAATCAATTTTTCCTTTTGCCACAATGTTTGTCTGCTGTAGAATTATTGTATGTTGGAAAGGGTTAAAATATTTGATTGGCATTCCTGATTGCATGTTTTCCCTGATATTCTTTTTTTCCGACATCTGCTTAACCCTTTCCCACCTATAGACGCAGTTCGATGCATTTGAAGCAGACGACTCTTAAAAACATTGTGTCCTAAGGAGAAATTGCTCAAAACAAGCAATTTCCGTGACCATATTTTATACATGTGGGAAAGGGTTAAAAGGGAATGTACAGTTTATGACGATTTTTTTTCAAAATATGAAAAGTTGGATGTTTACTTTTGGTACAGGATAGAAACAAAAGGGAAAAAGAAGAAATTGCTTATTCTTTTTTTCCCAAAATAATTTCTAACCCTTTGCCACATACAGCAAATCTGAGACAGAAGAGTTTGAAAATATAATTATAGGCAAAAATTTGGAATATATCTCAATAAAATGCAGGCATAATTCTTGAACTGAGTTTGAAAGATTGTGACAGAAGGAGAAATTGCTTATGAGATGTGTCATAATGCATCTGTAAGTGATTAAACCTTCAAGTTGTCTCTTTCAGGAATCCGCTGGTTGAGTGGTTAACGTCGGGGATTTGAAACCGGGTGTCCCGGGTTCGATCCCCAGTCGCGGCACTACGGTCATGGGGGAGTTCCCTTGGGCAAGGCAGATTTTGTAGCCTAGAACTTCCTAGTAGTTTGTTTACCCAGGGATCATGAATAAGTGAACTGTCGCCGTGATATAACTGAAATAATGTTGAAAGCGGCGTAAAACCCAAATAAAACAAACAAAATTCTTTCAGAAGTCTCACAGTCTATGCCTGAAAATATCAAATTTGGTGAGCCGTTTCCCACATATAGGCACATTTTGACACTTCTGCAGCAAACAACATTAGAAAACAGTGTGACAAAAGAAGATTTGCCCTCATGATGAGCAATTTCTACTTTTTCCACACTGTTTTCAGTTTTATGCAGTAACTAAACTTTTAATTAAAGGGATTCCTGATATTTTTTACTCCATGTCATTTGCTACAATTTTATTGTATGTGGGAAAGGCTTAACCCTTTCCCTCATATAGACGCTTTCTGACACCTCTGCAGCAGATGGCATTAACAAGCAATTTCTCCTTTTGCCACAATGTTTTGCACTTTTAGTCACAGGTTATCCATTCAATTTAAGTGATTTTCTATTTGTCGACAAAATATGTTCAAAGTCGTCTGCTGCATATTTGCTGTATGTGGGAAAGGGTTGAAACTGAAAGGTGAAACCTTTTTATTATCAACCAAAAAGTGATCTCTCAACCATTTAATAGGAGCCATAACTCCATTGACCAAAAGCTAGAAATTTTATACCTTTGACAGTTAAATTGACGATCCTTTTATTCTCTTTGTCTGTTAGACTTTTCTTCTGACTTCTCTTAAACAAACAGAAGACTACCATCACATTTCATTATAAAGTATTGATTGTTTGGGTTACAATCTGACATGAAATATTGTTTGGAAAAATTATGACAGGCCTTAAGCAATGAAAGGTTAAGTCATGAAATTATGTATATTCATATTAGAAATCTGGGTGGCAGAAAAGAAAACTCAAACTTTCCCTCATATAGACACTTTCTGATGCCTCAGCAGCAGACAGCTTTTTGAAAACATTGTGACAAAAGAAGAAATCGCTCAAAACGAGCAATTTCTTCTTTTGCCACAATGTTTTTCACTTTTAATCATAATGTTATCCATTCAATTATAGACGTCTGCTGTAGAATTGTCATATGAGGTAAAAGTCATGAAAGAGCTCTGGGTGGCAGAAAAGAAAACTCAAAACAGAACATGTAACAATGCTTCATTTCTTTAGATTAATCTAGAATATAATTTGTAATTAACTGATGGAAAAATGAAATAATTTTTAGAACTTAAGAAGTGTTGAGTGAATATAACCTACCTGATTTAATACTTTTAGAATCTTATGCATCAAAAATGGTTGACTGATTGATAAAAGGGTTGATCATTTTCAATAATAGATCCTTTAACCCTTTCCCTCATACAACAATTCTGCAGCAGAGGACTTTGAAAGCGTCTAGGCAAAAGCACAGAAAATCCCTTTAAATGAAAGATCAATAATTGAATAGAGTTGAAAACATGGTAAAAAAAAGGAGAAATTGCTCGTATTGAGCAATTTCTTCTTTTGTCACCATGTTTTCAAAAGTCGTCTGCTGCAGAGGCGTTGGAAAGCGTTTATATGGGGAAAGGGTTAATGTCCATATTATTGACTGACCTGAAATATTAATTAACAGTAAATTGGATAGGTCACAATGAAATGTATTAAAATTCACCTAAACACATTTAAGATGAGGTTCTGTACTAACTAAAGAGTGGCTTGGGTTAGATCGCAATACTAGCATTTAAGAAACTCTGTATTTAGAGTATAGCTATCATTTAAGTCTTTCTCTTTAAATAACAATGCCATTATTTAAGTGGTTGTGTGTATATGGTGCATGGCTATCGTTTGAGTGGTTCTGTATATATAGCAATGCTATCATCATTAAGTGGTTGTGTGTAAATAGAGCATGGCTATTATTTGAGTGGCTCTGTATATATAGCAATGCTATCATTAAGTGGTTGTGTATATAAAGCATGGCTTTCATTTAAGTGGCTCTGTTTATATAGCAATGCTATCATTAAGTGGTTGTGTAAATAGAGCATGGCTTTCATTTAAGTGGCTCTGTATATATAGCAATGATATCATTTCAGTGGTTCTTTATATAGAACATGGCTATCATTTGAGTGGCTCTGTATATATATAGCAATGCTATCATTAAGTGGTTGTGTAAATAGAGCATGGCTTTCATTTAAGTGGCTCTGTATATATATAGCAATGCTATCATTAAGTGGTTGTGTAAATAGAGCATGGCTTTCATTTAAGTGGCTCTGTATATATATAGCAATGCTATCATTAAGTGGGTGTGTAAATAGAGCATGGCTTTCATTTAAGTGGCTCTGTATATATATAGCAATGCTATCATTAAGTGGTTGTGTAAATAGAGCATGGCTTTCATTTAAGTGGCTCTGTATATATAGTAATGATATCATTTCAGTGGTTCTTTATATAGAGCATGGCTATTATTTGAGTGGTTCTGTTTATATAGCAATGCTATCAGTTGACTGGTTCTGTATATAGTGCATGGCTATTGTTTGAGTGGTTCTGTTTATAGAATATTGCTATTATTTGAGTGGTTCTGTTTATATAGCAATGCAATCATTTGAATAGCTAAGCGGATTTGTATGCAGAGCATTGCTACCCTGAGTAGCTCTGTATATTTAGAGCATTGCTATCCTTTAAAGTAGTACATGTACTGGGTTAATAACATGGCTATCATTTGAGTGGCTCTGTGTTTAGAGCATGGCTATCAATTGAGCCCTGTAGTGTAGAGTAATGCTATCAATTGGGTGGCTCTTCGTGTAAAGCATAGCTATCACTTTAGAAGCCTTGTACATACAGCAATGCTATCATTGCAGTGACTCCATTTTTATATCAAAAATACATTACCAGTCATTTAATACCTGATATATCATCTCTATACACCTTAATTATCCAAAAAAAACGCCCACGCTAGCATATCCCTCACGTATCCGTGACATACACGGCCGCCCGGAAGTACAGGCGCGCACGTGAGCGGGTAGTCACTTTTCATTTTTGGATTCACCGGAGTAGTCGATAAGAAAATTTATATTATTATTTCTTCTTCCAATTAACTCTTTTGTTTTATAAGGCCCTGCCTTATAATCATTTAATTGTCCAAAGATATTTTGTCTACATTAACGTCACAGCCGTAAATTATTTACTTTATTGCTGTATTTATTGTTTTGTAGCAGACGATACGCTGAGAAGCACGTGGATTACCCCACCCGCTAATTTCAGTTACCGTCTTCGGGTGCGGAAGTCTTGCTGTTTTCAATACTTTTTCCCTACCCTGTTAGCGATAGTACATTAACTATTGCTGTATGAATAATTGACTGTCCTATTCAATATTTGTGAAAAAAAATTTGATACAAAATTTATTTCAATATACGTGTCCAAACTACCGGTGTCACCGTGGTGTGGATATATTAAAACGGATTATAAACGGATTATATACGGATTATTTACTGTTTGGTGAGTACTTTTGAATTATGTCAATGTCAATTACTGGTGAAGGGATGCGGAGCCCATGTGGTCATGCTGTGCACCTATGGGATTCGCATCCGACCTGCGTTGTGTGCACCAAATGCACACAGGCTTCACCTTGCGAGTACTGCTCGACATGGCCTATTTCCATTTGGAAAAAGGTCGTGCGGAGTAAGACTCGTAAAAGCAGGAAGATAAAGAAGACCCCTAAGAGGGTGCCTTTATCTTCATCGAGTGAGGCAGAGTTCGAGGGGTTCTCCCAACCGGACTCTGCAACGGTGTTGAGCGAGTCGAAGGGCAATGCTGAGCCTTCTTCTCCGCTCAACACAGCCGTTTTTCCGCGCGCTGAGGAAATTCGGATGGTAGCTTTGGGTGAGAGTTGCTCCGTCGGGAAACTTCAGAAACCGTACGGAAACAGCGGGGAAAATGCTCAGCTGGATCATTTAACCGCTGAACCTCACCATCTGTCGCCTGGTGTCAGGGCTGGGCCTTCGAAAGAAGGAGTGCCTTTGGTAGCTTTCCGGGATAACCGCATGAGTTGTACCAAGTCGACACCATACTCTGAGCTACAGCGGTCTTCGGACGGCTGCAGAGTACCGGTTACTTACGTTGGTGGACGTAGTATTCCGGAGACTTTGTATAGTGCAGCTTCACTCCTGCCTATGCATAGTCAACCTGGGTTTTGTTGGGCTGAGCAACAAAACCCAAATACCGAGGCACGTCAGGTCACCGGGCAACCGGAGAGGAGTCATTCGTTAATGACGCGACCTTTCACCAGTCAGTCCGGGTTGGACTGGACTGGGCCAGTCAGTCACGTTGCCATGACTAGACCAGGTAGTCGCTCACGTATCTGTGATGCGACAGGGCAAAGGTCCGATTGCAAGGACCCAGCCAGGCAAAAGGTTGATCGTTTAGCACCGATTCATCCTGGCAGTCAGACTATCTTAATTGATTCGACGACTAGCCAAAATCGCGCGCATGGAGACATGCCGCATCAGGTCAGTAGCCCATTTCGTTATGGTGCTACGGGCCAATCGGTCACGCCTGTGAATACGACACAAACACCAGTGTCTTATGTAAACACAGGCCAACCGAGTAGTAGGGCATTTTTCAATGCCTCGTCTACACTGCCAGACGACTATGTAAACATGGCGCGTCCAGGCACGGGTTCTGTGGTGATAGACCGAATTGATTCAAATTATCGATCGATCTCTGCTCCACTACAGAATCAGAATAATTTTAACTCTGGTATTGCACCGGGTTCGATTATTCCTCTGTCTTCCATCGGGTATGGGGGTTACGAAAAATCTTTTTCTTCCCCTGGGGGGACAGTGTATGTCGCTAGAGAATACGCTGCCCCTCAATACCAGCCACCGGTCCATACTATGGAACCGTTAGGTGTTAGACAGGCCTACCGGGATCAGCATTACCCATCTCATGGGGATTCACTGCTCTCGGGGGGACACCTATTTGATAGGCAGTCCGGTTATAGGCAACCTCGGGATGGTAGCTTTGGGTGAGAGTTGCTCCGTCGGGAAACGTCAGACACCGTACGGAAACAGCGGGGAAAATGTTCAGCTGGAACGTTCAACCGCTGAACCTCACCATCTGTCGCCTGGTGTCGTGGCTGAGCCTTCGAAAGAAGGAGATGCCTTTGGTAGCTTTCCGGGAAACCGCAGGAATGGTACCAATCCGACACCATACTCCGAGCTACAGCGGTCTTCGGACAGCTGCAGAGTACCGGTTACCTACGTCGGCGGACGTAGTTCTCCGGAGACTTGGTATAGTGCAGCTTCACTCCTGCCTATGCATAGTCACCCGGGTTTTGTTTGGGCTGCACAACAAAACCCAAATGCCGAGGCACGTCAGGTCACCGGGCAACCGGAGAGGAGTCATTTGTCAATGACTCGACCTGTCACCAGTCAGTCCTTTTTGGACACGACCGGGCCAGTCAGTCACGTTGCCATGACTAGACCAGGTAGTCGCTCACTTAGCCGTGATGCGACAGGGCAAAGGTCTTATTGCAAGGACCCAGCCAGGCAAAAGGTTGATCATTTAGCAACGATTCATCCTGGCAGTCAGACTTTCTTAAATGATTCGACGACTGGCCAAACTCGCGCGCATGTAGCCATGCCGCATCAGGTCAGTAGCCCATTTCATTATGGTGCTACGAGCCAATCGGTCACGCTTGTGAACACGACACAAACACCAGTGTCTTGTGTAAACTCAGTGCAACCGAGTAGTCAGGCATTTTTCAATGCCTCGTCTACACTGCCGGCCGGCTATGTAAACATGGCGCGTCCAGGCACGGGTTCTGTAGTGATAGACCGTATTGATTCAAATTACCAGTCGATCTCTGCTCCACTACAGAATCAGAATAATTATAACCCAGGTATCGCACCGGGTTCTATTATTCCTCTGTCTTCCATCGGGTAGGGGGGTTACGGAAAATCTTTTTCCTCCCCTGGGGGGACAGTGTATGTCGCTAGAGAATACGCTGCTCCTCAATACCAACCACCGGTCCATACTATGCAACCGTTAGGTGTTAGACAGGGTTCAACGGCCTACCGGGATCAGCATTACCCATCTCATGGGGATTCACTGCTCTCGGGGGGACACCTATTTGATAGGCAGTCCGGTTATAGGCAACCTCTGGATCAGAATACATTGCGTCATTCAGTGAAAGAGAGGTCGAAACCGTCCAATACGGTCAGTTCGGCCCCGGCAGAAGTTTTTGCATGGCCGTCCTCTGCTGCGGAGAGGGGGCCTGCTTCGCAAAATCTTCGGCAGAACATGGATTTTCTGATTTATCCCTGTCTGAGTCGGACATAGATCTACCGGTTGGAATACCGAGTAGACAACCTCAGAAGAGTACCTACAACCCTACATCTTCGTCTGACGATAATGAGGAAAATAGGTCAACTTCCGATGAGGAGCCAGCTGTAGAGCGTTGGTCTCTTCAGCAGGCTATTGACGAAGTATTTCGGGTGGTGCCGAATACTTCATGCCCTAAGGTTGACGCTCCCCACGTCGCAAAACCTTTCGAGCCAAGAGGAACTTAATGTACAAGCTTTTCGCCAGTGCACTTGCTTCCTCAAACTAACAACTTGGGCAGGTTGTTAGACCAATTGCAGTCGACCAGGTCTCTAGAGGCTATACCTCCAGGCTGGTCGGTCCCAGGACCCATTTCTAGGAAATGGGTCAACTCTAAGGCGTATTCTACGTCTAAGGAGTTCTTCCCGGTCAAAGTGCCAGCTTTAGACGGGGATGCAGCTACACTGGGGTTAACTGCACCCGCTTCTGTCCAGGTCTCTTTTAAGATACTAGAGAAGTGGGAGACCAGAGCAAGACTGGGTGTATTGGTGTCATCTCATGACAACCATTTCGCAGTCGCTCTGTCTTTGTTGTTGAAAGAGGAGAATATCTCTAGCCTAGGGGCTAACAGAATTCTCGAAGCTTTCGACACAGGCAACAGGCATCTCATGGCACTGAATCTTCAGACCATCACAGAGATACTGTCCATGAGGAGGGACGCAGTTATAGTTGCTCCTAACTCATTGCTACATGCTAGCAAGGACAGCCTGAAAGCCGCACCATTGGAGTCGAAACAACTCTTTGATGGAAGGATTGCTGCGGTGACAGCTTCTGATGCTTCAGAACAGTCGACGCCTTTCGGCGAACGCAGCTAAGGCTTTTGCGCAGGGCCAGAAACGTTCAACGTATTCTGCGAATGTGGGTAGTTCTAAGAAACCCAACCCAGCAAAGAAGCCAAAACGGTATGTGAAGGCGTTTCAGCCTAAACAAACCCCTTCCACGGGTCAGAAATCGGCTAAACCGAAGCGCCCCTATCAGGGTACTAACATCGGCAGCCTGCTAGAGTTAACACGAATCCGAAGCCGCAGCCCTAGGGATTCGCTCCTCTCTATGACAATCCCAAGGTCGGAGATTACAGTCGGGGGCCGCCTGTCATTTATCACGGAGGAGTGGGAAAGTGTCAAATAGGATCGTTGGATTTAGTCTGTGATACAGGAAGGGTATCTGATTCCCTTCATTTCCCCCCCTCCTCTGACAGGCGTGCCGATCGACATTTCGTCTCGTCATCCGGCCATGTCAGAAGTGATTTCATCGCTTCTGAAAAAGAATGCCATAGAGAGCGTTCTCAACCCCAATTTTCGGGGTTTCTACAGCCGTCTTTTTCTTGTTCCGAAGAAAGACGGCAAGTGGAGACCGGTTATAGATTTATCTGCGCTAAATCTATTGATTCCGGTCGATAAATTCAAAATGGAGTCGACCCGCTCCATCCGAGTTGCAATTCGGAAAGGCGACTGGGCGGTCTCTCTAGACCTAACACACGCCTTTTTATCACATCCCGATCGCTTCCTCCTCGGGGAAATACCTTCGGTTTGTGATAGAGGGAGAAGTGCTCCAATTTCAGGGCTCTTCCCTTCGGCCTCAAGTCCGCCCCTCGAGTGCTTACGAAGATATCAGGGCATGGGAGCATTTCTTCGTATGAAAGGACCCCAACTTCTTCAATACTTCGACGATTGGCTTCCCCACAGGACGGATCGTGTACTTCTTTTTCACGATCTATCCCTAGCCTGGCGGACCATTCTGCGGTTGGGTTTAATACCCAACACGCAGAAGTCGGAATTAATTCCGTCAAAGAGGTTCACGTTCGTGGGTATGACGTTTTACACCGACTTAGCGGTAATTCGAGTACCTTCGGACAGAGTCTATTCACTAATACAGAATAGACAACTATATTCCACTCATTCGGCAGTGAACGTTCAGAATTCGCAAAGGAATAATAATAATTACTCCCCGAGTTCATAATGAGGCTGAGAACCATTTCGTCAACTTCCGGTTTCACTTCTGGAAGGAATTTCTGGAAGGGAAGATGATGACAGAACACTTCTCTGGCCCAGAGACCGTGGTTATACGTCCTTCTGGCCTGCCTATCGGCATAACCGTTACATCTTCCTTAGATATAGACAGTTCTTACCGATTGATGTTAATAAGGTAGGTCAATCTCTCTGAACGTTTGTCGACGGCTACCGCTTCCTAAGTTTTACTGAGAATTATAAATTCGTATTGCTTGGCGAACACTAACAGGGAAGTGAGTTCTTTGCTTTCAGTAGAAATGAATTACATTAAGTTCCACAGACTGATGGTTAGAATTAGAAAAAACCCATTTGTAGGAGTTAACTCCAAAATTAGGATTTGTCTTGCGTCCTTTGGTCGCTTACAAGAGCTCCATACGAACTCTTGAATCGACGTCTTTAAAGTTTTTTACTTATAAAACCGTCTTTTTATTAGCTTTAACTACAGATCGTCTCTGTAGAAACCGGGCAGATCAGATTCAATGAATCTGATGGCTCCTTACTCTACTGTGTCAACAAGGGTTCCCGTCTAAGAACCAGTTGCAGTCGGTCCTGCCTGGGTCCCCTTGTGGCTTCACAGCGAGTGGTTTGCTAATTCACATAATCCAACACATAAATAAAGTGAATACCGATTGAACCTGTATTCAATCCCCTCTTTCCCTTTATACATCCGTTGGAATCAAGTATGTTTGTTCTTAAAAAAATATGGAATAATATACTACAACGTACCTGGAACGACAGTAAGTATTGGTCGAACCTCCCGTCCTATGCTACGAAGTCATCAGGTATTAAATGACTGGTAATGTATTTTTGATATAAAAATGAAGTTTTTTAAAGTAAAACATATTTTTATTAGAAAATACTTACCAGTCATTTATAGAGTCCCACCTCCCAACCCCGCGTCGTCACCAATACTTAACGGTGAATGAAAAGTGACTACCCGCTCACGTGCGCGCCTGTACTTCCGGGCGGCCGTGTATGTCACGGATACGTGAGGGATATGCTAGCGTGGGCGTTTTTTTTGGATAATTAAGGTGTATAGAGATGATATATCAGGTATTAAATGACTGGTAAGTATTTTCTAATAAAAATATGTTTTACTTTAAAAAACTTCATATTTAGAACATGGGCTATCATTAGGTTGCTCTGAAATTAGAGTATGGCTCTCATTTTAGGGGCTCTTTATATACAGCAAGCAGTCCCCTGTATCACTGGAGTGGCTCTGAGTTTGAGTATTGTATCATTAACCCTTTCCCTCATATAGACGCTTTCTGACGCCTCTGCAGCAGACGGCTTTTTGAAAACATAGTGACAAAAGAAGAAATTGCACAAAACGTGCAATTTCTCCTTTTGCCACAATGTTTTCCACTTTTTGTCATAGGTTATCCATTCAATTATGGAGATTTTCTATTTTTTGACAAAAAACGTTCAAAGTTGTCTGCTGCAGAATTGTCGTATGAGGGAAAGGGTTAAGTAGTACTGTATGTAAAGCATGGCTTTCACTTGAGTAGCTTTGTGTGTAGAGCAATGCTATCATTAGAGTGGTTCTGTATTTAGAGCAATGCTATCATTAGAGTGGGTCTGTATTTAGAGCATTACTATCATTAGAGTGGTTCTGTATTTAGAGCATTACTATCATTAGAGTGGTTCTGTATTTAGAGCATTACTATTATTAGAGTGGTTCTGTATTTAGAGCATTGCTATCATTAGAGTGGTTCTGTATTTAAAGCATTACTATCATTAGAGTGGTTCTGTATTTAGAGCATTGCTATCATTAGAGTGGTTCTGTATTTAGAGCAATGCTATCATTAGAGTGGTTCTGTATTTAGAGCAATGCTATCATTAGAGTGGTTCTGTATTTAGAGCATTTCCATCATTAGAGTGGTTCTGTATTTAGAGCATTACTATCATTAGAGTGGTTCTGTATTTAGAGCATTACTAATATTAGAGTGGTTCTGTATTTAGAGCATTACTATCATTAGAGTGGTTTTGTATTTAGAGCATTGCTATCATTAGAGTGGTTCTGTATTTAGAGCATTGCTATCATTAGAGTGGTTCTGTATTTAGAGCATTACTATCATTAGAGTGGTTATGTATTAAGAGCATTGCTATCATTAGAGTGGTTCTATATTTAGAGCATTGCTATCATTAGAGTGGTTCTGTATTTAGAAAATTGCTATCATTAGAGTGGTTCTGTATTTAGAGCATTGCTATCATTAGAGTGGTTCTGTATTTAGAGCATTGCTATCATTAGAGTGGTTCTGTATGAAGAGCAATGCTATCATTATAGTGGTTCTGTATTTAGGGCATGGCTATCATTTGAAAGGCTCTCTCTACACATAGAACATGGCTTTCATTTGAGAGACATCTCTCTCTCTATATATATAGAACTTGGTAATTATTGGGGCAGCTCTGACTAAATCATCCTCGGTAACCAGGCTATTCATAACACATATGATACCCTGGGCAAATTGGCTAGCGAAACTTCGTAAAGCGTGCACCTCGATTTTCTACGTAACTACGAGGGGTGTTCGGAAAGTGTCGGGACAAGTGCCGTAACATTTTTTTTTAAATATGCGTACACAATTCTTTCAACATACATAGCTCTATATAACTAGCGTCTTATTTTTAATTTTGTAATTTTGCTTTTGAAAATGAATAAATGGTATATAAAGCTATGTATGTCTAAAGAATTGTGTTCAATTATAAAAAAATAAGAATGTTAAGGCACGTGTCCCGATACTTTCCGAACACCCCTCGTACACTGTTATTACTGACAACATCGCCTGAAATTTGTAGCATGCAACCAATCAAGCGGCTGGATTTCACCTCATGAATTATTCATGACTACGAAGTTTCGCTAGCCAATTTGCCCAGGGTATCATATATGTTATGAATAGCCTGGGTTCCGAGGATGTGACTAAATGAATTTGGTCGAATCTCACTAGAGTTGGGTTAGACATTTCTATGATGTCTGCGTTGAAAACTTCTGAAGAATGTAAATTTGGAATGTAGAATATATGATTATAATAAGGAATTGAGATCACTGTTTAAAGCTATTACCTCTTTTTCAAAAGCCATCCAGTTGCCGAGACAGTAACTGTCATCTGTATCAGGGAAAAAAGTCAAGGCAGAGCCCATAGAAGATGCCCTGTCACTTCTTGAGTTGGTTCCCTTTCCCTCATACGACAATTCTGCAGCAGACGACTTTTAACATATTTTGTACAAAAAATGGATAATCTCTATAATTGAATGAATAACCTATCACTTAAAGTGGAAAACATTGTGGCAAAAGGAGAAATTGCTCGTTTTGAGCAATTTCTTCGTTTGCCACTATGTTTTCAAAAAGCCATCTGCTGCAGAGGCGTCAGAAAGCGGCTATATGAGGGAAAGGGTTGAAAGAGAAATTCAAAATAAGATCAGATTATGTCAGTTCATTTTTATACTAGATTTGTACATGACACATTCTTGACTTTAAAGGTCTACATTATAAAAACCTGGGATATCAAATGTCAAACAAATAAAGAAAACTTGCATTTTGTTACAGGATTTTGAATTGTCATATATATCTGTATTTCTTACCTAAACATGATTATTTTTTGCTCGCTTTAGGATAATAAGATATTTTAAATGATGTGTAATTTATAACAGTATCATGTTCCTCAAGTTATATATGGATTTAATGTTTTAGAGTGGGTGTAGTTACATCAAAACACTAACATGCGATTCAGGTCAGTATAAAAATAGGTAGGTCAAAAACGGGGTGGGGGACTAGCACGTTATGTCGCTATATATAGTTAAAATATATAGTTACACTATATAATACTATATAAAGTACTATCATAGCCCCCCTCTGGGTATGTCAATTTAATGCTTTCATATGAGAAGCTCTAAATATAGATTATGGCTGTTATTTAACCCTTTCCCCCAATACAACAATTCTGCAGCAGACGACTTTGAACATATTTTGTAAAAAATTAGATTATCTCTATAATTGAATGGATAACCTATGACTAAAAGTGGAAAACATTGTGGCAAAAGGAGAAATTGCTCGTCTTGAGCAATTTCTTCTTTTGTCACTATGTTTTCAAAAAGCCTTCTGCTGCAGAGACATCAGAAAGTGTCTATATGAGGGAAAGGGTTAAGTAGTTCTATATTATAGAGCATGGCTTGGCTAACATTATACCCCTTTCGAAGAAGAGGGGGCATATATAGGAGTCACTGTGTCGGGCTGTCAGATCTGTCGGAAGCCATATTTTGTCCGGCCCATTTCTTACTGGGTGGAATTAAATAAAATGTTTACATGAAGCTTCTATACCAAGAGGAGATGTGCATATCCTAAAGGTCTTACAATTGCATGTTTTTTTACAGAGTTATGGCCCTTTTACTTATTAAGTTATGGTGTAGGTCAAGGTGCTGTTTAGGGTGTATTTATCACCTTCAGTGATAGTTCTAGTTTGAGTGGCTCCATCTAAATATAGAGCTTGACTACCATTTTGATTGATTGTGTTGGGTTTAATGCCGCTTTCAACAAGTTTTCAGTTATATCACGGTGGTTCCTGGGTAAGTTACTGGTACTACTGGTCAATTTATCCTGACATCAGCCAGCCAGCCGTAATGCTAACCCCCACAACCCTGAGTGCCAAGGAGGGCAACCATTACTACCACTGTTAATGTCTTTGGTATTACCTGGCCGGAAATTGTACCAGCCGCGACTGCTCTACCACCGTGTCACTGAGGCGGTCTGCTACTACATTGTATCATTTGAATATGAATTTGGCTGATTAGCCCTATATAAGGCTATATAAATTGCTAGCCCCCTTTGGGACGGTCTGAATGCTGTATCCTTGAATGGTATATAATGCCACTTGCAGACACAAATGTCCAGGGTTAATTACCTGTTGAATGCTGCTAATAAGTTCATGTTCATACATGCCAACAGCATTTTTAACCCTTTCCCACATACAACGAACAAGTAGCAGTCGACTTTGAAATTATTTAGACAAAATTATAGAAACTCTCTTAAAATGATGGAACAAGCATTGAATAAAGTTGTAAATATTGTGGCAAAAGGAGAAATTGCTCATTATGCTCACAGATGCCTAAAAAGGGGAAATTGCTCATGATAGCAACTATTCCTTTTCCAATGATATTTCACAAAATGTTACGTCTTTATTTCTTCCAGTTGTGAACATTTTTCTCTCCGATACATTAGTATTTCAAAGCAGATGAAACTACAAATATCAAATAAGGTAAAGGGTCAATGTTCTTTAATGCTGTTTCCGAAACCAGGCATCATCATCAGGTAAACCCTTTCCTAGATACAAAAGAATCTGCAGAAGGCCACTTTAAAATGATATTTCGGAAAGAACTGTGACTTCAGAAAACAGTAGAAAGCATTGTACATTAAAAGGTATAATAATTGTTTAAATCGTCTACTTTTCCAACAATCATATAACAATGTTTTCAAAAGATGTCTGCCACATATACTCATGGTATTAGTTATAATGCAGCATACACATCAAAAGTTGCCTGCATGTGGGAAATGATCAGCAGAGAAACTCCAGAAAGCCTGGTAACTTGATATCAATGGAAGCCAATGCAATATTTTTACCGTTTCCCCCAATATTTCCACATTGTTCCTTTGTTGTGTATCCCTTCCCGTGATATTCACCCAAACAATGGCCCTTCAGCATTTGACGTAGGGAAATAATTTGTTGACCGGCCGGCCCTTTGTCCCCCAATATTTTGATTGCATGGATTCTAGTTGATCTGTTCCTTTTAGGGTGTGAAATCCTTTGTATGACGGGTCGACTGCTAAGGAGACGGCTTGGCTGTTAAATGGCTCGAATGTTACTATAGGCCCTTTCGCTTGTTGTGATAATTCTTGAAAACTATGTTGGAAAAGGAGATATTTTTCTAATCTCCCGCAATTGATATATTAGAATTCATTGATTTGGGAATTTGTATTCTGAGGAAGGGACTGAAACCTTACATTAGCAAATGATATCCTGTAAATGTAGACCTTAATGTGAACATACAGACTTAACCCTTTCCCTCATACGAAACAATTCTGCAGCAGACGACTTTGAACGTATTTTGTCAAAATATAGAAAATCTCCATAATTAAATGGATAACCTATGACTAAAAGTGGAAAACATTGTGGCAAAAGGAGAAATTGCTTGTTTTGTGCAATTTCTTCTTTTGTCACTATGTTTTCAAAAAGCTGTCTGCTGCTAAGGCGTCAGAAAGCGTTTATATGAGGGGAAGGGTTAATCTGAACATACAGACTTAATGCATTTTCGAAAAAAAAAAATGCCTTTATACCTTCAAAGTTGTCTTCTGCAGATTCGTTTTCTGTGGGATCATGTCTGGTTAAATGTGAATTGTCATCTGACACATTTCTTTAGTATCACAGTATAATGAGGGAACATTAAATGCAGGTTTTGGTGTAATAAGACCTGCACTTTGTGATACTTATATCAAATATAAATAAAATACATTTATTAATGACAAATTGTAATTCATGACCGGAAAATGGACTGGCTGGTAAAGGTTATAAGCGCAGTCTGTTAGAATTGATAAATAAACCCTTTCAGAGGCTGACTGCAGCAGACAACTTTTTTATCAAAATGAGAAATTGCTCATGATTACTTTTGCCACCATGTTTTCAAATCTATTCATTAATAGAATTGTAATATTTGGAGATTTTGCATGTTTAAGACTGGAGATTTTCTTGCAGATTCTTCATACATGTATGTGGAAAAGGATTAAACCTTCCCCACATAAGATAAATCTGCAGCAGACGACTTTGAAAACATTTAAGAAAAATATAGAAAGCGATTGTATGTGGGAAAGGGTTAACAGTAAGGCCCCCCCCCCCCCCCCGGACCATAACACCCTTGTTTGTAACAGACTCGGCTGTAGAATTATTAACCCTTTCCCTCATACGACAATTCTGCAGCAGACGACTTTCAACATGTTTTGTCAAAAAAATAGAAAATCTCTATAATTCAATGGATAACCTATGACCAAAAGTGGAAAACAGTGTGGCAAAAGGAGAAATTGCTTGTTTCTTCTTTTGTTACTATATTTTCAAAAAAAGCTGTCTGCTGCAGAGGCGTCAGAAAGCGTCTAATTGAGGGAAAGCGTTAATAATAACTAAATCTGCCATGTAAAGAGCACACTGAGTGAGTGAATGACATGGATACATTTTAATTAATAATAAAGATAACAGTGCAATTGCAGTTTTAATTAATCACATGAGGAATAAGAACTGTCACTACATTAATTGCTTTGCAAAATGGTCTGTGTCCTAGTTTCGACTGTATTATATTTATACAACAAAGAGAGGTTACCCTTTCCCTCATATAGACGCTTTCCGACACCTCTGCAGCAGACAGCTTTTTGAAAATATACTGACAAAAGAAGAAATTACTCAAAACAAGCAATTTCTCCTTTTGCCACAATGTTTTCCACTGTAAGTCATAGGTTATCCTTTCAATTATAGAGATTTTCTAATTTTTGACAAAATATGTTCAAAGCTGTCTGCTGCAATATTGTCGTATGGCGGGGGGAAAGGGTTAATTCGATACACCCAATTTGTACTCATGATTTTGGTGCAATGATTTCTTTGTTGGTAATTCTCTTGGACGCCACAGTTCCAGAAAATGGATTGGTGGAATTAATTAACCTTTTGTAATTGACTTTTCTCTAAAGTGATATTGATGGAGGAATATGAAAGTGTGTGTTATATTGAGTGCTGCTGTCACTGTGTTTTAGTTGGATTTATAATATCAATATCAGTTCCTTGGTTTTGATGTGTTTTCTTCTGGTATTGAAGATGTTGAAATGTGTTGATATTTGTTACTGCTTTTATAGAAACAGATTAGATCTTAAGAAATTTAAAGTTTTTGGTGTTAAATTGTTTTAACCAGGGACACTATATTATTGTAATATAGTGTCCCTGTTTTAACCAAGCATTTAATATGTCAATGGGGAATTATCCCTTTCTGACATGCAACAAATCTGCAGCAGATGACTTTGAAAACATCTAGGTAAAAAAAAATCTATAAATGAAATTATTGAATAGAGATGAAAACATTGTGGGAAAATGAGAAATTGTTCATTACATCAATTTTTCTTCTCTCCACAATGTTTTCAGATGCGTCACATTGTGTCTGCATGTCGGAAAACTCTAAAAGTTTCTTTTTGTCACAATAATCTCAACAGATCAAAAAATATTATATTTTTGCCTAAATAATTTGCTGCAGATTTGTTCTGTGTTAAGGAAAAGTACATCTTTATAACTTAGAAAATCAAAGCTGACTTCTCTCATAGAATCATAAAGACTTTAACCCTTTCCCACCTACAGACACCTTCTGATGACTCTGTAGCAGACGTCTTTTGAAAAAAGTATGCCCTTAGGAGAAATTGCTCATGATGAGCAATTTCTCCTTTTGCCACAATGTTTTCAACTCTATGCAAAAAAATAACTTTCATAAATTAAAGAGACTTTCTATAATTTGGGGTTAATCACTGATACCAGAACTTCCTGCAAACAATGTGTTTGTTTGGTTCATGAAAAGTTAGACAAATATAATCTTGTTCTGCCTGTTCGTAGTAACAAACTGATAAATAAATGACGTAAGTTCATTGTATTATAGGTCTTACTTAATTATTGTAGCATGATCTCTTCATTAAGAGAATTTATTTTTGGGTTTATCAAGTAAATAATTATACATGGGAAATAGATAATTGTTTATTGTAATTGGCATGAATTTAGCATGTTGCAGTCTCTCTCTCTCTCTCTTTTCAAAGCCATCTGCTGCAGCTGTTGGAATGGGTTAAAATATCTCAACAAAAATTGAAATGAGTTTCCAGAACAGAAACAAAAGACTGTCTTTGTTAATGAAAATGAACTGATGTTGACAACTTAAAAACAAAGACAATGCTTAAGATAATTTCATTTTGACATGGCTTTGTCTCTAAATTGCTGTATGAATCATTATTATTTACCTGATGTGCAATTGAATACTCTTCCATGATAATATTTGGAGAAAAAATTTACCATCTTTATAAAAAAGTTTGTCTAAAACTGAGGTGTCATTAGATGATCCTTGACAAAAAAGGTTTGAATCTATATATAGCCATTACTTGTCTTTATGAAATATACTTTCCCTGATTTAGACAGCATTTGACATGGCAGACACACTTTTTTAAAAGCATAATGGGGAAAAGATCTGTGCAACAAGATTCCAAATTGTCTGACTTGGCTTTTGTCTCGGGTGCTGGAGGTCACAGGTTCAATCAGCCTTGTCATATCAAAGACTTTAAAAATGGTAGAAATGGCTCTCAGGATTGTGGAGCATTACGACTGATCTGCGGGTGTCAGGATATTTAATGGGCTAGTAATACATGTACTGCGGTAACTTAACCAGGAAATGTGTGATATGACTGAAAAATTGTTAAAAGTGGTGTAAAACTTCATATGAATATATAGAGCAAATTTTCATATGGTCAGCAAAGTAATAAAACCTTTTCCATCTGTAAATCTGATGCTCTTCCAAATTTCTTCCACATCAGATAAGTGTTGAAAGGAAATATAAATTAATTGCAGATTTGTGATCGGATTGTGAAGGATTAATGCAGGCATTAAGTGCTATATTGGGGTGCTTTGTTCTCCATATTTCACACTCAGACAGGGTCATTAGTGGACAACATGGAATTGGATTAAATCCTTTTCCACATACGACAATTCTGCAGCAGACGACTTTGAACATATTTTGTCAAAACATAGAAAATCTCTATAATTGAATGGATAAACCTATGACTAAAAGTGGAAAACATTGTGGTAAAAGGAGAAATTGCTCATTTCGAGCAATTTCTTCTTTTGTCACTATGTTTTCAAAAAGCCGTCTGCTTCAGAGGCGTCAGAAAGTGTATACATGAGGTAAAGGGTTAAACCCTTGGATAAATAACAATGGATGAACCCTTTCCTACTTGCAGACACAATTTGACGCATTTGCAACAAACAAATTTTAAAAAACATTGCCGCCACAGGAGAATTGCTCTTTATGAGCAAAGTTAATCTTTTTCGATATTATTTCAGCTCTATTCAATCATAAGTGTTTCATTTAGAGATGTCTTTTTACATATTTGCCTATATGTTTTCAAAGTCGTCTGCTGCAGTTTTTTTGTATGTGGGAAAGGGTTAGTTGCTGGTCTGTTTAATTATAAGCCTGCAATTGATATCGGCACCTTTAATTTTTAACCTTATGAATAATTTCTACTTTTATCACATACAGTTTATTAAACGTGTGTTGCATATGCCTCAAAATGTGTCTGCAGGTTGGAAAGGATGCATCTTTCACAGATTACAATTGATTCTTTAGATGTGTTCAAAGTAGCCAACTCTTAAATTGCTTATCAGGTAAACACTTGACCCTTTCCCACATACAAACATCTGCAACAGGTGCCTTCAACCCTTTCCCACATACAGCAAATCTGCAGCAGACAACTTTGAACATTTCTACTAAAAAGTATGGAAAATCTCCATAATTGTAGGTATAATGACTAGAAAAAAATTGAAAACAATGTGACAAAAGGAGAAATTGCTAGTTTTGAGCAATTTCCCCTTTTGTCACATTGTTTTCAAAACTGGTTTGCTGCAAATCCTTCAAAATGCGTCTATAGATGGGAAAGGGTCAAGATTGATATGGAATATTTTCTATGAAAGTTTATAAGTAGTCAAGTTAAAATTTTGTGGCAATGATAAGTCGGCTGCTGCAGATTTATTCAAATGAGCCAAGCGGGAAAAGGGTAAGGGCAATTAAGTCCGAAGACTAACAGAGACTAACAGAGCATGTCTGGTTGTTACTGCAATAAAATAAACTGTTTGGAACAATAAAGTCATCACATACATTGTTCTCATAATCATTTATCACACAGAATATAGAAACAACTGTTATAATCGATAAAAACAACCTTATTAGTCGCCGGGCAGAAGCCCGCGACTTCTATTTTTAATAGCTTTTCGGAAATCACATGGGAGGAGGGATAATTATTGGAAAGAAACACATTAAGATGTTTTGAACATATTACAATTGTGTTTGTTTAAAAACACTAAGTAATGACACATCTAAAATGGAATAAACATTTCGATGTTTTAGGTATTTTTAGTTTCATTTTGTTGACTTGCATTTAAGTGTTTTTGTCTTATTTACGAAGACAAATGTGGTCCCTGCTAGACTTGCAACCAACTGCTATATGTCAATATTGAGATATATTGAAATAAAAATCACGTCAAATTCTACTTTCAATAGTAATGTTAACTTACTGAATGTTATTTTCATGTTCAAAAATATGTCTTGATTTGTGAAGAATTCATTTGATAATGTTAACTCGTGTATATCTAAAATATGAACTGTTTCTAACCTAGAACTGTTGATTACGTCACTACCGAGTACCGCCCGCATAGATTTGTAAATTTTGCACACGCTACTATATACTACTGTACTTACTGTGTGTGCGATAACCAATGAAAAGCTGGATTTGCACGCGATACATTTTACAACAAAAACGTGCGTCGCTTACACTCATACGATGGGCTGAATATGCACAATGACACACACACACTTGTATAGTTTCCCATGAACATAAACTGGTAACAGAAACAAAAATAAGAAATAATTTGTGAAAATATGTCTCAAATATAAGCCTGTTTATCGGTCGTGAACGTCGAAACGCCTTTTTCTCAGTTTGTGACCTAGTTTCATATTGCCAAAATGTAAACAAAGCGAAGTGACCGGAAGTAAAATGTAAACTTAGAAAAGTGACTAGGTTATGCAGACAAAAAATGTCGCACGACAAATTGATTTTTCTTAAACGTCACGAAACGAATGCATGGGTCGAATGTAGGAGAAAGAAAGATAATATAGAAATGCTTTTCTCTCTCGAATGCAGTGGAATAAAACATGCACTAAAGCTTTGCCTGATTTTTTATTCACTTTCTTCGATGTCTGACACGAGGGTAAACATTTCGAAAGAATGCTCAAACACCTTATTACAGATAGATAGCTAATATTACACACTTAAAAATATTACACACTTAAATGATTAAATATATGTGATATTAAATGTTGAAACAAATTAAGAGAAGAACAAACTCTGATAAACAATAGATTTAGAAATAAAGAAAATCTGCTCTTTCGCACCCAATTAATTTCATACTTGCCACATATATTGTATGCATCAACGATTTAGATAAACAATTTAGCTGTTATATTGTTACAAGTGTGGTCTACTTGTGAAATAATTAGTATTAAAAAGGAGGAAGTTCATATCTTCAGCAATTTAACCGTTTTCTCAATGTTTTAAGCGATTAAAGGTTTTCATTGTTGCTTCAGACATGGAAAGGGTTTAATAGCTTTTTATTGCATGTAGATTTAAAACCCAAAATGTATTAAATTTTTTTTTTTTTTGACAAATACAAAACATCCAAAATCCTGACCAAAAGAAATCCTGAAATTTGTAGATCTATGTGGAATTTCAAAAATCCTGGAATTAATCCTTATGAAAACATTATGTGTATGTTTAGACTAATGAAAGTCAAGACTACATGTGTGTTAAAAAATAAATCAATGCAGTCTTTTCCGGCGACATTGATGCCTTGCATCAACTTTCTCTTGTTATGGAAATAGGACATAATTATAAGATTGGAGTGTGGGACATTTGATATTTTAATGGTCAAACCTTACAAATGGTTTATTTGACCAAATGCATGACAGGTGACGTTTGTTGAACCCTTTCCCTCATAGAGATGCTTTCTGACACCTGTGCAGCAGACAGCTTTTTTGAAAATATTGCGACACAAGAAGAAATTGCTCAAAACAACCTATTTCTCCTTTTTTCACCATGTTTTCAACACTATTCAATTATTGTATCTACATAAATAAGGATTTTTTAAAAAAAATTGTTTATGTTTTCAAAGTCGGCTGCTGCAGAGTTGTTGTATGTTATAATCGATAAAAGCAAGCTTATTATGGAAATAGGACAAAGTTAAGATGGAGTGTGGGACATTTGATATTTCAATGGTCACACGTCCTTACAAATGGTTTATTTGACCAAATTCAGGTGACATTTGTTGAACCCTTTCCCACATACAACAAATCTGCAGCAGACGACTTTGAAGACATCATGACAAAAACCTGAAAAATCTCCATAAAAGATAGCTTAATTGTTAAATAAAGTTGAAAACATTGTGGTCAAAGGAGAAATTGCTCATCATGAGCAATTTCACCTTTGGCCACAATGTTTTCAAAAGTCGTTTGCTGCTATTGTATCAGAATGCATCTAATGTGGGAGAGAGTTCAGGATGGGTTGACTAAACATGAAAAGCTACTTAGATCAGTAGTTACCCTCTCTCCTTTACAGACAACATTTGAGTCTGTCCATGGGAAAAGGTTCCTGTGTGACATTTCTGAAAGGTGTATACATGTACAGATTAGCTTGTCCATCTGTTCCAACTTAGCAGAATATACACAAGTTGACAGAAATCTCTATAATAAGCTTGTTATTTGAACAGTGAAAATTTTGATTGGATGCACAGTGAGGATACACAGCTAGGCTGAGCAATTTCCACTTTTGTCGCAATGTTTTCTAAAATCGTCTACTGTAGAATAATCAAAATACATCTGTATGAGAGAAAAGAACTTAAAGCCTTCTCTCATACGACAATTCTGCAGCAGACGACTTTGACCATATTTTGTCAAAAAACAGAAAAAGGGTCTATATGAGGGAAAGGGTTAATATGTGAGTCTTGCTGCTGTTTTCAAAATGCAATAATCCTTAATTAATCATGGCTGGTATGTGTAATGTTTTGTCTTTGAAACTTGGCAGTGATACTGATACCTGTAGTAATAATGCATCAGTCTTTGGCAGACTTGTTACCTTGAGTAAATGAAACTGGGATGGCACAAGGAAATCAACATTCGTAAGGGTTTTGGTATTTTAACTTTTCTATGATCCCCATATATTTTCAACTCTTTTGGAAAAATAATGTTCTTGTTTTTCCTTAAGATTTAACCCTTTCCTTCATACAAACGCAGAGTTTCCATCTTTTTATACGACCGTTTTTTAAAAACGGTCCGTATTATGGTATCGTCATGTCCGTCCGTCCGTCCCTCCGTCCGTCCGTCCCTCCGTCCGTCCGTTCGGGTTTTCCACACTTTTTTCTTACATACTTTGAGCTATTGAGCTGAAATTTTGTATAAGGCTTTGTAGTGAAGTGTCACAGATCAAGTTCATATTTCCTGGGATTTCGTCAATTTTTGAATGAGTTATGCCCCTTTTTGGACTTAGAATATTTGTTTTCCGCACTTTTTTTCTACATGCTTTGATCTATTGAGCTGAAATGATGTATATGGCTTTGTAATCATGAGTTACAGATCAAGTTCACATTTCCTCGGATTTCGTCAATTTTTGAATGAGTTATGCCCCTTTTTGGACTTAGAATATTGGTTTTCCGCACTTTTTTCTTACATACTTTCAGCTATTGACCTAAAATTGTGTATTAGGCTTTGTAGTGATATGTCACAGATCAAGTTCATATTTCCTGGGATTTCGTCAATTTTTGAATGAGTTATGCCCCTTTTTGGACTTAGAATATTTGTTAGAATATTTGTTTTCCGCACTTTTTTTCTACATGCTTTGATCTATTGAGCTGAAATTATGTATATGGCTTTGTAATCATGAGTTACAGATCAAGTTCACATTTCCTCGGATTTCGTCAATTTTTGAATGAGTTATGCCCCTTTTTGGACTTAGAATATTGGTTTTCCGCACTTTTTTCTTACATACTTTGAGCTATTGACCTGAAATTGTGTATTAGGCTTTGTAGTGATATGTCACAGATCAAGTTCATATTTCCTGGGATTTCGTCAATTCTTGAATGAGTAATGCCCCTTTTTGGACTTAGAATATTTGTTTTCCGCACTTTTTTTCTACATGCTTTGATGTATTGAGCTGAAATTATGTATATGGCTTTGTAATCAAGTGTCACAGATCAAGTTCACATTTCCTCGGATTTCGTCAATTTTTGAATGAGTTATGCCCCTTTTTGGACTTAGAATATTTGTTTTCCGCACTTTTTTTCTACATGCTTAGATGTATTGAGCTGAAATTATGTATATGGCTTTGTAATCAAGTGTCACAGATCAAGTATACATTTCCTCGGATTTCGTCAATTTTTGAATGAGTTATGCCCCTTTTTGGACTTAGAATATTTGTCAATTTCTGCATCAGTTATGCATTTTTCATAGTTTCCCATTATTCTTTAACAACTTATTCCTGAACGACTTTATTAACTTTTTACAAACAAACAATATATCAAAACAAAGAGGAAACTTACAAAGAAGTTCCTGACGGGCGTATTATGTACCGTTTGCGGTACTCTTGTTATACAATTTTGACTAAATGTTTTTAAAGTCATCTGCTGAAGAATTGTTGCACATGTATGTATGTGGGAAACGGTTTACTAAGAATAAATGATCATATCCAAACACTATAAAGATGCTGCAATAACTTGAGAGAGGATTTTATACAAAGTAGATTAAGTACAGACTTATCTAGATCTTTGGTTGGCAAATTCTCAAAAGACGGCTTTTTCCTGTGTACAGGATCCAATCTTATAGACTATCATGACCTAAGGCTGCCTGACAAATTGCTCATATTATCCTAGCATTAGTATAATCAGAAGCACATATTAGCTTGCTATTATACACCCGTAACCATTCCCCACATGCAAACATTTTGGACGCATCAAACTACTTCTGAAAATATGTGGAAAAAAAGAAAAAAATGCTCAAGACAAGCAATATTTTTAAACTTTTCACACAATGGTTTCAACTTATGAAAATTATACTCTCAAAGATGTTGCATTATTTCCTTTGATATTTATAAAGCAGCCCTTTCAATGCCTAATTTATAAAATAGTCGTGTCCAGCTTTGCATTTATAAGAGTCGATAACAATTCTAAGAAACATCAACATCTAAATGTTGATTGGAGCAGCCAACAGTACAGAGCCGGGTCAGATGGCGCAAATACTCTTAACTCTTTCCCTCATATGACAATTCTGCAGCAGACGACTTTGAACATATTTTGTCAAAAAATAGAAAATCTCCATAATTGAATGGATAACCTATGACAAAAAGTGGAAAACATTGTGGCAAAAGAAGAAATTGCACGTTTTGTGCAATTTCTTCTTTTGTCACTATGTTTTCAAAAAGCTGTCTGCTGCAGAGGCCTCAGAAAGCGTCTATATGAGGGAAAGGGTTAACTGGCCTGCGAGCCTCTAAACCGGTGGCACAGGCTTCCCAAAACCGGTTGTACCAGCCATATGGTTAATATGAGGTCAATGGTTTAACCCTTACCACATATGGACGCTTTTTGACGTCTCTGCAGCAGACAACTTTTGAAAACATTGTGACAAACAATGGTTTCAACTCTTATGTTATTGTTAACTCTCATTTGTTGAGTTTTCACATTTTTGGCAAGATGCGTCTCTTCAGAGTGGTTTGCTGCAGAATTGCTGTATGTGGTTTCCTCATATAAACAGCAGACGGCTTTTTGAAAACATATTGTCAAAAGAAGAAATAGCTCAAAACGAGCCAATTTCTCCTTTTGCTACAATGTTTTCCACTTTTAGTCATAGCTTATCCATTCAATTATAGAGATTTTCTAATTTTTGACGAAATAGGTTTAAAGTCATCTGCTGTAGAATTATCGTATGAGGGAAAGGGTTAAAGAAGTAGTTTCTATGGAGTGACTTGACATGGGAAAATGCACCTTCAGACAATTTTCATTTATTTGTTTAAGATCAGTCCATACATTTCTACAGTCTGATCTATGTCTATAGATTTCTATTGTGGTCTACCAAGTTGATGTATAGCCACTGCATTAGTGTCTTGATTCTTTTTTAACCCTTTCCCTCATATAGACGCTTTCTGATGCCTTTCCTTTTTGCCACAATGTTTTCCACTTTTAGTCATAAGTTATCCATTCAACTATAGAGATTTTCTATATTTTGACAAAATATGTTCAAAGTTGTCTGCTGCAGAATTGTCGTATGAGGGAAAGGGTTAAACACACAGGTAGGTGAAATGACTGAACAATCATTGAAATGGCATTAAGCCCCAACTTAATAACAATTCTATCTTGATATACTTATTTGATGAAGTACATCATTTATTTGAACAAACTGATCTGGATCTCGACCCATTCCAAACTACGACAAATCTACAGCAGATGACTTTGAAAGCATCTGCACAATTGTTAAAAACATTGTGGCGAAAGGAAAAAATACTCATTATCAGCCATTTCTCCTTTTGCCTCAATGTTATCAAAAGTCGTCTGCTACAGAGGTGTCAGGGAGGGAATGTATGGAAAATGTACAGTGGTCGCAAATGTATGAAGGTTTATTTTCCACCGTCAAAACTAGCATTTCACAAGTTGAGAGGAATGTGCAACAGACATCTCAAAAGACATAAGACAAAGTTTAATATAAGTGGAATAATTATTGTGTCTGCACAAGTTTACAGGAATGCGCAACAGATATCGCAAAAGACATAAGACAAAGTTTGATATAAGTGGAATAATTATTGTGTCTGCCATCATAGCTCATGTGAGTTGTTGATTACAGATTTACCCACCACCGGTATTGATATTTTCTCTGTGTTACTTGCTTGTGTTATATCCTCCCCGTAGCCTTGACTGTCTGCTTCGTTTGGACATATGACAAAATAACATACTGTGATCCGGTGTGCACTTTGTTTGTATGGATGTATTACTGTGTGAAATGTGATGTTCGTGTTTGAATTGATATTGAAGGATTAATGGATGGTTTATATGAATACATGTGTGTGATATAAGGACTGTTTCTCTTAAAAAGAAATAGGCTGATTGTGGATTGATTGATCTATTTGTAGAGTGTTATGTAACATACTGTTGATCAATTAGATGATTTGGTATAGTAGCTTGATTAACTGTTTACTTGATAGAGTTATCTGCTTGGAAAACATCTAAGGAAAAGAATATATGATATCTTTACTTTTGGAAAAACCATTTTGATTTTGAGTTGGAAACATTTTTGGGAAATGAAAAACGTCTTATTTCCCCACAATGATTTAAAAAGGCTTGTCCTGCATTGGCCTCAGAACTTGTTTGTGGTATTAACCCTTTCCCTCATACAACAATTCTGCAGCAGATGACTGAACATATTTGGTCAAAAAATGGAAAATCTCTATAATTGAATGGAAAACCTATAACTAAAAGTGGAAAACATTGTGGCAAAAGGAGCAATTTCTTCTTTTGTCACTATGTTTTCGAAAAGGCGTCTGCTGCAGAGGCATCTGAAAGCGTCTATATGCGGGAAAGGGTTAACCATTTACTTGATTAAGACAAGCTCAGATTATTCTGTCAAAGATGAAAATTGAAAACATTGTGGGAGGGAAATAGTTGTTTAGTGTTCAGATTTTACTTTCTTTTCCTCAGACATTTCCATTTTTGTGGGAGCATGTAATCATGACTGGCATATATGTATACATGTAAGCCATGTTGGCCTAGGTCCTAAGTCAGGCATACAACATCAATTTAACCCTGGAAATGTATGTTTTGTTGGTGAAGGTCCCAGCTCAGGCATACAACACCAATTTAATCATGGAAGTCGTTATGAGCAATTTCTCCATTTGCTACAATGTTTTCAACTCCATTCAATTATATCAATTTAATTAATAGAGATTTTCCATTGTTTTGCCTATGTGTTTTCAAAGTTGTCTGCTTCAGATTTTCTTGTATGTGGGAATTAAAAGGTTAACGCTTTCCCTCATACGACAATTCTGCAGCAGACGGCTTTGAACACATTTTGTCAAAAAATAGAAAAATCTCTATTATTGAATGGATAACCTATGACTAAAAGTGGAAAACATGGTGGCAAAAGGAGAAATTGCTCGTTTTGAGCAATTTCTTCTTTTGTCACTATGTTTTCAAAAAAGCTGTCTGCTGCAGAGGCGTCAGAAAGCTACTATATGAGGGAAAGGGTTAAAGTAGAACAGAAAACATTGTTGAAGGAATGGGCTATACATGTATCATAGCCAGCACTCCCTTTTATTCACCACCATCAACATTGAATTAGGTTATGGTGGAAGAATAGAATAAAAGGACATGTTTTTCTAACCTTTGACCTTTTTGGTTAATGACAGATGGAGTCTGGTCAATTCTGATGTATCAGTTATTCGTTTAATACCCTTTGCTCTATGAAGCTATATTTATTTCCAATAGAATGTCGACCCTGGAGATTTTTTTATAAGAGTGAGTGATTATGATAAATATTTTTTTCTGAATGATTGTGCTTCTCTGTGCTATAAGTAGGACTCAAAGGAATCATCTGTAAGATTTACGCAATACAAAATACCATCATGACCAAACAGCATGTCACATTAAAAAATATGATTTTTAAACCCCCTCTTTCCAACAAACAACAAATCTACAGCAGACTATTAAAGTGCAACTATATGTAAGACGAAAACATTGTGACAAAGGAATTGATAATATGCTCATTATGAAGAATTTCTCCTTTCGCCGCAAAGTTTCCAAATGAAGTCTGCTGTAGAGATGTCAAAAGTGGGAAATTGTTAATCCAGATAGATTATTAAATTTCTGAAGGTAGGTTTTCATGTGACTTGATTCAAAGAACTGTCAGCATCAGATTAGAACTGTAATGATTTTCTGTTTGTTGTCTGTCGAGATATTGCCGTAAAATCAGATGAAGACAGTTATTATCTCTTTTGTGGGTGTATTTGCACTATGGAACCATTCCTGTGTTCAAACATGGGGCTGTGATGGATGTTCTGCACTACCAATAATAATATACATACTCTAACGCTTTCCCACATACAACAAATCTGTAGCAGACGACTTTGAAAAAATCTGGGCAAAAACACAACATATTTATAGATGAAGGTATAATTGCCTAAAAAAGTTTGCCTTTTGCCACAATGATTTAAAAAGTCAGAGGCGCCGAATGTCTGTTAATTTTACTATCTGTTTAAAAGGTTTAAATCTAGACTAATGCAAGTGCAAGTTTCAGACAATGATGAAAAATCCTGTAAGAGTAATTTCTTCATTCCATGCAATCATTATTTTGCAGACACAATGTATATAATTGCTTCCATATTGAAAAGGATTAAACTGGTGAACTTTGATTCAGTATAGCGGTTGCCCTTTCCCACTTATAGATGCATTTGGACACATCTGCAGCAGACTGCTTTTGAAAACATGGTAGCAAAAGGAGAAATTGCTAATAATTAACTGTTTCTTCTTTTGTGCAACAATGCTTTGAACTCTTCTCATTTATTAATAATACTTTTATTTATAAAAACATTTATAATTCTAGCAAGATGTTTTTAAAGTCTTCTGCCACAAATTTGTTGTATGTGGAAAAAAGAGAAGTGGGATTGTCAGTGGTGATTTATGAAAGATTATTAGAGCTCATCATGGCTATTTGTCTCTTGTCACTGTCTACTCTGGGTCACAGAGGACTGGGGGAAATGAAGGTCTTACACAGGCCTATATACATTAGGAAGAGTTTACTGGTCCCATAGTATCTTCATTAGCACTCAAATTTAACCCTTTGTTGTGGGTACTCAAAATCAGTGTGCATTTGAGTGGTACAATATAGTGTTTGGAGGATAAACAAGGATTTAACCCTTTCCCTCATATAGACGCTTTCTGACGCCTCTGCAGCAGACAGCTTTTTGAAAACATAGTGACAAAAGAAGAAATTGCTGAAAACGAGCAATTTCTCCTCTTGACACAATGTTTTCCACTTTAAGTTACAGGTTATACATTCAATTATAGAGATTTTCCATTTTTTGACAAAATATGTTCAAAGTCGTCTGCTGCAGAATTGTCGTATGAGGGAAAGGGTTAAAGCATGCAGACAATCACTTTGACACGTCTGCAGCTGAAAACTTGAGAAAAAATTCCTCATAATTTGCATGTTCTTCTTTGGCTTGTTTTTCAACTGCATTCAATAATAATACTTTCACCTATAGACCTTTTCCTTATTTTTGCCATGATGTTTTCAAAGTCATATGCTGCAGATTTGTTATACATTGGAAAGCTCGTTTTAAGAATATGACATGCGCCCTGTATCTGGACCTCTGGTTTTCTTACAAACTGTTTATTCTGGTCTTCTGATAGGCAGGCTTCCCTTTAGCAAGAGTTTTGAGATGTCCAATCTGAAAACTGAACATCTTCATCAAACTGCATCAATTGCAATCTGATCTGGGCAAGCCATGATTATAGTTTTCATGTACAGACAGGATTGTCCTATGGAAGATTGCATCAAGTACAATCTGATCTGGGCAAGCAATGATTACAGTTTTCACAGACAGGATTGTCCTATGGAAGATTGCATCAAGTACAATCTGATCTGGGCAAGCAATGATTACAGTTTTCACAGACAGGATTGTCCTATGGAAGATTGCATCAAGTACAATCTGATCTGGGCAAGCAATGATTACAGTTTTCACAGACAGGATTGTCCTATGGAAGATTGCATCAAGTACAATCTGATCTGGGCAAGCCATGATTACAGTTTTTATGTCAAAAATACATTACCAGTCATTTAATACCTGATATATAATCTCTACACCCTTAATTCATCCAGAAAAAGAACTCGCCTTGCGTATTCCTCACGTATATGTGATATACACGGTTGCCCGTAAGAGAGGGCAAGCACGTGATATCTTGTCACTTTTAATTTCTGGATCCACCAGCTAGACAGCTAAGAATTTACACATTATTTTCTAATTATTCTTTTCTTGGCTTTTTAAGGCTTATTGCCTTATTTAGTTGTTCATTCAGTTAGGAAACTGCATTAACAGATATTCAACTGCATTTAAAGTTAAATTATTGTTGTAATTGCTTGTTTTTGTAGGCGACAGCTAGCTGAAAAGCTCGAGGTGGTTACCCCACCCATTATTTTCAGTTAATGTCTTCGGGTGCGGAACGTAATTGAGTTCAAGACTTAAAGTTAAACGATGAGTTCCCAATCCCGTTATAGATTATACTTATGATGTTTGTTGTACTTACATGTAATTATAACATAGACAAAAATTTTGTTTATAGATTATATACGTTCCGGGTTGTCACTCGGGTAGAAAAATAAAAAGTAGAAAAAAAATTTAAATTTTTTTTTTGGTTTTATTGTTGTGTTCTTTTCGTATATATTTGTATCATAAATATGTCACTTAGAGGTGAACGGAGGCGTGGCTCGTGTGGTCATGCTGTGGACGCATGGGACACGCATCCGAACTGTGTGGTTTGCTCAAAGGGCACACAGCTTTCACCGTGCGAGTACTGCTCTTCTTGGACTGTTTCTATTTGGAAACGGGCTGGGAAGGGTAAGACTAGCAAAAGCAGGAAGGGTAAGAGTGCCCCTAAAAAAGGCGTCTCTGATATCTTCGAGTGAAGCGGAGTTCGAGGGGTTCTCCCAATCGGACTCCGCGACCGTGTTGAGTGGTTCAAAGGTTAAGGCTGTACCTTCTCCACTTAACACAAACGCACCTCCTAGTCTAGCTAGAGACGAAGAGGAGCGTGTTAAGGTAGCTTTGGATGCGCGTTGTTCTGTCGGGAAACTAAAGCCTTCGGGCCTGATACCGTATAGAAACAAGGTAGAGAGTGCTCAAAGAGATAGGAAGGCCGGTAGGGTCGCTGGAGTCATCTGCACTTGAACCGCATTATCTGTCGCCTGGTGTTGCTTAACCAACACCACACTCTGAGCTACAGCAGTCTTCGGACGGCTGCAGAGTGCCGGATTACAATGTCTGCGGACAAAGTTTTCCGGAGACTTATGGTAGAACAGCCTCACAACTGCCTATCCCTAGTCAACCGGGTTTTGCTGGTGCTGGAAAGCAAAACCCATATGCCGTGGCGCGACAGGTCCCCGGGCAACCGGGGCGTCATCTAGCGATGACGCGACCTGTCACCGGTCAGTCATTTAGCCATGACACGACCGGGCCAGTCAGTCAATTTGCCATGACTAGACAAGGTAGTCATTCACTTAGCGGTGAAATGACAGGGCTGCAGTCGAATAGCTACGACGCGGCCAGGCAGACGGTCACTCATTTAAATATGACGCGACCAGGCAGACACTCATTTCACTATGACGTGGCTAGCCAATCAGTCTCGCATGTAGCCATGTCTAGACAAGGTAAACAGGCAGACACTCATTTCACGATGACGTGGCTAGCCAATCAGTCTCGCATGTAGCCATGTCTAGACAAGGTGTGGATCAATCATTTAACTATGATACGACCAACCTACTGGTCACGCAGGTGAACATGACGCGGCAAGGAGATAGTCAATCATTTGGTAATGACGCGGCTAGTCTACCTGTCGGTTATGAAAACATCGCACGACCAGGCAGTCCGTCATTTGGCAATGACGCGGCTAGCCAGCCAGTCGCTTATGTAAACATGGCGCGACCAGCCAATCGGTCACGCATGTGAACATGACACGATCAGGCAGTAGTCAGTCATTTGGTAATGATATGGCTAGCTTGCCTGTCGGTTATGTAAACAGCGCACGACCAGGCAGTCTACCATTTGGCAATGACACGACTAGCCAGCCAGTCGCTTATGTTAACATGGCGCGACCGGGCACGGGCTCTGTACTGGCTGACCGAATTGATACTGTTATCATTCTATCTCAGGTCAACAACAGAGTGGTGTTATGAATATTCAGAGTAGGTTAGCACCGAACTCTAATATTCAGCCGTATAGCTCCGAGTACGGGAATTACCGGTCGGAGAAATCCTTCCGTTCCCCAAAGGGAGCTGTGCACTTCATTAAAGAGTGCCGGATTACGATGTCTGCGGACAAAGTTTTCCGGAGACTTTCGGTAGAGCAGCCTCACAACTACCTATCCCTAGTCAACCGGGTTTTGCTGGTGCTGGAAAGCAAGACCCATATGCCATATGCCGTGGCGCGACAGGTCCCCGGGCAACCGGGGCGTCTTCTAGCGATGACGCGACCTGTCACCGGTCAGTCATGTAGCCATGACACGACCGGGCCAGTCAGTCAAATTGCCATGACTAGACAAGGTAGTCATTCACTTAGCGGTGATATGACAGGGCTGCAATCGAATAGCTACGACGCGGCCAGGCAAACGGTCACTCATTTAAATATGACGCTACCAGGCAGTCACTCATTTCACGATGACGTGGCTAGCCAATCAGTCACGCATGTAGCCATGTCGAGACAAGGTTTGGATCAATCATTTAACTATGATACGACCAACCAACCAGTCACGCAGGTGAACATGACGCGGCAGGGAGATAGTCAGTCATTTGGTAATGACGGGGCTAGGCTACCTGTAGGTTATGAAAACATCTCACGACCAGCCAGTCGGTCATTTGTTAATGACGCAACTAGCCAGCCAATTGCTTAGGCAAACATGGCGCGTCCAGGCACGAGCTCTGTACTGAGTGACCGGATTGATACAAATTATCATTCCATAACGGGTCAACAACAGAGTGGGTGCACGAATAATCAGAGTATAGGTTACGGACCGACCTCTATTATTCACCCGTCTGGCTCCGGGTATGGGAATTTTCGTGCAGAGAGATCCTTTCAATCCCCAAGGGAACTGTGTACATCTCTAAGATAACACTTTTCCCCAATTACCTTCCACCGGTCCATTCAATGGAACCGGTCGGAAATAGACGGGATTTCCAAACCTACCGAGAGCATCAAAAACCCAACGTTTTTTGGGATATCGAGGCATTCGGAGGGACATCTATTTAATAGACAGTCATTGGAAAGGCAATCCCTGGAACAGAATACGTTAGCGCATTCTGATAAAGGGAGGGCTAAGCCGTCCCACAAAGGGGGAGAACCTCTCTATGGTCATCCCATTACCAAGGGGCTAAGAATCGGCAGCCTTCTAAATAAAGCACAACCCCTAGGCCTCAACCCTGGGGATGCGCACCTTTCTATGATCGTCCCAAGGCCGGAGATTACAGTCGGGTCCGCCTGTTGTTTTCATAGAGGAATGGGAAAGTGTCACAGAGGATCATTGGATCTTATCTGTGATACAGGAAGGGTATCCAATTCCCTTCATTTCTTCTCCTCTGACAAGCGTGCCTATCGACATGTCGTCACGTCATTCGGCCGTGTCAAAAGTGATTTCATCACGTCTTCTGTAAAAGAAGGCCATAGAGAGGGTTTTCAACCCCAATTATCGGGGTTTGATACAACCATCTTTTCCTCGTCCCGAAGGAAGACGATCGGTGGAGACCGGTTATAGATTTATCAGCTCTAAATCTATTGATTCCGGTCGAGAAGTTTAAATGGAGTCGACCCACTCCATCCAAATAACTATTTGGGAAGGCGACTGGGCGGTCTCTCTAGACCTCACAGACACCTATTACCACATTCCAATCGCTCCCTCGTCGAGGAAGTACTTTCGTTTTGTGGTAAATGACAAGGAACAGAGGATATTCACTATGTGAACTCTGAGACAGGGAGGTCAAGACCATCTCATACGTGAGCTCGGCCCCGACGGTTGATTCCATGCGATCTCATTCTTCTTCGGAAAAGGGATCTATGTCAAGGGATCAATTCCTCGGTCATAACTCTAATTCAGAGCACTTCGGAAAAGGGATAATTCCTCGGTCGTGACTCCTTCATAAGTTCTAATGTGGAGTCGAACACTGACCTTCCGGTTCAGAACCGGCTATAGGCAATCCTCTTGTCGTCGGTGAAACCCAAGACCCAGTCTTGTCTGACGAATAAGATACATATCGGGATCAGTGCCCCATATGATGATGAAACAGTTTAGATCTAGACTCTAAATAATTATCATTGGCGGAAGGTTACTGCTTTCATTGCGTCCATAAGGCATTTCGGCGTATGCGGCGACATCGTTTACACAGGGACAGAAACGTACAGCGACTTCTGCACGGGCGTTCTTGGAACCCCAACCTGTGAAGACGCAAATAGACAGGCTAAGTTCGAGCCTAGCGTTACGGGAACTAGCTAAGTTGGCATACAACCAAGTAGAGCACTGTCCCTAATCCGCAGCTATAGGGAAGCACTCCTCTCTATTAAATCTTCTAACAAAGAATGATATAGAGTGGGTATCAACCTTCCATTCGGGCTTGATACAACTGTTTTTCTTCCTGTTTCTAAGAAGACAGACAGTGAAAACCGGTAGTAGACGTTTCGACTCAGTTCGCGTCTAGTACGGCCGTGTAGTAGAATGGAACGTCCGTTTCACCAAGATCATAATCCGGAACGGCGGTCTGGGCGAGTTGTTAGACCTAACAAACGCCTAATACACGTATCGTGTGCCTTGTCATCGAGGAGTTACAGTTCGATTACCTGCGTTCGGAATTATTTCCCAAAACAGGCAAATCGGATCTAATTCCCTCGAGAATCCGATTCGTTTTCTGGTTCGGGATCAGTAAGTACGGGAAACAGCCCGATACATGCTTCACACCACACCCGAATTGTTTACAGATATCGGGGCAGTGCGTTACAGCCTACGGCATGTTATTATATAGAGTAGACAACTTCATATACTACTCATTCGGCAGCAATCGGAATACGTCGGGGATGAATACTTACGGAATTACCCGAGAAGTTCCGATTGATTCCGCAGTGGAATAATAATAAACAACTTCCGGTCTCAGTTTCACTGGCTGAAGGTGTAAAATGATAATAGAAACACATCACTGGCTGAATGACCGTGGTTATACGTCATGCTGGCCTGTCTCTCGACATAACCGTTACATCTTCCTTAGAAATAGACAGTTCTTACCGATTGATGTTATTAAGGTAGGTCAATCTCTCTGAACGTTCGTCGGAAACTACCGCTTCTTAAATTAGTAACTGAGACTTATAAATTCGTCTTATTTGACGAACACAAGCAGGGAAGTGAGTTCTTTACTGTCATTAGAAACTAATTTCATTAGGTTTCACAGCCTGATGGTTAGAATTAGAAAAACCCATTGTAGGAGTTTAACTCCAAAATAGGATTTGTCTTGCCTCCTCTGGTCGCTTACAAGAGCTCCATACGAACCTCTTGAATCGACGTCTTTACTTATAAAACCGTCTTTTTATTAGCTTTCGCTACAGCTCTTCGAAGGAGCAATTCAAACGCTCTGTCTGTAGAAACCGGGAATGTCAGATTCAATGAATATGATGGCCTCTTTACACTACTGGGTCAACCAGGGTTTCTGGCTAAGAACCAGTTACCGTCGGTCCTTCCTGATCCGATTCAGTTCCTAGTCATTCTGCGAGCTGTGGTCCTTCGGATTCCGACAGATACATTGTCCTGTCAGAGCTCTTAAATATTAACTTAAGAGAGTTAAGGGGAATAGGGGTTGGAGAAGGAGGTTATTTCTCCCCCTTATAGGTCGTAATATATATCAGCAGCTTCTTTTCTCGCTGGATATCCATTACAATTAAATTAGCGTACGAAGATTAACCTAGTCGAGATCTTCCTTTTCTGCGGATACGCCCGCATGAAGTTAGGGCTCTTTCGGCAAGTTGGGCTTTTTCGAACAATAATTCCCTTGAAGAATTCTTCGCGCGGCAGTTCGGAAAACTCAGTCAAGTTATTCATCTTTCTACTTGCGTTCTATGTCTAGTCAGACAGAACTTGTACTCCCTGGGCCCTTTGGTTGCGTCTCAGCGAGTTGTCCGCTAAATTACTCCCAACATATCAATGAAGTGAACACTGATTGAAATTATCAATCCCTGCTCTTACCATATATACTGTTGGGTTCATAGTACTTTGTAAATAAATTAGAAAATAATACACTACAAGGTGCTGCTACCTGGAACGACAGTAAGTATTGGCCGAACCTCCCGTCCGATGCTACAAAGTCATCAGGTATTAAATGACTGGTAATGTATTTTTGACATAAAAATGAAGTTTTTTAAAGTAAAACATATTTTTATTAGAAAATACTTACCAGTCATTTATAGAGTCCCGCCTCCCATCCCCGCGTCGTCACCCAACACTTAATGTTGAAATAAAAGTGGCAAGATATCACGTGCTTGCCCTCTCTTACGGGCAACCGTGTATATCACATATACGTGAGGAATACGCAAGGCGAGTTCTTTTTCTGGATGAATTAAGGGTGTAGAGATTATATATCAGGTATTAAATGACTGGTAAGTATTTTCTAATAAAAATATGTTTTACTTTAAAAAACTTCATTTTCACAGAAAGGATTGTCCTATGAAAGATTGCATCAAGTACAATCTGATCTTGTCAAGCCATGATTACAGTTTTCACAGAAAGGATTGTCCTATGGAAGATTGCATCAAGTACAATCTGATCTGGGCAAGCCATGATTACAGTTTTCACACAAAGGATTGTCCTATGAAAGATTGCATCAAGTACAATCTGATCTGGGCAAGCCATGATTACAGTTTTCACAGAAAGGATTATCCTATGGAAGATTGCCTCTGTACAGTCTGATCAGGATCTTCTCTGTTCACAATCTGAGTCATACAAGCATTCTTGGGTAGGAGCATCTGCATGGAAAACGTCTTTGACCGAAAACTCTTATCGAAACGTTTGCAGTGTCATCATTATTACAGTTAATTTCAAAACATCCTGAGACTTCACCTTAATATATAGTGATCTAGTTGTCAAGCTCCCGCCTCAGGTGTGGCAGGTCACACTGGTTTGATCCCTGGCCCGGTCATACCAAAGACTTTAACACTTTCCCTCATATAGACGCTTTCTAACAACTCTGCAGCAGATGGCTATATGAAAACATAGTGACAATAGAAGAAATTGCACAAAACGTGCAATTTCTCCTTTTGACACAATGTTTTCCATATAAAAACAAAAACAAACAAAACTACCTGAAGGCCTTTAGGGTTTGTTTTTGTGTGACAATTTGGCTCATTTGTATTTGTATTTTTGGTCCAAAGCTTGTCAGAGATGATTTATGAAAGATAATGGTACCACTTCATGGTTTTATGACAGCTATTTGTCTCTTGTCATTGTCAGCTCCGTCCTCAGTACACACATGGTTGAGTGAGGGGAGATTTTATAGTGTATTTCCTTTGGACAAAAATTCGGAAAGAGAAAATAACCATTTCTTAATTAACCCTTTCCATCATACAACAAATTAGCAGCTTATGACTGAAATCATATTGGCCAAATTATTGAAAATATCTATAACGGAAAGTTTAAATAAATCATTGAAAAAGGGTTGAAAACATTGTAGCAAAAGGTGAAATTGCTCATTATGCAAGTAGTTACAATGAGTGATTGCCCTTGTTAAAGAAAATTGACCATTGTAAGAGTTGAATCATAAACTAATTACCAATTATTTCATAATTTCAGACTTGTCCAAATTGAATGAAAATTATGGAAATTCTTGATTAAAACATTATATAAGTAATTTCATCTAAAGATTTTTTTTCTTTTAACCCATTCCCTCATACGACAATTCTGCAGCAGATGACTTTGAACATATTTTGTCAAAAGATGGAAAATCTCTATAATTGAATGGATAACCTATGACTTAAAGTGGAAAACATTGTGGCAAAAGGAGAAATGGCTTGTTTTGAGCAATTTCTTCTTTTGTCACTATGTTTTCAAAAAGCCGTCTGCTACAAAGGCGTCAGAAAGCGTCTATATGAGGGAAATGGTAAAGCAACTTGCCTCCATTTCCCCACAATATTTTCATTTGAAGTCATCTGCTCTCAATCAAATCAGAATGTGGCTGTATATATATATATTAATGAAACGACATTGATGTTTTCAGCTGAGATTTGACGGAAGGTTATATAGCAAATAACCACTGATGTACAATCAGTGAATCTAAATATGGGTGAGGAAACAGGACTTTTCCAGACAATATCTTTCTTATTAAGCTATCAAACCCTATTGTGTGGGTACTTAAAAGAATCACATCCGCAAGACTATTCTTTTGAGTACCCACACTATAGAGTTTAGAGGTAGAATTAGGAGAATTTGCCCCTCATCTACAGCTCTGACAATCTTGTATGTGATACAAACAGGGTGTAATGTTACAGTACAGTTTGATGCTGTATTGAGATTCCAATATTATTTATTGATCTAACACTTATCTTAAGGTCAATATTATTTATTGATTTAACGCTTATCTTAAGGTCAATAGTATTTAGGGTCTTTAAGTACATTGGCATGGGATATCAAGATACTGGATTCTCTGTGAATTAGTGCAATTTGTGAACTTGGTTTGGTCAGTTGGTGGAACTTTGGATTCATGATTTGGTATCAGAGGACCAAAAAAGCAGGGGTAAACAGCTCTTTTCCCCACAATGATGTCAATATATCTCTAACAATCCACCCAAACCTGATGATATGGTTACTAAAAATAAACGCCTTATTGAGAGGATTCTTTTGAGTACCCCCACATTATAGGATCAGAAGCTCAAATAAGGATTTTATACATGTTAAACGCCCCTTAACTTGAGCTCCGATTTAATATTTCTGTTAGGTATAACACAACACTGTTTGGGCTGTCAAAATATTGTTATTCTTCTTTTCTTTCGTTCACAGAGATTTTCAATAATTTATCACGATCACGGTCAGTTCATTTATAGAACCAATGGGTTTAACTTCCGAGCTAAGAGAACACTTTTAAACTGCATGATTCTGACACACTTGCAGATTGTCTTTTGAAAACATTGTGACAAAAGGAGAAAATGCTCATAAAGAGAAATTACTCATTTTCACACAATATTTTCAACTTTATTGTATAATTATGTTTTAATATAAAGATGTATTTGTTTTCAAAGTTAAAGCAGATTTGTTGGTACATCTGAAAGGGTTAAAGTCGAGAGAGAGAAAAATGCAGTGATAGTCGATTAGATTATGAAATACAAGCATTGGGTTTCATATATCTGTAAACCATGCATTATATAACACTATTCAGCGTTCTATAGATAAGGGGCGTTTTTCACATTCTAAAATCCTTATTTAACATTGGAATGAATGTATATTGTTTTTTATGGCGCATCGACAGTAAATCGACAGCGCGCAATTAAATTAAATTATTCATGATCCCTGGGTAAACATTTATTAACCAGTACTAGGCTAGAAAATGTGCCTTGCCCAAGGGCACTCCGCCATGACCGTAGTGCCGCAACTGGGGGAAATCCCCGACGCTAACCACTCGACCACAGCGGATTCCTTGGTTTGATTGGATGATACAAGAGATATTATGAGATATTATGACACACACACACACACACATGCCTCCTTATCTGAACTTCTAACTATTCAACAAAATGTTGACATGTCAGACTGATTCTAATTGTTTGACTGATAACCGTATTGTTGTAATCCCTTTCCCTCATACGACAATTCTGCAGCAGACGACTGAACATATTTTGTCAAAAAAATTAGAAAATCTCTATAATTAAATGGATAACCTATGACTAAAAGTGGAAAACATTGTGGCTAAAGGAGAAATTGCTCGTTTTGAGCAACTTTTTCTTTTGTCACTATTTTTCAAAAAGCCGTCTGCTGCAGAGGCGTCAGAAAGCGTCTTTATGAGTGAGGATAAGGGTTAACCCTTTCGAACTTACAATAAATATGCAGCAGTCGACTTAAAACACATCTTGTCAAAGATGAAAAATCTCTATAAATGAAAGAATAATTATTGAATAATAAAAGTAGAAAACATTGTTCCAAAAAGGAGAAATTTCCAGTTTGCCACAATGTTTTTAAAGGTCGTCTGCTGCAGAGGTGTTAGAAAGCGTCTGTATTTGGAAAAGGGTTAACATTTGATAGTGATGACAGTCTGTTACATTCACTTTGACATTTAATCTGTTCAGGGGAACCAAGTTTTATTTGGGCACAGGATATATAAACGTGAAAAATACAGAACTATGTGGATTTATATAGAATGTGCTTTTAGAAAACTATCTCAAATGTAGATGCATTTCGACACATCTGCAGCAGACAACATTTGAAAACAATGTTATTAAAGGAGGAATTGCTCATTATGATCATGAAGATTGACCTTTACTCTTTTTCCACACAAAACAGAAAACATGGATGATCTAGAGAGCTCTATAAATGGAATTTTAAATGTTGAATAAATAAAAAGTTTTCAAAAGGCGTCTGCTGTAGAGTCTGTGTCATCATGAGTCTGCATGTAGGACTTGGGTTAAAATTTCATCAAATCAATGCATTCTTACCAAAAATGTGTCTTTAAAGAGGGCATAAGTGAAGGGAGTAAAGATTAACCCGCCTTTTCCATATTCAACAAATCTGCAGGACACAACATATATTATGCAAAACGTGAAAAATCTCCATAAATATTTAATTATCAAATACAGTTGATAATATTGTGACAAAAGGAGAAATTGCTCATAATAGCAAGAAATTGCTCATGATGAGCAATTACCCCTATTGTCACAATGTTTTCAGAAGTGGTCTGTTGCAGAGGCGTTAGAAGGCGGCTGTTTGTGGGAAAGGGTAAATTAGATTCAAGACTGCAGTAGCAGTAACAATTTCTAAGATTCATGTTAATTTCACGAAGATTAGTCACGGCTGTACAATGATCGTGCTGCTAACTTGTGTTAATTGGATAAATACACATGGCACATGGCAAGCTCAATTAGAGATAGGTTACCATACAGTTTGTGATCCAGCATACATCTGATGATTAATTACAATCCTTTTTGATAAGAGATGGAGAAATAACCGTGGTTTAATACTGATATACTGACTACAAGTGATTCAAATTTTAAGGGAAATGAGAAAGCATTCATTTTGCGTTGCCGGCATGTGTCAAAATTTATCTGGGAAGTGGGAAAAGGTTGAAGCTGACACCAGTAAAAATTAAAATGAAAGCATTTACAGTTAAACCTGTGCTTAAGACTCCCTTTGTTTAGCAATACCCTGTCTTTAGCAACCACACTTCACTTCCATAAATGAACCTTTAATTAAGGACCATCTGTGAACAAAGACCAGATTGGTCTCTTCCCATTGGTGGTCTTTATAAACAGGTTACATTGTATATATGTGTGTGCTAACTGTTCCTGGTATAGATGACATTTGACACCTCTTCCGCTAATTTGATAAAAACAAGCAATTTCTACTTTCCCCACAATGATTTAATTTTGAATTAAAAGTATTTTAGTATAATATCAGTGGCAGACAACTCAATACATTTCATATCAAGTAAAAAGTGTTCACATGCAGAGATCTAGATAGGCGGTGTTTTGCATGTTCTGAATCCCTTATTTGATCCTCTAAACCTATATTGTGGGTATTCAAAAGAATCTTTTGAGTAACCACATACATCATAGGGTTTGGTTGGATAATAAGAGAGATATTCTGGGGGATAAGAGCTGTATACCACTCCTTATCTGGACTTCTGTACATTTAAATGGTGTTGTTTTAGTTTCGTGACAATCTAACAATGTGTTCAGTATTAACGATGGAGAGGAGTCATTCCGACAGTTATTTGTGTATAAGAACTCGTAGGAGGAATTCACAACGAGTCAACATTCTAACAAGGATATTACGGATACTTCAGCTGGATAAATGTGTGTACCCTTCTGGTGTTTTTACATGTCATCCTTGTGTCTTCTCCTCAGAACTCCGCTCTAACAGCATGGACAGCACGGACGGACGGGAGATCGACAAACCTCGCAGTCCGGGTCTACACAAGCACCGGCATCTAGAACCGCCCAAAACTATTCTGGATGTGGATTACAAACTCCTGCAGTCTGGTGTGACCATCCTTCCTGGTGAGTACAAATTTTATATTCTTTATATATAAAGGTCAAAGTTCAAGGTCACATGGTGCAAATTGTAAATAAAGACCCAATCCTCCTGACCTTGCCCATGTTTTAACCAACCATCTTTGATGATGTAGGTTTCGTAACTGGAAAGGACACCCAACGTTTTTGTTAACCTTTTCCCACATACAACAAATCTGCAGCAGACGATTTTGAATACATCTCGGTAAGATATGGAAAACCTATTTTAACGAAAGTATAATTATTGAATAGAGTTGAAAACAGTGCTTCAAATGGAGAAGTTGCTCATTATAAGCAATTTCTCTATTTTCCACAGTGTTTCTGAAAGCTGTCGGCTGCAGAGGACTGGACCGATATGAAGCATATCTTGGATATGTCCAATGGTGATTCTAAATACAATGTAATTATAAATTTTAATAAAGCATTCAGAAAACAATGCTGCTAAGAAGGAGGACTAAATGAATCTTCAAGAAAATATGTCAACTCTTCTCTGTTGACTGCCAGTACAAAGTCATGAAAAGGGTGGAGAAAAATGGTGTCTTGAAATTAGGATAATCACACAGTTAACCCTTTCCCTCATACGACAATTCTGCAGCAGACGACTTTGAACGTATTTTGTCAAAACATAGAAAATCTCCATAATTGAATGGATAACCTATGACAAAAAGTGGAAAACATTGTGGCAAAAGTAGAAATTGCACGTTTTGTGCAATTTTTTCTTTTGTCACTATGTTTTCAAAAAGCCATCTGCTGCAGAGGCGTCAGAAAGCGTCCATATGAGGAAATGGGTTAAGAATGTTCTTCAATACATTATTCTATAACAAAGTGGATAAAGTTAACTGACTGTCTTGTATTGTAAAACCTGTGACTAGATACTGTTAACCCTTTCCCTCATATAGACGCTTTCTGACACCTGCAGCAGACGGCTTTTTGAAAACATAGTGACAAAAGAAGAAATTGCTCAAAACAAGCAATTACTCATTTTGACACAATGTTTTCCACTTTTAGGCATAGGTTATCCATTCACTTATAGAGATTAAATATTTTTTGACAAAATATGTTCAAAGTCGTCTGCTGCAGAATTGTCGTATGAGGGAAAGGGTTAACTGACATTAAGGGGTGACATCATGCAAAACTATTTCTTGTATTGTAAAAGCCTGTGACTAGATACTGTTAAAAGGTTGCCCTTTAATCAATCAAACTAGATTTTATCATCATAAAGGCGTGTCTGCCTTCATTAATCTTGTTAAATTATGACTATTTGTACCTGGCCATCCATTATCTGTATTATTGGGTCAAAATGATAAGTCTGATGTAATCAGTGGACAGTGTGTTCAACCCTTTCAGATTTAAATGGTCTCATGTTTTTGTCAAACACTGTCTCTTGTGGTGAAGTGGTAGTCTGCTTTGTTTAATTGTGATTATACGCCTCTTTCAACATTATTTCAGTTATATCACGGTGACGGTTCACTTATTCATGATCCCTTTGTAAACAAACCAGTACTAGGCTAGAAAATGTGACTCCACCATGACCGTCATGCCCCGACTGGGGATTGAACTGTAAAGTGTCTGCCTGGGGTGCTGCAGGTCGTGGGTTCTATCCCCGGCAGTGTCATACCAAAGACTTTAATAATGGTAGTAATGGATGCCCTCCTTGGCGCTCATGGTTACGTGATTAGCATTACGACTGACTGGCTGGTGTCAGGATAAATGGACCAGTATTTCTGGTAACTAACCCAGGAAATGTCGTGATATAACTGAAAAAGAGTTGAAAGTGGCGTAAAACACCAAACAATCAATCAAACATAACTTCTGTGAGTGAAAAGATTAAGGACAGAAAGTCATATGTCTACCTTAGAAAATAATTTTATATTACCTGTATATTTTTGCCTGTTAACCCTTTCCCTCATATGACAATTCTGCAGCAGACGACTCTGAAAGTATTTTGTCAAAACGTAGAAAATCTCCATAATTGAATGGATAACCTATGACAAAAAGTGGAAAACATTGTGGACAACTCATTTCTAAAATAATACTTTCATTTATAGGATGTTTCCATATTTTTGCCAAGATGTTTTCAAAGTCTCCTGCTACACGTAACAGATCTGTTGAATGTGCGAAAGGATGATCCGTTTCCCTCATACGACAATTCTGCAGCAGACGACTTTCAACATATTTTATCAAAAAGTAGAAAATCTCTATAATTGAATGGATAACCTATGACTAAAAGTGGAAAACATTGTGGCAAAAGGAGAAATTTCTTCTTTAGTCACTATGTTATCAAAAAGCCGTCTGCTGTAGAGGCGTCGGAAAGCGTCTTTATGAGGGAAAGGGTAACAGTGCAGGCCAGTCCAAGGCAGTCTCTCATTTTTAGCTCACCTGTGCACGAAGTGCTCAAGGTGAGTTATTGTGATCGCCCTATGTCCGGCGTCCGTCGTCCGTCAACATTTTCTCCTCTGTAACCGGTGGGTCAACTGGGATGAAACTTCACAGAAAGCATCCTCTCAATGTCCTCACCAGAATTCCTTAAAATTTTCGGGATCCATGCATAATTCTGGTTTCCATGGCAACGAAATGAAAAAACTTCAAAATTCTTAAAAAATCTTCTCCTCCGAAAGTGTCAGGCCGATTTTCAAATAATTTTGTAGAAATGTTCCTCGGGTGACCCTCTATCAGATTCCTTCAAGCCATGTTGATTGGTCGAAAAACATGGCCGCCAGGGGGGGCGGGGCTATTTTTCCTTATATGGCTATAGTGCAAACTTAAAAAATCTTCTCCTCCGAAAGTGTCAGGCCGATTTTCAAATAATTTTGTAGAAATGTTCCTCGGGTGACCCTCTATCAGATTCCTTCAAGCCATGTTGATTGGTCGAAAAACGTGGCCGCCAGGGGGGGCGGAGCTATTTTTCCTTATATGGCTATAGTGCAAACTTAAAAAATCTTCTTCTCCAAAAGTGTCAGGCCGATTTTCAAATAAATTTGTAGAAATGTTCCTTGGGTGACCCTCTATCAGATTCCTTCAAGCCATGTTGATTGGTCGAAAATCATGGCCGCCAGGGGGGGGGGGGGCGGGGCTTTTTTGCCTTATATAGCTATAGTGCAAACTTAAAAAATCTTCTCCTCCAAAAGTGTCGGGCCGATTTTCAAATAATTTTGTAGAAATGTTCCTTGGATGACCCTCTATCAGATTCCTTCAAGCCATGTTGATTGGTCAAAAAACATGGCCGCCAGGGGGCGGGGCTATTTTGCCTTTTATTGCTATAGTGAAAACTTAAAAAATCTTCTCCTTCAAAAGTGTCAGGCCGATTTTCAAATAATTTTGTAGAAATGTTCCTAGGGTGACCCTCTATCAGATTCCTTAAAGCCAAGTTGATTGGTTGGAAACTATGCCCGCCAGATGGCGGGGCTTATATAGCTAAAGTGAAAAAAAAATCAGGTGAGCGATTCCAGGGCCATCATGGCCCTCTTGTTTTCTTTTTTAGCTCACCTGAGCTTTGCTCAAGGTGAGTTATTGTGATCGCCTTTTGTTGTGCGTCGTGCGTCGTGCATCGTCCGTCAACTTCTTCTCCTCAGTAACCGGTGGGTCAATTGGGATGAAACTTCACAGAAAGCATCCTCTCAATGACCTCACCAGATTTCCTTCAAATTTTTGGGATCCACGCAGAATTCTGGTTTCCATGGCAACGAAATGAAAAAAACTTAAAAATTCTTCTTCTTCCAAACCGGTTGGCAGATTTTCAAATAATTTTGTAGAAATGCTCCTTCGATGACCCTCTATGAGATTCCTTCAAGCCATGTTGATTGGTCGAAAAACATGGCCGCCAGGGGGGCGGGGCTATTATGCCTTATATGGCTATAGTGAAAACTTAAAAAATCTTCTCCGACGAAAGTGTCAGGCCTATTTTCAAATAATTTTGTAGAAATGCTCATTGGATGACCCTCTATTAGATTCCTTCAAGCCATGTTGATTGGTCGAAAAACATGGCCGCCAGGGGGGCGGGGCTATTTTGCCTTATATGGCTATAGTGAAAACTTAAAAAATCTTCTCCTCCAAAAGTGTCTGGCCGATTTTCAAATAATTTTGTAGAAATGTTCCTAGGGTGACCCTCTATCAGATTCCTTCAAGCCAAGTTGATTGGTTGAGAAACATGGCCGCCAGGGGGGCGGGGCTATTTTGCCTTATATGACTATAGTGAAAACTTAAAAATTCTTCTTCTCCGAAAGTGTCGGGCCGATTTTCAAATAATTTTGTAGAAATGTTCCTTGGATGACCCACTTTCAGATTCCTTCAAGCCAAGTTGATTGGTCAAAAAACATGGCAACCAGTGGGTGGGGCTATTTTGCGTTATATGGCTATAGTGAAAACTTAAAAAATCCTCTCCTCCGAAAGTGTCTGGCCGATTTTCAAATAATTTTGTAGAAATGTTCCTTGGATGACCCTCTATCAGATTCCTTCAAGCCAAGTTGATTGGTTGAAAAACGTGGCCATGGGGGGGTGGGGGGGGGGGGGGCTATTTTGCCTTATATGACTATAGTGAAAACTTAAAAAATCTTCTCCTCCAAAAGCAGGTGTCTGGCCGATTTTCAAATAATTTTGTAGAAATGTTCCTAGGGTGACCTTCTATCAGATTCCTTCAAGCCAAGTTGATTGGTCGGAAACTGGCTGCCAGGGTGCGGGGCTTATATAGCTAAAGTGAAAAAAAAAAAAAACAGGTGAGCGATTCCAGGGCCATCATGGCCCTCTTGTTTAATAAACAATTAAATGAAATTATCAGTTGTGAAATATTTGTTTGTAAACATGCAGATCTGGCCAATATTGCATATTAAGATTGACCTGCGATTTTAGCAGACCAATATTTTAACCCTTTCCCTCATATAGACGCGTTCTGACACCTCTGTAGCAGATGGCCTTTTGAAAACATAGTGACAAAAGAAGAAATTGCACAAAACGTGCAATTTCTCCTTTTACCACAATGTTTTTAAAAATCTACTGCTGCACATGTAAACATCAAAACGCGTCTATATGTGGGAAAGGGTTGAATATCTCTGAAACTGTTGACTCTGCATCAGTTAGCTGGATTAAAGCAGAATCACCTTGAAAAGGTCATTACGTTTGATATTTAACAACTGGTACAAAACTCGAGAGGCTGCCAGATATCGTATCAAAGTATTGTCAACGCATTCAGAGTACACTTCTCAAAATAGCTTACAAATTGAGGGTATCTGATAGGAACAAAAAGGAAAGTAGAGATAACCCATTCCCTCATGTATACAACAATTCTGCAGCAGACGACTTTGAACATATTATGTAAAAAAATAGAAAATCTGAAATTGAATAAATAACCTATGACTAAAAGAGGAAAACATTGTGGCAAAAGGAGAAATTGCACGTTTTGAGCAATTTCTTCTTTTGACACTATGTTTTCAAAAAGCCGTCTGCTGCAGAGGCATCAGAAAGCGTCTATATGAGGGAAAGGGATAAACGAATGTATTCATTTGAAATAAGGTTGACTGTTATTAATAATGAATAATTGTCTTCTTTTCCCTAAATTTCATGAACAAAATTTAATACACTGCAGCAGACGACTGAAAAATTAATTGCGAAAAAAATGGAAAATCTATTAGAATGAAAGTTTAATTATTGAATAGAGTTGAAAACAATTGCTCATCATGAACAATTTGCCTTTTTGCCACAAAGATTTTTAAAAGACATTTGCTGCAGATGCATCAAAAAGCGACTGACAGTGGTGTGGGAAAGGATTAACCCTTTCCCACCTGCAGACACATTTAACGCAATAGCAGCAGACAACCTTTGAAAATATTGTGGCCAAAGGTGAAATTGCTCATCATGAGCAATTTCACCTTTGGCCACAATGATTTCAATTTTATTTAACAATTAAGCTATCTTTTATGGAGATTTTTCAGGTTTTTATCACTGTTTTCAAAGTCGTCTGCTGCAGCAGTATGTTGTATGTGGGAAAGGATTAACTGGGATAGAATTAACTGATTATTGGATTGTGGAGATGCTATTGTTGAGCATTATTGCACACTTGGGAAGTTTGGAGAATGGGTATGGCTGTGAAATTCTGATGTAATCAGTAATTAAATTGCATTTTCTACTCGATTCTCATCTTTATTGAAATATCTCGATCAGTTAGGCAGTTTTAACAATATTTAGGGTAATGCAAAGTTTTGACCTTTTCCTTGTAGGAATTGATTATAAAAAATTAAACGAGTGAATATATTATCTCATGGACTATTATATCAACCGAATCAAATAAAATAAAATATGGAAAGATGAAATAAAATGAAATATGGAAAGATCAAATAAAATATAATATGGAAAGATCAAATAAAATGAAATATGGAAAGATCAAATAAAATCAGCAAAATGTCTGGTGAAATAAAAAATACCAGATGGAAAAAAAAGTGGTATACATGTAGTAGGAATTGCTATTCCTCTTTATCAACATTTTACATATAGTGCATGAATATGTTAAAGGGAATCGGCCGTTGCCGAGTGGTTAGCGTCAGGGATTTGGAACCGGGCATCCCGGGATCCCCAGTCGCGGCATTGTGCTCATGGTTGAGTGCTATTAAAGGGCAAGGCACATTTCCTAGCCTAGAACTGGTTTGTTAACCCAAGGATCATGACTAAGTGAACTGTTGCCGTGATATAACTTAAATAATGTTGAAAACAGCATAAAACCCCAAAAAACTGTCCCATATATGAATACTGCGGTCTCGGAAGTTTGTGATCCTAAGTATTCCAAAAACTACGCTGCCAAGTTCTTAACCCTATCCCACTAACAGACAATTTCTGACGCCTCTGCAGCAGATGACTTTTGAAAACATTGCAGCAAAAGGAAACATAATTAACAATTTCTCCTTTTGGCACAATGTTTCTAACTTCATTCAATGATTGTTCTTTCATTTGAAGATAGTTTTCATATTTTTCGATGAAATGTCTTCAAATCGTCTGCTGCAGATTTACTGTATGTGGGAAAGGGTTCAAGAATGAATCTTTAGAAAAAATGTCAACACTTCTCAGTAGACATATTATACAAAGTCACCCGTACTTAAGGTCCCGGGTTAGAATCCCGTGATGAGCGGGTTCTGCCTTTGGGATTTTTGCACACAAACTGCGCAAATACTGGTTATGTCTCCAGGAAGCAGACATTAAGCGTGAATAATATAAGCTTAACGTTTGTCTCGCAAACGATGTAAATTAAGTAAGTTTGAACTAAAGTCACCCGAGAAAATAGCGAAAAATAATGATGTTGTGAACTTAGGATAATCACTTAGATAGAATGCAGCTACAATATCAATATATACAACAGTTTGTGAGGTATAAAGGTTATAGCAGGAGATGGTATGCTGATAATGTTATCACTTGTTGAGTAAAACAGGGATAATAGAACATGATGTATAGGTATTATCATTCTTCCTGCAGTAATTCATGTATCAGAGAAATCCTGGGTATACCGAGGGCTTGGCGTGAATTGGTTGTAACTAAAATTGTTATTTTTTTACCAATGTTAATGACTATGACTAAAAGTGGAAAACATTGTGGCAAATGAAGAAATTGCTCGTTTTGAGCAATTTCTTCTTTTGTCACTATGTTTTCAAAAAGGCGTCTGCTGCAGAGGCGTCAGAAGCGTCTTATATGAGGGAAAGGGTTAACAGATATGTATGTATGTCATTATTGGACTTAAAAACCCTTTCTCTGATTAAAGATGACTTTTGACACATCTGCAGAATGTGACTTTGAAAAACTTATGGGGAAAAGGAGTGATTTATGAGCTATGTTTCCTTTGTCTACAATGTTTTCAATTCTATACCAGTCGCATTAATGAAATATTTCAGATGTTAAAGAGTAACCTAGAATAGAGTCACATTTTCTAACCTAGTACTGGTTTGTTATCCAGGATTCATGAACCAGTGTTATGTCACCAGCTAGATATGACTGATAGGCACTGTGCGTACCCAGGCCTATGCACATACGCTAATGCGTACAACTCTTCAGGAAAGGTAAAAAGAAATGCATTACAAACTGAAGGCTGAGAGTGGTTAGGGTTGATTATGTCGTAAAATGTCAATAAATCTGCATGTTGGTATAGCTAGTTTGTGTGTTTGGTATGGCCACTTGAGTACACAATATGCAATTTTTCCCATCAGAATATCCGCGGAACTGAAAATTACCATATTTTATTGCAATGCAAATATATTTTAATCTCAGAATATATGGTGCATACAATGAAGCGACAAAAGCAACTGTCTGTAACAGTTTGCAGTTTATTAAATTGTAATCTTTTGTTATCTTTCCATGGCCTATCTTATTTCACATAAGCCTTTAAGATTTATCTCCCTTGAAGTTGCCAAATTTCTGATTTAACTGTCTATATGAACCTAAATCTTCCACAGCAAGCTGATCTGCAGCAGACGGGTAAAATATTATGAAAAATCTCTATTAAATTATCAGCAGATGAGTAAAAAATTATGAAAAGTCTCGTTTAATGAAAGTTTAATTATCGAAAAGAGTTGGAAACATTGTGGCAAATTTCTCCTATTGCCACAGTGTTTTCAAAAGTCGTCTGCTATATATTTGTCAATATGGGTCTACATGTGGGAAAGGGTTAAAGGTGTCAAATAAACATGAACTCTTAATTGCTATCTCTGAAATAAAAGTTAACCTTTTCACACATGCAGATGTATTTTAAAGCAAAGGCACAAGTTGAATTTTGTCACAATGTTTTCATCTCTACTTTATAAATTATTATACTTTCATTAAAAAGCAACGTTCTAAATTTGTTTTCAGACATTTTTAAAGGCAATGTGTTCAAAGAAATTAGAATATGCTCACGATATCCAATTAACACCTCAAAAAATTATTTTTTTGACCCTTTCCCTCATATAAACGGTTTCTGACGTCTCTGCAGCAGACGGCTTTTTGAAAACATAGTGACTGAAGAAGAAATTGCTCAAAACGAGCAATTTCTCCTTTTGCCACAATGTTTTCCACTTTAAGTCATAGATTATCCATTCAATTATAAAGATTTTCTATTTCTTAACAAAATATGTTCAAAGTCGTCTGCTGCAGAATTGTCGTATGAGGGAAAAGGGTTTAAAGCAATGCGTTCAAAGAAATTAGAATATGTTCACGATATGCAAATTAACACCTCAAAAAAAGACAGAATTCATGATGAAGTGGCATCAAAAGACACTTTTAAACAGGGAGATATTGAAAAGGTTAAACCAAAAGAATTTTTATAAATGAGTGTGAAAGATAAAAGTAAGATAAATAAACATAATAACATTGTTGAATATCAGGGGTTAAGATAAAAACAAATAAGATGTCGTTACCTTGTTATTATTGCTGTTTTTGATGTTCACCTCTAGTATCTTATCTCTTTCCCTAATACAGCCGTTAATTTCCCTCATATAAGACGCTTTCTGATGCCTCTGACGGCTTTTTGAAAACATAGTGACAAAAGAAGAAATTGCTCAAAACGAGCAATTTCTCCTGTTGACACAATGTTTTCTACTTTTAGTCATAGGTTATCCATTCAATTATAGAGATTTTCTATTTTTTGACAAAATATGTTCAAAGTCGTCTGCTGCAGAATTGTCGTATGAGGGATGGGGTTAAGACCTTTTCCAACAGACCACAATTCTACAGCAGCCGACAAAAATAGTCATATTATCTATAAATGAAGGGATAATTTTTTCATATAGTTGGAAACATTTGTGACAAAAGGGTGATATTACTCATTATCATCAATTTCTCCTTTTGCCACAATGGTTTTTAGAAATCGTCTGCTAAAGAGGAGTCAGGAAGGGCCTGTATGTGGGAAAGGGTTAAAGAAAAGGTTTGAACAAGATCAAAGGGAGGTTATGACCTAGGCCCTAATGAGTAATGTAAATAATGGGTTTTAATCTTCTGATTTGTGGGAGTTTATATTGATTTTAGATCAATAATCACTCGACTTTATTGTTATTGTTTACATTTGTTCTGTATGATTCAGTAAATGGGTTTGTTTATAATGCTTTGGATATCAATAAAGAATAATTTAATAACAATGACTAGATGTTCTATATTTACCTCCACAATAAATATGATTCATAGCATTCTCCGATTCAGCCAACTTTTGAAAATAATCTAGAAAAAGGATCGAGACTTTGCTTAAAATGAGTAATCTCCCCTTAATTGACAGTGGTTTTAATCTTGTACCATAATGTTATACCATCAATATCCCAGAGGGTACTTTTTCAACATAATATTAACCCTTTCCCTACTAAAGACGCTTTCCGCCACCTCTGCAGCAGACGACTTTTTGAAAACATAGTGACAAAACATGAAATTGCTCAAAACGAGCAATTTCTCCTTTTGCCACAATGTTTTCCACTTTTAGTCATTAATTAAGTGATTCGACAATGCTCATGTTCATTTTATACCTTTCTTATCCACAGGTTGTCGTGACCTTGAAGGGAATGCTGTTGTACTGATATTTACATCGAGCCCTCTCTGGAAGAACCAACAAGTGACGAGTACCGACCTCACCCGTCTTATCATGTACTATTACTCCGTCCCGAGGTACGTCATTTTGATTGTCATGACTTTTAATTAAACATTTCCTTCATAGATGATTACTTTTGATGCCTTTGCAGCAGTAGACAATTTGAAAACAAGGTGACAAATTACTCTAGTCAAGCAAGTTTTCCTTTTCACAGAATTGTTATAGTGTTTTTAGCTCACCTGTGCACGAAGTGCTCAGGGTGAGTTATTGTGATCGCCCTATGTCCGGCATCCGTCGTCCGTCGTCCGTCGTCCGTCAACATTTTCTCCTCTGTAACCGGTGGGTCAACTGGGATGAAACTTCACAGAAAGCATCTTCGCGATGTCCTCACCAGAATTCCTTAAAATTTTTGAGATCCATGCAGAATTCTGGTTTCCATGGCAACGAAATGAAAAAAACTTCAAAATTCTTAAAAATCTTCTCCTCCCAAAGTGTCAGGCCGATTTTCAAATTATTTTGTAGAAATGATCCTTGGGTGACCCTCTATCAGATTCCTTCAAGCCATGTTGATTGGTCGAAAAACATGGCCCCCAGGGGGGGGGGGGGGGGGGGCTTTTTTGCCTTATATAGCTATAGTGCAAACTTAAAAAATCTTCTCCTCCAAAAGTGTCGGGCCGATTTTCAAATAATTTTGTAGAAATGTTCCTTGGATGACCCTCTATCAGATTCCTTCAAGCCATGTTGATTGGTCAAAAAACATGGGGGGGGGGGCTATTTTGCCAATATGGCTATAGTGCAAACTTAAAAAATCTTCTCCTCCAAAAGTGTCAGGCCGATTTTCAAATAATTTTGTAGAAATGTTCCTTGGGTGACCCTCTATCAGATTCCTTCAAGCCATGTTGATTGGTCGAAAAACATGGCCGCCAGGAGGGGCGTGGCTATTTTGCCTTATTAGGCTATAGTGCAAACTTAAAAAATCTTCTCCTCCAAAAGTGTCAGGCCGATTTTCAAATAATTCTGTAGAAATGTTCCTTGGGTGATCCTCTATCAGATTCCTTCAAGCCATGTTGATTGGTCAAAAAGCATGGCCGCCAGGGGGCGGGGCTATTTTGCCTTTTATGGCTATAGTGAAAACTTAAAAAATCTTCTCCTCCGAAAGTGTCAGGATGATTTTTAAATAATTTTGTAGAAATGTTCCTAGGGTGACCCTTTATCAGATTCCTTCAAGCCAAGTTGATTGGTCGGAAACTATGGCTGCCAGGGGGCGGGGCTTATATAGCTAAAGTGAAAAAAAAAAACAGGTGAGCGATTCCAGGGCCATCGCCCGTACGAAGATTTTAACAGGATTCCAGCAGGACCCTGGTAGGAATGTACCAGGAATCTAGCAGGAATCAATTTTTCCTGCAGGAATGTAACCGTACATGGAAAAAACCTAATTTCCTACAGGGAAAATTTGTTCATACTGGAAAAGTTTCCTGCTATAGTAACAGGAATCCCTTTACTGTAGCTGGAATATTGGTGAAATTCATATTCCTACTAGGAATAATTCATCTTATAATATTTAAAATCTCCAGTTAATGAAACTTTGGCAGGATTTCTAGAACTTATACTTTTTCATAGCAGGAATTTTATACTTTAACATTTTACTAACTTGGATTCTGAAACTTAGAAAATATGCAAAAGAAAATCTAAAACTTTAATTAAAAAAAATGGTATACAATCCTTAGTTCCCCACTGGGGTATTCAAGATCAGTAGGTACAATCCTAAATGAAAAAGCCATTGAAATTTAAATAGCAATTTCTCCTTTCCTCACAATATTTTTAAAATGTGTTTGCTGTAGATGCATAGAAATGCCTCTACAAATTGGTAAGGGTCAACTTATTTACCCGGGAAAACTTAGCAGCTAACCTATTTTTAACCTACACAAATGAGTCATGTCATACAAAAATGACATTTGGTCTCTGCAACCAGCCGATATTCATATAACTTGATAAACCTGCCCAGTCTGCTTCTAAGGGTCTCTAGTCACACACACACAGCTTTAACTACACAGGGGGAAAACAATGACTTAATGTAAAACTTGACATAGAAGTATTAACTGTGATCATAGTTCATTGATATATAATGTGGGTTTTCATATGACGTGGCTCAATCTCTCCCCAGCATTTTAAACAAAGGTCGGTGACTTAATTATGACGCAATAGGTCACGTGAATGTTAGACAGGCAGGATTTATGTAAAAGTAAGTTGGACTTTCCCAAAGCATTTATATTCTGATCAGTCCAAATTAATGAATTGGTGACAATTGTTATTAACTAGATTTAAAAAATGCTTCAAAAGTGTTACATATCTTCACCTCTGTGCAAATTTGACCAGATTTTTATAGATTCTTCAAACAAACAACTAGACACCATTTAAAAACATTGTGAGAAGAGGTGAAACACTTACCTTTCGAGTGTATTCAAACATCGTATATATATTTTGGATTTACGGTGACTATCAAGAGGAGTTGTTTTTTGTTAGTTTTTCTTTCAGCTAACAAGCTTTTGAAAACATTGTAATAAAAAGGAGAAACCAAGTAATTTCTGAGTCGATTCATAAACCATGTATACATATCTCTACTATCAAACATTTGTTTTAAGTTTTACTTTCAGCTAACCAACTTTTAATTTTGAAACATTGTTGGAAAGGGAAAAACACATTACGTCTGATGAATGCGTCTGCAAGTGAAAAAGAGTTAATTTAAGTGTGCAAATGGATATTAAGTGTGAAGTTATTTATACAGTGTCTCTTAAGTAATTTAATTATCTAAGGAAAATCTGGAATAAACTCATATTTATCAACCACTCCCATCGACGGTCTGTAATATTTTTAATTGATTTATGTTTAAAGTCTTAAAACTTTTCTGCATATTTGTTACTTTCGACAAGTCACTTTTGTTATGCATTGATCTTGTTACGTCATGAATGACATGTGGTATGACGTCATTGAAAAAGTCTATCGGCGTTTGGAAAATTGTTTAAATCAAGATGGCGGCCTTTTTCAACACATGCTGTTTTCACAGAATATATGCGATATCGGCGATAGTTTGCATCTATTTCTGTTTAGTTGATGGATTAAGTGTTCTGGAATATTCGTAAGTAAATTATTTTACTTTTATTTTGCATTATTTCATTTGTATTGCAATCAAAATGCTGTTACGAAGATCTCTCACCCTTTCTCTGTCCCACAATATTTAGATCAACAGAAATATTTTAAAGCATTTATTTGATCATATATCATAATTGGAAAATATTTACTTGCGTACAGCGACGGACCACCTTAGAATGATTAATGGGTTTTTGTATAACCCTTTCTGGGATTCAACACAGGAGATCAAAAACAAATTGTTTCCATAAATCTTTACTGGAGCAGTGTGCACAAATTCAAGACCATTGTTTCATTTACACATTTGTATCAATGAGTCCTTTGATGTGTTCTCCCAAAATAATGAGTCCTACTAAATTACTGTTGTTTTTTCACATTTTAATTAGTCTATGACTCGGCAGAAAAATTAAACATTCAAGACACATTCCCATGTTTAGAAATATTTGTCTGAACCAGCAATTTAAATTAATACTTGAATGTATACTTTTCAGTTGAAGCAGCTAGGCAAGAAAAATTTGGAAAGCATTCTAGCTTTGAAAATTGACCAACCAAGGACATTACCTGTGACGTGTTCCAGATGAACTATTGACAACATGGTGATTTATATAAATTTATAATGGTGATACCAGGGTCTTTCAAATACTATTTGAAAGACCCTGGTGATACTGACCTGTCGTCTTAGATGATTGATTGATTTGGGTTTAACGCCATTTCACATCACGGGGGCCTACTCATGTATTACCTTGCTTTCGCATAGGATGATTGATTGATTTGGGTTTAACACCATTTTCAACAATTGTTCACATCACGGCGGCCTACTCATGTATTACCTTGCTTCGCATACCAGTACTCAACACAACATACTTTCTAAGCAGCTGGCTGCTTTTCCACATAGACTGTAATCCCATTGATGAATACCCGGTTGCGGCGACATTCTTTCGGGCGATGTTTTCCATTGCCTCTCACCTCTGATCTATGTGAGAAAGTAGTCCGTGGCTTCGAAAGAATGTTGTGTAAGTACTGGTGTGGGAAAGCCAGGAAAACATGGGTAGGTGCACAGACCGCCGTGATATGACCAAAGCTGTTGAAAGCGGCGTTAAACTCCAAACAAACAAACCATTGATGAATGACGCATGTCAAAGTGACTTTTTCAAACGTCAGAAAGAATGTAGGCCGAGCTGGGATTCAAACTCTCAACCCCTGGATGAGGTCTAGGTCCGCACATTTTTCATACAGACCTCGTCAAATTAATGAAGAAAATAACCGTTCTTGAGAATATTCTAAGACTTGAACTCAAAAATGCAATATTTAACGATGAATATTAAGTAAAGTATTTGAGATTAATTTGCAAACTTACTTTATATTAGATATTTGCCTTTAAATGAACGTCCATGAAAATTGAAGCTGGTTTATCAGAATGCAAACTTGAGAACAATCTCAAAAATGGTTGCTGGATTCGAGATCTTGAGTATTTTCATTAATGTTTTGTAAAAGAAAGATGACTGGCACTGCATATAACTAGGCAGACATGATCAAATAGAGGAAAGGTAGCTGTGTAAACGAAAGTAAAATTATTGAATAAAGTTGAAAACAGATAATAGTGGCAAAAAGAAAAATTGCTCATATTGTATTTAAAAGTCATCTGCTGCAGAGGTGTCAGAAACCGTCTTTATGGGTAAAGAAGCCTTCAAGGGTTCATTTATTATAATTTTCTATCTTTTACTTTCATTTGAATAGCTCCATACACAACAACTTAAAAGAGCCCCTTATAGAGGATGGTCCAGTCATCACCAAACTGAAACAAACTTTAACCATTTCCTCATAGTTGACGACTGATGATTTGACCACCAGACTCTACAAGACTCTGCTTAGTGATACCCATCAGTGCTTTGTTCATGCACAATCAAATGGATTAATTCTTTAAGTTAAACTATGTTTCCAGATCACCCTTTGTTTTTAAGTGGCAACATTCTTAAATATTCCTGAGTTGTTTGTGAACAATTTTTCAACCTACTTCTTGAATTGTGAATGCTTGTGTTTGTTTTAGAATTTAAAGTTGACACTTTCCCTCATACAAGGGATCTGCAACAGCTGACTTTGAACATGTCCTGGCAAAATGAGTTGTTATGGAAAATCTCAATAAACTAAAGCGGTTTTTTTAATTGAGTTGAAAACATTGTGGCAAAAGGAGTAATTGCTCATTATAGATGAGAATTTTCTTCTTTTTCCACAATGTTTTCTAAAAGCGTCTGTATGCGCAAAAGGATAAAAAAAATTGTTCTGATATATATGTTAATTACCATCAAATAAATCAATGATGCATTATCAGCATCTCTTGATTAAACATTTACAGTTATTATTTATTCTAGTAAAAATTTGATTTGGATTCCTGGTAGGATTTTGTTCTAGGAATCCTGTTGGGTATTTGAACCTAAAATAGTGGTCTAGTCCACTCTCTTTAATAATTTTACTTATAGATTTTCCGTATTTTGTGACTAATTAAGGACCATCTTGGCCCTCTTGCTTCTTATTAGCTCGCCTGTCACGTAGTGACAAGGTGAGTTTTTGTGATCGCCCGTCGTCTGTCCACAATTTCTTGTGAACACGATAAATTCTTCATTTATTATCTAATGTTTACCAAAATTATACAGTAGCTAGATACACCATGGGAGCTCAGTTCCTTTCAAAAACCAGCCAGATCCATCCATGCATGACTGGATTATGGCCCTTTAAAATTGGCAAAATTGTTCAAATTGACCTTGTGAACACGATAAGAACTTGATTTATTATTCGATGTTTACCAAACTTATTCAGTAGCTAGATAAACATGGGAGCTTGGTTCCTATTGAAAACCAGCCAGATCCGTCCATGCATGACAGGAAGATGGCCCTTTAAAATTGGCAAAATTGCTATAATTGACCTTATGAACAAAATAAAGTAATCATTTATTATCCGATGTTTACCAAACTTATACAGTAGCTAGATATACATGAGAGCTTGGTGTCTTTTGAAAACCAGCCAGATCAGTCCATGCATGACGGGATTATGGCCCTTTAAAATTGGCAAAATTGCTATAATTGATAATTTATTATCTGATGTTTACCAAACTTATACAGTAGCTAGATATACATGAGAGCTCGGTTCCTTTTGAAATCGGCCAGAGGCGTCTATGCATGACTGAATTATGGCCCTTTATTAAAATTGGCAAAATTGCTATAATTGACCTTGTGAACAAGATAGTCATTATTTATTATCCGATGTTTACCAAACTTATACAGCAGCTAGATATACATGAGAGCGCACTTTTTTTTTAAATCAGCCAGATCCGTAGATGCATCACTGAATTATGGCCATTTAAAATTGTCAAAATTGTTATAATCGACTGTGAACACGATAAAAACTTCATTTATTTGTCATTTGTCCTTTACATTGATTTATAAACATGTGACCATGACCTAAAAGTGATCTTTTACAATTAAATAACATCATTGTCTTTGGATGACCTTCACCATGACTTTTTGACCTTCTTGTCTAAACATTAGTAACCGTACATATAAGCACTGTTGAGTCTCATAAAAGGTTGAACCTGGATTCCTTTGATTCTTTGTACGATTTTTGTACCAGGAAACGATTCCTTGTAGGAATTTTGTACCAGGAAACCTGATAGGAAGTTTTAACCTATTTAAGTATCAAAAATCTTTTTGGATTTTGTAATGAGATTCCTTGTAGGATTTTTTCTATATTCCTTGTAGGATTTGTTCTATATTCCTTGTAGGATTTTGTAACTGGATTCCTTGTAGGATTTTGTAACTGGATTCCTTGTAGGTATTTAATCCAACTAGAAATCAAGAGTTTTGAAATATGCAAATGAGGTTTGATTTCCTGCTACTAGGATTCCTGGTAGGAAAAAAGTAGAAGGAATCCAGCAGGAAAATGGCCCGAAATATGTAAATGAGGACAAAATCCCTGCAAGGATTTTTTATCAAATATTCCTACAGGATTCCTGTTAATCTAATTAACATATTTCGCTCCATTTTCCTGCTGGTTTCCTTGTAGGATTTAGAGCGATATTCCTGTATGAATCCTGTTATATTACGCCTGGACTGTTTCGTACGGGCATGGCCCTCTTGTTTACTTTGGTATTTACTTACGAGATGTACCTCGACCCTTTCTCACTTGTTGGTGCAACACATCTGCAGCGTAAGATTTTTGAAAACATTGTGGCCGAAGGAGAAATTATTCGTTTTGAGCAATTTCTTCTTTTGTCACCATGTTTTGAAAAAGCTGTCAGCTGCAGAGGCGTCAGAAAGCGTCGATATGAGGGAAAGGGTTAAGATGTACGAGTCATTAAGTGTTTTGATCCATCTTTTCACACCACATTGGTGGTGTATTGGTAGAGCATTGACTTAGGGTGCAGGAGGTCATGGGTTCGATCCCCGGTCGGGTCATACCAATGACTTTAAGAATGGTAGTAATGGCTCCCCTCCTCGGTGGCATGGGTTGCGGGTTAGCAATATGTGTGCCTGACTGACGTCAGGATAAATGGATCAGCTGTACTGGTAACTTACCCAGGAAACGCCATGATATAACTTGAAAATTGTTGAAAGCTGTGTAACAATACCGAACAATGAATACCTCTTCACAATCAGAGGTCTGTTATATATGCAACTACTGGCGAAAAAAATAATTTGTAGCTTAACCCTTTCCCTCATACGACAATTCTGCAGCAGACTACTTTGAACGTATTTTGTCAAAAAATAGAAAATCTCCATAATTGAATGGATAACCTATGACAAAAAGTGGAAAACATTGTGGCAAAAGGAGAAATTGCATGTTTTGTGCAATTTCTTCTTTTGTCACTATGTTTTCAAAGAGCCGTCTGCTGCAGAGGTGTCAGAAAGCGTCTATATGAGGGAAAGGGTTAATTGATTTCGCTCATACATCCCTTTCTATGAAGCTCCGACAGGAATTCATCAAGACCCCAAATCGCCCATCAAAGCTACTCATAAATATATTGAAGGACATTTGCTAGTGCGTTCAAGACAATTTAGCAGTAAAAAATAAGATCTCAGTAATTGAACATTGAAAAGTACTCAGGAGTCCTGGATTTGCTTTTCAAAACTCTTTTTAGAGAGAGTGCCAACATATTGAGGACTTAGCATGTAACGGTTGTAACTGAAATTGGTATTCTTTTACGAAGGTTAATCGCCTCGCCATGAAAAATTTATAAGCGTTAAATCATTTTTCTACTTTTCTTGGTAAACAATGAAAATTTAGGTGCCATTGCTCGTTTTGAGCAATGGCACCTAAATTTGCATTGTTTACAAAAGGTTCAAAATTGCCCCTTAACCAGGGTTTTCAAAATAGGTTTTTAGTTACAACCGTTTCACTCCAAGCCCTCGATATCAACCTTTTCCCACATACAACAAATCTGCAGCAGACGACTGAAAGATTTTAGGCAAAAACACAGAAAATATCTATAAATGATGATATAATTACTGAAAACAGTTGAAAACATTGAGGCAAAAGGAAAACTTGCTCACAATATGTGATTTCTCATTTCAACACAATATTTTCAAAAGCCGTCTGTCGCAGCAAAGTCAAAATTCATCTGCAGGTGGGAAAGGTTTAAAAACTGCCTAAAGTGGTACAGAACATTCCAGTGAATGTTGTTTGAAGGTAGCATTTATAAAGTCATAATTGTTAGATCTAACCATTAAAACATATCTGATAGGTCAAAAAGAATATAATGAAATATGTAGCATGAGTTCTCTGAAAATATTGAAATTCTTTTGAAGTATTTAGATTTTTCAACCCATAACCCCCAAGAAATCATAATTTGATGAATTTATTATGACTTTTAAAATTGTAACAAAAAAACAATTTCTCCATTGTCCTCATTGTTTTCAACTCTATTCATGCAGTTATTATGATTTCTTTAATTAATAGAGATTTTCCAAATATTTGTCCAGATGTTTTCATGGTCATCTGCTGCAAAGTTGTTGTTAACCCTTTTCCTCATATAAACGCTTTCTGATGCGTTGACACAATGTTTTTCACTTTTAGTAATAGGTTATCCATTCAGTTATTAAGATATTCCATTTTTTAGCTCTACTGGCCAAAGGCCAGAAGGACTTATGTCGTGGCGATTTGTCCGTTGTGCGTGCGTCCGTGCGTCCGTCCGTAAACAATTTCTTATTAACACGATACAGTCTTCAACCAAACTTATACAGTTGTTAGATATCTATGAGCACTCGGTTCCTTTCGAAAACCAGCCAGATCCGCCCATGCATGACTGGATTATGGCCCTTGAAATGGTCAAAATTGCTATAAAAGAGATTGTTAACACGATACAGTCTTCACTTTTGATTGTATCTCAACCAAACTTATACAGTTGTTAGATATCCATGAGAGCTCGGTTCCTGTCGAAAACCTGAATATTGATGACATATTGGTTCCTTTTGAAACAAGCCAGATCAATGCCAGTAGAGCATAGGCCCTCATGGGCCTCTTGTTGTCAAAATATGTTCAAAGTCGTCTGCTGCAGAATTGCCGTATGAGGGAAAGGGTTAAGAAGTTAAGATAAGGAGCTTATTTCATGTCCTAAATTTTTTATTTGACATTTAAACCCTATGTTGTGGGTACCCATTATGTTATCGTCTCAGTGAGACAATTATTTTGAGCATCTACAAAATAAGGATTAAAAGAGTGTTAATAAGGCGAGAACTTTAGGGACAAAAGCTAGGTTTTTTTCTCCTTTATAATCCAGTTCTCTTGGTTATTTTTATGGACAAAAGCTAGGTTTTTTTCTCCTTTATAATCCAGTTCTCTTGGTTATTTTTAGGGACAAAAGCTAGGTTTTTTTCTCCTTTATAATCCAGTTCACTTGGTTATTTTTAGGGACAAAAGCTAGGTTTTTTTCTCCTTTATAATCCAGTTCACTTGGTTATTTTTAGGCACAAAAGCTAGGTTTTTTTCTCCTTTATAATCCAGTTCTTTTGGTTATTTTTAGGGACAAAAGCTAGGTTTTTTTCTCCTTTATAATCCAGTTCACTTGGTTATTTTTAGGGACAAAAGCTAGGTTTTTTTCTCCTTTATAATCCAGTTCTCTTGGTTATTTTTAGGGACAAAAGCTAGGTTTTTTTCTCCTTTATAATCCAGTATTTTTAGGGACAAAAGCTAGGTTTTTTTCTCCTTTATAATCCAGTTCTCTGATTATTTGTGGAGCTGGGATTTCTAATAATGTTCCTACAAACTGATAATGTTTTTACCATGACTGTTTTTTCAGGGAAACAGTTCGCTGTCGAGGCCTTACAATAATAGCGGATATTCGGGGCAGTACCACCTCCACTATCAACACACTGTTAGAATCTCTCTACTTGTTTGAGGTGAGACAATCGATCAGTTTTTGGGAGAGTTTTAACCGCTTTCCCACATACAACAAATCTGCAGCAGACGACTTTGAAAACAGAGTGACAAAAAATCCCCATAAAAGATAATAGCTTAATTGTTAAATAAAGTTGAAAACGTTGCGGCCAAAGGAGAAATTGCTAATCATGAGCAATAACTACTTTGGCCACAATGTTTTCAAAAGTCGTCTGCTGCTACTGCTTCAAAATGAGGTTGGAAAGGGTTAAACTGTTTCCCATATTCAACAAATCTGAAGCAGATGACTTTAAAATCATCTAGGCAAAAATATGGAAACTTTCAATGAAAAGAGAGTAGTTATTGAGTAAACTTAAAAACATTGTGACAAAAAGAGAAATTGGTCATTATGAGCAATTTCTCCTTTTGCCACAATGTTTTTCTATAACCTTCTGGTGTTGCTGCAAAAGGCATCTGTATTTTAACCATTTCCCAACATGTACCGGTAGATTGATGCATTTGCAGTAGATGTCTTTTTAAAAACATGAGCAATATCTTGTTCTACTACAGCTGTTTTCAACTTTTATGAAAGATTTTTGAGTAGATGTTTATATTGTCGGCTGCTGTAGATTTCTTGTATGTTTAAAAGCATTAAAACTAACTTTTTGTTGAACATTTGGTAGCATCTTAACTATTTCCCGCATACAGACACTTTCTGACGCCTCTGCAGCAGATAACATTAAAAAACATTGCAGCGGGAGGAGAAATTGCTCATAACGTGCAATTTTTAGCTCACCTATGCACGAAGTGCAAAGTGAGCTATTGTGATCACATTTTGTCCGGCGTCCGTCCGTCGTGCGTCGTCAACATTCCAGCTTGTTAACACTACAGGCTACATTTTGCATCCAATCTTCATGAAAGTGTATCAGAACATTCATCTCCATCAAATCTTGGACAAGTTCGAAACTGGGCCATATAAGGTCAAAAACGAGGTCACTAGGTCAAATTGAAGTGAAATCTTGTTAACACTGGAGGCCACATTTTCAACTTCAGCATGTTGAAACTTTATCAGAATGTTTGTCTTCATGATATGTAGGTCAAGTTCGAACATGGGTCATGTCGGGTCATAAAATAGGTCACTAGGTCAAATTGAAGGAAAATCTTGTTAACACTCTAGAGGCCGCAATTTTTGCTTCAGCAGTTTGAAATTTTGTCAGAATGTTTGTCTTAAAAATATCTAGGTCAAGTTCGAATATGGGTCATATCGGGTCAGAAACTAGGTCACTAGGCCAAATTGAAGGGTAATCTTGTTAACACTGTAGAGGCCACATTTTCAACTTGAGCATGTTGAAATATTGTCAGCATGTTGGTCTTAAAGATATCTAGGTCAAGTTTAAATATGGGTCATATTGGGTCAGAAACTAGGTCACTAGGCCAAATTGAAAGAAAATCTTGTTAACTCTGTAGAAGCCGCATGAGGCCTAATTTAAGGAAAATCTTGTTAACACTCTTGAAGTCGTATTTTTGGTTTGAGCATGTTGAAACTTTGTCAGAATGTTTGTCTTAGTGATATCTAGGCCAAGTTTGAATATAGGTCATGTCGGGTCAAAAACTAGGTCACTAGGCCAAATTGAAGGAAAATCTTGTTAACACTCTAGAAGCCACATTCTTGGTGAGCATGTTGAAACTTTGTCAGAAAGTTTGTCTTGATGATATCTAGGCCAAGTTTGAATATGGAACATGTCCGGTCAAAAACTAGGTCACTAGGCCAAATTTAAGAAATATCTTGTTAACACTCTGGAAGCCACATTTTAAACTTGAGCATGTTGAAGCTTTGTCAGAATGTTTGTCTTAGTGATATCTAGACCAAGTTCGAATATAGGTCATGTCGGGTCAAAAACTAGGTCACTAGGCCAAATTGGAGGGAAATCTTGTTAACACTCTGGAAGCCACATTTTTGGCTGCATGTTGAAACTTTGTCAGAAAGTTTGTCTTGATGATATCTAGGCCAAGTTTGAATATGGGTTATGTCCGGTCAAAAACTAGGTCACTAGGCCAAATTTAAGAAATATCTTGTTAACACTCTGGAAGCCACATTTTAAACTTGAGCATGTTGAAGCTTTGTCAGAATGTTTGTTTTAGTGATATCTAGACCAAGTTCGAATATAGGTTATGTCGGGTCAAAAACTAGGTCACTAGGCCAAATTGAAGGGAAATCTTGTTAACATCTAGAAGCCACATTTTTGGCTCGAGCATGTTGAAACTTTGTCAGAAAGTTTGTCTTGATGATATCTAGGCCAAGTTTGAATATGGGTCATGTCTGGTCAAAATTTAAGAAAAATCTTGTTAACACTCTGGAAGCCACATTTTAAATTTGAGCATGTTGAAACTTTATCAGAAAGTTTGTATTGATGATATCTAGGCCAAGTTCAAATATATGTCATGTCTGGTCAAAAACTAGGTCACTAGGCCAAATTTAAGAAAAATCTTGTTAACACTCTGGAAGCCACAACTATGTCGGAAAATTTGACTTAGTGATATCTAGGTCAAGTTCGAATATGGGTCATGTCGGGTCAACAACTAAGTCACTAGGCCAAATTGTAGAACAATCTAGTTAACACTATAGAGATCGCTTTTTTGACTTGAGCAGCTTGAAATGTTGTCAGAAAGTTTGTCTTGATGATATTGCCATTGGTGCTGAAAGAGTTATGTTTTAAATAGCCCATTCTCAGGTGAGCGATTCCAGGGCCTCATGGCCCTCTTGTTTCTTTCACCGCAATGTCTTCATTTCTTTTCTAAAACTAAGGACGAAAGAGATTCTCAATGATTTTCTCCATATTTGTTCAGTCGTCTGCTGCAGATTCGTTGACTGTGTGGGAAAGGGTTAAGATATAAGTATGTAAAAAAGCTTGAGATGTTATAATGAGTTAATGGGTGTATTCAATTATCCTCTGGAACCAAGCCAGCCAGGCCTCTTGATGAGGGAAAAGCATTGACCTCAGAGGCAGGTGTAAGACAGTTTTAAAAAGTGTTTCCAAGTAGGATGTTAGATGTTAGAATTGCTGAGGAAGTTATTATTGTTTTAAGTGAGTCATTTAAAGTGTGATGACATAATCAGTAAGTAACAGTCAGCCTGTTTAAACCTCTTTCCGCATGCGACAAGTCTGCAGCAGAAAACATCCAGACAACAATATGCAAGATCTTTAAAAATGAAAGTCTAAATGATGCATAGAGTTGAAAACATTGTGGCACTGGGAGTGTTCTGACATCATTATGATAAATTTCCCCTTTTGCCACATTGTTTTCAAAGGTTGTCTGCTGCGGAGGCATCAGAGAGGGCCTGTATGTGGAAAGAGTTAAATTCAGTGACTTTCTTTTTCAATTATAATTAAAGTGTTCTGTTTTGTGTCACCTCCCCTGCCAGGGGAACACTTAGGGATCACTTCTCTGTCCGGCCGTCCATCATTGTTTTAACCCTTTCCCTCATATAGATGCTTTCTGACGCCTCTGCAGCAGACGGCTTTTTGAAAACATAGTGACAAAAGAAGAAATTGCTCAAAACGAGCAATTTCTCCTTTTGCCACAATGTTTTCCACTTTTATTTGTAGGTTATACATTCAATTATAGAGATTTTTCATTTTTTGACAAAATGTGTTCAAAGTCATCTGCTTCAGAATTGTTGTATGAGGGAAAGGGTTAAAGGGATCTGTTTTTTGTCACCTGCCTTGACAGGAGACACTTAGGGATCACTTCTCTGTCTGTCCATCCATCATTGTTTTACTTACTGGCACATTGGATGGTGACACATCTGTTCCTTCGATAAATTGTGTGCTTGTATATAAACTATTTACTGTATTATGAGTGCAATGACCAACTTACGACTTGTATTCACATAATAATTTTATGTAGACAAACAATGTAAATTTCCATTAAACCCTTTAGCACTGGCAGACACATTTAACACATCTGCAACAGACTCCTTTAGAATAAGCATTGTGACAAAACGCTGAAATTAAAAAATTCTCATTTTGCCACAATGTTGTTAGCTCTTTTTTAGCTCGCCTATTCAAAGAAATATGGGAGCTTATGTAGTCACACCGGTGTCCGCGTTGGCGTTGCCAGCTTGGTCAAACCTTTGCGTGCAAGGCCTTTTCTCAGACAAGTGTGTATGCTGTTGCTTTGAAACTTCACACACTTATTCAGGTTCATTAGGTGACCTTGTATGTCCCATAACTCTGGAATAGATTTTGACTGAATTGTGCCCCTTTTTGGACTTATCTTGCAATAGGTGATACTGTGTGACTTTACCTAATGCTATAACTGTTCTGAGGTAGGCCCTGATAGACGATATCCCTGATAGGCGAGCTATATTGTCCTCCGACAACTCTTGTTATAAAGATACTTCCGCTTTTATATAGAGATTTTCAATATTTTTGTCAAGACATTTTCAAAAGTCGTCTGCTGTAGATTTGTTGTATGTGGGAAAGGGTTTTACTAACCAGTATGGATATGTAATTGGTCAAAGAAGTACATTCGTATATATATGTTCTTAAAACTGTAATGTTTTGCATAACAGTGTTTACCTAAGTACAAAATGTTAGCTTGGTGAACTCTAATCAATCTCTTAACCCTTTCCCTCATACGACAATCCTGCAGCAGACGACTTTGAAAGTATTTTGTCAAAAAATAGAAAACCTCCATAATTGAATGTATAACCTATGACTAAAAGTGGAAAACATTGTGGCAAAAGGAGAAATTGCACGTTTTGTGCAATTTCTTCTTTTGTCACTATGTTTTCAAAAAGCCGTCTGCTGCAGACGCGTCCGAGAGCGTTTATATGAGGGAAAGGGTTAATCAGAACAATTCCTAACCTCATGTTAGTATTTCACATGAAGTTTATATTCAACAAGAATTCATTATGTAAGAGTCTTGATAAGACTTATTGTAAACTGTTTGCCCAACTTTGTCCCGTTTGAAAACTTTTGATGGAAAACCAATTCAATTAAAGGGAATATGGAAATATCTTTCGGGAATGGATCTGAAAAAGCATTGTGAGATATGGAGGAATTGCTAATTTTGAAAAAGTTTTCTGTTAATTAATTAACCCTTTTCCTCTTATAGACGCTTTCTGACACCTGCAGCAGACGGCTTTTTGAAAACATAAAGACAAACGAAGAAATTGCTCAAGATGAGCAATTTCTCCTCTTGCCACAATGTTTTCCACTTTTAGCCATAGGTTATCCATTAAATTATAGAAATTGTCTATGTTTTGACTGAATATGTTCAAAATCGTCTGCTGCAGAATTGCCGTATGAGGGAAATGCCTTTCCTTGTTGATATTAAAGTTGATACTGCATATCATTTATAATTGTTTGTAATTTAAGATTAATCCGTTAAACCTTTTCCTCATATAATCGCTTTTGGACGCCTCTGCAGCAGACAGCTTTTTGAAAACATAGTGACAAAAGAAGAAATTGCACAAAACGTGCAATTTCTCCTTTTGCCACAATGTTATCCACTTTAAGTTATAGGTTATCCATTCAATTATGGAGATTTTCTATTTTTCGACAAAATATGTTTAAAGTCGTCTGCAGCAGATTTGTTGTATGAGGGAAAGGGTTAAGAGTATAGGTTTACAATGTCTGATGTCTTCAAACAGCTTAGGCACACTCTCTTATCCAATGCCGTCATACAACCACGTAATACACAGCAGACAACTTATAAACGAAAGTTTAAATATTGAATAGAATTGAACATATTGTGGCAAAGCTAAACTGCTGCAGATGCATCTGTTGGTTGTTCTGTTTTATTATGTTTCCCCAATATAATGGGGAGAAATATTGTTTTTGCTCTGGTTGTCTGTCTGTCTGTCACAAATTGTGTCCGCTTTTGAACGGCTTGAAGGATTTTGAAATAAACACCACAAATGTTCACTATACTGGGAGTGCAGAGCGCATGTAACAACCACTTTGGTTCAAGGTCAAGGTCACAGTAAGAGGTCAAAGGTCATACGACTATATTTCTTGTCCGCTCACTAACTTTTGAAACGCTTAAAGGATTTTGAAATAAATTTCCACAAATGTTCACGAGGCTGAGACAATGTGCACAGCACATGTTACAACCACTTTGGTTCAAGGTCAAGGTCGCATTAAGACTTCAAAGGTCATATGGCTATATTTTGTGTCCATTCAATAACTTTTGAACCCTTTGAAGGATTTTGAAATAACCAAAAAATGTTCATTATACTGATACGATGTGCAAGAGCGCATGTGACAACCAATTTGGTTTATTTAAGAAAGGATTTAAAAAAACCTCCACACAAATGTTAACCATACTAAGACGATGTGCAGAGTGCATGTTACAACCACTTTGGTTCAAGGTCAAGGTCACAATTATAAGTCAAAGGTCATATGACTATATTTCATTTACGTTCATTAACTTTTGAACCGCTTGAGGATTTTGAAATATCTCATCTCAAATGTTCACCATACTGAGATGATGTGCAGAGTGCATGTTACAAACCACTGGTTCAAGGTCAGTATCGCAATTAGAGGTCAAAGGTCATATGACTATTTCGTGTCCGCTCAATGACTTGAACCATTAAATGGATTTTGAAATAACTCGCCACAAATGTTCACCATACTGAGTGATGTGCAGAGCACATGTTATATTACAACCACTTTGGTTTAAGGTCAAGGGTGCAATTACAGGAGCCCGGCCGGGTAGCTCAATTGGTAGCGTATCTGACTCGTGATCTGGAGGTCACGGGTTCGATACCCGGTTGCGGCGACATTCTTTCGGGCGATTTTTCAATTGCCTCTCACCTCTGATCTATGTGAGAAAGTAGTCAGTGGCTTCGAAAGAATGTTGTGTAAGTATTGGTGTGGGAAAGCCAGGAAAACATGGGTAGGTGCACTGACCGCCGTGATATGACCAAAGCTGTTGAAAGCGGCGTTAAACTCCAAACAAACAAACAAACAAAGCAATTACAGGTCAAAGGTCATATGGCTATATTTCGTGTCTGCTCAATAACTTTTGAACCCTTTGAAGGATTTTGAAATAACTCACCAAAAAATGTTCATTATACTGATACGATGTGCAAGAGCGCATGTGACAACCAATTTGGTTTATTTAAGAAAGGATTTAAAAAAAAAATCCACACAAATGTTAACCATACTAAGATGATGTGCAGAGTGCATGTTACAACCACTTTGGTTCAAGGTCACAATTATAAGTCAAAGGTCATATGACTATATTTCATTTACGTTCATTAACTTTTCAACCGCTTGAGGATTTTGAAATATCTCATCTCAAATGTTCACCATACTGAGATGATGTGCAGAGTGCATGTTACAAACCGTTGGTTCAAGGTCAATATCGCAATTAGAGGTCAAAGGTCATATGACTATTTCGTGTCCGCTCAATGACTTGAACCATTAAATGGATTTTGAAATAACTCACCACAAATGTTCACCATACTGAGTGATGTGCAGAGCACATGTTATATTACAACCACTTTGGTTCAAGGTCAAGGGTGCAATTACAGGTAAAAGGTTATATGACTTTATTTAGTGTCCGTTCAATAACTTTTAAACTGTTTAAAGGATTTGGAAATTGATTGCCACAAATGTTAACCATACTGAGAAGTGGTGCAGCTTGCATGTTACAACCACGTTTGTCCAAGGTCAAGGTCACACTTACAGGTCAAAGGTCATATGACTATATTTTGTGTCCATTCAAAAATGTTGAACTGTTCGAAGGATTTTAAAATAACTCGCCACAAATTATCATACTGAGATGTGCAGAGTGCATGTTACAACAACTTTAGTTCAAGGTTAACATTTCAGTATAACAATCATTGACAAACTGCAATTTTGGAGACATGTTTTTGTGTCCCGGGTTCGATCCCCAGTCGCGGCATTGAATGCGGCGTTAAACTCCAAACAAACAAACCAGTCGCGGCACTACGGTCATGGTGGAGTGCCCTTGGGCAAGGCACATTTCCTAGCCTAGAACTGGTTTGTTTACCCAGGGATCATGAATAATTAAATTTAATTGCCCGCTAAATGACCTTAGCTGTCGATGCGCCATAAAACAATATACATTCATTCATTGTGACAAAAACAACCATCTAGTTAAGGGTTATTCTGTATCTAATCACTTACTTGATCTACTATTTTACACCCCACCCCTTTCCACAAACAAATCTGCAGTGGATAACTTTGAAAATATCAGACCTACATAAGAATATGCAAGTAAAATTAATTAATTATCCCACTTGAAGATGCAACTCGATGCATCTGCAGTAGACAACTTTTGCAAAACATTGTGACAAGAGGATATATTGCTCATAACAAGCAATTTCTCCTTTTGTCCCAATGTGTTTACTCTATTGAATAACATTAACTTCATTTATTGAGATTTTCCATATTTTTTCCTTGATATTTTAAAATTTGTCTGCTGTAGATTTGCAGTATAGTACTTATAAAACATGGTAGAAAAATCCCCTTTCTTTCAAAATGATTTCTACCTTAACTTCAAAACATTCTTTCATTTTTTCAAAATTGCACATGGCGATCCCTTTCTCTTGTTGTATAACCTGTACAACAACCCTATACATGGAAGACTTTGTGACTGATTTAAGAATTGAATTGAAATATCCTTGGAAAGTAGATAATGCTATTGAGGTAAATGGCTTGATATTCACACCTCATGCAGTTCCTTTCATTTATTATGAATGTAGCACTTCCAAGCAGTATTTATCAAACAATCAACACGGTTTTATCAGATTATCTGCCCAATATAATCCTCTAATCTGTGATCTATGGTTTCTCACCTGCAATTTTAGTGCATTTTGCTTTTTCCTTTTTATGCCACCCTGTTTACATTTTTTCCACACCATATGAAATTCAAAATTTAAATCAAATGGATCTTAATACTATTAATTTAATGTTTTTTAGGAGGAAGGTCTAGAATGTATATCAATAATAGGGTCCTATTTTAAATAAATAATTGAAAAATAGTTGAATTATCTGATTTTCCAATGGAAAAAGGCAACTTTTGAAACCTCGTCAGAAACAGAAAGATTGCTTAAAGTATGCAATTTTTTAATTTTATCATATTTTTTACAAGTCTGCACAACCTTTCATTTATCAAACTTTTTCATATTGTTTGTTGTATCTTAGTTTTCAAAGTCATCCGCTGAAGATTCGTTGTATCTTGGAATGAGTTATAAAAGATTAAAAAAGAAAGCATATCAAATGATAGGTTAACCCTTTCCCTCATACGACAATTCTGCAGCAGACGAATTTGAACATATTTTGTCGAAAATTGGAATCTCTATAATTGAATGGGTAACCTAATGACTTAAAATGGAAAACATTGTGTCAAAAGGAGAAATTGCTCGTTTTGAGCAATTTCTTCTTTTGTCACTATGTTTTCAAAATGCCGTCTGCTGCATTAGGCGTCAGAAAGCGGCTATATGAGTGAAAGTGTTAATCCTCGTTAGCTATAAACAATATCTAATTGACCAAGGTGAACAAGTACAGAAGTCAGCCAGTCTAGATAATAAAAGTTTTCCCTTTTCTGCTTGCGAGTGCAATTTTATGCACTTATAGTAGATGACTTTTGAGAACAGCTTGGCAAAAAAGAATAATTACTCATGCCGATAAATTTCTACTTTTGCCACAATTTTTTTCAATATTTATTAATTTATGTCCATGTCCATGATAGCAGACAATTTCGAAAGAGGCACTTGGGCTCTTTCGTTATCATTTTATTAGTTCAAACTGTTCCCTTATACAAAATTATTGAAATTTTATTCCAGCTACCCCCTCAGTGGTGTAGTGTTAGGGCATCCACTTCGTGTTTGGGAGGTTGCTGGTTCGATCCCTGGCTGGGTCATACCATGTTTTAAGACTTAAAAGATGGTAGTAATGGCTGCGCTCAGGGTTGCAGGATTAACATAACAACTAACTGACTCATGTCAGGATAAATGGACCAGAATTTACTGGTAGCTTACTTTAAGGAGACGCCGTGTTAATTATAACTGAACAATTGTTAAAAGTGGCGTAACACACCAAACAATCAATCAAGGTATGGTAAATATCAATGAATGAAAAGTATGTTGATTGGATTGGAGGCAAAAGTAGAAATTGCACATTATGATAATTTTCTCCTTTTGACACAATCTTTTCAATAGTTGTCTGCTGTTGGACAGCTTTTACTCCTTTTGCATCAATATTTTCATCTTATTCAATAATTACATTTTTTCTACTTTACTATTTGCCTACATATTTTTTTCATAAACCATTTGCTGCAGTGTTGTAATAAATATGTGAAAGGGTGAAGGATAATATTAGGCCAATTGAAATACAATCTATTATTATAATGCCTGTGAATCAGTGCAGAAGTATCTATTTAACACTTGATGAAGATTAGACCTCCAGATTAGCCAGACTTAAATATCAATATATCTATAGGCAAACAATTATGCCAGCTTAAGAATAAATAATTATATCAGGAGGGGGGGATTAAGTTTTTGGCAGTGAAAGTGGGCCGGATCATAGTGTATCACTGTACAGTCTGCGTATAGCCAGATCATAGAGTACCACTGTACAGTCTGCTTATAGCCAGGTCATTCAGAGCAGATGGATTATTGTATCGAGTTATCATCGATTTCAGTTTGAAATTAATTGTGGATTAATCTATGGGAATTGATTCGTAAGTAAGTTGTTTTGTTCATTTAAGAAGGAAGTTTAAGTTGTTTGTTTAAACTGTTTTCTGTTAGTTTTCAATTTTGTCAGTGTTTTTTGTGTTCTCAGAGATTTATCTTTTGTGTCACCTGTGACTGCCTTGCAATGGTAGGGAAAGATATTGAGATCAATCCTCTGTCATCTGTCTTTCTATCTGTTTATGTGAACCCTTTCCCACATACAGGCACTTTCTGACATTTCTGCAGCAGACTACAATTAAATACAATGTGGCAAAAGAAGAAGAAAATGGTATATAATGAGCAATTTCTCCTTTTGCAACAGTATTTTCAACTTTATTCAATGATTAAATGTTAATTGATAGAGGTAAGTCATATTTTTAACCAAATGTTTTGAAAGTCGTCTGCAGCAGACAACATTTGAATACAATGTGGCAAAAGAAGAAGTAGTTGGTGGATAATGAGCAATTTCACCTTTTGCCACGAAATCTTCAACTCTATTCAATGATTTAACGTTAATTTATAGAGGTTAACTATATTTTTAACCAAAGGTTTTTGAAGTTGTCTGCTGCATACTTTACTTTTAATATGATGGAAAGTGTTAAATCTATGAGCTATATTTTGGTGTTAAGTATTGAATTGACAGTCTTTAAATGAAGTTTAAAGCATTGTGGCAAAATGGGAAATTGCTTATTATACGCAATTTCTTCTTTTGCCACATTGTTTTAAAAGTAAAATGCTGCAGATGCTTCAATAGGTGTCTGTAAGTGGGAAAGGGTTAAACAATCTGTGATCATCATTGCCTGTTTGGATCAGACAGCATTGATGTGCAAGCAGATCTCTCTTCGCAGATATTTTGTGTTGTGAACAAGCTAAGAGTGGTTTTCCTACATGTAGTATGGTTGTAATAGGTTAACCCTTTCCTTCATACAGACACATTTTGACTCTTCTGCAGCAGACAATTTTGAAACCATTGTGTCAAAAGGAGAAACTTATCATGAGCAATTTCTGCTTTTTCCACAATGTTTTCAACTCTATTCAATTATTAAACTCTCATTTATGTGCATTTTTCACATTGTTACCTAGATATTTTAAAAGTCGTCTGCCGCAGATACAAACATTATGTAGAGCAAGATTTGAATGCAAAAAATGCAGGTTGATCTTGAAAAACATTGTTTGAAATTATTGGTTAAAGTCATGTACAGCAGGATAAGGGTTAGATATAATTTGCCACATCAATTTCAAAATCCTTACCCAGATATATATGCATGACTTATAAGTCTTCTCAATGCTAGAATTTAATTGATACATATTTTTAGTCTGATGCTTTCAAAACCAGATGACTCTTAACTCTTTTTCCACATACAGATGCCTTCTTATGCCTCTACAGCAGACGACTTTTGAAAAGATAATGGCAAAAGGACAAATTGCTCATGATGAGCAATTTCTCCTTTTGCCACAATCTTTTCCACTGTATTAAAAAATAGTTTTTTCCTGTATAAAGATATTTCATATTTTTTACAAATTGTTGCGAATTTGTTGTATGTGGGAAAAGGGTTTAAATATAATATCAGTTAAATGGTTGCTTTAAAATGTTTTTATTTTTGACTATTTCAGGGTAATATACCACAGGCGATCTCTGTAGTACATTTGTTATCGGACAAACACACACGGTCACTTGTGGTCAAATCTCCTATATATGATGTTCGTGCTTCATTCCAGGTAAGCCTAAATTTTTAATCCTTTCTAATACATTCTGATGTATCTACAGCAGACAACTTCAGGGAACATTGCGCCAGAGGAAGAAATGGCTACAATATTTCTCCTTTGGTCACAATGTTTCAAACTATATACAGTAATTGTACTCCAATGTATTTGAGGTTAACCCTTTCCCTCATCCGACAATTCTGCAGCAGACGACTTTGAACATGTTTCGTCTAAATATAGAAAATCTCTATAATTGAATGGATAACCTATGACTAAAAGTGGAAAACATTGAGTCAAAAGGAGAAATTGCTCGTTTTGAGCAATTTCTTCTTTTGTCACTATGTTTTCAAAAAGCTGTCTGCTGCAGAGGCATCAGAAAGCTTCTATATGAGGGAAAGGGTTAAGACCTTTATCATGACAAATGAAGACATGTTACTGAAATCTTTGACTTTTTCGCACAAATAACTAATCTGCATATGATAACTTTGAAAATGTTTTGGCAAAAATATGGGAAAATCTCTTTAGATGAAGATATTATCAATGAGTAGAGATTAAAACATTGTGGTAAAAGGATAAATTGCTCATTATGAGCTATTTCTCATTTTGCCACAATTTTCTCAAAAGTTGTCTGCTGCGAATGCATCAAAATATGAAAGTGTAAGGTGTTCAAGGCTAGCACTTAGCTGTAAATTACATGAACATGAGCACGGGTTCGATACCCGGTTGCGGCGACATTCTTTCGGGCGATTTTTCCATCGCCTCTCACCTCTGATCTATGTGAGAAAGTAGTCAGTGGCTTCGAAAGAATGTTGTGTAAGTACTGGTGTAGGAAAGCCAGGAAAACATGGGTAGGTGCACTGACCGCCGAGATATGACCAAAGCTGTTGAAAGCGGCGTTAAACTCCAAACAAACAAACAAACAAACAAACAAACATGAACATGAGCAATTTTCTCCTTTTCCTGCTATGTTTTTCAAAAGTATGAGTCATTTGCTGCAATGCTGTCAACAGCTTGTATGATTAGAGAAAACATTGAGTTCCTCCTGTTAATTCACTCATCATTTCAAGGTAAGAATTTACCCAGTAAATACATTGGCTCAGAATTGGCTTATCATCAATGGTATTGCTAATGATTATAATGGACATTTGTAAACCTCTAACTGTCAGCCAGCTGGTGTTTATGTGGGACCTATACCTTAACCCTTTCCCTCATATAGACGCTTTCTGACGCCTCTGCAGCAGACGTCTTTTTGAAAACATAGTGACAAAAGAAGAAATTGCACAAAACGTGCAATTTCTCCTTTTGCCACAATGTTTTCCACTTTTTGTCATAGGTTATCCATTCAATTATGGAGATTTTCTATGTTTTGACAAAATACGTTCAAAGTCGTCTGCTGCAGAATTGTTGTATAAGGGAAAGGGTTAAGGGAAAGGGTTAACCCTTTCCCACATACAACAAATCTGCCGCAGACAACTTTAAAAATATCTAGGCAATATATTGAATTTCTCTATAAATGAAGCTGTACATATTGCATAGAGTTGAAAACATTGTGGCAAAAGGAGAAATTGATCATTATGAGCAATTTCTCCTTTTTCTACAATGTTTTCAAAAGTCGTCTGCTGTAGAGGAGTCACAAAGCGTTTGTATATATGGGAAAGGGTTAAGCAAATGCAGTGGACTTCTGGTTTCTTTGCTGCAGATGACATGTGAAAACATTGTGAGAAAAGGAGAAATCGGTCATCATCAGCAAGTTCTCCTTTTTCTCGTAATGTCGCAATGCTTTTCTTTAACCCCTAATTCAGTTTATTAAAGTTGTCAACATTTATCATCATTTTCCTAAGATGTGTTTGAAGCAGCCGGCTATTAACCTTTTCCCATATAGAAACAATCTGAAGCAAGCATAAATGACCCTGTAATGAAAGACCACCTGTTAACAAAGACCAGAATGTTCTCTTCCCATGTGGAATCCGATGTGGTCGAGTGGTTAGCGTCGGGGATTTCGAAACCGGGTGTCCCGGGTTCGATCCCGAGCCGCGGCACTACGGTCATAGTGGAGTGCCCTTGGACAAGGCACATTTTCTAGCCTAGTACTGGTTTGTTTACCCAGGGATCATGAATAAGTAAACTGTCTCCGTGATATAACTGAAATACTGTTGAAAGCGGCGTAAAACCCCAATAAATAAATTCTCTTCCCATGGGTGGTCTTATTAGTATTTTAACAATTCCCCTCATACAGACGCTTTCTGACGCCTCTGCAGCAGACGGCTTTTTGAAAACATAGTGACAAAAGAAGAAATTGCACAGAACGTGCAATTTCTCCTTTTGCCACAATGTTTTCCACTTTTTGTCATAGGTTATCCATTCAATTATAGAGATTTTCTATCTTTCGACAAAATATGTTCAAAGTCGTCTGCTGCAGAATTGTCGTATGAGGGAAAGGGTTTAACATGTGATTTCAAAGCTAACAACTCACTTAGTGATCTGCTGCAGATTTGTTATATGTGAGAGGGTTATTATGATTATATGTTCATACATGAATGAAGTCATCTGAATGAATGAATGAAGTTCAATTAAGTTAATTAATTTTGTTTGTTTATATTTTACAGATAGATCTGTTGTTATCTCCCCAGCTTCTTTCCTCGTACATATCAACCAATCAGCTTCCACCGGTGCTAGAAGGATCATTCCAATACAACCATGATGATTGGATTAGATTTCATATGGTATTCTAATTACATTTCCATTAACCAATCATAATGTGTTTTACATACATCATCTGTATTTCCTGCTAGACTTCTGTCAGTTGCTCAGCAATATATAATCTAATTTATTATAACAATAATCAAATGATAAATGAACCTCAAGCAATCTCAGTAAATCCATGAATACCATCTACAAAACGGGTGCTTGGTATGGTCCATGATAAAAAAGTAGCACTAGAATTAATTCAATTTGTTTATTATTAGACTTAGTGTCCATGTTAGACTTGAAAAACACATGTTCCTCGTCAGATATGTACATGCGTTACAAACTATGATATATAATACAAACAAATACAAACAGAATGAAAACAAACGTACAAAGAAAAAAATATATAAAAAAAGAGAAAAGAAAAAGATTCATTATAAAAATGTGAGGTAGAATATTGACCTGAATGTTTATTTTAACCCTCTCCCTCATATAGACGCATTATGACGCCTCTGCAGCAGACGGATTTTTTGAAAACATAGTGACAAAAGGAGAAATTGCTCAAAACGAGCAATTTCTCCTTTTGCCACAATGTTTTTCACTTTCAGTCATAGGTTATCCATTCAATTAAAGAGATTTTCCATTTTTTGACAAAATATGTTCAAAGTCGTCTGCTGCAGAATTGTCGTATGAGGGAAAGGGTTAAAGTAAAAATTGATTAAATAGATCAATCTAACTAAACCTTGAAATATAAATTAACAAATCTTAAAGGAGAATTGTGTTAACCCTTTCCGTCATACAATATTTCTGCAGCAGACGACTTTTGTTGTCAAAACATAGAAAAGTAGAAATTGCTCATTTTGACCAATTTCTTCTTTTGTCATTATGTTTTCAAAAAGCCGTCTGCTGCAGAGGCATCAGAAAGCGTCTATATGAAGGAAAGGGTTAATCACTTTCTCTCATGCAGACACTTTTATATGCCTCTGCAGCAGACAAATTTTGAAAACATTATAAACAATGACTCCTTTTGTCACATTGCTTTCATCTCAATTCAATAATTATTGTATTTCAATTAAAGAAATTTTTCTTATATTGCCTTCCTTTTTAGCTCGACTTTTGAAAAAAACGAGAGCTATTGTCATGACCCTGGCGGCGTCGGTGGCGGCGGCGGCGGCGTGGTCGTCCGGTTAAGGTTTTTTGTTCAGCTCAGCTTTTTTTCTGTTTTCTATCAGTCGAGCGTCTGTGCCGTACGCTGTGCTCTTGTTTCAAAGTCGTCTTCTGCAGAGTTGTTGTATTTGGGAAAATGTTACGTTCTGCTTACAGAATGAATGATAAATTGTTACTTTATAATTTCAGAGATTTGATCCATTTGTGTCTAGTTGTCGTGCTGTTGCTAAATATCTATTAAACATCATAAAAGAGTTGTCTGTTGTCGATCAGATACCAGCCTCGGCGGAGGAGGCCTCGCATCTCGTTAATCATCACGAAAATTTGATGAAAGCTGTGTTTGAAGATCCTCGAGTTAAAAGATTACAAAATGAAGGGGACTCTATGTATCAGTCGCTAAAAGGAGAAGAACGAAATATTGGTCATACAGACGATTACAGGTAATTATAACCCTTTCCCTCATATGGATGCATTCTGACATTTCTGCAGCAGACAGCTTATTGAAAACATGGCAACAATAGAAGAAATTGCTCAAAACAAGCAATTTCTCCTTTTGTCACCATGTTTTCAATTCTATTATATTAGTGTACTTTCATTTAAAGGGAGATCCAATTTTGTTTGGGTATGTTTTCGAAGTTATCTGCTGCAGATTTGTTTTGTGGAGAAGCAATGTCCATGTGATCAGGCTAGTATAATTATGGTATAGCTCGAATCATTTTCTGGAGCAGATCTGTAACAGAATAACAGTGTAGCAGCACTGGCTTGGTTTTCACAATAACATTTCAAATGATTAACCCTTTCCCATTTACAGACGCTGTATCAAGCCTCTACATTCAATAATTGTTGTTTTATTCAGGGGATGCTTAAGAATGCTTCACTTAATGAATTCAACATCAAAAGCTGCAAATTTGTTGTATGACTGAAAGGGTTCATTAAGGTCACTTGTATATTCTGTATTTAATGTTTCAGGTACGCAATGGAGGATATATCACGGTTATATAGACATGTACAGGAAACTATACTTAGGTTGATGAAGCTGTCCGATACCAGGCTACACAAGTTACAGAAATGTTTACAGCTCAAAGAGTTTGATGAGGAATGTAACAAGGTAAGATACACCAACTTTCACATAACTCGAACCGCCTCAGTAGGTGTAGTGGTAGAGCATCAGCCCTGGATGCAGGAGGTCTCAGGTTTGATCCCCTGTCAAGGTCATACGAAAGACTTTAAAAATGGTAGTAATGGCTGCCCTCTTTAGGGCTCACGGTTGCAGGGTTAGCATTACAACTGACTGGCTGGTGTCAGGATAAATGGACCAGTAGTACTGGTAAACGCCATGATAAATCGCCATGATAACTGCAGAATTGTTGAAAGTGGAGTAAAACACCAACCAATGAAACAATCATATAACTGGACAAAAGTGACCTGATTATGACCTTTGCACAAAGATATTGACCTTTTCCCACATACAGCAAATCTGCAGCAGACTTCTTTGAAAACATTTAGCGAAAACTATGGTGAATATCTGTAAGTAAAAGTATAATTATTGAATGGAATTGAAAATAATGTGGCAAAAGGAGAAATTGCTCATGAAAAGCAATTTCTTCTCTTGCTACAATGTATTCAAAAGTCGTCTGTAAAAGTGGCATCAAAATGCATCTGTAAGTGAGAAATGGTTAAATTCTTATGACAAGCGTGTACCTTAACCACACTTTCCATCAACAAAACTTTGAAATACGGTGATAATATTATGGCAAAAGGAGTAACTGCTCATTATGATCAATTTCATCCATCGCCACAATGTTTTCAAAAAGTATCTGTTGCTAATGCACAGGCGTCCGAGCTTTAATTGGAACGTAATTTGTCAAAACATCTCCATAATTGAATGGATAACCTATGACAAAAAGTGGAAAACATTGTGACAAAAGGAGAAATTGCACGTTTTGTGCAATTTCTTCTTTTGTTACTATGTTTTCAAATAGCCGTCTGCTGCAGAGGCGTCAGAAAGCGTCTATATAAAGGGTTAAGCTACTACAAATAGTCTCTCTCTATGGTTTATGTACAATAACAATAATGACGGCTATATTGTTTTCGTTTGGTATTATATAAAAATATTATTATTATAGTACATGAACCATATAGAGAGACTTTTTTATAATAACGCGGTCCTGTATTGGATTTCCCAAATATTCTCAAACTAAAACATGATGCTCATTATTATTATAGTATATGAACCATATAGAGAGACTATTTGAATTAACATGGTCTTGTGAGGTGGGTTTTTTTTTCAAATTTTCTCAAAAGAAAAACTTAGAGGCCTGTGTGGCTATATATTTATAATGCCTCAAAATGCGTCCGCAGGTTGGAAATGGTTAATCAAGTCTGGACTGTTTATCATTCATCTGACCATGTCTTCATTATGCAAAACAAAACATTAAGAAAAATCCATCATAATGATAGATATTTTTGCACAAAGGCCTTGAACAGGTTAATGATGTTGAACTTTTTGATAGTTTATTTTCAAACAAGACATGTGGAAAACAATTGACTGTAGAATAGCATATCAAGTAAACAGTCAGAATTCTACCAAATTAATAACATTTAGGGTAAATTAAAATAGTAGAAAATCTGGTGTAATTAAGGATAAAAAGCATTGCATGAACAAAAATAGATTTTTCCTTCAAAGCTGGCAAAAGTGCTAGGTTTTATGCTTAGGTAAAATGGATTGTAACAAGGGCACTTAACAACACTACATTGTGAAAGATAAGGTTGTGGTAGTTGTTTCCCTTTGATAAATTATATGGAGATTGAGAATTAACCTAGATAAAACCTTCTTTTTCCCCCACATAGAAAAAATCTGCAACAGGCAACCTTGTAAATATCTGTGGATAAAGTATGGGCATCTCTCTAAATTAAAGTACATGTACTATTGTAGAAGAAAAAAAAAAAAAAAAACATTGCAGAAAAAATTGATATTTCTCATTATAACTCTGTAGCAGACGGCTTTTTGAAAACATAGTGACAAAAGAAGAAATTGCACAAAACGTACAATTTCTCCTTTTGCCACAATGTTTTCCACTTTTTGTCATATTTTATTCATTCAATTATGGAGATTTTCTATGTTTTGACAAAATATGTTCTAAGTCGTCTGCTGCAGAATTGTCGTATGAGGGAAAGGGTTAATGCCTGCTGGTTTATCTGATATTACATCATAAGGTGAGTATAATTCATGGAATACAATCTCATACACTGATATACTCACTCACCTGGGGAGCTCCAGAGATAAAACTCCGAATTTCCAGGTTAACCCTTTTCCTCATGTAGACGCTTTCTGACGCATCTTCAGCAGACGACTTTAGAAAACTTTGTGACAAAAGAAGAAATTGCTCAAAACGAGCAATTTCTCCTTTTGACACAATGTTTTCAACTCTATTCAATAAGTATGTCTTTGTTAAGGGAGATTTTCCATATTTTTGTTGAGATGTTTTCAAAGTCGTCTGCTGCTGATTTGTTGCAGATTCATGTATATCAAATATGATCTGCTTGTGTGAAAGGATTAATGTTTCAACTTCAAGTGTTTGTCTTAATGTAGGACCTATGGTTGGATCAATGCATTGCTCTGTAGTATTTAACTTGAAAAGTCTATTATTTGCTAAAAGCATACTAGTGATTTAAAAGTATCTAAACCAACGCAACATTTGTGGAAATGAAGTATCTATTTATAAATGCCAATTAAAAGCATACTTGAAAGTGTAAATATTTGTTATGTTCATTGACAACTTAATATGCAGATACTAGCCCCTTCGAAAGCGGCCAATGTAACTACCATAACGTAAACAAACTGTATGTTACATTGCTGCCAGCTTTTAACCCTTTCCCTCATACAACAATTCTGCAGCAGACGACATTGAACAGATTTTGACAAAAAATAGAAAATCTTTATAATTGAATGGATAACCAATGACTAAAAGTGGAAAACATTGTGGCCAAAGGAGAAATTGCTCGTTTTGAGCAATTGCTTCTTTTGTCACTATGTTTTCAAAAAGCTGTCTGCTGCAGAGGCGTCAGAAAGCGTCTATATGAGGGAAAGGGTTAAACATTTGTTTACAAGAATATGACAGTAAACATCTGACTAAGCACTCAATCACAAGAAAATAGCATGTGACATGTGTAGATAGATAAAGAAGGGGTGTTAGACAATTATTGAGACTTATGAATATATCTGCACAGAGACATGTTACTTTTCAAATGAAAATGGCACAAATAAACATGTCCCGAAACCATGCTGATTAATAAACAAAATTACTGAAATGTTTACACCACAGCTTTGTAACTGTCTTTGAGTAAAAACATAATTACTATAAATCCATGCGAAATTATTGATAACCCCTTTTCATTGTTTCATGTAAACTGGTTTTATTCGTTAATTTCCACCTGAAAAGTAATGTAATGGTCTTTACATGATCTCTGCCTAATTTGGGGAGCACAAGTATGCCTCTTACATGAAAAAAGTAGAATCATTTTAATTGACAACATCCTACATTTTAACTGAAATATAGGTAATAAAAGACACCTGCAGCATATTACCTTGAAACATTGTTGAGAAAGGAGGATTAACAATTAACCCTTTTTCAACAATATTTCCAAATATATTTCAAATTTGTTCAGATGTAAAAGATTTTTACTCTTACATTTTCAAAGCAGACAATATTAAAATTACTTAAAGTAGCATATCAGATGAATGTTTAATCCTTTCCGACAAACAATATATCTGCAGCAGACGACTGAAATTATCAAGTCCAAAATACAGAAAATCTCTATAAATGATATTATGATACATGTAGTATGATTATTGAATAGAGTTGAAATCATTGTGAAAATGGAAAAATTGCTCATTATGAGCAATTTCTCCATTTGCCACTACCTTTTCAAAAGTCGTCTACTTCAGAGGTGTCAGGAAGCGTCTATATGTGGGCAAATGTTAATCATTCTGTTGTAAGACAACATATGGTTTGGCTCACTATGGCATCACTAAGCTGATGAAATATCTGTATATGTCAGTTCTCCAAAATAATTCATCAATTTTCTGACTGATTAGTGATTAGTTTCCATTCCGTCATAATCTACGAGATTCTATATATCCTTCCGCTGTTGAATAAATAAACATGCTTTATCTCATATACATAGGATAGTTAGTTGGCTTTAAAATCTCCTCGCTGATGTAGTGGTATAGCGTCCATCTTTGGCAGGGGAGGTGGCCAGTTCGATCCCAGGTCGAGTCATACAAAAGACTTGAAAATGGTAGTAAAGGTTTTGCCTCTTTGGAGCCAAGGAAAGTGAGGTTAGCTTTACAACAGACTTGCAATTAGTACTGTTAACTTTCCCAGGAAACGCTGTGATATAACTGAAAATTGTTGAAATTGGCCTAAAACAACAAACAAATATTGATGACTTGATATTGATAAAGGTTATAGATAAAGCTAAAAAGTCCTTTTTTCAATGAATATTTTTTATGGTTTACAAACCAGTATTTAAGTACATGAGATAAAACGGAAATATCTTTGAAAACAATGTGAACGCCATTCAATGATTCTGTTTTTGCAAAAAAGTACAAATGTAAAGACTAATCTACTCAAGCAGTGGTTGCGAAATAATTACTTATTCAGATGCTTTAACACCTTTATTATAACATACATCTTTCTAACCTTCTTCTGATAACTAGTCGGAAACGGTTCAAAGAAAATGAGCCATTACGATATATCTTGACCCAAATCTAAATGATATTCTGTGATCTCATAATGAATAGAATGAACATTAACCCCTTCCATCAAACAACAAATATGCAGCAGACATCTTTGAAAACACAGAGGAAAAAATATGGAAAAACTGCATATAAAATAAAATATAATTATTGAATGAAGTTGAAAAACATTGTTTTGAGGTTTTTTAAAAGTCTAAAACTGCACATGCATCATTTATGTGTCTGCAAGTGGGAAAGGGTTCATTCGTATCTATCTTAATATGATCAGTGATGGGCTATGAGTACCAGGTAGATCAAGATTGTTCTTTTCATGTAAATGAAAACAGAATTATTATTATTGAATTAAGTTGAAAACATTGTGGCAAAAGGAGAAATTGCTCATTATGAGCGATTTCTCCTTTTGTCACAATGTTTACAAATGTCGTCTGCTGCAGATGCATTATTATGTGTCTGCAGGTGGGAAAGTTGTACGAAACTTTGACTCAGAGGTTACAGAGCGCGTATGCCTTGTGATCCAGCACAGGTTCGAATCTTGACTGAGAGTAGATCAAGCGTTTTGATTTTTTATATCCAGGGAGCAAATGTTTACAGTGATTAATATTACATTTGCAAGAACTTGCTTCATAATTAACCCTTTCCCCCTTTCCCTCATATTCCCTCATTTTGCCACAATTTTTTCCACTTTTAGTCATAGGTTATCCATTCAATTATAGAGATTTTCTATTTTTTGACAAAATATGTTCACAATCGTCTGCTGCAGAATTGTTGTATGAGGGAAAAGCGTTAATGTATCATAGAGCCTTCCAACTTCCTGATCTACTTTCGTGCCTGATCTCATTATTTTCATCCTGTTCTCCCATGACTTTGTATCATCAGTCAATTGAGAAGTGTGTATCTATTTTCTGATGTCTTAAAATCCATGTATAACTCGACAATGTAGTTTATTTTAATGCTTATTACAGATCATAAACTTAGGAGACCCATAGATAAATACATAAGTTTAAACTGATATTGATAATAGAAGGGTTAAGACATTTATTATGTTCAAAATGATGGACAAACAAGTATTCAATTAGCCAAATACCTGTTATTAGGACAGTGAACCCATTTTCTAGATGATGTAAAAATATCATGAATGCCAAAAACATCTTTGATACCAGGGCATTATTTTTGGTTCAGCCATTTTGTCTGCAGCATCATTACGTGATTTTAACTGTAAATCTGATATATATATATAGTTTTTAGGAAGACTACTTTGAAAACATGTAGTTGAAAAAATTGGCAAATCTAGGAATTTTGGAAACACAATTTATGTGAAGAGTGGGGACAAATGTAAATACAATTTTAAGATAGAGCAGATTATACTAAATGAGAAAGAGAAGTGCTCATCATTGGCAATAATACACTTTCCGACATTGTTTCAAAAGTAATTGTACTGTTTTAAACCCTTTGACTGCTGGGACTGTTTTTCTGAACCATGTTCCCCCTTTAAAGAGTCAGGCCATCAGATGTATCCATATCCATGCCACCTGTCAGTAGCAAAGCAACTTTCTTTCCGACGATTGACAAAAGTCAATGCGACATTCGTCATTCATCTTCCACCAATGGGCTTAGTCTATGTGGAAAAGCAGCCAGTTGCTTGGGAAGATTGTTGTGTGGAGTACTGGTGTGAGAAAAGCAGGAAATGCATGAATAGGTGAACTGGCCACTGTGATATAACTGAGAAATTGTTAAAAACGGCGTTAAACCCCAAACAATCAAACCACCTTTCGAGACTTTTTAAGCTGCTGCTGCTGCTAATCTCAACATTTTTATCTTGATATTCCTAGAATTGACTATTGGCTCTACGAATGCAAAGCTGGACAAGTCCATTTTAATTTTTTGTAGGCTATTAGATATATCTGTCTACTATATTGACAACTGCAAAACTTTATAAAAACATTGTTTTCTTCCATTTTGTTGCTGAAATGGAATCTTGAGTTTCATCTGAATCCCGGTAGCTCAGTCGGTAACGACGCATGCTGTCAATCCAGGGGTTGTGAGTTTGAATCCCGGCTCTGCCAACTTTTATTCCGACATTTGACAAAAGTCATTGCGACATGCGTCATTCGTCTTCCACCATTGGTCTATGTCTATGTTGAAAAGCAGCCAGTTGATTGGGAAGATTGTTATGTGGAGTACTTGTAGTGAGAAAACCAGGAAACACATGAGTAGGTGAACTGGCTGCCGTGATATTACTGAGAAATTGTTAAAAACAGCGTTAAACCCCAATCAATCAATCAATTATCTGAATCCAAACTGTTTGCATATAAGTCATCAACATTTGGCAAAATCCATCATTCCCATGAAAAGAGTTAATGTGTTAAAAGCTGGTTTTACCAAGGAAAGACATAGAAAACCTTAGCAAATATATGGAATATCTCTGTAAAAGAAAGTATCAGGATAAACTAATACCAGCAGTTCTAGTAATTTACTGACGAAAAGGCAGCTGGATGTAATGTAACTGAGATGTTGTAGAAAACAACATTACACACGATTCAAGCAAATTCTTCAAAAACCGTGAAACCATATGCTAATTGGATTTAATTGTAATTCCTTGTGATTGTAAATACAATTAACCTTTGCACAAGATTGATTACAATCATGGCTATTTCATTCTGTAGCTATTTCCTGTTTTCTCTGAACACTTAATTGTATCTGTAAATGTATCACTCAATAAATTCAGATATCATTCCAAACAAATGTTTTCCATACTTTGAAATATTCTTAGATATTGTAAGGATAAAAAACCTTTTCCACAAACAACACATGTGCTGGAGATGAATTTGAAAACATCTAGGCAAAAGAATACCTGTAAATGAAAGTATAAATATTGAACAATGTTGAAATCATTGTGCCAAAAAAGAGAAATTGCTCAATTGGCAAATAAATCCTAAAAGGGATACAATAATTACAGGGTAATTTTCACTGGGATAAAACAACCGAAATTAACACATTCCCAATTGCTGACACAATTTGATGCCTCTGCTTGTGAGGACTTATAAAAACAATGGGATTAAAGGAGAAATGGCTCAAAATGAGCCTTTTCTCCTTTTGCCATATTTGTTTTAACTTTAAATGATAAAGATTTTCAATATATTTGTCTTGATGTTTTCCAAGTTGTTTTGCTGAAAATTTGCCACATTTGCTGTTTGAAGGGGTTTAATCCAATTGCCCAGATGTTTTCCCTTTGGGGAATTTGCAATTTTAGGACTCTCTAGAAGAGTCGGATGTATAATCTTTTTAGATCATGTTCGGTAAACTAAAAGATGCAATCATTAATTGATGATTTCTCTTTCTTTTTACTGAAATTGTCCACTATACAGTATAGCCTCCAGAGACATCAAAAGTCGGTCTTTCCAGCTAAAATGGCAATTATATATTTTCTATTGACAATACCTTCTCTGTCTTTTGAAAACAGTACTTCATTTAAAATCTAATTTGTATTCTGCGCTGAATTAAGTATGGGACAGAACTTTTAGCATTCCAGAATTTGTTTCTAAATTTACGAGTCACAAGGGTTTTAAATGTGTGATCATGTAATTAAAACATTGTTGTCTTGTTTGTCATGCAAATTATCTCTTCCATTTTAGCAAAAAAAGAAAGTGGGTCAATCTTTCATTTCCCCTTTAATTCAAGATGCCTCACTTTGAATGAGATTTCGCCTTGTTTGTAATATTAGGGTTTTTACACCATTTTCAACATTATTTCAGTTATATCACTAAAACAGTTCGCTTATTCACGCTCCCTGGGTAAACAACCCATCTGTAGCTTTTCCGGGGAATCCACGGAAAATCCCAGACTATTCGGACAACTTTCCAGGGATACTTTGGGATAATCTGACACTTTCCATGGAAACTCCAGTATATTTAAATGGACAACCCGGAACTGTTCCTTAGACACCCTGAAATGGTTCTATGGACACCCTGGAATGGTTCCGTGGACCCCGAATTAATCAGACCATTTCCAGCGTTTCCGCATCTTAACATTTAATTCCTTGTTTTTTCCGATGGTTTTCCCATGGTATTTCCATGATTTCTGTGTATTTTCCGTGTATTTTTGTACTTTCTGTTAAGAGTCCCCGGAAAAGCTACAGCCAAGAAACCTGTTCTAGGCAATTTTGAATGAAGGTGAAGCAGGTAGTAATTACAATATTTAGTAGGGGGAAGTGCTTTGATATATACTTGGTGATTATACATTATAGGTATAAGTGCTTCGGTTGATAGGCTGAAAAATAGTTTTTACCCTTTCCCACATACAAAATATCTGAAACTTCCTTTTGTTGCCTTGATCTTTTCAAAGTAGCATTTAGCAGATAATTTGTTTCTGGGAAAGAATAATAAAATCAATTAATATTTCTTTTTATATTGTCATTGTGAATTTACCTTTAAAGAATACAGCTTAACCCTTTCCCTGATATAGACGCTTTCTTACACACCTGCAGCAAATGACTTTTGAAAACATTGTGGCAAAAGGAAAAATTGCTCAAGATGAGCAATTTCTCCTTTTGCCACAATGTTTTCAACTATGTTCAGCATTTATGGAGATTTTTCAAGGTTTTGCCAAGATCTTTTCAAATCCGTCTGCTGCAGATTTGTGATATGTGGGAAAGGATAAAAAAAATAATTAACATGTAAAAGAGGCTTTCTGTCAATTAGTCTTTGACTTCTAAGCTAGCAGGGTGATCAGTTTATATTATAAGTTCTGCATATTCTGTCCGTCAATCTCTCTGTGGACTGTCTTCGCATCAATTGCATTGACTTCCTTATAGTAACGGAGTATTTGCAGGAGGCACATTGGTTCCTTGAAACTCTCTTGTATAATATTATAGTATGTTTACTGCTTAACCCTTTCCCACATACAGACTTTTCTGACGCCTGTGTAGCAGAAAACTTTTAATAACATTGTGGCAAATGAAAAACAAGCAATTTCTCCTTTTGCCAAAAATGTTCAATTCTTTTTTATTCAATAACTGTTCTTTTATTTAAAGAGATTTTCCACTTTTTTACCTAGATGTTTTCAAAGTTCTCTGCTGCAGATTTACTGTATGTGGGAAAGGGTAAAAAAGGACAAGGTGGCCATGAGAATGATAGCAGGTCAGTTGTAGAAAATCAGGATAAATGGATCCTGTCATGCTGTTTCCCACCATTTTGCAAACAGTTCAAGGTGAACATACTGAGATACTTATTCCCAGTAAACAGGTTTTATTTATGTGCTTAATTAGTTCTGGACATTCATCAGACATTGTAGAACTAATCAGAGGATGAGAATGATACATTTCTGTCTTAACCCTTTCCCAAAATCTATATAATTGTAGGTATAATTACTGAAAAAAGTTGAAAACATTGTGTTAAAAGGAGAAATTGCTTGTTTTGAGCAATTTCTCCTTTGTCACGATGTTTTCAAAAGTCGTCTGCTGCATAAGTGTTAACATGCATCTTTAGATGGGACAGGGTTAAGGAGTTGGATTACCTTTTTTGACACTCAAATCCTATCTTGTTGGTTCTCAAAATAATGACCTTGGTGAGACGATTCTTTTGAGTGCCTACAACATAGGTTTCGAAAATTAACATAATTGAGTTAGTGAAACATATGATTTGTTTCCCTGTTTCAGTGTTTTCTCTGTGATAATTCTTAGGAGTACCCACAACATGTTGTTTATCACACAAGAGCACCAAAATAATGCAAATTCCTACTGCTTAATTATCTGCCGTCATGGGGGCTGTTATGTAGATAGTAAACCCAATTTCTCCCTTTTGCCACAATGTTATCAAGAAGTCTGCCGCTGCAAGCACAGCTAAATATTTCTGTATGTGGGAAAGGGTTAACCACATGACACTTGTTTGGACTCAGCAGTTCATTATTGTTAGAACAGGTGCTTTCAATTTGTACCTGCCATAATGGTCAATTGTCTGTAAAATATCAGGTTTACTTTTGTACTGTTCATTGTCAGCAGTAATTCTTTAAACCTTTCCAACCTGAAGACACATTTTGATGCAATAGCAGCAGATTACTTTTGAAAACATCAAAACATTGATGAGCAATTTCTCCTTTGGGCACAATGTTTTCAACTTAAAGTATTTAACAATTAAGTTATTTTCATTGAGATTTTTCAGGTTTTTGTCACCATGTTTTCAAAGTCGTCTGCTGCAGATTTGTTGTATGTGGGAAAGTGTTAAACATTGTCTATGAAAGCCTATACCAAGTTAACCCTTTCCCACTAGCAGACTCTCACTTGAACGCATATGCAGCAGACAACTTTTGGAAATATTTTTTGCAAAAGGGAGATATTGCTCATTATGAGTATTTTCTGTATTTTTCACAATGTTTTCAACTCTTTTCAATTAGTAAACTTTCATTGTTAGAAATGTTCCATATTTTCAATATGGAAATGGATCTACAAACGAAAGAACAATTATTGAAGTTGAAAATGTTTTGAGCAATTTCTCCTTTTTCAACAATGTTTTAGATTTTTTTCTGTTGCAGAAGCATTAGAAAGTGTTGATAGATATATATAAAAGATCAGTCAATTGTGTATGTCCAGTTTTCGGAGAGCCGGATTGATGTAACAGACTGCTATTTGATTTTTAAAAAATAATCTGAAATTCAGAATAAGAATTTCTTATATGTTCATCTTATTGGTTTATCCAAAATGTTTTAGAATAAGAATTAGAATAGAATATGGTATCGGAATTTTCTTATCCTTTAAAGGTACTGACAAGAGAAACGCATCAATGTCGCCGGATATCCATAGTGCAGTTATACATCAACTGAGGTACATATTGGAACATCAGGGGTGGGGTCAAGTGAAAATGTATCATAACATTGTTTTGTCAACGAAGTGAATGATAATTGAAGCCTTTCATTGTTTATGATCAATCTCCTTTCCAAAGTAGGTTGACCATACACACAACCAACTAATTATTGATCATAAACAGTAATGGAAATGAGTAATCTTGCCAATCATTAGTCTTAGTATGTATACAGTGCTTTCATTAAGGAATAATTATAAGATTTATGAATTCCACATACACTTTTCAAGATGTCTGTCAGAATATTTGAATTTTATTATTTTTCAATAAAACCACAAAACAGACAATTTAGGATTTGCATGCAATAGCACGTCATTTTACCTTTCCTCTATTAAAGTCAACAGTGGACACCTTTGCAGCAATCTACTTTTAAAACAATGAGATAAGGGTTAAATCGCTGAAGACATGAGTTTCTCTTTTCCTCAAAATGATATTAGCTTGGCATCCTAATTATATCATACTTTAACAAATGTTGAAATGTAGTCCAATATTTATAAATTAGACCACCTTCGAAATATAATATCAACTAAACAGTTAAATCTCATTGAAATTGTTGTATAATTTAAACTTAATTTCGAACATAAACTGAGCCCTACAACATGTTAATTTATTTTAATTCTTTCCTTCCTTTTTTATAATGAAAATAACAAACTACTCATGTTTTAAAATTATATTATGATGAGCGCCCTTGTGTCAATGATGCATAACAATATGCAGATCGGAAGCAATATGCCTTTAGGGAATTAAAAGACACATTTAAAATTGTCAAGGACGAAATAATTTTGTACGAAAGACCCGATTCTTTCTTATTCGCAGAGGTGTCGTTCTTGAAACACTCTTTATAGGTCGTTCAAAGTAATTTTTCTATTAAAACCAGTTTTATCTCGGTTTGTTCTTTTCTTCATTTGTTTCGAACCAAATAAACATTTTAAATCACCTATGATTTACTATTTGTAAGTGAGTGTAAAGAGCGGCTCTCTGCAAAGGAGATTGATCTACGCAGTTGGTATTCGCGAGTATGTAAACAAATAAATTAGACTGTGCGACCTAAAGGTTTGTAGTTATCGCCTTTTGATTACATGTAGTATATAGTGTAAAAAAAGGTATACCAGTCTAGCTAATAGGGACTGTTTTGTCTTCGTAAATAAAACAAAAAAACATAAATGCTAGTCAAAATAAAGAAACTGAAAATACCTAAAACATCGGAATATTTATTTCATTTTAGATGTGTCATTACTTAGTGTTTTTAAACAAACACAATTGTAATATGTTCAAGACATCTAAATGTGTTTCTTTCTAATAATAATCCCCCCTCCCATGTCATTTCCGAAAACCTATTAAAAATAGAAGTCGCGGGCTTCTGCCCGGAGACTAATTACTTCTGATGCCTCTTCTGAAGAGTTGAAAGTATTGTGAAAAGCGTAGGCTCAAAAAGAAAGAAAAATATCCTTTGTTCACAAGATTTTAAATTCTATATCAAATGTGTGTATGGAATTACTTTTTTTTCGTACTGCTCTAAATCATCATATCTGATAAATATTAAAATGATTTAAGTATAATTATTGAATAGAGTTGAAAATTCTGTGACAAAAGGTGGAATTCTCCTTCTTTTGCCTCAATGTATTCAAAAATTGTCTGCTGCAGATGTGTCAATATTGGTCTGCGGAAAAGGGTACAGATAAGTAGGTAGGTTATTTTTGTACATGAATTATAAAAACGTATGAAGACATTATCCCAAAGTGATTTATGAGAAATCATTTGATGCTTTGATTTAGTTTTAGAACATTTGCCAAGTTTTCAGGTCGTTAAACCCTTGCAGAACGTAACAAAGAGTAAGCTCTTTGAAACAGTATTTAAATTTGAGCTATAATTTACTCAAGGGGCATAACTGGTGCCTGATCGTTACAACTATTCCCTTTAACCCTTACCCTCATACGACAATTTTGCAGCAGACGACTCTGAACATATATTGTCAAAAAATAGAATATCTCTTTAATTGAATGGATAACCTAAAAGTGGAAAACATTGTGGAAAAAGGAGAAATTGCTCGTTTTGAGCAATTTCTTCTTTTGTCACTTTGTTTTCAAAAGGTTGTCTGCTGCAGAGGCGTCAGAAAGCGTCAGTATGAGGGGAAGGGTTAATTACCCAGGAAATGCCGTGATATAAATGAATATTTGTTGAAAGCGTTGTAAAACAACAATCAATCATTATCCTTGTGTACCCTGGTATACCCTTGTGAGTCTATCCTTTCCCGGGATTTCGAAACCGTGTGTCCCGGGTTCGATCCCTGGTCGCGGCACTACGGTCATGGTGGAGTGCCCTTGGGCAAGGCACATTTTCTAGCCTAGTACTAGTTTGTTTACCCAGGGATCATGAATAATTAAATTTAATTGCGGGCTAAATGACCTTAGCTGTCGATGCGCCATAAAACAATATACATTCATTCATTCTATCCTTTCCCACAAACATCAAATCTGCTGCAGGCAACTTTGAAAAACTTACATGCATAAGTATAGAAAATCTTAACAAAAGTATATTTATTAAGATTATAAGGGTTGAAACATTGTGACAAAAGGAGGAATTGCTCATTATGAGAAATTTCTCTCTTTTCTTCAATGTTTTCAAAAGTTGTCTCTTGCAGATGTGTAAAAATGCATCTGCAAGAAGGAAGGAGTGGAGGAGAATTACTTATTTATTTTACATCAATTGCAAAACAAGCTTTCAGCTTATCCCTTTCCCTCATATAGACGCTTTCTGACGCCTCTGCAGCAGACGGCTTTTTGAAAACATAGTGACAAAAGAAGAAATTGCACAAAATGTGCAATTTCTCATTTTGCCACAATGTTTTCCACTTTTTGTCATAGGTTATCCATTCAGTTTTAAAGATTTTCTATAATTTGATAAATTATGTTCAAAGTCATCTGCTGCATAATTGTCCTATGTGGGAAAGGGTTATATTAGTCAAGCTTGATATCTGCTTCCTGAAGACTTGATCAGTAAATGGGTTGTTTATGTAGAAAAATCCCATAGACAGAACCCGCTCATCACGGGACCTCTGGTATGAGTGGATGACAAGAGAAAGTTGATGCAAGGCATCAATGTCGCCGGAAAAGACTGCATTGATTTATTTATGTATTCTTGACTTTCCTTAGTCTATTCAAACATTTGATTATAAAGTTTATATAAATACCTATGCATTAGGGTATCTATAAAAAATTAACGAAATGTGTACACATTTATCTTGGCTTAAATTTAATCTTGCTGTTGTTACTTACTTAAATAATAGTATTCATTCATATAATTTCAATGTTTGTCAATCTTATTCGAATCACAAGGTAAATATCCTGGTATTGCTTTAAAGGGAGGTAATTTGAAGAAAACAAAAGTCTTCAAAAGGAGAAATATATCAGCATTACCGTCTACAGTTTAAATTGTTCTATTGTTTGTGGATTTAAAAATGTTCTTTTTTTCTTATTTCTACATGTACAACGAAATATTGCGGCTTCTCTTTGACGCTTTGCGTCAAACATTCGTCTTGTACTTGTCTAAAATAAAATAATATCACTCGCTTTTTCATATCGAAATGCGCATGCGCGAAAATCGATGTTAAAGGTCACGAAACTACACAACAGAATAGGGTCTATATTTAGCTTAGAAACAGTTCCTACTTTAGATATTCATGGATTAACATTATTAAATGAATTCTACACAAATCAAGACATCTCTTTGAACATGAAAACAACATTTAGTAAGTTAAAATTGCTATTAAAAGGAGAATCCGAAATTGACCTCAATGATGACACATAAGAGTCTGCATTAGGGGGTGTTGGTTCACGTCTTGAAGGGACCACTTTTGTCTTTGTAAATAAGACAAAAAACTTAAATGCGAGTGAAATAAAAAAAAACTGCAAACATTAAAAAATCGGAATATTTATTTCATTTTAGATGTGTCATTTATTAGTGTTCGTAAACAACCACAATTGTAATATGTTCAAATCATCTAGATTTGTTTCTTTCTAATAATAAGCCGCCCTCCCATGTGATTTCCGAAAAGCTATTAAAAATAGAAGTCGCGGGCTTCTGCCCGGCGACTAATGATATAATATCACTGTCTTCCACACAAGTTAGATCAATCACAATGATATCAGAAGGACCTCTTAGCAGACTGTTAGTAACTGCCTTCAAATGGTATGTTTGTTTGATTCATGGAAATTGAAGAAACATAAATAGAATCTTGTTCTGCCTACAGTTCTAATTAGTAACAAATTGATAAATGACGCGAGTTCATTCTATTATAGGTCTTACTTAATGATTGTAATTACTTAATCTCTTCATTAAGAGAATTTATTTTTGGGTTTATCAAGTAATTAATTATACATGGGAAACAGTTAATTGTAACTGGCATGAATTTAGCATGTTGCAGTCTCTCTTTCTCTCTCTTTAACCCTTTCCCACATGCAACAAATCTGCAGCGGACAACTTTAAAAATGTCTAATCAAATATATGGAAAATCTCTTCTTATAGTATGTGCAATTACTGAAAAAAGTTGAAAACTTTGTGGCAAAAGGAGAAATTGCTCGCTTTAAGAGATTTCTCCTTGTGTCACAATGTTTTCAATAGTTGTTTGCTGCAGCTGAGTCAAAATGCGTCTACAGATGGGAAAGGGTTAAATCTGCTTCGAAAACAACCATAGAACCATAAGTATTTCAACACACTAAATGGAGTTGAAAACATTGTGGCAATTATAGAAATTTCTCATTATGACCAATTTCTCCTTTTGCCTCAAAGGTTTCAAAAGTTGTCTGATGCAGGTTTTTTACAGAGAATTGCATCTGCAAGTGGGATAGGGTAGGGTAAACAGTTCATACTTCACCCTTTAAACAACACAGGAAATGCATTCATAAATATTTTGAAATATTGAAAACAGCATCTAACCATGAGGTCCAAAACAAACACAGTTAAAATCTGATTTGTTGTGGAAAAAGCTGTGACACTCGGAAAAACAGGAAGGTAACTGTTGAAATTAACCCTTTCCCACCTGCAGACGCATTTGGACGCAATTACTAAGCAGCAGATGACTTTTGAAAACATTGTGGCGTAAGGCTAAATTGCTCATGATGAACAATTTCTCCTTTGGCCACAATATTTTCAACTTTATTTAACAATTAAGCTATCTTTTATGAAGATTTTTCAAGTTTTTGTCACAATGTTTTCAATGTCGTCTGCTGCAGATTTGTTGTATGTGGGAAAGGTTAAATATGTGTTTGTTTTGTCACCACAAGATTTTTTGTCTGATAACAATCCATTCTCACACACAACAAATCTGTTGCAGAAGATTATGAAAACATATAGGCAAAAACAAGGAAGTTCTCAATAAATAAATAAAAGATAATTATAAGTTATTGAATTGAGTTTAAAAAGTGTTGCAAACTGATACAAGGCTCAACATGAGTAATTTCCCCCCTTTTGCCATAATGTTTTCAAAAGTTATCTGTTGCAAATGCATAAAAAAGCATCTGTACATTTGAATCAGATAACCAAAACCTAAGATTGGCAATTGGTAAAGCTAATTGTAGGACATGCACCCCACATAGACACTATATCCCTTTGCAGTCTGATCAGGGCCTTCCTTCTTTCCTATCAAGTACTTTAGACCATTAAACATCATGGCCTGTATGCAGTGTGACCAGAATCACAATAAATATTAGCCCTCCAAAGGTTGGTAGAATAGACCCTTTCCCACATAACCAGGAAATGTAGGTGAACTGGCCGCCGTGATATAACTGAGAAATTGTTAAAAACGGTGTTAAACCCAATCAATCAATCAATCCTTTCCCACATACAACAAATCTGCAGCAGATGTCTTTGGAAACATCTATGCAAGACTATGAACAATCTCTATAAATGAAAGTATTATTATTTAAAGGGATTGAAAACATTGTTTCAATGTTTTTAAAAGTTGTCTGCTACAGGGAGTCACAGAGCATATGTATATGGGAAAGGTTTAAACTGTCGACTTAAGTCCGTGTTGCGGTACTCAACAGACTTGCCTCTGTAATAAAGATTCCTTTGAATTCCTTCAACAAGACTAAATATGGATTTAAGCACTTTTGGATCCCGGCCTTACCCCAGCTCTAGATTGGTTTTCCTCTGGTCCATAACTGGTGCGTGCTAAAGAGAGTCAACTCTATCTTAGTTCACAGTGTTCTTGCTACCTTTTTGCACAAAGCTGTGTAGTTATTAGAAAAAAATCAATCATAATGTTACTGTAGCACAGATTGGAATTATAGGCTTGAATTGGCACTGTAATAATTACTCGGTGTTCTTGACCAACTTATTAGATTTTTCCAGAAAAAACAACAAGATTTATTAATGCTTGTGTCTTATTAGCTTTACTTCATATAACGTTAACTGGAATCCCTTCCTACATATAATTATTCTGCAGACCACAACTTTTAAAATGTCAAGGCAAAAATATGCAAAAATAAATGTAAGCGTATTTATTTGATAGAAATGAAAGCATTTTGGGAAAAGGAGCAATTACTGATTATGAACAATTTCTTGTTTTGGTCTGATGCTGTTGTATTTGGGAAAGCATTAACCCTTTCTCTCATACGACAATTCTGCAGAAAACGACTGGACATATTTTGACAAAAATTAGAAAATCTCAATAATTGAATGGATAACCTTAGACTAAAAGCGGAAAACATTGTGGCAAAAGGAGAAAATGCTCATTTTGAGCAGTTTCTTCTTTTGTCACTATGTTTTCAAAAAGCCGTCTGCTGCAGAAGCGTCAGAAAACGTCTATATGAGGGAAAGGGTTAAGGAGCGATTTCAGCTACTGTAAGCTATGCTATTTTTGCAATAACCCAGTATCAGTTGTATATTAAATTAGTGCAGCCGCTAGAATTGTTTTGAAGTTCAACCACAATATCATAAAGTGGGAGGACGTAACAGTATTATGGATAGAAATCTAAGTTTCCTGTATCAGATAACATGCTTGTTGTTTGCTCTTTCTCACATGTACGTAGGTGCCTTTTGACATTCTAAACAGCAAACAATGTTTCAAAACATTGTGGCAAAGAGAGTGATTGCTCATTATGATCTATATGCACATACAACAAATCTGCCTCGGACTTCTTTGGAATCATCTAAGTAGAAATGTAGAAAATATTTATAAATGATATTATAGTCTTTGAATATTGTTGAAAACATTATTGCAAAAGGAGAAATCGAAATTAAAATGAGCAATTTGTCTCTTTTTGCCATAAAGTTTTCAACTTTATCAATAATTACACTTTCATTGATAGAGAATTTCCATGTTGGGGGTTTAACCCTTTCCCTCATATAGATGCTTTCTGACGCCTCTGCAGCTGACGGCTATTTGAATACATAGTGACTAAAGAAGAAATTGCACAAAACGTGCAATTTCTCCTTTTGACACAATGATTTCCACTTTTAGTCATAGGTTATCCATTCAATTTAAGAGATTTTCTATTTTTTGACAAAATATGTTTAAAGTCGTCTGCTGCAGAATTGTCGTATGAGGGAAAGGGTTAAGCTAAATACAATGTAATTTCCTGGAATAAAAGTATGACAGTTCCTGTAATAAATGCATCTGGTGGGTAACAAATATGTCACAGGTGGAAATCTGCTGAAAAGTTCTGCTTGCCACATTTAGATGCTTATCTGCCTGTCAGAATTCAATAGCTCAGATTATATTCAAGTGTATATTTTGGCACTTCAAAAACAGGAAAAGATAGAATGATTGGAGACACTTACCGTATTTTACTCAAATACTACACCATGCCCAGAAGGGATTTAAGCTTAATATTTTCAAACATATAACAAATCTGCAGCAGACGACTTTCAAGACGTCTAGGCAAAAGCACACAAATCCTTTTAAATGAAGGAACAAAAATTGAAGAAAGGTTGAAAACATGGTGACAAAAGGAGAAATTGCTGGTTTTGAGCAATTTCTTCTTTTGTCGCCATGTTTTCAAAAAGCTGTCTGCTGCAGAGGCGTCAAAATGTGTTTATTTGAGGGAAAGGGTTAACATTAACAAATAGACACACATTGTTGTCAAGAATTTATTCTCTATTAACCCTTTCCCTCATATAGACGCTTTCTGACGCCTCTGCAGCAGACGGCTTTTTGAAAACATAGTGACAAAAGAAGAAATTGCACAAAACGTGCAATTTCTCCTTTTGCCACAATGTTTTCCACTTTTTGTCATAGGTTATCCATTCATTTATGGAGATTTTCTATTTTTGACAAAATACGTTCAAAGTCGTCTGCTGCAGAATTGCCGTATGAGGGAAAGGGTTAAAATAATGAGCTTTGACATTTTCCTTGGTTTGATTGAATATGAATTAGAAGAAAATTAATTGCCCTGTTTACTAAGAGGTTATATAATGCCCGAAAAGTTGAGCTTTTCATTGCTCTTTTGTCACATGCATCTCTAGTGAGATGAATTCACTCGGCTCTGGACACCGGACCTAAGGTTAGATGGGTCTATATATAAAGCATTGAAAACCTGGTTGCAATGTATTTCTTTTGTATTTTTGTCAAAGAAGACATTATGGCTACCTTTTCTATCTCATTAAATAAGCATATAACAAAGTCAGAAATGTCCGATTAGTATATAGTATAATGTAGTTGGGTGTTAACCCTTTCCCTCTCATATAGATGCTTTCTGAGGCCTCTGCAGCAGACAGCTTTTTGAAAACATAGTGACAAAAGAAGAAATTGCACAAAACGTGCAATTTCTCCTTTTGCCACAATGTTTTCCACTTTTTGTCATAGGTTATCCATTCAATTATGGAGATTTCCTATGTTTTGACAAAATACAATCAAAGTCGTCTGCTGCAGAATTGTCGTATGAGGGAAAGGGTTAAGTTAATTATAAATGAAAGGACATAGTCGATAATCAGCCATCTTTACTGTAATAGAAGTAAAGACCTACTTACAAAGGTGTAAGACTCATGTGATATATTGAATGTTAGCAGACGGCTTTTTGAAAACATAGTGACAAAAGTAGAAATTGCTCAAAACGAGCAATTTCTCCTTTTGCCACAATGTTTTCCACTTTTAGTCATAGGTTATCCATTCAATTATAGAGATTTTCTATTTTTGGACAAAATATGTTCTAAGTCGTTTGCTGCAGATTTGTCATATGAGGGAAAGAATTAAGTTTCAGTGAGCTTGTTAAAAGGGACATAGGTGTGCTTATTACATAAACTACCACACATTGTGAAACCCAAAGTATATATAAGAAATCTGAATATAAAGAGTTCTAAATAAAATTGGCAGAAATACAAAATGTAATATGCTGTGCAGTGCAATAAACTTTTTGTTGAGATGTTGAAAATTTGTAATGATTGTGAATTATGTGATGGAATGTTGATTTTGTGTTCACGTGTTTTGGATTCCTTCTTACTTGAACGTTCTCAAATAAGTTGTAAACTAATTGACCTGATATCTGTGTAGGTCTTTGAACATCTATTTTAAGGAAACAGTTAATGACTTAGTTTCCAGGAGTGAAAATATCTTCTCTCTAATATCTCTTTATCACTCAGGGTATTACTAAGTTCTCTTATCTTGTGAATTTATTGACTCAATAATTGTTTTGACCTAGAATTACAAGAACATACGCCTTGTCATCAGAAATCTGCCTTCACTTTTCTTTCCATAAAATATTTGGTACATTTGAAGCAATTATGGTATGATAATTATTATTTTATTTTTTCATCAGTCTCAGATGATTCACATTAATTATAACTGTATACACAATGAAAACTCTAATATGACTATGCAAATGCCAAGGCTCAACCAATTCGCAATTACAGACGCTTTCTGATGTCTCAGCAGCAAGCAACTTTGAAAACATTGTTGCAAAAGAAGGAATCACTCATGATGAGCAATATCTCCTTTTGCCATAATGTTTTCAATTGTTATACTATTATTAACAGAGATCTTTTGTATTTTTGTCAAGATATTTTCAAAGTTGTCTACCAGATTAGCAGATTTGTTGAATATAGTAAAGGGGTTAACAGAGTTGTCAGTCTTTCCATGAATGCATTTTGTTCTGACATGGCTCTCTGAAGTACAAGATATTAACATTATATTTGGATAGTATTGGCTCAGTGCTGATGAAATGCGATGATTGACTTACCTCAGACAGTTTCTAATGCTTGATCAATCAACTTAAATCAAATAGAACGTGTTGGTGGTGTAGTAGTAGAGCGTCCACCTCAGGTGTGGGAGGTTGTTGGTTCGATTCCTGGCCGGGTCATACCAAATACTTTAAAAATGGTAGTAACGGCTGTCCTCCTTGGCGCTCAGGGTTGCAGGGTTAGCATTACCACTGACTGGCTGGTTTCAAGATCAATGGACCAGAAGTACTGGTAACTTACCCAGGAAACGCTGTGATATAACTGAAGAATTGTTGAAAACAGCATAAAACGCCAAACAATCAATCATCATAAAATTAAATAGGGCTAAAAGTTACAAAGCATCATTGGAAGAAAATAGTAACCCTTTCCCTCATATAGACGCTTTCTGACGCCTCTGCAGCAGACAGCTTTTTGAAAACATAGTGACAAAGGCAGAAATTGCTCAAAACGAGCAATTTCTCCTTTTGCCACAATGTTTTCCACTTTTAGTCATAGGTTATCCATTCAATTATAGAGATTTTCGATTTATTTACAAAATATGTTCAAAGTCGTCTGCTGCAGATTTGTCATATGAGGGAAAGGGTTAAGTCGGCTGCTGAAGAAGAATGGCGATGTCCATCTTCTATTAATTTTGTAGGTCTTCCTCTTAGAATACGGCATTGACACGGGTTCATTCAATCTTATCTGGGAAATTACAAAAACTACATGAAATATCAGTAATGGTGGAAGAGAAGATTGGTATTGTTCCCATAGGAACCCAATTCTGCTTTCTAATAAAGATAAGTGCTGTTCACTTGGCTCCTAGGGGAGGTCACTCAATTCATAGCTAATATTGAGTGCTAAACCACTCCTTCAATTTCGGGGCTATTGTTCCTGAGATTTAGGTGTGTTGTGAAAAATAATTCACCTTGGGAGTTGGAATACATCATTTGGTTTCCTACAGGGGTGTAGCTCCCTTTAAGCACTGTAGGCACGTGCCTACACATTTTTTCTTAAAATGATCCAAAATACAGCTGCAGCGATAGACATCTGCGTCATGTATCGACCAGATCAGCCTGCGCTGTCCGCGCAGACTGATCAGGCCGACACATTCCGTCTAAGGGAGGATAGAGTAGTGATTCCTGCAAAAAGAAAATCCACAGGAGGCGAAAAGTGTCTATCCGGGTAGGCCTGTGTGGCATGCTTAGGGTGATCCGGGTCGATACTTTACGCAGAGTCCACAATGTTGATATTCTCAAGAGACGGCCTACACATTGATTATTGCAAAGCTACATCAGTGAATGTTCTTATTTCCTGGTCTCCCTAGTATGTAAACCAACCCAAGGACATTCAGGAAAGTACTTCTTAAACACAGTGGACCAAAAGATGTATTCTGAGTCAATGATCATTATATTCTTACAATAAACCCTTAAATATTTATCTATGTTTAAATAAAGAATTTTTCATTTGATTATTAAGGTTGAACGACAGATACTATGAATACAGGAAAAGGATGAAACACTTTCCGTTTTGCAGACACATCTGCAGCAGACAACATTTAAAACCATTGTGACATAATAAGCAAATTTTCCATTTGCCATATTGTTTTCAACTCTATTCTAAAACTGAGCTTTAATCTGTAGATGGTTACTAGAAATTTCCTCATATGTTTTAAAAGTCGTTTGCTGCAGATTGTTTGTTGTATGTGGGAAAGTGCTTAAATGTTTTCACTGAATCTTTCAAAATCAATTTTGTCCATTCATAGACACCCTTTAAACTAATTATTCAGCACAATCATTGTTCATGATTCAATTAAATTGTCTTGACAGAAACTCTGAACTTGTCATTCACTCAATGGCATGTGAATTTATTTCACTTCAGCACTTAGGCTAGAGTTTGAAATTTTTGTACCATTCGGTTGTTGTTTAAATGCTGAATCTTTTAAAATACACTTGTCCAGATTTGTATTTGGAAGAGTCCAGTGAGAGTCAATTCTAGGAATATGAAGAGAAAAATGTTGAGTAGAGGACTCACTCAGGTCATCAGCATTGAGTCAGATGATTTCGATAAGTCAGCTGGCCTGGCTCTGTACTGTAAGCATTTGCTTCACAGCAGTCAAAAAGTTGACTTAATATTTTAATTGAGAGACAGATATTGGAGAAAGTCTTGTTTTAGCTGGCTATCAATTGTAAATGACATGGAACTTGTTTGTCACCCAAGGATCATAAATAAGTGTTCTGTCGCCATTATGCTGTGGAAAATGGGTAAAACCTGAATAAAACTAACATATTCTGCTTTTGAAACATCTACCATGTGAAACAGCTAAAATACTGTTGACAAAACATTTCCTCCCTTTTCCACAACATTCTCAGATATCATTTGTTGTCAAGGGCATCAAACGTTGTATGCATCATATTGTAGGATAGAGTTGTTGATACTATAAATGTTATGCTACAATCTGTCAGCCGTTCAGAGTTCCAGATAAGGGGGAGAGAACTGGTATTTTTCACTCATTAAATCTTTCCCTCATATAAACGCTTTCTGATGCCTCTGCAGCAGACAGCTTTTTGAAAACATAGTGACAAAAGAAGAAATTGCTCAAAATGAGCAATTTCTCCTTTTGCCACAATGTTTTCCACTTTTAGTCATATGTTATCCATTCAATTATAGAGATTTTCCATGTTTTGACAAAATATGTTCAAAGTCGTCTGCTGCAGAATTGTCGTTTGAGGGAAAGGGTTAACTGTGATGAACAAACGAAACCCAATGTTGTGGTACTCAAAAGATTAGAGTTGTTGGGTCTGTTTCTTTGAGTGCCCACAACATAGAGTTTGAAGGTTGATTAAAGATTTTAGATCATAAAATACCCATAAGTTGTAAAGCTGTGACCTGTAGATCAAGAGTGAATGTATTGCAACAGTTCCATTGGTTATCTCCTGTTGAATAAATAGCTAGAGGCAAATAAATCTGTTGTAATACTAGAAATACATATGAATAGGTACATCTAGAAAAGTTTTGGGTTTCCAATGAATTGCTGGTTCCTCTCTAATAGCATTGTGTTTTTCAAAGCGTTACGATTCTTTTTGAAAACCAGTTACTGCTGTTAAAGATTGATTGATGGGGTTTGTATCCTGTCAAAAACTTATGATATAGGAATAAGGCATATTGACATGATAATTTGTGTTGTTAGGGTTATAGATATGATTTCACGTATTCTCGACTTGGAAAACAGGACAGAATTTATGACCAGAGTGAGATAGGTTGAAATTAATCATTCTGTGTCTGGGGAAAGTTGAAAGTGCTAGAATTTCTTGAATATCTATTGGCGTCTAGATATGTTGTGAAAATAGGTGAAATATATAATCTTGGGAGGATTTATACAAAATAACATGAATTTTACTTGCTGATAAAAAAGTTGAATATTATTTTTGATTCACAGTGTTAGATAAGAATGCTTGGAGCTTTCAGTCATTTTATTTGGAAGCAATCTTTAAACATTTACCTGATATGATATTTTTTTAGTTGTCTGCCTCAAATTCTTATTCAAAAGGAATAATTTCTGCAAATTGGAAAAATATGGTAATGTTGAATACAGAGTTTGATAACATTGTGTTATTTTATCATTGTTTCATCATTTTAAGGGTAAAGATTTCACTACAAACCTTGTTGTTGGTAATCTCTGGATTTTAATATCATTTGCTGGTTTTGTTACTGTCAATTTATTGTGTTTTGCAAAATGGTGATTTAAATAGATTTAAGTTAATTTAAACATTTGAACCAATTTCCCAAATACAAAACTGCAGCAGACCACTTTGAACAGATGTAGGACAAAATATGAAAAAACTACGGAATACTGTTTTGTGCATATCCTACCATCCTACCGTCGCATGTTAACGAGAACGCGATGGTAGGATAGTAGGATGATAGGATGGTAGGATGGTAGGATAGTAGGATGCTAGGACAGTAGGATGGCGATGGTAGGACAGTAGGATGGCGATAGTAGGACAGTAGGATGGTGATAGTAGGACAGTAGGATGGCAATATGTCCATGCTATTATCCTACCATCGCCATCCTACTATCATCATCCTACTGTCCTACTGTCCTACCATCGTCATCCTACCATCCTACCATCCTACCATCCTACTATCCTATCATCCTACTGTCCTACCATCCTACTATCCTACCATCGCACTTGTGATTTGATTCCCACGGTATAAATGTGTGCTCTACGTCATACAGTGTGGTTGTGGATTTGTCGTATCTGATGCAGCAATCAATTTTACTTTTTATGTTATGTAACGGGATGGTTCGTCTTCACGTTAAAGTACATATTTAAAGAGTTTCCGAAATACCGTACATAATTTTGAAGTGCAAATACGTTTAGCTCATTTTTGGTATCGAATTTCTAACTGAACATCAAATAATGCACGATGTTTTTTTTATATTAAAAGCATTTTTACGTCATTAACGTGATAAAGTATGACATTTATAAAAAAAAAGGTAGGATGGTAGGACAGTAGGATGGCGATGGTAGGATAGTAGGATGGACATATTGCCATCCTACTGTCCTACTATCACCATCCTACTGTCCTACTATCGCCATCCTACTGTCCTACTGTCCTACCATCACCATCCTACTGTCCTACAATCCTAGCATCCTACTATCCTACCATCCTACCATCCTATCATCCTACTATCCTACCATCGCGTTCTCGTTAATATGCGATGGTAGGATATGAACAAAACAGTATTCCGTAAAAAACTCTTAAATAACAGTTTCATTATTGAAAAGTACTGAACATTTTGTAGGAAAAGGAGGAATTGCTCATTATGAGCAATTTCTCCATTTTGCTGCAATGTTTTCGAAAATTGTATGTTGCAGACGCCGTCAGAATGTGGAAAAATAGTTAAATTATAAAATTGTTGTAAATGCAAAAACTTGAAAAGAACAATTCCACCTTTTCCTTCTGTGTGTGTATTTTGATATAGAAGCCTCAAATATTGGTTTCATGAGAGAATATACTATCTTTGTCTTTTACAGCTCTGAACTTTTATGCATAAAATATAATTTTGAAAGACTGGATTTTATACAAACATACAGTGTATTATATAGTCTATAATATAGTATAATATATAGTGTTACATTATATAGAAAATAAAATAAATAATTCATTAAAACTACATATATCTTTTAAACACTTAATTGGATACAAACTTTTTAAATGGTATAGTGTTGTTTATATAATCTTGAAATGACATAGTGGTAAACAGTTAGAACAGTGTTATTGTTAAACAATCATAAACAATCATAAACATGGAGAAGAGACATAAAAGGACCTCAGTGACTAAGAGATATTCCTTTAATGGGGAAAGCAGCACTTTGTCTCAAGAGTTTGATTGCGGTGGATCGTTCAGAAAGAGATTAAGTCTGACGTTGGAAGTATTAAAGTGGCACGCGCTCACTGCCTATAGTATACACGGGTCAAGTGTAAGTGACATTCTGTAGAAATTTATTCCCTAACTCACAGTCTATATATTATATTGAATAATAATGTATATTTTGGCCACAATCTATATGTGTAGCCCAACAAGTATTTTCGCCAATGTTTAGTTCATTTTAACCCTTTCCCTCATATGACAATTCTGCAGACGACGACTTTGAACATATTATATCAAAAAATAGAAAATCTCTATAATTGAATGGATAACCTATGACTAAAAGTGGGAAAACATTTTGGCAAAAGGAGAAATTGCTCGTTTTAAGCAATTTCTTTATTTGTCACTATGTTTTCAAAAAGCTGTCTGCTACAGAGGCGTCAGAAAGCGTCTATATGAGGGAAAGGGTTAAAAACTAATATGTATATTTTGGCCACAATCTAAATGTGTAGCTCAACAAGTTTTTGTCCCCAATGTATTGTTAAATAAGACTCTAAATCGCTAGGCACATCTCATATATATATAATGTAAATTTAGCTTTTTATATATATATATATATATATATATATATATGCAACATTTTTCAGGTGGAACTTCTGGTTAATGGGTCTATGAATTTAGGACTTGCAAGCTGAAAACATTTGAAAATTAAATCATAATAAAAAAAAAAGCATTATATTTCTTAATAAAGGAACAGAAGACTTTTCTTTTGCTGCTATAATTTAACTAATATGTATATTTTGGCCACAATCTAAAGCGAGCTCAACAAGTTTTTTTTCCCAATGTATAGTTTTAAAATAACTCTAAATCACTAGGCACATCTCATATATATATATGTAAATTTACCTTTTTATATATGCAACATTTTATAGGTGGAACTTCTGGTTAATGTGTCTATGAATTTAAGACTTGCAAGATGAAAAACATTTGAAAATTAAATCATAATAAAAAAAAAAGCAAAATTTCTTGATAAAGGAACTGAAGACTTTTTCTTTTGCTGCTATAATTTAAAACTTGTTTATGCGAAAGGTGTGACATTAATGTATAGATCAATTACATTGTTGTTATTGGCGAATTGGCTTAATCCCTATCAGGAAATTGGAGATTCAGTTTGACTAATTTCCCAACAAAAGGTAATACAATGTCATGTACAACATGGAAAAAGTAATATGATTAATCTTTAATCCCTTTAATAAAGAACTTCCTTATTTATATAATTGCAGGTGATATCATGGCTTCATACACAGGGTAACGAATGTTTGCAGCGACACTTGTTGATGGCTGACAATCTGAAAGGTATCCGGGCCCAACAGAAAGAGTTTGAAAAGTTCTACTACGCTGCCATGGTAAGTTTAACATTTGAACATGCTAATGATGAACATGTAGAAATAAAGTTTTTTTATTGTGTTTGAATGGTATTGGTGTAACCCGTTTAACCTCTTTTCTCTCATACGATTAATCTGCAGCAGACGACTTTGAACATATTTTGTCAAAAAATTGAAGATCACTATAATTGTACGGATAACCTGTCACTAAAAGTGGAAAATATTGTGTCAAAAGGAGAAATTGCTTGTTTTGAGCAATTTCTTCTTTTGTCACTATGTTTTCAAAAAGCTGTCTGCTGCAGAGGCGTCAGAAAGCGAGGAAAAGGGTGAATATGTAGAAATGAAGTTTTTCATTTTGTTTGGAAGGTATTGGTTACCCATTTAACACTTTCTAACATACAGATGCTTTCTGACATCTCTGCAGTAGACGACTTTTAAAAACAATACAGCAAAAGGAGAAATTGCTCAGAACAAGCAAGTTATTCTTTTGCCACTATGATATCAACTTTTTTCAACAAGATTTTTCGTGATTTTGTCTGGATGTTTTCAAAGTCGTCTGCTGCGGATTTGTCATGTAAGAAAGGATTTATCATTTACCCAATATACTTTCAGTGATGTCTGGTTTGAATATTAACAATTTCTCCTTCATACACTACGCTTCAACTCGGTTTCAAAATTATATACCCATATTTGTAAGCATTGAGGGGAAAAAAGGATGCCGCTTAACCCTTTCCCACATACAATAAATATGCAGCAGACGACTTTAAACATATTTTGTCAAATAATAGAAGATCTCTATAATTGAATGGTTATAACCTATGACTTAAAGTGGAAAACATTGTGGCAAAAGGAGAAATTGCTTGTTTTGAGCAATTTCTTCTTTTGTCACTATGTTTTCAAAAAGACGTCTGCTGCAGAGGCATCAGAAAGCGTCTATATGAGGGAAAGGGTTAATTGATTTGGTTAATCTATACTTGACTTTAACTGTTAGCTACATGCATCTGCAACACAATTACTTTTGAAAACATTTAAGGAAAAGGGACAATTTCTCCTTTTCTCACAATGCTTTTATCTCTGTAATTCAACGTTAACTTCCAATTTTCCATGATTTGACATCATGTTCAACAAATGTTTTGAAAGCAATTCACATCTTATCACTTTCCCACATACAACAAATCTGCTACTGAGGACTTTTAAAACGTCTCTGCTGAAAAACGTGAAATCTATTATTATATCTATATTATTGAAACATTGTGGCAAATGTAGAAATGGGTCATCTTGAGCAATTTCTACTTTTGTTATAATTTTGTTTCAAAAGATTTCAGCTGCAGATGCGTAAAATGTGTCTGAAAGTGGAAAAGGGTTCAGTATGGTAGAAGAATCTACTGTTTTGCTTTTAAGGTACAAGTTCAGAAATGTGTGATTTGTTAGATTGGCATGGGTCAAATTATGAAAATTCACAGTAAAAGGCTGGTTGACCCCTTTTTCTGCATACAAACTAATTTGCACTAAACAAATTAAAAAAGATTAAAAAGGATGGAAAAATCCCCATAAATGAAGATAAAACTATTGAATAGATTTCAAAACATTGTGGCAAAATGGAGAAGAAGCTCATCGCAGCTTTTAAATGTCGTCTGCTGCAGATGTGTCAAAATGCGTCTGCATGTGTGAAACAATGAATTTTAATAAATCCCAGCTACAGACTGTGTGATAAGTTGAGTACCTGTGATATGGCCCATATGTTTATTGATGTTGCACAATCTGCTGATAAGCCAACTGAGTTGAAGTTGTTTTTTACCTGAATCTGTTGGTGGGTGACTCATCAGCACACGTCATTTCTGTATATTTTTATTTCTGACTCACACCTTTAGATATTGTATCTTTTGAAATTTAGACCAAGATAAGCATTCAAATCGTTACAATCTGGTCCTATCATGTACCGGTACCAATCAATTTTTGGTTTGCCATTTGTTAATCCGTAGTAGTAGTAGTAGTAGTAGTAGTACTACATGTAGTAGTTTATTATTTTATCTAAGTGACACGTAAAACATGTAACATATATATATTTATAACTTTAACCCTTTCCCTCATATAGACGCTTTCTGACACCTCTGCAGCAGACACCTATTTGAAAACATAGTGACAGAAGAAGAAAATTCTCAAAATGAGCAATTTCTCCTTTTGCCACAATGTTTTCCACTTCTAGTCATAGGTTATCCATTCAATTATAGAGATTTGCTATTTTTTGACAAAATATGTTCAAAGTCGTCTGCTGCAGATTTGTCGTATGTGGGAAAGGCTTAAGGAACTATAATCCACATTTATTTATTCGACATGTTCAACATTTCCAAACGGTGCAGACAAAGATCAATCTGCACATTCATGCAGTCTAATCTTTGTCTGTATTGTTCCTTTCTCCAAACAATATATTTTAAGGTTTCCTTTTCCTCAAACGGAATGCTTTCTGGTGCTTCTTCAGCAGACGACTACAGAAAATATTGTGCCAAAAGAAGAAATTGCTCATTATTGCTCAATAATGTTTACAACTTTGTTCAATAAATATACTTTATTATGGAGATTTTCCAACAGACCATATATCCGGTCAAAAGTAAGGACAATTTCCATAAAAGAAAATATATTTATTGAATAGAATTGAAAACACTGTGGCAAAAGGAGAAATTGCTCATCACGGGTAATTTCTCCTTTTGCCACAATGTTTTCAAAAGTCGTCTGCAAGTGGGAAAGGTTTAAAGACTGGCAAAACTTTAGAAATGTGTGACATATTGAAACTTAAAACATGTTATTAACAGAGAATACAAAGGACAAACCTTTTTTTCAATTCTATAAATTATTCTTAAGTTACAAAGCTTATCTTACTCCGCACTTTGGTCTGCATAAAAGTTTAAGAGTTAGTGCTAATAATTGTTTGTATTTGATTGAGAGATGTATCCCTCTTGCCCTTTGACCATTGTGTTTCTAAATAGAAATGTCTTATCAAAACTTGAAAGATAACTGGTAATTTAATTAACATGTAATTTTCATCAGGCTTTTTGCCATCCATTGTACAGTTAATCTAATTACCAGCTAGCTGGCAAGTGAACTCCTAGTTTCTCAGTTGTCTGTGAATAAGAGAAGACAATCTTTTATGAGCCATGTCTTTACATTTTCCCAATGCAAATAACAAGATAGCAGTAGAAAATGATGAAAAAAGGCTAGGCAAATGTAAGGAAAACATACATGTTCTCATATAATGGTATGAATTGTGAAAAAAATGGAAACAATGTGGCAACAGGAGGAATGCTAATTACAAGAAATTTCTCCATTAGTCTAAATTTGTTCGTAAGTTGTTAAAACTTCAGTAGCAACAGTATGGTTAAAGTTCAGTAAAGCAAAACCTGAAGAATGTAATGAAGTTTATATAGTAGAATGTAATGCTCATTGAAAAGAGAGCAACAAAGTCTGAGATAATTGAAAAACATTGTTTTTCATGATTAGCATTGGCAGAAAGCCAATGGTTGTCTTAAAATGAAATGATAGAACATCTGCTGCTTAATACCATCTGTTCTGTGAACAAAGATTCTTGTGTTTGCAATAGAATTCACTTTGACCATGGAAATACAAACATGTACAAGCATTTCCGTTGGCATTAAAATGAGCTGCGGCTGGCAATTTGGGGTCTCATCGACTCTCTCCATAACAGAATCACATTTGGTAAATTGATTACAACTATTTGGGCTACAATTCTAGTAATTGGTTAAATGAGTTTTCAATGCACACAGATACATTAACCCTTTCCCACATACAACAATTCTGCAGCGGACAACTTTGAAAACATAGTGACAAAAACATTAAAAATCTCCATAAAAGATAGCCTAATTGTTAAATAAAGTTGAAAACATTGTGGCCAAAGGAGAAAATGCTCATCATGAGCAATTTCACCTTTTGGCCACAATGTTTTCAAAAGTCATCAGAGTTATGGCCCTTTTACTTGTTAGGTTATGGTGTAGGTCAAGGTGCTGCTTTGGGGGTATTTATCATCTTCAGTGATAGTTATAGTCAACAATTTGTGGTAGTTAAAATGAGCTTGGACTAATCAAAGTAAAAAAAAAAAACTTGTTTGGATCAAGAAAGAAATCATTAGGAGCAATTTTCCAATTTGTTCTCGATGATTTTTTGTAAATTAATAACTGCTGTAATAAACCATGCATCAAAACATGCCTATATGAGGGAAACTGAACGGTTTTCACAGAGTGATGAACTCAGTCTGTCATTTAAACTTCTAACAGTATCATAGCTTGATACATTTACAGTTCCAATCTAGAAGAATTATCTTTTTTCTTGGCACAATGAATATCAATAGGGAATAAGGAAATAATAAATCATTTTTCCAACGCACTAAAACCGTCATTTTACATTTTAGACCTGCAAGGAATGTTTTTACCATTTCCTATGCAGTAAATGTATTGTTTATTTATGGTACATTGGAGGTTTGGCCCATTTGTTATTGACAGTTCTCAATATAAACATTTCACTAAGCTCCCCCATGCTCTACCCATGTTGATTCCTTTCCCTCATATCATAAATCTGCAGCAGCTGGCTTAACCCTTTCCCTCATACGACAATTCTGCAGCAGACGACTTTGAACGTATTTTGTCAAAACATAGAAAATCTCCATTCAGATTTTCTATGACAAAAAGTGGAAAACATTGTGGCAAAAGGAAAAATTGCACGTTTTGTGCAATTTCTTCTTTTGTCACTATGTTTTCAAAAAGCTGTCTGCTGCAGAGGCTGTCAGAAAGCGTCTATATGAGGGAAAGGCTTAAAAGCATCAAGACAAAATATGGGAAATCTTTAATAGTGAAAGTACAATTATTAAATTGAGTTGAATACATAGTGGCAAAAGTAGATATTGTCCATTATAAGCATAAAATGAAACAATTATTGAGGGAAGACCCATGGTTAACTCATTGTAAATTTTTCCAAGGCGGCTGTTTTTACTTTCTTCCAAATATTGTTACAAGAGAAAGTTGATGCAAGGCATCAATGTCGCCGGAAAAGACTGCATTGATTTATTTATGTATTCTTGACTTTCCTTAGTCTATTCAAACATTTCAAACATTAGGAACATAGTAATGAAAACATTTGCTTATAAATGTTATATACATACCTATACATTAGGGTATCTATACAAAATTAACGAAATGTGTACACATTTATCTGGCTTAAATTTATTTTTGCTGTTGTTACTTATTTAAATAATATATTCATTCATATAATTTCAATGTTTGTCAATCTTATTCGAATCACAAGGTAAATATCCTGGTATTGCTTTAAAGGGAGGTAATTTGAAGAAAAACAAAAGTCTTCAAAAGGAGAAATATATCAGCATTACCGTCTACAGTTTAAATTGTTCTATTGTTTGTGGATTTAAAAATGTTCTTTTTTTCTTATTTCTACATGTACAACGAAATATTGCGGCTTCTCTTTGACGCTTTGCGTCAAACATTCGTCTTGTACTTGTCTAAAATAAAATAATATCACTCGCTTTTTCATATCGAAATGCGCATGCGCGAAAATCGATGTTAAAGGTCACGAAACTACAAAACAGAATAGGGTCTATATTTAGCTTAGAAACAGTTCCTACTTTAGATATTCATGGATTAACATTATTAAATGAATTCTACACAAATCAAGACATCTCTTTGAACATGAAAACAACATTTAGTAAGTTAAAATTGCTATTAAAAGGAGAATCCGAAATTGACCTCAATGATGACATATAAGAGTCTGCATTAGGGGGTGTTGGTTCACGTCTTGAAGGGACCACTTTTGTCTTCGTAAATAAGACAAAAAACTTAAATGCGAGTGAAATAAAAAAAACTGCAAACATTAAAAAATCGGAATATTTATTTCATTTTAGATGTGTCAGTTATTAGTGTTCGTAAACAACCACAATTGTAATATGTTCAAATCATCTAGATTTGTTTCTTTCTAATAATAAGCCGCCCTCCCATGTGATTTCCGAAAAGCTATTAAAAATAGAAGTCGCGGGCTTCTGCCCGGCGACTAATAATAACCCTTCATACATCCAACAGATCTGCAGCAGACTACTAAGAAAATATTGAAACTCTCCATAAATGAAAGAATAATTTTCTAGAATGGCTGATAGCATTGTGGCAAATGGAGAGTTGGCTAATATATATATGAGCAGTTTCTCCTCTTGCCACAATGTTTAAAAATACATAAAAATGCAACCAATAGTGGTAAATGTTCAAGGATAATGTTTCCAGTTGGTCGACAATTGGAAACGAGCCTAATAGTTTACAGTTAACATTTTCCCACATACAACAAATCTGCAGCGGACATAACCCAACAACACTGGAAACTCCCTTCAAATGAAATTACAATAATTTATAACAGTTGAAAACATGGTGACAAAAGGAGAAATTGCTCGTTTGGAGCAAATTTCTTCTTTTGTTGCCATGTTTTCAAAAGGTTGTCTGCTGCTGAGAAGTCAGAAATTGCCTGTATGCGGGAAAGGGTTAAAGCATGTGGCCCAAGCATACAAATGGCTCCTGGGTTATTTGAGAAATGTAAATAAATTTCTTTGTTTATTTCTCCACCCACTGGACTTGTTTTCTCAATGTTACCATAGACTAGTAATTCGTCTACTACCATAGATTGCAATGTTTTAGAAAAAAAGTAACAAGTTAGACTTGTCCAGTTTGAGGCTATTTTGCGTTATATGGCTCTTGAGAAAACTAAAAATCTCCTCACCCCAAAAGTATACGGCCAATTATCAAATCATTTTGAACAGATGTTTTGCTTGTTTCTATATCTGTGAAAGGGTTCTGATTTCACTTTTATGACAATAGTGAAACATTAGCTCTGAAAAATCATATCCTAAGACAAATATTGAATTCCCAAAGGTTATTACAGGGACTACTACACTCACGCAGAATGTATCACATTAAAATGATGGGCTTTTTTGTAGAAGAACAATTATAACATTCAAGTTTCCCTAGGTAGAAAGATTCCCCCTTGAAGATATCAAAATACATATAACATTATTAAGGTTAGCAAAGTGTTACCCCTTTTCATACAATTGCATTTTGATGCATCTGACAAAAAATCCTTTTTTAACCAGGTTTTCCGAAGGAAAAATCTGGTAATTAGTTTGGCAAAGTCGGCGGGCGGGCGGTTGGGCAGTTGGGCGGGCGTCAACTTTCCTTGTCCGGACCATAACTTTGCCATGCATAGAGATATTTTCAAATAACTTGGCACAAACATGCACCATATCAAGACGATGTACCAAAAATAAAAAAAAAATCTGTAGATTCAAGGTCAAGGTCACAGTGATAAGAAATAGACTTTAATGGAACTTTTCTTGTCCGGACCATAACTTTGTCATGCATAAAGATATTTTCAAATAACTTGGCACAAACATGCACCATATCAAGACGATGTGCCATATGCCAAAAAAAAATCTGTAGATTCAAGGTCAAGGTCACAGTGATAAGAAATAGACTTTAATTGAACTTTTCTTGTCCGGACAATAACTTTTTTATCCATAGAGATATTTTCAAATAGCTTGGAACAGATATACACCATATCAAGACGCTGTGTCATATGCACAATTTATGTGTTTAGTTTCCAGGTCAAGGTCTTCAGCTTCCAGGTCAAGGTCACAGTGACAGAAAATATACTTTACTTGAACCTTTTTTGTTCAGACCATAACTTTACCATGCATATAGATATTTTCAAATAACTTCGCGCAAATATTCTCCATATTAAATAACTTGGCAATTTAAAAGAATATAGCATAGATATGAGTAAGTTTCATAACCTCAGGTCCTGGATCTATTCTGTTTGCAAAGGCATAAACGCGTTACTATCAAGTAAAGGGTTAAGTCAGATCACTGATTATCAACCTGAACTGATATTTGTTAGATAAAATTGTGATATATTTAATTGACAAAGTAATTATGATTATTCATCAATAGACATATTCCCTGTTACTTGAATTACTAGCTTTGATTAACTATTAACAGAAAGATTTGACAGATCTGTTCATTCTTAATCAAACACCTTCCATTATAGAAAACCTGGTTTCATGGAATTTCCATGTCTTGTTTCTAAAATAGTTTCAAATACTTATAAAAATTATATTTCCATTTCTAGCTAAATTGAGAACAAAGTGCTCAAGGTGAGTTATTGTGATCATTCACGGTCTGTTGTACATTGTTCTTTGTCCGAGGTTAAAAGCATTACGCCTGACAGCTGGATAAAGGACCAGTAGTACTGCATGGTATCTTACCCAGGAAATGCTGTGATATAACTGAATATTTGTTGAAAGTGGTGTAAAACACCTAACAATCAATCCTTGGGTACCTAAAATGTTATTCTCTCAGCAGTTTTCAGATATAATTCAGTGTGACTTAAATATCATGTCATGTAAATCAACTGGGAAAGTGTAGAATGTTTATAGGTTTTTGATATGTACCATCTTTACATCTGATAATTATAAGATGGAGGCATGGGAAAATGATTCCCATAATATTTTTGAATACCGGGTATGTTTTAATTTCCTTTAAGAGTGGACAGCCCTTGTGTGTGCTTTACTTGTACAACAGGTTAAATTTTGATTTGAAAACATTTCGAAAATGCAGTGATAACTCTTGAGTACTTTTACTGCTTCCTTTACCATTTTGACGAATATCATTAGTGAAATATAACCCTTCCCCACATACAATTCCTCCTTTTGTCACAATGTTAACAAAGAATGTCTTTTGCAGAAGCGCCAGAAAGTGCCCGTATGTGGGAATGGGTAGTTTGAAATAGATAGAAGTATTTCAGTGGGAATTTCCTGAAGATCTTGGAAAGTGTCCAATGACAAGTCCCCAGCAGTACTTTCATCACACTAATAAGACAGGGATTTTCTAACAATGATACACTTCAGATTCTGTGTCAGATTGTATTACCCTTTCTCATGTTGTTGAATGATCAGGCCAAAGATGGTAATTTGTTCAAGTGTTATTTTAGAGACTCTATTAATCCTTTCCCACATACAACAAATCTGCAGCAGACGACTTTGAACATATTTTGTCAACAAATAGAAAATCTCTATAATTGATTGGATAATCTATGACTAAAAGTGGAAAACATTGTGGAAAAAGGAGAAATTGCTTGTTTTTAGCAATTTCTCCTTTTGTCACTATGTTTTTAATAAACTGTCTGCTGCGAGGCGTCAGAAAGTGTCTATATGATGGAAAGGGTTAAACAAAAAGACTGGCTCGATGGTGTATCGGTAGAGCGTCAGTCTTGGGTACAGGAGGTCACTGGTTCGATCCAAAACTGTGTCATACCAAAGACTTTAAAAATGGTACATGTAGTAATGGCTGCCCTCCTTGACGCTCATGGTTGCGGGGCTAGCAGTACGCCTGACTGGGCTGGTGTTAGGATAAATGGACCAGTAGTACTGGTTACCACTTTTAAGTTGCCCAGGAAATGCTGTGATATAATTGAAAAATTGTTGAAAGCAGGGTAAAATTTAAAACAAACCTAAACAAACAAATTGAAAACATTAAAAATATCGGAAAAGTGTCCGAAAGACATCTGGTGCAGTAGTCACTACACCCTTTCTTGAAAACAACAAATTTACAGCTGACAACTTTGAAAACCTCAAAGCAAAAATATGGAAAATCTCTATTTACAAAGTATTTAAATGGACAAAACAATGCAAAAGTAGAAATGGTCCATTATGATCACTTTCTTCTTTAGGCGCGATGATTTAAATGCCATCAGGTGTTGATGCATCCAAATGCCTTTGTAGGTTGGAAAGGGTAATTCTCTGAAACAAGTTGTCTGCTGCAGATATGCTTTATGTGGGAAAGGGGAGTAAGGTGTTTCAAATTCAAAGGTAATAAATTATATCCATCAGATATCAACTTTAGCACTCTAATTTAATGTTGAGACTTATGAACATTTTGGAGCGGATATTTTCATTGCCTATGATGACAGATGGCTACCTTTCCCACAGTATTTGTGTTTCAAATTTTGTGTTTTCTATCAATTCATGATTGCTATTGCGGACACTGAATGGTTTTGAAATAAAAGGAAAATATATGGTCTGTGAGGGGAAAAATACTTGGGGTCATTTTTGTTTTACAAGGGTGAATATCAAGCATCATAGATACCTGAAAAGTTTATAAATAAATGGACTGATATATTAGAAAAGGAGTCTTCATGCAATTAAACCCTTTCCCTCTTATAGATGCTTTCTGACGCTTCTGCAGCAGACAACATTTCAAAACAACATGACAAAACTAGAAATTGCTCAAAAAGAGCAATTTCTCCATTTGCCACTTTTTTCAGTAAGTTAATTAACCTTCATATACAGAGATTTTTCGTGTTTTGATGAGATGTTTTCAAGGTCGTCTGCTGCAGACGCCTCTGAAAATATATAAACAAAAATTTGGATAATCTCTTATCAATGAAATTTTAATTATTTAATACAAGTTTAATGTTGTGGCAAAAGTCGTCTGCTGCTGAGGAATCAGAAAAGGGAAATGTATGTGGGAAAGGGTTTAAAGTATGAACAAAAAATAAGATGCAAGTTTGCACGTAGTCAACATAAGTTACAAACTTTCAGAAGGTTGATTTTTGTATGGCAAGACTTTGTGTATGAGTAAAAACAGATCTATAACATTTGGAGAGGTCTTAAGTTTCTAGGGGATTACTGCCATGTTTCTGATGGAGAGTTTTAAATTCACTGTAAAGTTGGATTCATACATCATCAGTATGTTCATGTAATATATGATGGTGATTTGGATTTGGATTATAACATGAAGATACAATTCTTCAAGAAAGTTTTGGTAAGTTAACGTAGATTGATTGTATCAATGACGTAAAAGTTATTATATGTACATATATGTCCCACCTGCAGACGCATTTGGACTCAATAGCAGCAGAAGACTTTTGAAAACATTTTGGCCAAAGGGGAAATTGCTCATCATGAGCAATTTCTCCTTTGGTCACAATGTTTACAACTTTATTTAACAATTAAGCTATCTTTTATGGAGATTTTTCAGGTTTTTGTTACTATGTTTCAAAATTAATTCCTACCGTCAATTTCTGGTTTGTACCTTTTTTTCCTCAAATGATTTTCAAAGGTTTAGACTCTAAATAACCTAACCCTTTTCCAAATACAACAAATCTGCAGCAGGCGACTTTCAAAATATCTAAGAACAAACCTAGAAAGTCAATATATGAAAGTAAAATGAAAGTGATGGAATTAAAATGAGAATAGGTAGATTGGATTGACATAAAAGCAGGTTCTGCATCTCTGTTTTAACCCTTTCCCTCATACGACAATTCTGCAGCAGACGACTTTGAACACGTTTTTTTTTATAGAAAATCTCTATAATTGAATGGATAACCTATAACTTAAAGTGGAAAACATTGTGGCAAAAGGAGAAATTGCTTGTTTTGAGCAATTTCTTCTTTTGTCACTATGTTTTCAAAAAGCTGTCTGCTGCAGAGGCATCAGAAAGTGTCCATATGAGGGAAAGGGTTAATTGCTTCCTGTGAAAGGAAGCAGTGAACAATATACGTGTGTTTGCATCTGTCAATTAACCCTTTCCCTCATATAGATGCTTTCTGACACCTCTACAGCAGACGGCTTTTTGAAAACATAGTGACAAAAGAAGAAATTGCACAAATCGTGCAATTTCTCCTTTTGCCACAATGTTTTCCAATTTTTGTCATAGTTTATCCATTCAATTATGGAGATTTTCTATTTTTTGACAAAATACGTTCAAAGTCGTCTGCTGCAGAATTGTTGTATGAGGGAAAGGGTTAAGCGTTGTCTGCTCTTTTTCTCAACAAATGCACATCATTAAGGAGTTCAGGTTGAATGATATATTGCCAGAGTTTCCAGAGCTGCAGCATCCAGTTCTTGCAGTCTCAAGGTGCTGTCAGGCAGCATCAATCTGTTTTCATTTAACCCGTTCCCACCTGCAAACGCATTTTGACGCAATAGCAGCAGACGACTTTTGAAAACATTGTGGCCAAAGGTGAAATTGCTCATGATGAGCAATTTCTCCTTTGGCCTCAATGTTTTCAACTTTATTGTCCCCCGCTTTCGCGAAAGCGCGGGGACTATCAGTCCGTCAGTCCGTCAGTCCGTCAGTCCGTCAGTCCGTCACGCTGTCACACTTTCGTTTCCGGGCTATTTCTCTGCAACCGCTTTTTCGAATTTGATGAAATTTCATAGGAAGGATCACCACCAAGTGTAGATGCGCATATCGTGTTTGCGTTCCGGTTGGATTATTTTTCACGGAGTTATGGCCCTTTACCCCTATGTATGACTAAATTCATTTCCGGGCTATTTCTCTGCAACCGCTTTTTGGAATTTGATGAAACTTCATAGGAAGGATCACCACCAAGTGTAGATGCGCATATCGTGTTTGCGTTCCGGTTGGATTATTTTGCACGGAGTTATGGCCCTTTACCCCACCATCAGGCTATGTATGACTAAATTCATTTCCGGGCTATTTCTCTGCAACCGCTTTTTGGAATTTTATGAAACTTCATAGGAAGGATCACCACCAAGTGTAGATGCGCATATCGTGTTTGCGTTCCGGTTGGATTATTTTTCACGGAGTTATGGCCCTTTACTCCACCATCAGGCTATGTATGACTAAATTCATTTCCGGGCTATTTCTCTGCAACCGCTTTTTGGAATTTTATGAAACTTCATAGGAAGGATCACCACCAAGTGTAGATGCGCATATCGTGTTTGTGTTCCGGTTGGATGATTTTTCACGGAGTTATGGCCCTTTACTCCACCATCAGGCTATGTATGACTAAATTCATTTTTCCGGGCTATTTCTCTGCAACCGCTTTTTGGAATTTTATGAAACTTCATAGGAAGGATCAACACCAAGTGTAGATGCGCATATCGTGTTTGCGTTCCGGTTGGATGATTTTTCACGGAGTTATGGCCCTTACTTCTGAACCGTAATAGGTACTGCTTTCATATTTCACATGTGTATTCCTTGTGACAACCCCTTTCCATCAATACCAATTTTTGTGACCTTGACCCTGGCGGGGGACCATGATTCTCTGAATTTGCTTGTTTAACAATTAAGCTATCTATTCTGGAGATTTTTCAGGGCTTTCTCACTATGTTTTCAAAGTCTTCTGCTGCAGATTCGTTGTATGTCAGAAAGGGTTACGAGTCGTCTGCTTCAAATATGTAATTAGTATCAAACTTGTAAGATCTGGAAATTTTAAAGAATTATTCTAATACAGAGTTTTAAAAAACATAATTTATTGTGAAATTGAGATTTTATTTTAGCAATTTCTCTTTTCTTTTTGTTTTACAAATATATCTGCTGTAGAGTCATCCAAAGTCGTCCTTGTGAGGGAAATGGTAAACCATGGTATTTATCCCTATTTTTTTCCAAGAAAGAAAATTGTTATAGTGTGCTCTTTGAATCAGACAACCAATTTCTTCAATGTAGCCCTTCATCACATAACAAATCTGTTTGAAATGTATATTGCAAAAATATGAAAAATATCTAAAACTTAAAGGATATTATTGAAAAGAGTTGGAATCATTGTTACGAAAGTAGACATTTTTTGCTCATTATGAGCAATGTCTCCTTTTGTAACAACGTTTTCAAAGGTCTTCTGCTGCAGACGCCTCTGCAAGATGGAAAGGTTTAACCCTTTCCCTCATATGACAATTCTGCAGCGGACGACTTGGAACATATTTTGTCAAAGAATGGAAAATCTCTATAATTGAATGGATAACCTATGACAAAACGTGGAAAACATTGTGGCAAATGGAGAAATTGCTCATTTTGAGCAATTTCTTCTTTTGTCACTATGTTTTCAAAAAGCCATCTGCTGCAGAGGCGTCAGAAAGCGTCTATATGAGGGAAATGGTTAATAAAATAGGATTGATGTTTCTGTCTCCAAACAGAATAATTATACAACCCATCCAGACAACAGGTTCCAAGGTTTTGTTACGCAATTAACGATTTACGGAACACTGGTCGTGTGACGTTGACAGAATCCATTTTTCTATAGAAACGGGATCCGATTTTAGCCTGTCATCTGCCAGTATTTGCCTCATGAATGTCGGTGAAATCTGTTGTTCAAACTGTGCAGTGTATTGATCTAGGGTTCCGCAAACTCTTCTGCTGATCAGTTCTCCTGTATCTTTTGAGATGGACTCTGCCAATACTGTATAATTGTACTTTAATTTGTGACAAATGGAGGTTAATTATTAGGATTGTTTTACTTACTGGTAATTGAAAGGAAACATTTGAGTAATTTATTTAACCCTTTCCCTCGTATAAGCGCTTTCTGACGCCTCTGCATCAAACGGCTTTTCGAAAACATAGTGACAAAACGAACAATATCTCCTTTTGCCACAATGTTTTCCACTTTTAGTCATAGGTTATCCATTCAATTTTAGAGATTTCCTATTTTTTGACAATATGTTCAAAGTCGTCTGCTGCAGAATTGTCATATGAGGGAAAGGGTTAATAGCTTTAATAGTTGGGTTTTAACGATTAATCATAAATGATGAATGATATGTCGTCTGCTTTGAAAAAAAAATCTGAAGAAAAACTTGTAACTTTTTGAAAACCTCAAAATTAATGTAATGCTCAATTTGAGTATTTTCTCCTAGATCAACAATGCTTCAAAATTGCTCTGATAATAAGATATCTAAAGTAGTTTGTGTTAGGGAAAGGGCAACCATAACTGTGTGAATATTGGTTTGCAAAGGAAATGATTGATTTAGAATAACAATTTATGATTGCCGTAATTGATAGTTGATATGGCAACAGTTTCACATGGAAGTGATACCTGTTATAATGGTGATCAGGTAAATAGAATATTTCTACATAGTTATAGTCTGTTTTTTGTGCTTTCTATCCTATTTGTTGTAAATCAACATGTTAAGGAAAACAATAATTATTTATTTTTTATTTTCTGGGTCTTAGGTTTTCTGTAAACCTAGTCTTTGATTTACTATTTTTGGAAGGCAAATAGCCAGAAATTGGCACCGAATACAATCCCATGTCTGTTGTCCTTATTTTAGAGTCACAATTTTAAAATATGTGGACTTAAAACATTGAAACATGTACTTTTTGAATTAAAATAAAAAATGATTAACCATTTACTTAATATGATTATTTTATGGAGTTGTCTACTTTGGCAACACCAGAGGACCAATATGTAATATTAAAATAAAATAACTGTATCAATATTATAGCCAAATATAATATATAACAGAATCCTTTCTTCTTAACCCTTTCCCACATACAGACTTTCTTATGCATCTGCAGTAGACAACTTTTGAAAACATCGGTAGCGACGCGGCTGTCAATCCAGGGGTTGTGAGTTCGAATCCCGGCTCGGCCAACTTTCTTTCCGAGGATTCCAAAAGTCAATGCGACATGCGTCATTCGTCTTCCACCAATGGGCTAAGTCTATGTGGAAAAGCAGCCAGTTACTTGGGAAGATTGTTGTGTTGAGTACTGGTGTGAGAAAACCAGGAAATGCATGAGTAGGTGAACTGGCCGCCGTGATATAACTGAGAAATTGTTAAAAACGGCGTTAAACCCCAATCAATCAATTAATCAATTCTCCTTTTGCCACAATGTTTTTTCAACTGAATAAAAAGAAAGTACTTTTATTGAAAGAGATATGTCCATAATTTAAGCTTACCTGAGCATGAAGTGCCCTAGGATAGATATTGTAATCATCCTTTGTGCGGCGTCCTTCAACATCTTCTCCTCTAAAAACCAGAGGGTCAATTGAGATGAAACTTCACAGAAAGCATCCTCTTAATTAACGTCCGCAACAAATATTGAAGGATTTTTTTTCCCGATCCATGCAGAATTCTGGTTACCATGGCAACCCAAAGAAAAAACTTAAAACTATTTTTCTCTTCCCAAACCAATTGGCTGATTTTCATTTTTTATTTTAGAAGTGTTCCTTTGGTGACCCTTTATCTGATAATCCTTCAAGCCATATTGATTGTTGATTGGTTGAAAAGTGTGGCTGCCAGGGGGCGTGGCTGTTTTGCTGATTTCCAAATCATTTTGTCGAAATGTTCCTTGGGTGACCCTCTATCAGATTAATTTATTAGCTATTCAAGACTAATATTGTCACCCTGTCATTAGAGGCAACTTAAGGAAATGTTCAAGTTTTACATTCAAATGTTGTCGTTAACGCTTTAATTTGCCACATAGAACAGAATACAAGTAGGCAAATTTATTGTACCAGTAAATCTCTATAAGGGAAAATTAAATTATTGAAAAGACATGAAAACATTGTAGAAAAAAGAGATATTGCTCATTAAAAGCAATTTTTATGCCCCCGGAATCACCGATTCGGTGGGCATCTAGTTTTTGGCCTGTCTGTCTGTCGAAAAAAACTTTAACCTTGACCACTACTTTTGAACCATAACAGGTAGGGCTACCATGTGTATTCCTTGTGACATGACCTTTCTGTCAGTACCAAAATTTTTGACCTTGCGACCTTGACCTTTGACCTAGATGTTGCCATTCGGGGGCATCAGTGTTTCACAAACACATCTTGTTCCTTTAGCCACAATACTTTGAAAAGTTGTACGCTGCAGATGCATCAGATTGTGTGTCTACAAGTGGGAAAGGGTTAATGCAGATTTTAAAACCCCCCAGCAAACTTAACTGTTATGTGGCAATAATTAGCATTTGTTCCTTTTGTCACAATGTTTCAACTTTTATTTGTATAGATTTTCCATGTTTTCCACACTTTTTTTTAAAGTCAATCTATTTTGGAAGTGCTAAAATAATTCTAAATCTCTGAAGGCTGAATATGTGTAGCAGGTTTCAATAACAAGTAATTTTTCAAGACATTGACCAATTTACTTGTCAGAAATTGTTCGGCTTCTTTAAGGGGCTTCTTATAGCGCATGGTTCATCTAAAAATGAGAGCTTGTGTAATAAAATCGTAGGATGTGTTAACCCTTTCCCTCATATAGACACTTTCTGATGCCTCTGCAGCAGACAGCTTTTTGAAAACATAGTGACAAAAGAAGAAATTTGCCACAATGTTTTCCACTTTTAGTCATAGGTTATCCATTCAATCATAGAGATTTTCTATATATTGACAACTTATGTTCAAAGTCGTCTGCTGCAGAATTGTTGTATGAGGGAAAGGGTTAAACAAGATTTACAGACATGTGTCTGTAATATGACCAGGATTTCAATAGAACTATTTCCCACAGGCAGACACATTTTGATACATCTGCAACAGACGACTCTTGAAAACATTGTGGCAAAAGGAGAAATGAACTGAAATAATGCTAAAAGCAGTGTTAAACACCAATTAACCCTTTCCCTCATACGACAATTCTGCAGCAGACGACTTTGAACATATTTTGTCAAAAAGTAGAAAATTGATAACCTATGACTAAAAGTGGAAAACATTGTGGCAAAAGGAGAAATTGCACATTTTGTGCAATTTCTTCTTTTGTCACTATGTTTTCAAAAAGCCGTCTGCTGCAGAGGCATCAGAAAGCGTCTATATGAGGGAAAGGGTTAAACAAAACAAATTGTTTTGTAAGACCATGCAAGGTTTCTCATTTACAAACACTTATTTGCATCAGTGCGTGCTTAATTATTTTTTATTTAACCCTTTCCCTCATATAGACGCTTTCTGATGCCTCTGCAGCAGACGGCTTTTTGAAAACATAGTGACAAAAGAAGAAATTGCACAAAGATTTTCTATTTTTTGACAAAATACATTCAAAGTCTTCTGCTGCAGAATTGTCGTATGAGGGAAAGGGTTAAACGACTTCTCCTCTATAAGCACTGGGCCAATTGGGATGAAACTTCATAGGTAGCATCCTCTCAATGTCTTCGCCTAAAAACCTTGTGGGGTTAGCATTACAACTGTCGGGCTGGTGTTAGGATAAATGGACCACTTTTACTGGTAACTTACCAAGGAAATGCCATGATATAACTAAAAAATTGTTGAATGTGACATAAAACCCTATACAATCAATCAAACCGGGCAATTATTCTTTTTCTCACATTGTTTTCAATGTATAATCAAAATCATACATCAAGACATCACCTTTTTTTGTCCAAATATAAAGTATTGACTTCACTAAATGTCCATGTTCTGTATTACAAAATCCCATAGGAATGGCTGTTGCCATTTTTCATTCCAATTTTTGTATGACTTTTCCAACAACCAAGAAAGGTAATTTTGTATTTGACAGATTTGTTGGGTCAGTAGATATTGATTTGTTAAAGCACAAATCTGTAGAGGAAATGAATGTAAATGAGAGGTGTCAAATGGCTAGCCTATAAAACCTATCTGAAGCCCTGAATTATCGCCTAAGCTTACAGAAATATGTGGGAGAGTTGCATAATCCTAACCTGGAGAGCCATTGATAGAAGGAGAAAAACATATTTTTCTTTATTTTAACCTTTTCCCACATACAACTTTCCAGAAGCTGAAGTCTTTTAAAATATTTAAGTGCAATTGTTGAAAATCTCTATAAATGACCGTATAATTAATGGATACAGATGAAAACTTTGTGAGAAAAGGAGAAATTGCTCAACTTGAGCAATTGCTCCTTTTGTCACAATGTTTTCAATAGCGGTCTGCTGCAAATGAAATGCGTCTATATGAGGTAAAAGTTTAATCTACGAACCCTATATTGCTGGTACTCAAAAGAAAATTCTCACTATGAAGATTCATTTTTAGTACATTCAGGACAGGCTAAATTATTCAGCTAGAAGGGAGATAATGTAGGATGCAATGAAGGGGTGATAACCGAGGGGAGTAGTTTGGTATTTTCCCTTCATTATCTCTCTTATTACCAAATCAAATCCTATGTTGTTAGCACTCGAAAGACTTATCTTGGTGAGACAATTCATTTGAGTACCAACAACATAGGGTGTGTGTATCAAATAAGGAGGAATGGGTCATTATGATATGATTTCTTACACAAACTGATAAAATTTCATGAACTTATGTACATAAGCTTACCTATATAGATAGTGACAGGCCAGGTGTTTTTCCAACAAACTTTGTATTACATTTTATTATATGTTATACACATGTTACTTCAATAATAAAAGATTAAATTGACTTACTTACTTACTTACACCAAGTGTCAATTTCTCATTTCAGACTCACATTGAGAAAGGCAATGATCTGCTGGAAGAGGCTAGTGTCCTAGCCCAAGCAGGAGACTTTGATGAAGTGACGGGGTATAAAGAACTTGCAAGGATGTTGAAGCGCCACCTACAACAGTTCTCGGAGCGTCTTGAAGAAACAAGGGAGAGAATTGAAGGGGCTTCAAAGTGTTATCAATTGCTGGACAAGGTATTTTTATTAATTAAATATGCTAAAGTATGCTTTTAAACTCATCCTTGTTAACCCTTTCCCTCATACGACAATTCTACAGCAGACGACTTTGAACATATTTTGTCAAAACATAGAAAATCTCTATAATTGAATGGATAACCTATGACTAAAAGTGGAAAACATTATGGCAAAAGGAAAAATTGCTCGTTTTGAGCAATTTCTTCTTTTGTCATTATGTTTTTAAAAAGCCGTCTGCTGCAGAGGCGTCAGAAAGTGTCTACATGAGGGAAAGGGTTAATTGTTATTCTCTGAAGGAAAATATTTATAGGGCAAATTAATATTTCACTTTAAAATAGACTAAAAAATATTGTATGAAAAGGAAGACAATTTGTTTACAAATTGACTCTTTTCCAAAATACAACAAATCTGCAGCAGATTTCAAAAACATCTATGGCAAAAATATGGAAAAAACTCTTAAAATGATAAAACATTTATTAAATAAAATTGGAAACATTATGGCAAAAGGAGAAAATGATTATTATCAGCAATTTCTCCTTTAGCAATGACGCTTTCAAGAGCCATCTGCTGTAAAGGCGACAAAAAGTGTCTGCATGTGGGAACGGGTTAATCCTTTTCCTCATACGACAATTCTGCAGCAGAAGTCTTCGAAACGTATTTTTTCAAAACAGAAATTCTCCATTATTTCAATGGATAACCTATGACAAAAAGTGGAAAACATTGTGGCAAAAGTAGAAATTGCACGTTTTGTGCAATTTCTTCTTTTGTCACTATGGTTTCAAACAGCCGTCTGCTGCAGAGGCATCAGAAAGCATCTATATGAGGGAAAGGGTTAAATCCGTTTGCTAACATGAGCTCTCTTGAGAAAAGACTTCCAGCACTAGACTAAGTCATTATAGCGTTGATTACTGCAAACATAAAAACTGCAGACATGGTTAAAATTCAATGAAACTATTTTTAGAAGCCTTTTATAGCTTTCCCTCATATAGACAGACGCTTTCTGACGCCTCTGCAGTAAGACGGGTTTTTGAAAACATAGTGACAAAAGGTGAAATTGCTCAAAACGAGCAATTTCTTCTTTTGCCACAATGTTTTCCACTTTTAGTCATTTGGTTGTCCACTCAATTATAGAGATTTTCTATTTTTTGACAAAATATGTTCAAAGTCGTCTGCTGCAGAATTGTTGTATGAGGGAAAGGGTTAAGAAGCCTTTTTTAGTCCTGGTTGATAACATGTTTGCAATCTCTTTTCAGACCTATGAGTGGGCCTTGGAGGCCATGAAGTATGTTGCCAGTATGAAAATGGAACATTGTGCTACGCCGGAGGGTCTGGAGAAACTCCTGCGCAGTTTAGAGCTGTATCTCCGGGATCACGCTCCGATACCAGACGACACGTTTAACAACATGGCTGACATTGCCAAGAAACTAAAAAATGAGAAATTACTGGAACAGTGCCTCACGGCTCATAATCGTTGCAAAGAGACCCTTAGAATGTTGACTCTGCGTGGGAATACGCTTCAGCAGTTTAAAGATCAGCTGGAACTGGAGTCATCTTCATCAGTCCAATCATCCAAGTCTGCATTGGCATTATTGCCTGGAAATCAAAAACCTAGTTCTGACAACAGTAAACACACTTCACATAGTGCTATCACCTCACAAACATTGTCTGTGTCCAGTCATGAACAACACATAGTTAAAAATCAGTGGGAACCAAAGGACACCAGTACACCCATAGTGCCTAGTACTTATTCACGGACTCACTCAGAGAGAGCCCGAAGTATGGCATCTCTTTCATCATCGTCATCAGCATCGGCATCATCATCACCTGCTCATTCCGTCATGTCGCCTTCATCCCCTTGCCATCTTTCAAATCTGCCTTGCCCATCATCGAACGATACCTCGCCTGCTCATATGTTTACTCCCCCACTCTCTGTGGGGTCAAGGTCAGGAACTCGAGTTCAAGGACATGAAGAGGATTATGGTGCTAATGGTGTAGATTATATTAGTCAAAGGGTGACAACAGCATTACCAAAAGTGTTAACGGATAAGAAACTCCAGTGCTTTAAAGAGAATCTCAGTGATGATGCTAAATCGGATCTAAGAGAAAACTGTTCTTTTGTGCCTCAGGATAATGGTCTGACTTATCTAATGTCTGCTGGCACAGCCGTTGAACAACGAAGTCGACCAGCAAAGAAAATCTTACGCCGTGCAATATCGTCCCCTCAGCCAGGATCTCCCATGAGCGAAGAGGAGCTAGGGGCAAGTAATGAGGTCCCTGGAAACAGGATTACCTCCCTTAGACAGAATGGAAGGACTGATAGTATGATCACAGGAAGTTCTGACAGCTTACCTAGGTATGTAATGATTTGGTCTCATGCTTAATTTAACTCTTTCCCTTAAATATACACTTTCTGCCTTTTGAAAAAAATTGTGACAAAATGAGAAATTGCTCATGATGAGCAATTTCTCTTTTTGTCACAAGGTTTTCAAATATGTTCAACTTCAAAGTGGTCTTCTGCAGATTTGTTCTATTTGGGAAAGGCATTACTGCTGGCTCATTTTAACCCTTTCCCTCATACGACAATTCTGCAGCAGACGACTTTGAACGTATTTTGTCAAAAAATAGAAAATCTCCATAATTGAATGGATAACCTATGACAAAAAGTGTAAAACATTGTGGCAAAAGGAGAAATTGCACGTTTTGTGCAATTTCTTCTTTTGTCACTATGTTTTCAAAAAGCCATCTGCTGCATAGGTGTTAGAAAGCGTCTATATGAGGGAAAGGGTTAAGGCATACTGATTCTATTTCTTTGAGCCCTTTCCCATATACAATAAAAAGCAACTTTGAAAGCTATTGGCAAAAATGAGGAAAGAAAGTTTAACTATTGAATAGAGATGAAAAACATTGTGGCAAATCAAGAGATGGCTCATTATGATCAATTTCTCTTTTTGTCACATTTTTTTCAACTGTCATCTGCTAGTTAATTAAGGGTCTCATTTAGCTCTTCGATACTGTCTTAAAACAACATCTCTTAAACCACTGGGGCCATTTAGACCAAACTGCAACAGAATGTTCATTTGGTGATCCTCTTTAAAAATGACAACACTTTGAAGTTTCTAATCTGGAAGTGCTTGTCAGATTTCAATATAAGTTAGTAGAAACAAAATGACAGAACCATAAAAGTGCTTGTCTAATTGCAAATAGCAGAAATGCTCATAAAGTAACAACTTAATATAGAAAATCTATAATTGAAAGAACATTTATTGAATAAAGTAGAAAACATTGTGGCATAGGTTGTCAGATGCATGTGTGTCTGAAAGTGTTTATATGCAAGAAAAGGTTAACCATGAATCATTTTTTTACTAAAAAACAGTCTACCAGAAGAAGATGAGGGTATTGTGACAAGTACAGAGAACCAGACCCAGTCCTTTGTACATAAAGAATGGACACCGGTACCCGTCAACACACATCTCACAGAACAGTCCAATAATACACCAGTACGTCCTCTTGCTGACCTGAAACTTTCAGAAGCAGAAATAAAGAGTAGAAGGTATGATACACTGAATTGTATACATGTACTAGTAACTTTCTGTCATTCTCTTATTCTGTTAATTAAACTTAAAATTTGAGTAATTGCTTGGTTCTCTTTTATTGAAACTTTTAAAAAAATATGTCTAGAATGAATTAGATGTTAAGGTAAAATAGCAAGGTGAATAACTTTTATGTCTTTCTGTCTGTAACACTATGACATCATTGATTATATATACTAGTTAATGGCAGGCATTATTCCTTCTAACAAAGTTGCTATACCCTCTTTTCTCTTGTTATAGAAAATTATTAAAACCTTTTTTCTTAATTTGATGGCACTATGTGTGTCTTAACCCTTTCCCACATACATCAAATCTGTAAATGACAAGTTTGATAACATGAAGTCAGAAATATTGAAACTCTTTATAAAAATAAGAAAAAAAATATTTGAATAAAGTTGAAAAATTTCTGACAGAAGGAAGAAATTGCTCATTATGATAAATTTCTCCTTTTGCCACAATGTTTTTAAAAAACTCTATGTGGGGAAAAGGTTAATCACCATGTAATATGTCTGAATTTTCATTACCAGAACCCTGTCTCTGATCATGAGCGAGATGGTACAAACAGAGAGAGACTATGTGTGTTCTTTACGTTACGTTGTCGAAAACTATATACCTGAAATGGAGAGGGAGGATGTTCCACAAGCTCTTCGAGGGAAGAGGAACGTTATCTTCGGCAATATAGAAAAGATATACCAGTTCCATCAGCAATATTTCCTGCAAGAGATCGAAGCCTCCAAACGAAACCCGTTTCTGATTGCCAGATATTTTCTCATGCATGTAAGGTTATCATTATTACTCTATTTTCCTTTAACCCTTTCCCTCATATAGACGCTTTCTGACGCCTCTGCAGCAGACGGCTTTTTGAAAACATAGTGACAAAATAAGAAATTGCACAAAACGTGCAATTTCTCCTTTTGCCACAATGTTTTCCACTTTTTGTCATAGGTTATCCATTCAATTATAGAGATTTTCTATTTTTTGACAAAATATGTTCAAAGTCGTCTGCTGCAGAATTGTCGTATGAGGGAAAGGGTTAAACTGTTTAGAGCGTGAAGTCTGGTTCTTTGAGATACTCTCGCTGTTTGTGTGGAACAATCCATAAGTTAGAATTGCTCTCTTTATAAGATTCAAACACAGTGCCTTTGATATGATAGGCCAATGCCCTACCACTGTCTTCATCGTTCCTCTTTTTGTTCTTTGTAATATGTCAATAATTTTGTTTGATCTTCACCCTATCCTACATGTAGCAGAAGATTCTTATAAAACAATAGGCGGCTGAAGTAACTCCCTAGGAGAAATTTCTCCTTTTGCTGCAATGTTCATTAAAAGAGATTCTTCATATTTTTTCCTAGATATTTTTTTTAAAGTCATCTGCTACAAATTTGTTGTATGAGGAAAAGGATAAACAATTTCCAACATTATACAGAGAAATATTCAAGGAGTGAATCTTGTGAATTGTAACTGCAGGGCTCTTAGTACATGACATGTATTTGTAAGATTTTACATTTTCATTGCAGGACCAACAGTTTTATTTGTATACCTTGTACAATAAGAATAAACCAAAATCTGATACCCTCATGGCAGAATACGGGAAAACGTTCTTCAGGGTAGGTAGAATGTGTGTCATTCAATTTGCAGCAGACGGCTTTTTGAAAACATAGTGACAAAAGAAGAAATTGCTCAAAACAAGCAATTTCTCCTTTTGCCACAATGTTTTCCACTTTTAGTCATAGGTTTATCCATTCAATTATAGAGATTTTCTAATTTTTGACAAAATATGTTCAAAGTCGTCTGCTGCAGAATTGTCGTATGAGGGAAAGGGTTAAACTCGACAGTCAAACCTGTTGTAAGAGACCACCCAATGGAAATGCTAAAAGTGGTCTCTTAAGACAGGTGGTCTCTTATTGTTGTTCATGTACAAATGTATGTGTTGATTTTTGTACTCATATGAAATGATTGCCAAATGTAAATTTTCTCTTTAATCTTCAATTCGAAATAGCTTGCATTTTTATCAGATTGAATTATCAAACATTCGTGACCTAAAAAGTACGAAATAAGGATATTTAATCACTGTGTATGTAGGATTGACTTAATATAACTTTATTGATCATTGTCTCATAAATATATCTGTAAAAATGTCTTGTATGTAGTAATGTAATATCAGATAAATTGAGCATATGCTTTTCCAACACATTTTTAAATGTCTTCTGATAGCTTTTGTTTCGAAAAAAAAAATTAAAACATTTTGTGGAAGAGGAGCAACTACTTCTATTGACACATTTTTTTGTCTTGCTGCAAAGGCATCAAATAAGAGTTAATATATAAAAGTTTTCCTTTCTAATCATTACAGGAAAAGCAGCTAGAGTTGAACGACAAGATGGATTTGTCGAGCTACCTGCTAAAGCCTGTCCAAAGGATGGGTAAATATGCCCTGATGATAAAACAGATCATTAAAGAATGTCCAAGCTCTGCCCCAGAAAACCAAGATCTGAAGGATGCAGAGGAAATGGTCAGATTTCAACTTCGTCATGGCAACGACCTTCTGGCTATGGATGCCCTTAGAGAATGTGATGTAAGTTGATCCCTGTCATCTTCTTAACCTTTATGATTGCAAAATTCTGGTTTTCATGGGAACCGAAAGACAAAACTTTAAAAAAGCTTTAAAATTCTTCTTCTCCTAAACTGGTTGGCCAATTTTCAAATAATTTTGTAAAAGTTCCTTGGATGCCCTCTATCAGATTCCTTTAAGCCATGGGTGATTGGTAAAAAAACATGGCCACCAGGGGGTGGGACTGTTTGAAGATTTAATTTTTGCCTAATGGCAGTCGAGCAATACTGGCCCTCTTGGGCCTCTTGTTCCTTTATGTCATAAAAAGTCTTCTTTTGCAGATTTGCCGTATGATGTTGGGAAACGTTAAAAACATTATTATTAAAATGGACTACTTTAAAATATTTTAGAACTGAAATTTATGTCTGGAAATCAAGAAGTATTTTTGTTTTACATGAGTTAAAATTAATGGAGGAAAAGTGCAAATTGCTTCCCACTTCAGTTATGTCTTCTTTTGTCCAAATGTTTTCAAACTTGTATGCTGCAGACTAAAAGCTTGCCAAATAAATGATTGATATTTAGTACCAGACCATTAACAATCGCATTGATCATATTGGGCACCTTTGGATATTTTCGTAATATTTTTATAAAAAAAATCCAAGAATTTGTGACCAGAATATTTGTTGAGTATGAGATTTACTGTATTTTCATTCAATTAGGTGAATCTCCAGGAACAAGGGAAATTAATACGACAGGATGAATTTCTGGTCTACCATGGGAGAAGAAAGTTCCTGCGACATGTGTTCCTGTTTGAAGATCTCATTTTATTCAGTAAAACAAAGAGAAGCAGAAGAGGCGGTCAGGATTCCTATATCTATAAAATGAGCTTTAAGGTTTGTTATTGACAGTTCTCAATATAAACATTTCACTAAGCTCCCCCATGCTCTACCCATGTTGATTCCTAATTTCCCTCATAACATAAATCTGCAGCAGCTGGTTTAACCCTTCCCTCATATGACAATTCTGCAGCAGACGACTTTGAACGTATTTTGTCAAAACATAGAAAATCTCCATAATTGAATGGATAACCTATGACTAAATGTATGTTTTCAAAGTCGTCTGCTCAAGATTTGTTGTATATGGGAAAGGGTTGATATTTTTTATTATGTGTACACTGCTGGTTACAAAAAAAAAATCTTTGTCAATTTTATCAATTTTATGTTCACCTTCAAATATCTTCCTGATACTGATATAATTATATAACAGAGGACTATATTAAGGAGTACATAGGTCTTGCTTCCACTATATCTCTGTAAGCACTCATTAAAACCCATGTTGTGGGTACTCAAAAGAATCGTCTCAGTGAGACGATTCTTTTGAGTACCAACAACATAGGTTTTGGAGGTCAAGTAAGAATTTTAGAGCATGAAAAACGCCCCTTATCTAGAGCTCTGTATAATATATATTTGAATCTGTTTCAGATGTTAAACGTTTGTCTCACAGTGTATCTCGACATTGCATATGTATTGTTGTCCGAGCGGTAGATTTGAAATAGCATTGTATATATATATATTTTAAATCTGTTTCAGATGTCGGACATTGGTCTTACAGAGAAGTTTGAGGGATCTGACTACAAGTTTGAGATTTGGTGGAGACGGAGATCGTCTGGGGAGAGCTACATCCTTCAGGCTCAGAACTCTGACCAGAAACGATGCTGGGTTAAAGAAATGTCCAAAATACTCTGGAATCAGGCTTTTAAAAACAGGGGTACTAGAATTATTTATGATACCCCAGCTTGGCCAACATCCTTTACGGCGTTTGACAAAAGTCAATGTGACAAGCGTCGTATGTTCCACCGACTGGCTTAAAGTTGATGTTGGAAAGCAGTTGGTTGCTTTGATCCACTGTTATCTTCATTACTGGAGTGAGAAAAACCAGGAAACACACAAGTCGGTCTTGAGTATAGGCTTTGATAGTTTTTGACTAGTAATAATATATTAAGATCAAAGTATTACTTCGGTAAGCAAGATTGCAAGCATATTTTAAGTGGTTTTTTTTTGACAATTGTTAATCTTCATTGTCGTTAAACTTTGTTAGTTTGTCATTTGTATTTATTGTTTTGTAAGTTTTAGTTGTATCCAAACAATATCCTAAATTGAAATTTCCCCTTACGCATTAAGTATACATACATTTATGTTTATTTTTTAATTAACCCTTTTCCCGCTTACAGACTCTTTCTGACGCCTGCCTATGCATCAGGCGACTTTTGAAAACATTGAGAGCAATTTTGATTTGCCACAATGTTTTCAACTCTTATTTTATAATTGAGCTCTCATTTACGGAGAATTTTCAAATTTGTGGCAATATACTTTCAAAGACATCTGCTGCAGATTTGTTGTATGTGGAAAAGGGTTAAGTCTAGTGCGAAGATGGGGGACTACAGGATTGAAAGGTCTTGGGTTCAAATCTGTCTGAATTATTCTGAGCAAAAAAGTAACCTCAAGTTGCTCCTTTCATTCAGGTGCCTAAATGGGTACCTTTGAGGGGAATAACTGCGATTTGTACACAGATGACCTTTGACCCAGTGATTAGGAGGCGAAAATTAAGTGTGTAGAAAATGTGTAAAAATTAGAAACAAACTATATCTTTATGCCTTCTTCAGGTTATATTTTACAATGTTCAATACTTTCAAGATGGACACAACATAGTGTGTGATCTTTGTAAAATATAACCTGTAGAAGGCCTATGGCCGAAATATTGAATTATAGAGTGTTTTTATTGTGATATAAATATTCATTCCCTATGGAAAATATTTTTTTAACATATGTTTGATCTTGTGTTTCTAGAGAACCGTATGTCCCAGTTGGCTACGATGGGTATAGGGAACAAACCATGTCTGGACATCAAACCCAGCTCTAACAACATACAGGATAGGTTTATCAACGTTGCTGTGGGACATAGAGATGGTAAGACACATTGTAGCTTTTATTATTTCATTGTTGGCTTTTCCTATCACTTTCCCACATAAAACAAAACTGCAGCAGAGGACTTTCAAAAACACCTACTCAAAAATGTGGATTATAATCGCATTTTGTAAAAGTGTTATGAGCCATTTCAATGTTTTCAAAAATGGGAGGATTTAACCCTTTCCCTCATACGGCAATTCTGCAGCAGACGACTTTGAACGTATTTTGTCAAAACATAGAAAATCTCTATAATTGAATGGATAACCTAAAAATGGAAAACATAGTGTCAAAAGGAGAAATTGCATGTTTTGTGCAATTTCTTCTTTTGTCACTATGTTTTCAAAAAGCATAGTTTTGCAAGATGAAATGTACAATCTGATTTTTTTTTTTATCCTCACTTATGTTATAATTCTTCAATATTAGCTTATTTTTCTAGGTCAGAGCTAATTCTTTGTCTAGCTTCATTGTGTTAACTAACATGTGATTATATTTATTTCAACAGCGAGGTGTCGTAACTCAATAGCGGTATGTAGTATGGAACACTTACGGCAGAATAACAAAAGACCCCATTCCATCATCTCTGTCAGCAGTAACTCCTCCTCGAACAGCAGTCATTCAGGGGCCAGTTTTGGGGCCATGAATCTAGCATTCAATCCGATGGACAGTCCAAAAACCTACAGACGATCTCTTACATTCATGTCATCAGGTAGGTCAAAGATTTAAAGGCAAAATTGCTTGTGATGAGTAATAACTTCTTAAAATAATTCTAGTTCAATTTGTATATTTATCCTACTTTTGCCTAGATGTCCTCTGCTGCAGATATTCTTTGTACTTGAATTTATTTAAACTGTATTGAGAAGTTTTTTGAAAGCATTTGCTTCTTTATTTGCATTGGTGAACTATACAAAAGACATTGGACTAAACACTTTTGATACATATTTTACAATTCATAGATGAAAAGTTGTTGTTCAAATTTTCTAGATTTTAAGTCTCATCATTTTATATTTTCATCCCGACAAAACCGACAAATACGATATCCGGTAAACAAGTTAACATTTTCCCAAATACAGACACCCCTATGAAGCAGATAATTTTTCAAAACATAGTGGCAAAAGGAGAAATAGCTAATAGTGAGCAAAAATCCCCTTAGCCACAATGTTTTCAACTTAATTCAACAAGTGTTAGTTCATTTATGTAGAGTTTCAATAGTTTTGACTAGATGTTTTCAAAGTTGTCTGCTGCCGACTTGTTTGTATTTGAGAAAGGGTTAACCCTTTCCCTCATATAGACGCTTTCTGCCGCCAACAGCTTTTTAAAAACATGGCGACAAAAGAAGAAATTGCTCAAAACGAGCAATTTCTTCTTTTGTCACCATGTTTTCAACTCTATTCAATTAATATCATTTCATTTAAAGGGATTTTCTGTGCTTTTGCCTAGACGTTTCCAAAGTTGTCTGCTGCAGATTTGTTGTATGTGAGAAAGGGTTAATCTTAACTCTTTCCCACATACAAAAAATCTGCAGCAGACGATTTTGAACATATTTTGTCAAACAATGGAAAATCTCTATTATTGGATGGATAACCTAAAAGTGGAAAACATTGTGGCAAGAGGAGAAATTGCTCGTTTTGAGCAATTTCTTCTTTTGTCACTATGTTTTCAAAAATCCGTCTGTTGCAGAGGCGTCAGAAAGCGTCTATATGAGGGAAAGGGTTAAACAAAAAGGTCCATCACTCACGTCAGTTCTTTGATTATATTGTTTACAGAGAGTGGGATTGGGACCAGCATTGCCAGCGGTCAAGACAGTGAACTGGCATTGAGATTCGATACAGAATTGGGGCGGACACAGTCGCCGATACGCTACTCGGACTTCGGTCAGGCACAGAGCGTCAGCAGTCATCACGGAATCGAGAGGGAATGTCTAAAACCAAAAATCATGAACATGCCAACACACACAGAAGAATGTACGGATGTGTGACCAGACTAAATCTTTCTTGTATTTATGTTCATAAAGTGCACAATTATATAAAGAATTATATGTAAAAAGCATGACAAAATACGAATTATCCAAAATATTACTTGATCAAACCACATTTCTGTAAATGAAAGTATGATTATTGAATAAGACTTGAAAACATTGTGGCAAAAGGAGATTCTACTTGGGAGCAATTTCTCCTTTTGTCACAATGTTTTTAAAAGTCGTCTGCTGCAGAGGTGTCAAAATACTTCTGTATGAAGGAAAGGGTTAACCATGTTGTGGGTACTCAAAAGAAATCTTGTGACAAGACAGGTCTTTTGAGTATCAAGAACATGGGGTTTGGGGGCAAATTTTGCAGCAGATGACTTTAAAAACATGGAAAATCTCTGTAAAAGAAAGTATGATTACCGGGAAAAATGAAAACATTGTGGCAAAAGGAGAAATTGCTCATTTTGAGCAATTTCTTCTTTTGTCACAGTGTTTTATATAGTTTTCTGCTGCAGAGGTGCCAGAAAGCGTCTATTTGTAGAATAGGATTTAAGGACAAGAACTTCACCTCTTTTATTACATTTCTGAAGAGCCCTTAGCAAGTAATTGTCAGGTTTTTCCTGATGTAGAAATTAGTTTTTTACGGAATAACCAGAAGTTAATCGTAAAAATGATTGTTGAGAAGTGCTAACGAAATGGTTGTAATTAAATTGTTTAGTTTGTTGATTTAGAGTGTCAGATAAAGATAAAATACGGGTGCAATTTAGTTAAAGATGTGTTTAAATATTTTCTTTTGTATCTTGTAAAATTGTGTTTTTCATTATCCTAAATTGGTCAACAAATTTATTTCAGCCAACTTTCGAGTCAATAAAGTTGAAAATAAGGATTGAATGAATATTATTCCTCTACTGAAATATGCCGTCAACTTGAGGAATATTTTGTTTGATATTAACCCTTTCCCACATACAACACATCTGCAGGAGATGACTTTAATAACATCTTGACCAAAGGATTGATTAAATCTATAAATGAATGTTCAGTTATTAAATAAAGTTGAAAACACTGTGGCAAAGGTAGAAATTGCTTTTTATGAGCAGCTTCTCATTTGAAAATTTATCCCGATGTTTTCAAAAGTCGTCTGGGAAAGGGTTAACCCTTTCCATCATACGACAATACAATTCTGCAGCAAAAGACTTTGAACATTTTTTGATTAAATAGAAAATCTCTATAATTGAATAGAATGATAACATATGACTTAAAGTCGAAAAAATTGTGGCAAAAAGAGAAATTGCTCGTTTTGAGCAATTTCTTCTTTTGTCACTATGTTTTCAAAAAGCCGCCTGCTGCAGACTTCATAAAGCGTCTGTATGTTGGAAAGGGTTAATATGCATGCAGATAAAGAACTGTGTTTAATTCTTTCATCTTTTCGTTTTTCGGAAAGGATGTAACATTGTCAGTGATTTGTCTGTACTGAGGAGAAGAGGAAAGACTAGGCTGTAATTCATTGACTGATAGAAAGTTTTAACCCTTTCCCATTTGTTGACGTATCTATAGCAGACGACTTTTGAAAACATTGTTGCAAAAGAAAAAATTGCTCATAATGAGCAATTTCTCCTTTTGCCACAATGTTTTCAACAATATTTAATAATTAAACTCTCATTTATGGAGATTTTTCCAAATTTTTCCAGGATGTTTTCAATGTCGTCTATTCTATGTGGGAAAGGGTTATAAATAGCGGTCTGATTTGAAAGCCTCTAAAGAAAACAGTTTTGTAATAATCTGGTAAAACAGTGATCAAGTGCAGAACAAGAGCAGACTTCATAATTGTCAGACTAACCCTTTCCACATATGAGAAATCTGCTACAGACTTCTAGGGCAAATACATAAAATCTCTATAATTTATTTAAAAGTGTTTGAAAAATTGTGGCAAAAGGAGCAATTCCTTTTCTGCTTCTGCTACAATGTTTTTAAGAGTAGTCTGCTATAGATTTGTCTGCACATGGAAAAGGATTTAGAAAAAAAATTAAATTTAAGTGTTCTGGTCTTCAGAATAGTTCAGCTTTAACTGCATAATTATATCACCAAAAATTTGTTTTGTACATAAATGTATATATGTATAATCAAAAATGTATTTGTATATTTATAAACACTTTAAAGATTATTTATTGGAAAATCAAGTTTTAACCCTTTCCCATGTACAACAACTCTGCAGCAGACGGCTTTGAAAACATACCCGAGCAAAATTGAAAACTCCCTTTAAATGAAAGTATGATATTGGAATAGAGGTGAAAACATGTTTTGAGCAATTTCTTCTTTTGTCGCCATGTTTTCTAAAAAGCTGTCTGCTGCTGATGCATCAGAAAGCGTCTATATGAGGGAAAGGGTTTAATAAACCACGTAGTTGTTGACCAGAATGATATTATGATATTATTTTTTCCTTGCCACTTGAATCTTTCACGCTAACGCTCAGCTTGTACATTGTATGTACTATAGGAACTACTTGTATAAGCAATTTCACTTTTTACAAGGAAGCAGGGTTGACCCTTTCCCTCATCCTCATACAACAATTCTGCAGCAGACAACTTTGAACATATTTTGTCAAAAAATAGCGAATCTCTATAATTGAATGGATAATCTATGACTTAAGGTGGAAAACATTGTAGCAAAAGGAGAAATTGCTCGTTTTGAGCAATTTCTTCTTTTGTCACTATGTTTTCAAAAAGCCATCTGTTGCAGAGGCGTCAGAAAGCGTCTATATGAGGGAAAGTTTCAGTTAACCCTTTACCTCATGCATACCAATTCTAAGGAGGAGTTTTGAAATTATTATGGCAAAAGGAGAAATTGTTATTTTTGCTTGTTTGCCACAATTATTTCAACTTTAATTCAAATTATACTTTCATTTTAAGAGATTTTCAATACTTTTTCCCAGATGTTTTCAAAATCAGATTTGTCTTATGTGGGACAGGGGAAATAATGTTTATTGTTTGTATATATGCCAAAGGTAAAGACTTTGATAAGGCCATGTAATTACAGTCAACAAATGCAATGATACTAGTGTTAATTAAAAATGAAATTTTCTTCTTCAAATTAAAAAGAGCAAAGAAACATAAGAATAGTTGATGAATACAGGCTTAGGTTAGATACTTTAACCCTTTCCCACATACAATAAATCTGTAGCAGACAGCTTCGAAATGTACCTCGAGAAACAATTAGTGACACTTTTATAAACAAAGTAAAGTAGAATGATTTAACAGAGCTGAAAATATTGTGGTACAAAGAGAAATTTATCATTATAAGCATTTTCTCCTTTTGCCATACTATTTTCAAGAGTCATCTTCAAGTGGGAAAGGTGAACTATTTACTTGATATATATTTTCTGAATAATTGGCTTTGAAATCTTCAATATTTCTTTTTGAAAAATAATAAGAATTCTTTGGATAGTGTTTTTAAACATTGTGAAAGAAGTACAAACTGCTTGCTTCAAGCAATTTGTCAACATTCACAATGTTTTTAAATGTCATCCACTTCAGATAATCAAGGTGTCAAGTTGTTAACCCTTTCCCACATACAGCAAATCTGCAGCAGACGACTTTGAAAACATGGTGACAAAAACCTGAACAATCTCCATAAAAGATAGCTTTTATTGTTAAATAAAGTTGAAAACATTGTGGCCAAAGGGGAAATTGCTCATCATGAGCAATTTCCCCTTTGGCCACAATGTTTCAAAAGTTGCCCGCTTCTATCGAGTCAAAATGACGATTTTATGCGTCTGCTGGTGTGAAGGGTTAAGTGGTACAGTTTACCTATTAGAGGAAAGTGTTGATGGACTATATATATATATACTGTTAATTGTGTCTCCTGTTTTCCATGTTACTGTATATGATATTATTTATATAACTTTTGTCACAAAGTGATCAACTATGAACAAATAATAAACAAAATGTCTTCCAGTGCAATCTTCTCTTTTGTTTATACACAAAATAACCCTATCCCACTTTGCGGATCCATTTTGATGCATCTGCAGCAGAAAACTTTTGACAACATTTTGACAACAGGAAATTTGCGCATAACTCTCATATTTATTGTGATCACTGAACGTCCGGCATCATCTGTCTGTTCTCCTTTTTACAATAAACATCTCCTCCTCATTAACCATAATACCAATTTCAAAATAATTAAATAGGAATGTTTCTTAGCTGGTCGTCTTTCAATGCTGTTCAAAGAATTTAATTCGTTCCAAAAAATGTCAAATCTTTAAAAATCATCTTGTCTACGCCAGATTTCAATAAATATAATTGCTCAAATGTTCCTTGGATGACCCTCTACTTGGATTGTTCAAATTGAATTTTGATGTGTTGGAAAAACATGGGCTCCAAGGGGCTGGGCTTGTTTTCCTTAAATGTTTATATAGTGAAAACATTAAAATTATTCTTCACTAAAAGTATAGACCCAATTTGAAAATAAATTGGCATAAATGTTCCTTGGGTGACCCCCTACAAAGTTTATCAAATGAATTCATTGAATCTAATATAAATATATTACATCAAACTTCTCCATTACCTAGAACTTGTTTTTCCTTCCATCATTTCCCATTATATAGTTCTATCAAACATATTCAATTTTAAATAATACTACATGTACTGCTAAATTTTAATGCGCGCTAACCTTAGCTAGCGATGCGGCATAAAACACTACACAGACAGACAGCCCGACACAGTTTCTCCTATATACCCCCCGCTTCTTTGAAGGGGGTATAATTAAAGAGCAGTAACATTGTGAACAATTAACAAACCAAGGATGTTGATATGCACATCTCTAGCTCAGACAAAAGCAGGACGGACAGACAGACACAGAAACCAAAAGGATAATAACTCATCGAACCGGAACAAGTTGATAATATGTACATCTCTTGTTAGTTAAGCTTCCCATAATGCTTCATTGAATTCAAGTCAAGGGTTGCTTAGATATAGTCTGGACAAAAACAGTTTCATAAATCAAAATATTGTTATAAATTACGTAATAATGGAAAAAAAAAATTAAAAGTTTTTAAAGGGATTGAATCCCATATGAGAAATAAGCGGGGAAAAAAGAAAATTGTTAAAATTGCTATTACCTTGATGTTTTTGCATGTAAGGCATTGAGATTTGCTGACTACAATATTATGCACACTATTAATATTGCGGAGATTTTTCGTTATTATACCCCCGGTTCCGAAGGAAAGGGGGGGTATACTGTTTTACCCATGTCCGTCCTTCCGTCCGTCCATCCGTCCGTAACAATTTCGTTTCCGGGCTATTTCTCTGCAACCGCTTTTTGGAATTTGATGAAACTTCATAGGAAGGATCACCACCAAGTGTAGATGCGCATATCGTGTTTGCGTTCCGGTTGGATTATTTTTCACGGAGTTATGGCCCTTTACCCCTATGTATGACTAAATTCATTTCCGGGCTATTTCTCTGCAACCGCTTTTTGGAATTTGATGAAACTTCATAGGAATGATCACCACCAAGTGTAGATGCGCATATCGTGTTTGCGTTCCGGTTGGATTATTTTTCACGGAGTTATGGCCCTTTACCCCTATGTATGACTAAATTCATTTCCGGGCTATTTCTCTACAACCGCTTTTTGGAATTTGATGAAACTTCATAGGAAGGATCACCACCAAGTGTAGATGCGCATATCGTGTTTGCGTTCCGGTTGGATTATTTTTCACGGAGTTATGGCCCTTTACCCCTATGTATGACTAAATTCATTTCCGGGCTATTTCTCTGCAACCGCTTTTTGGAATTTGATGAAACTTCATAGGAAGGATCACCACCAAGTGTAGATGGGCATATCGTGTTTGCGTTCCGGTTGGATTATTGTTCACGGAGTTATGGCCCTTTACCCCACCATCAGGCTATGTATGACTAAATTCATTTCCGGGCTATTTCTCTGCAACCGCTTTTTGGAATTTGATGAAACTTCATAGGAAGGATCACCACCAAGTGTAGATGCGCATATCGTGTTTGCGTTCCGGTTGGATTATTTTTCACGGAGTTATGGCCCTTTACTCCACCATCAGGCTATGTATGACTAAATTCATTTCCGGGCTATTTCTCTGCAACCGCTTTTTGGAATTTGATGAAACTTCATAGGAAGGATCACCACCAAGTGTAGATGCGCATATCGTGTTTGCGTTCCGGTTGGATGATTTTTCACGGAGTTATGGCCCTTTACCCCACCATCACATATGTCTTTCAAAACATGAGCGGGGGTATCACTAGTGAGCAGTAGCTCACATATTTCTTGTTTTGCATTGTAAAATCTACTGGGTTTAGTAACCCAGTAAATCTAAAAGTATCGCTGTATATTTATCACGTGATCACTACAACCGAATTGACAATCTCCTTCGCAGAGTTGTCGTTCCTTACATTCACGCATACATGAATGTAATGAGTCGATAGTGTTAGAGAATGCTGATTTGAATCAATAAATTCAAATGAGCAAGAGAAATTCCACGGTATTTTTAAACGGGAAAACACGGAGCGGACGTTTTTTTAACTGCTTATTTCCTATGAAATAATGAAAAATAAGACTTGTACGACCTTCTACAACATTCCGTTACATATATATCGACGTATTTTGGATTAATTAGAATAAGTATAAAATATAACGATTTTGGACCATTATGGTGTTCAGTCCCTTTTATATAAGTAAGCATATAGAAGAAGAAAATTCAATTGTCCATGCAGTTCAATATCTCATATCTTTTTATATGCAGGAAAAACATAATGTTCTGGTAATTTGTTTATGTCTATGATTCAGCACGGCTCAGGTTAACGTAACGTCATATGATGGTTTCAGCAAGGTGAGGGTTAAGAAACTAAAAATGCACATTATCAAGGTTGTTTCAACACTGTTTCATGCAATCCACAGCGGCCAGTTCACCAACCCATTTTTTTGTTCTGGCTTTTGCACATCGGTACTCAAAACAACAGTTTTCCCCATTAGTTGAAGACAAATGACGCTTGTTGCTTTGACATTTGCCTAATGTCAGAAAGAATGTTGGCAAAGCAGGGATACAAACTCTCATCTCGCAACTACAATGAATTCTGTTTGGATCCGAAACAATTGAAGCGATTTTAGGAGAGCCTGGACGGACAGACAGACAAAGTGGCAAAAATAGGCTATGTATATTATTAATGTAACTTGTCAGGTTGTTCTCTTACCTAACCATTTCCCACCTGTAGATGCATTTTCACTTAAGCCTTATAAGGCAAAATAGCCCCGCCTCCTGGCGGCCATGTTCTTCGATCAATCAACATGGCTTGAAGTAATCTGATAGAGGGTCACCCAAGTAAAGTAAAGGAACATTACTACAAAATTTTTTGAAAATCGGCGCAACACTTTTGGAGGAGAAGATTTTTTATGTTTTCCCTATTTATTTCTTTTTTCGGTTGCCATACGATGGAAACCAGAATTTTGCATGGATCCAAAAATTGGAAGAAAATTAGGAGAGGACATTGAGAGGATGCTTCCTATGAACATTCATCCCAATTGGCAAGTGGTAAGGGAAAAGAAGTCATTTGAAGCAAAAAGTTGACGCACCTATAACGGACAATCCGCAATGACAAAAGCTCGACTGGCTTTCAGCCAATGGAGCTTAAAATTAAAGTGTATAATGCTCCTTTCATTATTTCAGTAAAAGAAAATGGTGTTTCCTGACTAAATTACTAGTACTAGTCTACAGTGTTTTTGTTTTTTTATACTGAAACTTTTGGATCAGTCCCTATTCAATCCCAACGACCCGGAGTGCCTAGAAGGAAAGCCAATGCTACCAACTCAGCAATGAGCTGGGACCAATGAATAATATAGAACTAAAATTTATTATCATCTTAAATAGTTTTTATTTGTTTTGAAAAATAAAATACAGTGTACAAAAAAAACAATAGTTGTTCGCCCTTTACCACATACAGCAAATCAGTAACAGATGATGTTGCAAATATTCTCTTTAACCCTTTACCTCATATAGACAAGCAATTTCTCCTTTTGCCACAATGTTTTCAACTTTTAATCATAGGTTATCCATTCAATTTTTTTGACAAAATATGTTCAAAGTTGTCTGCTGCAGAACTGTCTTATGAGGGAAAGGGTTAACTGAAAGTACAATTGTTGAATAGAGTAGAAAAACATTGTGGTAAAAGAAGATATTTCTCGTTTTGCCACAACATTTTCAAAAAGTCATCTGCTCCAGATGCATAATATTAAAACATGTCTGCAGGTGGGAAAGGGTTAAACCAATAAAATCTAGCTACAATCACGAGTGTTTGATGGAACACAATCATGTCACTCTAACCATTAATTCAAAAGCATGACGGACCAATCAACAGAGAACCAACCTCTATGGATCAGTCTACCAATGCAGTTGACACAACAATGAGCTGAGAAGTGAGACTATCAGTAATGTAATAAATATATGTTTTTTTTAACCCTCATATACGCTTTCTGAAGCCTCTGCAGCAGACGCCGGCTTTTTGAAAACAGTGTGACAAAAGAAGAAATTGCTCAAAACGAGCAATTTCTCCTTTTGCCAAAATGTTTTCCACTTTTAGTCATAGGTTATCCATTCAATTATAGAGATTTACTATTTTTTGACAAAATTGGTTCAAAGTCGTCTGCTGCAGATTTCTTGTATGTGGGAAAGGTTTAATGAGCAATGTCATTTTATCCCAAAGTATAAGTCTGCTTCAAACGCATTCACAGTCATCTGTAAGAGGCAAAGGACTAGAAGAATGTCCCTTAACCCTTTCCCGCATACAGATCTTTTTTATTGACACTACAGAATACAACTTTTGAAAGCATTGTTGCAAAAGGAGAAATTGCTCAAAATAAAGCAGTTTCACCCTTTGCCTAATTGTTTTCAACTCTTTTTATTAATTTTTACAAGGCTATCCCCATTTGCTGCCTAGATATTTCAAAGTTGTCTTTTTTTTTGTATGTGGGCAAGGGTTAATGCTCTTACTAGGATGTAGCAACAACTGTTCTGCCTCAAACTTTGACCTAAAAGACCACTGAAATATGGGCATGAGTTACAAAGAAAAAAAAGCGGCATTGGCAGAACTTCCCAGCAGGGCCTGTATGTACCTTTGCTATAAATATTAATTGAACTGCCAACCAAAAACAATAAACAAATATTTGCATGAATTTTGAATAAATTGAACGAGAACCAAACCAATTACGACATCAGCATTGAATCACAAAACCTTAACCCTTTCCCACAAACGACAAATCTGCAGCAGAGAACTTTGAAAACAAAGTTACAAAAACCTGAAAAATCTCCATTAAAGATAGCTTAATTGTTAAATAAAGTTGAAAACATTGTGGCCAAAGGAGAAATTGCTCATCATGAGCAATTTCACATTTGGTCACAATGTTTTCAAAAGTCGACTGCTGCTGCTATTGCATCAAAATGCGTCTGCAGGTGGGAAAGGGATAAAAGAAAGACTATGAAGATCCTGATAAGCAACATCCAATTTATCAGATAAATGTACACAGCATTTCATGGCATTCCCTGGGTAAGTAACCGGTTCTACTGATCCATGTACCCTGACACCATAGTTGGTCAAAATGCTTACCAAACAATCCTGAGCCCCAAGAATGGAAAGCCATTATTACAATTATTAAAATATGACCTGGTTGGGGATTGAATTTTCATCCGAGGTGGACTGAAAAGGTAGGAGGTACATTTTAATACATGACAAACAAACATACACATTTTTGGCAAAAAGTGTAGATAAAGATCTGCGCAATGTCCATATATGTGATCAGATCAAAATGTTTCCCGTTTGTAAAATACTCAATAGTTTTTAGAAGTTTCTGTGCAAAAAACTGTTGACCCAGATCTGACTATGCCTAATATTAACAAGAAATATGTGAGCTACTGCTCACTAGTGATACCCCCGCTCATGTTTTGAAAGACATATGTGATGGTGGGGTAAAGGGCCATAACTCCGTGAAAAATCATCCAACCCGAACGCAAACACGATATGCGCATCTACACTTGGTGGTGATCCTTCCTATGAAGTTTCATAAAGTTCCAAAAAGCGGTTGCAGAGAAATAGCCCGGAAATGAATTTAGTCATACATAGCCTGATGGTGGAGCAAAGGGCCATAACTCCGTGAAAAATAATCCAACCGGAACGCAAACACGATATGCGCATCTACACTTGGTGGTGATCCTTCCTATGAAGTTTCATAAAATTCCAAAAATCAGTTGCAGAGAAATAGCCCGGAAATGAATTTAGTCATACATAGCCTGATGGTGGGGTAAAGGGCCATAACTCCGTGAAAAATAATCCAACCGAAACGCAAACACGATATGCGCATCTACACTTGGTGGTGATCCTTCCTATGAAGTTTCATCAAATTCCAAAAAGCGGTTGCAGAGAAATAGCCCGGAAATGAATTTAGTCATACATAGGGGTAAAGGGCCATAACTCCGTGAAAAATAATCCAACCGGAACGCAAACACGATATGCGCATCTACACTTGGTGGTGATCCTTCCTATGAAGTTTCATCAAATTCCAAAAAGCAGTTGCAGAGAAATAGCCCGGAAATGAATTTAGTCATACATAGGGGTAAAGGGCCATAACTCCGTGAAAAATAATCCAACCGGAACGCAAACACGATATGCGCATCTACACTTGGTGGTGATCCTTCCTATGAAGTTTCATCAAATTCCAAAAAGCAGTTGCAGAGAAATAGCCCGGAAATGAATTTAGTCATACATAGGGGTAAAGGGCCATAACTCTGTGAAAAATAATCCAACCGGAACGCAAACACGATATGCGCATCTACACTTGGTGGTGATCCTTCCTATGAAGTTTCATCAAATTCCAAAAAGCGGTTGCAGAGAAATAGCCCGGAAACGAAAGTGTTACGGACGGATGGACGGACAGACGGAAGGAAGGACGGACATGGGTAAAACAGTATACCCCCCCTTTCCTTCGGAACCGGGGGTATAATAAATAACAGTCTGAATCTACACTAATCATGAATTCGTTAGAATTAGCACACAGGCTGATCTTAGCAACAGAGAAAGAGAAAGAGAGAGAAAACACTTTCATAAGAAAAGGGGACATACATGTAGCTCATAATGACAAAATACTAAACAAGCATGCAAAATTGATTGTAATTGCAATTAAATTTCAAAACATCTGAAGGATCTTTTTTTGTTAAGTGGCTCAAAAACTAAATGAGTTGTTTTAGCCCTTTCTCACATGCAGATGCAATTATTATTTGATATTTCTACTGACAATGTCTTTTGGAAACATTGGGACAAAAGTAGAATAACTAGGTCTATCTTATTATGTTCCTATATGTATAACAAATCTGCAACAGATGGCTTTGAAAACATCTAGGCAAAAATATAATACCTTATATCTTAGTATACAGCATGTATCATGTACATGTAGTATCTATGTATTGTTTTCAATATAATTTTAAAATTGTGGCAAACGGAAAAATTGCATCTGTTTGTGGGAAAGAGTTAACCCTTTCTCTCATAGGACAATTTTGCAGCAGACGACTTTCAACATATTTTGTCAAAAAGTGGAAATCTCTATAATTGAATGGATGACCTATGACTGAAAGTAGAAAACATTGTGGCAAAAGTAGAAATTGCTTGTTTTGAGCAATTTCTTCTTTTGTCACTATGTTTTCAGAAAGCCGTCTGCTGCAGAGGCGTCAGAAAGTGTCTATATGAGGGAAAGGGTTAACATACTAGAGGTCTAGATACACATGTCTAGAGTCTTTGTCCAACAATGTATTTTTAACATGTAATAATACCCTTTGTTGTGGGTTCTCAAAAAGAATCCTCCCACAGAAACAACTATTTTTAATACCAATATGGTCTGAGTGTAAAATAGGAACTTATAACCCTTTTCCCACATACAGACGCTTTCTGACGCCACAGCTGCAGACAACTTTTGAAAGGATTGTGGCAAAAGGAGAAATTGCTTAAACATGCAATTTCTCCTTTTGCCACAATGTTTACACAAAATTTCAGTAATTACACATTCATTGAGAGAATTTCAATGTTTTAACCTACGGTGTTAGTAGATGTTATCAAAGTAGTCTGCTGTAGATATGTTGTAATTATAAAGTTGTATGTGGGAAAGGATTTCACAAGAAAAACTTCCTTTAACCCTTTCCCTCATACAACAATTCTGCAGCAGACGACTTTGAACACATTTATTAAAAAAATAGAAAATCTCTATAATTGAATGGATAACCTATGACTAAAAAAGTGGAAAATATTGTGGCAAAAGGAGAAATTGCTCGTTTGAGCATTTTCTTCTTTTGTCACTATGTTTTCAAAAGACCGTCTGCTGCGGAAGCGTCAGAAAGCGTCTATATGAGGGAAAGGGATAATCCAGAGCTTTGTATAATGCATCAAAACTTTTCAACATAAAACAGGTCATTCTTGGTCCGTTACATCTTCTACGCCGATGACATGTACAGGTATTTCGTAGGAGATATCTGTTCCTACTTGTGTGATTGTAATTGGTATATTCTCCCCTGTAGAACTTGTCAGATTTAATATTTGTGTTGTGGTGGAACCAGATTCCTCTGCAGCTACTTCCAGTTCAATTGTCTCCATACTTTCTTCAATACTTTCAAGAAATTTTTCCTCCAAGTCAGCTGTGTTTGCAAGAGTTTCAAATCCAGACTCTTCTTGTTGCAGATATTCAGCCCAAGTGAACTTTTTACCTGGTTTTTCACCAATATTATGTTGCTTAAAGTAATGCTCCTTTAACTTATCAAATCTCGTAGAACAGAATGTACATCGATCACATTTATAAGGTCTGTCTGCCTTATGAAGTAACATATGACGTTTCATGTTTTTAACCAAGGAGAATGAGGTTCCACATATTTCACACTGGTGAGGTTTCTCACGTGTGTGTGTCAGAATGTGAAACTGAAGATTGGTCTTCTTTGTAGCCTGATATGTACAACCTTCTTCTGGACACTTATAGGTTTCTCCTGTATGAATTAAACGATGGGATTTCAGTTGGGTCTTGTGAGCTGTTGCAAACCCGCAAATGTCACATAAATAGTCTTTTGTGTTTTGATGTGTTATCATGTGACTTTTGAGAGCATGTTTCCATTTAAAACCAGTGTCACACATGTCGCAAACAAATGGTTTGGCCTTGGAGTGTTTCGGTAGATGTAAGAAGAGCTGTGCCCTCGTTTTAAATCGAATATTACAGAAGTTGCAAAAGAAGGGTTTCGGTCCATTATGATTATTCAAGTGTTCCTCAAATTCTGCCGCATCATTTTCACAGACCCATCCACAAAAACTACATTTTTTCTCAGCATGCATATGCACACGATTGTGTTCATGAAAATCCTTCAGTCGAGATACTATTACATCACACTTTTCACAGGCATATTTTTTCACTTGAAAAGAATTAATTTGATCAAGTTCTGATTTAATTACTTTTGGGACTGAAAAAGAGGGATCATCAAGAACATTGTCAATGATATCTTCATCATCATACACGTCAATATCCATTTCTATTTCATCTATCACTTCCTGCTTAATGTTGGACTCGAAAACATCCTCTTTTTTAATTGATGTCAAAACTGCATCTGAAAATAATTTGGGTTTTATAATCCTTCCTGATCTACTTACTCTATGTACAGGCTTAATAAATCTCTTTGCTTTAACTATTCTCTTGAATTTTGATTCTTCTGAAATAGCCCTTTCAGATTGATTCTGTTCAGGCTCTAAGGAGTCGCTTTCCCCATCATTTCCTACCTCATGGAGTGTGGAATGATTAAATCTCTCATTTAAATTGACATAATCACTTTTGTTACCAGTTTCTTTTTCCGAAACAGACATTTTATCAATCACCTCTTTCCTGGGCCTACCTCTTTTCCTTTTTTCTAAATCTTCTATATAAAGAACTGTTGGCTTATCTTTTAACTTTTTCTGGAATGTCATTGCTCTAGGTTTGTCATATTCGCTTTTTGAAACTTCAAATAATTCATGTTCGTCTGATTTTTCTTTCTTGCACTGTTCTATCTCATTCATTTTTTCGTAAGCAATATCTTTATTATTTATGACATCGATTTTCTCATTTCCAACTTTTTTAAACATTTCACAAAACCCTGAAAAATAAAACACAAAAATATATACCAGTACAAAAATATAAATATGAATTAGATGTTTTTGTTTTACTCAAATCACAAACTAACACTTTCTGTTAACCCTTTCCCACATAAATTAGGAAAATCTCTATTACTAAATGAACAAGTTGAAAACATTGTGGCAAATGGAGAAATTAGTCATTATGAGAAATTTATCCATTTGTCACAATGTTTTCAAAAGTCGTCTGCTGCAGAGGCGTCAGAAAGCGTAAACAAGAGGGCCATGATGGCCCTGGAATCGCTCACCTGGTTTTTTTTTTCACTTTAGCTATATAAGCCCCGCCCCCTGGCAGCCATAGTTTCCGACCAATCAACTTGGCTTGAAGGAATCTGATAGAGGGTCACCCTAGGAACATTTCTACAAAATTATTTGAAAATCGGCCTGACACTTTCGGAGAAGAAGATTTTTTAAGTTTTCACTATAGCCATATAAAGCAAAATAGCCCCGCCCCCCCTGGCGGCCATGTTTTTTTACCAATCAACATGGCTTGAAGGAATCTGATAGAGGGTCATCCAAGGAATATTTCTACAAAATTATTTAACAAGAAACCGCTGAAGACGGTAAGGCCAGATTGTCGGCAATTTGACCTTGAAAATCGACAAACCAAGGTCAAGGTCAAAGTAACCATAGAAATCAATAGAACTTGTTACTGGTTACCTTCAGGCAAAGTTTCAAGTTTGTAACCCTTTCCAGTGCTGAGATTGCCTCAACCTGAAACTTTAACCGATTTTGCCTCAACCTGAAACTTAACCAAAATGTTGACGGACAGACAGACAGACGGACGGACGGACGGACGGACGGACGTACAGACAGACATCGCCAATCTATAGACCGTAATTGCTAGAGCAATCCAGCCAAAAACTGTTGAAAGCAAATTAAAACACAATTTGCTGTGATATAACTATTAAAATATTGAAAGCAAATTAAAACGCAAGTTGATGTGATATAACTATAAAACTGTTGAAAGCGGAGTAAAACGCAATTTGCTGTGATATAACTATATAACTGTTGAAAGCAAATTAAAACGCAATTTGCAGTGATATCACTATAAAACTGTTGAAAGCAAATTAATACGCAAGTTGTCGTGATATAACTATAAAACTGTTGAAATCAAATTAAAACGAAAGTTGCCATGATATAACTATAAAACTTTTGAAAGCAAATAAAAACGCAAGTTGCCATGATAAAACTTTAAAAACTTTTGAAAGTAAATTAAAACACAAGTTGATATAACTATAAAACTGTTGAAAGCAAATTAAAACGCAAGTTGCCGTGATATAACTGTTAAACTGTTGAAAGGGGAGTAAAATGCAATTTGCTGTGATATAACTATATAACTGTTGAAAGCCAATTAAAATGCGAGTTGCCGTGATATAACTATAAAACTGTTGAAAGCAAATTAAAACGTAAGTTGCCGTGATATAACTATAAAACTGTAGAAAGCAAATTAAAACGCAAGTTGCTGTGATGTAACTTTAACCAAAATGTTGACGGACAGACAGACAGACAGACAGACAGAAGACAGACAGACAGACAGACAGACGGGCAATAGCAACATGAAGGTCAAGAGTTATCATGGAAATCAAAAGAACATGTTAGTGGCTACACACAGACCAATTTTCAAGTTTGTAGCTCTTTCCATGTCCGAGATTTTGCTTCAACCAAAAACTTTAACCAAAATGTTGACGGACAGACAGACAGACAGACGGGCAATAGCAAGGTGAAGAGTTATCATGGAAATCAAAAGAACATGTTAGTGGCTACACACAGCCCAATTTTCAAGTTTGTAGCTCTTTCCATGTCCGAGATTTTGCTTCAACCAGAAACTTTAACCAAAATGTTGACGGACAGACAGACAGACAGACGGGCAATAGCAAGGTGAAGGTGAAGAGTTATCATGGAAGTCAAAAGAACATGTTAGTGGCTACACACAGACCAATTTTCAAGTTTGTAGCTCTTTCCATGTCTGAGATTTTGCTTAACCAGAAACTTTAACCATTTTGCCTAACCTGAAACTTTAACCAAAATGTTGACGGACAGACAGACAGACAGACGGACAGACGGACATCGCCAATCTATAGACCGGAATTGCTTGAGCAATCCGGCCAAAAATCAGCCTGACACTTTCGTCGGAGAAGATTTTTTAAGTTTTCACTTTGGCCATATAAGGCAAAAAAGCCCCGCCCCCTGGCTGCCATGTTTTTCGACCAATCAACATGGCTTGAAGGAATCTGATAGAGCGTCACCCAAGGAACATTTCTAGAAAATTATTTGAAAATCGGCCCGACACTTATGGAGAAGAAGATTTTTCAAGTTTTCACTATAGCCATAAAAGGCAAAATAGCCCCGCCCCCTGGCGGCCATGCTTTTTGACCAATCGACATGGCTTGAAGGAATCTGATAGAGGATCACCCAAGGAACATTTCTACAGAATTATTTGAAAATCGGCCTGACACTTTTGGAGGAGAAGATTTTTTAAGTTTGCACTATAGCCTAATAAGGCAAAATAGCCCCGCCCCCCCTGGGGGCCATGTTTTTCGACCAATCAACATGGCTTAAAGGAATCTGATAGAGGGTCACCCAAGGAACATTTCGACAAAATTATTTGAAAATCGGCCTGACACTTTTGGAGGAGAAGATTTTTTAAGTTTGCACTATAGCCATATTGGCAAAATAGCCCCCCCCCCCCCCCCCCCCCCCCCCTGGGGGCCATGTTTTTCGACCAATCAACATGACTTGAAGGAATCTGATAGAGGGTCACCCAAGGATCATTTCTACAAAATAATTTGAAAATCGGCCTGACACTTTGGGAGAAGATTTTTAAGAATTTTGAAGTTTTTTTCATTTCGTTGCCATGGAAACCAGAATTCTGCATGAATCCCAAAGATTTTAAGGAATTCTGGTGAGGACATTGCGAGGATGCTTTCTGTGAAGTTTCATCCCAGTTGACCCACCGGTTACAGAGGAGAAAATGTTGACGGACAACGGACGACGGACATAGGGCGATCACAATAACTCACCCTGAGCACTTCGTGCACAGGTGAGCTAAAAAGAGAAAGGGTTAAAAGTCCTTATTACCTGACAAAACAACAACAACAGCCACAGGGCACATTTCATCCTTTTCAATATTGCATTGATGTAAACCAATAACGTAAAAGGAGAAATTGCACGTTTTATGCAATTTCTTCTTTTGTTACTATGTTTTCAAAAAGCCATCTGCTGCAGAAGCGTCAGAAAGCGTCTATATGAGGGAAAGGATTAAAATGTGTGAAATACTTTGCCCCAAACTATATCATATTTGCTTGTCCGAAAAATATATGAGCCGTCCCTCAAGAAAACCAACATTACGGACTTTGCATAATGTATCGACCCTAGATCGGACAATCCGGGCTGACACATTCCGCCTTAGGGGGAAAGAGGTATAAGGTTATGATTCTTGAAACAGAAATTCCACAGGAGGGGAAACGTGTCTGCCCGGATTAGCCTGCACAGCATGCTTAGGCCGATTCACAGAACGGCTCATGTCTCACATAATGTTAAAACCATCTGTATGCAAATTTCTCTAACATCGATGTAAAAAAATGATGGCATGCAACTAAAAGGCACTTCAAAGCCATGCCTTGCTATCAGGTGTTCAACCATCTTTTTAGTAACTTCTAATGCTTATATACATGTACTTATATAGCACAAAATTCCTTGAGCACAAACTAATTCAAATTTAGGGATCAGCAATTTGTCATTCTTTTGGAATTAATCAGGTACCGACTGAATTGGGGGGAAATTAAAACAATTGAATAATTAGATTAAACATCATTCTTAAAATAGCTTTGACTGAGTAAATGCAATCAAGAACTTGAGTTCAAATTAAACAAGAGCTGTCAATAAAACGGCGCGCTCGACTATACCATCAGTTAACCAGGATTTCTAATTGAATTAATAAAGGGACACTGTTTGCATTACATAATGCCAGATAGTTATCTTACTTGATTGTTTATATAGGTGTGATGGTTGGGAAGGGTTGTTTAAACTTTCATTGAAATGCATCAAGAAGTTACTGAGATAAAGTCTCTTAATGTAGTTTCACAAAACTCTAGTTTAACCATAATTTTTAAGACAAAAAGGGCCATAATTTGCATAATATGTAGAAAATTGATTTTTGGGAAGGGTTGTATAAAGTAGCATTGCAATGCGTCAAGTAGTTACTGAGATATAAACTCTTAATGTAGTTGCGCGCCAAACTTTAACCAGAAATTCTATGAAGTTTCAATGCAATGCATCCAGTAGTTACTGAGATATGGACTCTTCATGTAGTTGCAAGCATGGTTTAATTGTGTCAAAACTGCAGAAAATGCTCTGGAGAAAACACTGAATGATGACAGAAACAGGCTGATCACAAAAATTCACCAAAGGTCGATGGCACTTTGTGCTTACACCTTTCATAGATCTTCGTTTCAGCAGAACATCAATGATCATGGTAAATAAATTGGTATGGGGTTTGTTTTATCGTGTTTTACACCATTTTCAATAGACTTTCAGTAAAAGCATGACCTTAGAGCCCTAACTGTTGATCCTTTGGTGACAAACTAGTACCAGACTAGGAAAAGTGACTTGCCAATGGGCATTTCACCATGACCGTTTGATAAGGGATGAAAACCAAAAAAGGACAAAGCGGATTCCTATATTGGCATTACCACAGTTAATTCCTGCAATATCCTCATTTTGTTGATGCTGTAACCAATGACAGTGAGTAAGTCATTATACAGGTAAACAAATCTAAGGTGCAGCACGCGATTTGTTCATGTCCATAGCTTATGTGTATGAATTTTGCTATAATTATCATGTATCCAAAACTTGTGTTCAAATGGTTTTTTGGTTGCAGTCAAGATACTTCTACGTTTTGATTGAATGAAAAGAGAATATCGGGGAAAAAAACACTTCTAGAGAAAATAGTTAAAATTATATAATACGGGGAAACAAATCGACGGCGAAGCTGGCAATTTTTTCCTAACAATAGGTAATGTGTATGAACCATGTATCCAAAAATTGTGTCCAGAGTGGATTTTTCGGTGCAGTCACGATACTCCTAAATTTTTATTGGATGAAAAGAAAATATTGAAACAAAAAACACTTCTTAAGAAAAAAATTAAATAAGATAATAAATACTCGATAAAGGAACGAAAACAGGTAATTGGATATGTGATAATTTGTGTGTAATAACACTTGTCGTCTATTTTTAAAATGAATTCAAATAAAACTGATACGGATACTGATATTTTTATAATGGTGACGTCATTGTTTTAACATGTTTCAAATGATGAATAATTAACCAAAAGGAAACAACAGGAATGATAGAAAAGGATAGTTTGAATCGTCACAAATGTAGTTCCGTAAAATTGTGAAATAATTTCATTGGAAGTACTTTATCAAGGGCAAGTCGATTATTTGTGTACCTGTCATCATTATTTCGTGGATTTAATGTCGTAGACATATTTTAAAGTTGAATTTAGGCTTAACCAGATGATGATTTGGTTTATGCCCATTTCGTCTAATCCCATTTTGTCTATAACCCATCTAGTCCCGGTGCCATTTCGTCTACACTTAGATTAATGAGACAGACAGTCCCTGAATAAGTTGCTAAAACGCTAATTCAATAAGACAGACATTTTTTATTTAAAATATGTTGGTTATACATACATTGTGGACCCATACCAAAGCATATTTTCATTGGAAATTGTATTATTTTATCGTTCTATTTTTGAAAAAAATACACCAAAATTACTAATCTAACTGATTGGACAATTATCAACAATTAATTGTTTAGACCTGTCTTTTCTTAAATGAAGCAGGCAACCTGAATCTTCTCTGTTTGCAAAGTTCGAAGGCACATGACCTTTGAATTTTTGTCTGATTATATTGGAATGTCACAATTACTTTGAGGGAATCATGGCATTCAAACACTGCAAACAATATAGACTCAGACTACCTGTCAGTTCAGCATAAACTGCATCAGCCAGTCTTAGTCTACATTATGTACAAAGTCCGAAGGCTGTAAAACAAAAGAGACACAAAGTTCATAACAAATTTTAATAATCATTTCATATTTTATGCTTAATACGGGTAAACAAATCGATGTTTCCCGTCAAAAGGTAATGTGTATGAACTTTGCAAAATTTTGCTATACCGTCTTTCCAAAAATTGTGTCCAGATTGTTTTTTTCGATGCAGTCACGATTCTGCTACAGTGCTACGTTTTGATTGGATGAAAAGAAAATATCGAATAAAAAAAACCTTCTAGAGAAAATAATTAAATACGTACTCGATAAAGGAACGAGCACAAGTAATTTTATGTGTGATAATTTCCGTTTAATAACACTCGTCGTCTATTTCTAAAACGAGTTCAAATAACAACTCGTAAGGGTTTTTTGACCTTTGACATTCCGGAAATTATAAATCCAAATTCCTGTAATAACTAATATGACGTCATTCTATTAGTGGTGCAGAGATAGAGCGTCGGCCTCTTGTATCAAAGGTCCCTGGTTCGAGTCCAGTGATGAGCGGGTCCTGACTTTGGGATTTTTTCACACAAACAGCGTGAGTACTGGTTAAGTCTCCAGGAAGCAGACATCGAGAGTGATTAATATAAGCTGAAAGCTTGTTTTTGTTTCACAATTTTCACAATAAATAAGTTTAAACTAAATGAACCAAAAGGAAAACTACAGAAATTATAGGAAACGTAAGTTTGACTTGTCAAAAATGTAGTTCCGTGAATTATGGAATCGTTTTATTTGAAGTTGATTATTTGTTGTACCTGTCATCATAATTTCATGGATGTAAAATCTTGGCTATCTTTTAAAGTTAAATATAAGCTTAACCTGATGATGATTTTTATTTTCTTTGCTTAGGTCGGTAGGACTCGAAATTGACGTAATTAATTGATCGGTCTGCAAGCAAGGGGCTAACTGCAGTTCGCGGGGAATTATTCACCGATCATAACATATAATAAATGTTTACCCGAAATAGGTAGCACCTATACTCATATTACAAGATAATATATAAGAATCTATTAGTGTTGCAAAGGCTAAAGCACTTGGTAATAGCACAGAATTCACAAGTACAACGGTGTACACAGACACATGATAGCCAATGTAGGAGGAAATGGCAATCTCCGTAGAAATATAGCTATGTATATTCATTTTATGAACAGTAGACGAAATGGGAATAAGGGTGTAGACGAAATGGGACAAAAAACTGTAGACGAAATGGGATGTTACCAATGATTTTTAGTTTATTTGCTTAGGACGGTAGGACTTGACTCATGAATAACTTAAAAAATAAAATAAAATCACTGATAGTGCTGCAGGCAAGGGGCTAACTGCAATTCACGGAGAATGATTTACCGATTACAAAAGATAAATAAATGTCTACCCAAAATAATAGGTACCCCCTATACTCACAAAATAGTTACCACCTATACTCATATTATTATTAAACCAATAATGAATTTCTAAATCAGAACAGGTGTCAAAATTACCCATAATAGATGCCATCTGCATTATGTTTGCTATTTCCATGATTTCGGGAAGCACACCGACTTCAATTCTAATGCGTGCGGTGTACATGAAGTCTACAACTCGTTGAACAGCTATTCCGTAACCAGCGTCTTTCTCTCCGTCAATGTGTATCTCTATAATCTGAGGCGACTTCTGTGAGAAGGATCGAGGCAGATCTGGTCCGCTAAATAAGTTGTCAAAATATGGACTTGCAGCCGCTAAAACATTGGAATGGGCATACACTTCGTCTCCAGAAATACGCAGAACAACATCGCAAAGTTTAGAAGACACTCGCTGTTCATTTAATGCTGATATTATCGAAGAAACTTGTTGCGTATCCTCGAATTCTTCTTGATGTTCTCTTTCGGACGCCATTTTGAATGAAACCGACCGATTCCGTAAATTTCATTGGTTAAAATAAGAAGATTATCTAAAAAGTTCTGGGTTTTTTAATTTGATCGGTTTTATATGTTCTTATTAAACTAAAATCGAAAACAGAAAACATTAATAGATAAGAAAAGTTGTATTTATCATGTAAAAAAAATCTAAACGAAATTAAATAATGTTAACTCCCGTGACAGCTGCACTTAATGGTGGCTCCCTTTGTTTTTTTGACAGACAGAAAAAAGAGATGATTTCCTGGATCGAAAGGAAATGTAAAATATGAGTAGAGTCGACCTTCAGTAAATATGAAAGAATGGATAAATTAAAGCAGAGGTTCAGTAAACACTCTGTATTGGAGGAGGTCGTCAACGATTCCGTTCCAGATGAGGAGGAGTCCATTCTTGCCGATGATACAGATGCCTTCATACAAAGTCAAGAGTGCTCAGATGCACACAAAGACATGACTCTGAGTCTGAAGTTATCCGAGTCAGAAAATAACATCTGTGGTGACATGCAGGATATTGTAGTCAAAGAACATTTGTGTAATGAAAATTAAAAATTATATTGATAATTTATTACATTAGTGTTACATTTTATAAGATCTAACTGTGTTTGTAAAAATAATTAGTATTACTGTTTGATGCATTCTCTGATACTTAACCCTTTCCCTCATAAAGACGCTTTCTGACGCCTCTGCAGCAGACAGCTTTTTGAAAACATAGCGACAAAAGGAGAAATTGCTCAAAACGAGCAATTTCTCCTTTTGCCACAATGTTTTCCACTTTTAGTCATAGGTTATCCATTCAATTATAGATATGCTGCAAAATTGATGTATGAGGGAAAGGGTTAACTGGGACCCTACTTAACCCTTTCCTACATATAAAAAATCTGTAGCAGACGTCTTTGAAAACATATTGGAAAAAACGTAAAAAATCATCATAAATATGAGTTAAACTATTAAATAGACTTTGGAAAAAATGTGGAAAAAGGTGAAACTGCTCATTACAGAGACATACACATTGTTTATATGTCTTCGCTCATTATGAGTATTCTTTTTTTGCGACAATTTTTTCAATAGTCTATAGATGTTAGAAAGGATTAACATTCAGTAGCTTCAACACCGAATAAAAGGTCTTTGGACGTCTATGTTAAGTAAGATCAGTCTAAACAATCTCCCAGCCTGATTATAGCTCCAACTCCCTTCTTCAGTACTTGTTTAGCCCTTTCTCATTTACAGGCGCGTGTGCAAAAGATACCTTTTGAAATCAATGAATCATAATAAGCAATATCTTTTTTTTTTTAACTTTGCAATAAGTTCACCTTCATCTGTAGAGATTTTTTCCATTTTTTTGTCTACATGCTTTCAAAGTTGTCTGCTGCAGATTTGTAATGGTTTGGGACCATTGATTTTATTTTGAACAGAGCAAATCCTCATAGAAATTTGTGTATGCACAGGCACATCTGGATCTACACTTATCTCAAATGTCTGAATACCTATTTTCTCATGTTGAGGCTCGTATAAAATCACAATTCATGAGACACACTGACTGTAATAGTTAGACTTAGTTAGAGACAGTCCTTTCTTCAATCCATATATAACCCAGAAAAATCTTATTTGTACCAGCTAAACCCTTTCCTGTATACAGCAAATCAGCAGTAGATGACTTTGAAAACATCTAGGCTACTTACATTATGGCAAAAAGAGAAATTGCTCACAATGCAGGGGTGTAGAAATGATTTGAAGAAGCAGGGTAAATTCTTAAAGTAGCCGGGTGTTAAAGGGTCTAACCAAATAGGTAATAAGGGGCAAACCGAAAAAGTTGCCAGGTGAGGATGCTTAAGTACCAGGGTGATTTTACCGCCTCCCTCCCCATTTTTACACCCTTGCAATGAGTTATTTCTCCTTTTGTCACAATTTTTCAAAAATTGTCTTCTGCAAAGGCGCCCGAAAGCTTCTGTATGTGGGAAAGGGTTAAGGAATTGAGATATCCTGGGTTCAAATCCACTTGTGGTGGACATATGATGATGAAGTGCCCTTTTTCAAGGCACATTTTCTAGCCTTGCACTGGTTAAGCACCAGGAGATCATGGCATAATACATGTACTTGTGCTATGGAACTGTACATTTTCATTGGAATAATTCTTTAAATGAGTTTGATAATTGCTGTATTAACTTGCAAACCAACTATAGGAAACAGTTTATTGAATAAATTGGATTTAATATGGTGCTACTCGCAGCAACTAATTTTATACCAAAATATTTTGTAAATTTATTCTTCTTTTTGCTAAATTTCAGGTACAGCAATTGAGGCTGACTTTGGTATAATTGATCTATCTAGTGAAACTAAAGGTAGAACCGTTTTTGAAATAATTTCAACAGAAACAATTAAAGATAGTGGTGCCAATAGTTATGTGGTAAGTACTGTTCATCTTTCACAGACTGTGACTCCTTTGTTTTAGGATTAATTGATGGGAGTTTAACCCTTTCCCTCATATAGATGCTTTCTGCAACAGACAGCTTTTTGAAAACATAGTGAAAAACGAAGAAATTGCTCAAAAACGAGCAATTTCTTCTTTTGTCACATTGTTTTCCACTTTTAGTCATAGGTTACCAATTCAATTATAGAGATTTTCCATTTTTTGACAAAATATGCTCAAAGTCATCTGCTGCAGAATTGTCAATTGATAATTATGAGGGAAAGGGTCAACATCTTTTTCAACAGTTTTTCAGTCATATCACAGTGGCAAGTTCAGCTACTCATGTGTTTCCTGGCTATCTCACTCCAGTACTCCACACATCAGTCTTTCAAAGTAACCGGCTGCCTTTCCATGTTAATTCATTGGTGGAAGACGGATACAAATGAGCTTCATGTGGTGTTTAGTAACGAGATGTCTTGTATCACTGTCCTCCAAAGTTGTATGTAACAAAAACAAGAAGTGTAGCCCCACTAGTTTGTGACCCCAATCTAACTAAAAGTTGGAAGACAGTGGTACAGAGGTAGAGCGTCGGCCTCTCGTATCAAAAGGTCCCTGGTTCGAGTCCCACACAAAACGGCACAAGTACTGGTTAAGTATCCAGAAAGCAGACATCGAGCGTGATTAATATAAGCTAAAAGCTTGCCTGCAAAATAAATAATGTTTAAATTAACTATAAGTTATGCTTCACCCTTTCCCTCATATAGACGCTTTCTGACGCCTCTGCAGCAGACAGCTATTTGAAAACATAGTGACAAAAGAAGAAATTGCATAAAATGTGCAATTTCTCCTTTTGCCACAATGTTTTCCACTTTTAGTCATAGGTTATCCATTAAATTTTAGAGATTTTCTACTTTTTGACAAAATATGTTCCAAGTCGTCTGCTGCAGAATTCTCGTATGAGGCAAATGCTTAACCATTGTTTTACAGATGTACAAAGTGTTGCTGACCAGACCTTCCCTCGTTGATAACAATCCATGTATATTAGAGAAACGCTACTCAGAGTTTGAGAAATTGCATGCAGATTTGAAAAAGACCTTCGGCAAAAAGATGGATGACATTGCTTTCCCTAAGAAGAAGTTAATTGGAAATTTCACCCCGAAGACCATTGGTAAAAGAAGTCGAGCCTTTGAACAGTACCTGACTCATCTGTATTCAATGGACGAACTCCGATTCTCTCAGACATTCCTGCAGTTCTTTTACATGCCGGACTTGAAAATAGCATACAGTCACCTCCTTTTAGATAATTTTACCGCGGCATCAATAGCTTTTCAAAAGGTGCTTCTAATTCAAGTAAGGATTATCGGATACATTGCAGAAGACGTAGGAAAAACTCTATGTGCTTTATTAGTAAGCTGCCAGTCGACGGGCAAAGAGGACCTGGCTCTAACACATGGTACTTCAGCTCTGAAGTGTTTTAAAGGTAAAGAGGAGAGCGAGTACTTTCTACCTTTAGTACAGACTTGTATCCACCTGTCCTGGAAACTCGGAAAGGACAAAAAAGATCTCGAAGAGACTTTGATGAAGAATAAAAGAGATTCCCGGGAGCTTCCATCATTACTGTCGGTCATACAAGGAGCTATTAATAGTTAACCCTTTTCCCACATACAAACGAATCTGCAGTAGACAGCTTTGTAATAGCTTAACCCTTTCCCTCATATAGACGCTTTCTGACGCCTCTGCAGCAGACAGCTTTTTGAAAACATAGTGACAAAAGTAGAAATTGCTCAAAACGAGCAATTTCTCCTATTGCCACAATGTTTTCCACTTTTAATCATAGGTTATCCATTCAATTATAAAGATTTTCCATTTTTTGTCAAAATATGTTCAAAGCCGTCTGCTGCACAAGTGTCGTATGAGGGAAAGGGTTAATGGGAAAATATTAGCAATGTGTCGGCAGTTAAGGTATTTAATTTATAATAGAGTAGAAAACTTTGAGACAAAAACAAGAAATTGTTCATTATGAGCAATTCATTATTTTGCCATATTGTTTTCAAAAGTCATCTGCTGTAGATGTATCTGCATGTGGGAAAAGTTAAACTTTTTCTCAGAAATGATTTCTTCCCTTACACGACTATAAATGCCTCTAAAAGCAGAAGAGTTCTTAAAACATTGTTGGTGGAAAGGTAACAGCTTAAAATAATAAATTTCTCCTTTTCCAACAATGTTTTCAATTCATTTATAATTACATCATATCTTCCCTTTTTGTCAAAGCAGACAACTCTTAAAATAAAAGAAAAGTATTTTTCTAGTACCTGATATATTTTTTTTTGTCACTGCCAAATTTGAAATCTGTGTTGAAAAGCCTGGATAAATAAGGACTAATTAAAGAAATCTTTAAAAATAAAGTAAAAAAACATTAGGGGCACAGGAGAAATTGCTAATTACAGGCAATTACTCCTTCACCCACAATGTTTTTTCAATGTCTCTTTTTGCAGAGGAAGCAGAAGTTATCTGTATTAGAGAAAAGGTGAAATGGTTCGATGCAATGAATATAAAAGGAACCCTTTCTTACATACAAAAAGTCTGAATAAGTGGACTTTGATAAATATTTACGCAAATATATTGAAAATCTCTAAAAGAAAGTATAATTGTGGTAAATTAGGTTGAAAGCATTGTAGCAAAGGGAGAAATTGCTCAATATGACTACAATGCTACAATGTTTTGTCAAAAGTGGTCTGTTGCAGAAGCGTCAAAATGCGTCTGGGGAGCAACAGACGGCTTTTTGAAAACATAGTGACAAAAGAAAAATTGCTCAAAACGAGCAATTTCTCCTTTTGCCACAATGTTTTCCACTTTTAGTCATAGGTCATCCATTCAATTATAGAGATTCTCTATGTTTCAACAAAATATGCAGAATTATCGTATGAGAGAAAGGGAGTTTAAAAGTTCTATGTATATTTCTAATGTGTTCCTCCGAAGATGATGATGCAATACGCTTTGAATGCTTTTTTAAAAATGTTCACCAGTCTTTCACTTTCTAAGATGTTTCTGTCTGTTATTGTTGACAAATTGTTTTCATTGTTGAATGTACTTTTTTAATGCATGATATATATACAAACAGTTGATCTGTATCTTTACATATGTGAGATTCACTAAAGAAAAATGTCCATAGCATCAAGGACAAAAGTGTTTTTTATTGAACAATCTGTTATCATGTATATCCAGTGGGACTATAATTTGAGACTTGTGAGGAGCTGTCTCAATAGTTTTACATTACAGTTTTTCAGATAGTGTGTATTTAATGATAGCTTGAACTTTTATTCCTATAACAAATAGCAGCAGATGTAAAAAGCTTGTTTATTTATTATATTATATTATTCAGATTCATTTCTTAACTGTTCAGGAACAAATATGTATATATCATATCACATAAACATGAGTCACCTCCTCAAAAAAATCATGTAGAATACAACAGATTGGATTTATCCCTTTCCAACATAAAACAAATCTAAGGCAGACAACTTTGATAGAAGAAAAAGAAGTATGGTATATCCCTATACATGAAAGTACAATTATTCTATAAAGTTTTAAATACTGTTGCAAAAAGAGAAATTGTTTATAATGAGCTACTTATCCTTTCGCTTTAAGGTTTTTTGCTCTACTGGCCAAAGGCCAGAAGAGCTTATGCCATGGTGTGGTGTCCGTCGTCCGTGCGTGCGTCCGTAAACAATTGCTTGTGAACGCGATACATCCTTTAGTTTTTATTGTATCTCAATCAAACTTATACAGTAAAATTGTCAGAATTGCTATAATAGAGCTTGTGGACACAATAGAGGCTCCATTTATTATCTGATCTTCACCAAACTTACACAGTAGTTAGGTATCCATGAGGGCTTGGTTCCTTTTGCAAACAGCCAGATCCACCCATGCAAGACGGATTATGGCCCTTGGAATTGTCTAAAGCTTGTGAACACAATAGAGCCTCCATTTACTATCTGATCTTGAAATTGTCAGAATTGCTATAATAGAGTTTGTGAACGCGATAAAGTTTTCAGTTTTGATTGTATCTCAATCAAACTTATACAGTAAAATTGTCATAATTGCTATAATAGAGCTTGTGGACACAATAGAGGCTCCATTTACTATCTAATCTTCACCAAACTTACACAGTAGTTAGGTATCCATGAGGGCTTGGTTCCTTTTGCAAACAGCCAGATCCGCCCATGCAAGACTGGATTAGGGTCTTTTGAATTGTCAAAATTCTTATAATAGAGCTTTTGAACACAATAGAGGCTCCATTTAGTATCTGATCTTCATCAAAGTTACACAGTAGTTAGGTATCCATGAGAGTTTGGTTCCTTTCGCAAATAAGCTAGATCCGCCCATGCAAGACTGGATAATGGCCCTTGAAATCCCATCCCAGTAGAGCATAGGCCCTCATAGGCCTCTTGTTAAATGTTGCTAAGGTGAATAAGTGAAAGGGTTAATGTGAATATTGAATGATTGGTGTCAGTACAGAGTAGAACAATAATTAAACACTTTTCCCAAATAAAGACGCATTTTGACACATCTGCAGCAGACGGCTTTTTGAAAATATAGTGACAAAAGAAGAAATTGCACAAAACGTGCAATTTCTCCTTTTGCCATGTTTTCTACTTTTTGTCATAGATTATCCATTCAATTATGGATATTTTCTATTTTTTGACAAAATACGTTCAAAGTTGTCTGCTGCAGAATTGTCGTATGAGGGAAAGGGTTAATAATAAAATCCTTATTATACCCCCAGATACATAGTATATGGGGGCTATATAGGAGTCAAGCATGTCGGTTAGTTTTTCAGTCCGTTGGTCTGTGGACATTTCTTGTGAACACTATTTCTCAGAAACCCTTGATCAGAATTCAATATAACTTCACAAGAATGATTGATACCAAGCCCAGTTGTGCATATTGTCAGCATATTGCACTTGAATTATTTTTAAATAAGTTATGGCCCCTTGAATTTCTCATACATATGTATATTGTCAGGCACCAGCTGGGGGTATTCATCACCTTCAGTGATATTTCTAGTTACTCTTGGAATAGCTACTTGTGAAGCCCCATGCGGTTCTGGGGCGTGCCTGAATGACACAATAATTTGGACCACTGCCAACCCCTTGCATGATCATAAGAGGCGACTGATAAGGGTGTAACATGAATCTGGAGTATCTGCATATCTGATTCTCCAGCAGGTGTTTAGTTTCTGGATCCATACCCCATATTTTTATCTCGATGTTCATGAGATATGGACCCAGTAACTTTTCTCCTGTCATGGCGCCATATAACCTAAATTGTGTTGCGATGCCGTAAAACACAACTAAATCAAAAGCTACTTGTGAAATAACAACTTTGGTGTTCACTCAGTGAAAATAGATTTAAATCTTGACCTTAACAATTATCCTCTATATGTTAAACAATGTATTTTTGAATTTCAATTATGAACACTAAACATGCTGTGATTTAGAATCTAGTCAATATGTACATTAATATTTTTCCTCTAGAAAGGGAATTATATTTAATGTCCAAAAAGATGCATAATAATTGTTGTTGTCTTATGTACGACTTGCAAAGGTGGACTGATTTTGAGATGGCAAAGCAGGGTTATAGCGAGCAAACAACAAAGCACCAAACATGTTACGGTCACACTTTAAGATCAAGTTCGGCATCTCGCGCTTACAGCTTTTGCCTTTGTCAACATTTATTTCCTGTTGGAAATGGTTTACCTAAATCTTAATACATGTATGTCATTTTAAATTTAACCAAAAAGATATTAATCCTTTAACCTTTTCCCACATATAGACGCCTCTGCAGCAGACAGCTTTTTGAAAACATAGTGACAAAAGAAGAAATTGCTCAAAAAGAGCAATTTCTCCTTTTGCCCCAATGTTTTCCACTTTTCGTCATATGTTATCCATTCAATTATAGAGATTTTCTATTTTTTGACAAAATATGTTCTAAGTCGTCTGCTGCAGAATTGTTGTATGAGGGAAAGGGTTAAAAGTTAAAAGTGAAGAAATCAGATATTTTTTATTTGAGAGATACATTGTACATGTTGAATACAAACTATCTTGGAAACAATTGAATTGTTTAATGATTTTAAGTTATTTATTCAAATGTACGTATAAAGATTTTCTCTTGTAATTTAAAAAAAATACATTTTTACTGTCATGGTATCTATATTTTACAAATATATGGAAAATCTCTATAAATGGCAAAATAATTATTGAATAACATTGTGGCGAAAGTAGATTGCAGCAGATGCATCAAAATATAGCTTCATTTGAAAAAGGGGTTAATTTGTAGGTTTTGATTTATTTTTTATTTATCTTATGTATACCTCTGTATTATAAATATCAAAATCTTTTAGAAACATAAATTTTGCAAGAAAGGGTATAGATGATTTTCAATGCCTCTGCAGCCGACGGCTTTTTGTAAACATGGCGACAAAAGAAGAAATTGCTCAAAACGAGCAATTTCTCCTTTTGTCACCATGTTTTCAACTGACTTAGAGTCCTGATGCGTGAAAGGCAGAAAACAGACTGATCAACAAACTGAAGGCTGTGATCTAACTGAAGTACTGTTGAAAGTACTTTTAATCAATTGGAACTTCACTATTTGGTATAATTCCTTCTTTCATGGAAGACAGTGGTGCAGTGGTAGAGCAACAGCCTCTCATACTGGTTAGATTCCCGTGATGAGAGGGTTCTGCATTTGTCATTTTTCCACCCAAAACAGTTCAAGTACTGGTGAACTTTTTTCCTCATATAGATGCTTTCTGGTGTCTCTGCAGCAGACGGCTTTTGGAAAACATAGTGACAAAAGAAGAAATTTTTCAAAACGAGCAATTTCTCCTTTTGACACAATGTTTTCCACTTTTAGTCATAGGTTATCCATTCAATTATAGAGATTTTCTACTTTTTGACAAAATATGTTTAAAGTCGTCTGCTGTAGAATTGTCGTATGAGGGAAAGTGTTAAACGTGTCCTGTAAGTTGACATTTAGCATAATTAGTTTAACCTTGGAAGTTTGTTTTGCAATCAATGTTAACCCATTACTTCATATGACTTTTCAAAGGTCGTCTGCTTTAGATTGGTCAGACGAAAAAATTCACCAATCTAGAAAACTGAAAGAATTATATTGATAAAGAGTTGAAAATATTGCAATAAAAGGTGAAATTGCTCGTTTTGAGCAATTTCACCTTTTATTGCAATGTTTTCAAAAGTTGTCCGCAACAGCACGCGTCAAATGTCGTCTGTGTGAAGTAATGGGTTAAATAAATAAGTTTAACCTTATCCCATTTACAACAAATCTGCAACAGACAACTTTGAAAACATCCAGGCATCTATAAAATGAAATTATGACTACTTAATAGAGTTGGAGACATTTTGTCAAAAGGAGATATTGCTCATGATGTTTAATTTTGTCTTTTTAGATCGCCTGAGTACAAAGTGCTCAAGTTGAGTTATTGTGATCGCCCTTTAGCATCTACTCCTCTGTAACCAGTGGGTCAATGGGGATGAATCTTCACAGAAAACATCCTCTCAATTTCCTGATTTTGTTTCATCCATGCACACTCTGGTTTCCATGACAACTGAAAGAAAAAAACTTAAAAAATATTCTTTTCCCAAACCGCTTGACTGATTTTCAAATAATTTTGAACAAATGCTCTTTGTGTGATTCCCTATTAGATTCCTCAAAGCCATGTTGATTGGTCAAAAAGCGTAGTCACAAGGCGGCCTCTACCTGATTCCTTTTAGCCATGATGATTGGTCAAAAGACATGGACACTGATGGCTGGGACCCTTTATGCCCAGAGTGTAAGATTTAAAAAATTATCTTGTAAGAAAATAAATGTCTGATTTTGAAATACTAACGGGTCCATTTCCTTGGTGACCTTCTATCAGTTTCCACAAGTCATATTCATTTGACAAAATACGGACAGCATATGGTTGGGTTATTTTGCCTGGTGGCAGTGGAGCTATTCTGAGCTTGTTTGGCCTGCAATATGAGTTATTGTGATTGACTTTGTGGTTTGCATGACAAATCACATGACATAAATTGGGTGAGAAATGTTTAGCTCACCTGAGCATGAAGTGCTCATGGTTAGCTATTATCATGGCTACATGTCTGTAGTCAAAACATGTGGATGTCCATTGGCACTTATGTCTTTAAATGACATCTCCTAAACCGCTGTTTGGATTTTGACTTAATTTGGAAGAACGATCCTTGGGTGAGCCTCTTTCAAAGTTGTTCAAAGAAGTTAATTCCATGCAGAACTGGTTGCCATACCAAGAGGTAAAACATTAAAAACCTTTTAAATTTCTTGTATTAAACAGAAAGGCCTTGACTCAGATATTTGGTGTGCAGCATTGTCTAGTGGTCCTCTACAAAGAATGTTCAAATTATACCCCATGGTCAAAAATTGGCCCTGCCCTGGTGTTCAGTTGTTCTACATATAGATATATTGGGATAAACGTTGAAAGTATTGTTGTCTGAAATTGAAAGGCCTAGAGCATTTGTTGTGAAGCATTGTCTAGTTGTCCTCTACAAAGATTGTTTAAATTATGCCCTTGGGTTCAAAATTGGCCCCGTCCCTGGGGTCACCTGTTTCATGTACCTAGGGAAAACACTTTGAAACTGAAAGGCCTGAAGCTTAGATATTTGGTGTGTAGTATTGTGGTCTTCAACCAATATTGTTGAAATTATGCCTCTGGGTTAAAAATTTGCCCCACCCCAGGGGTCACCTGTTTTACATAGAGATATACATGTATAGGAAAACACTTTAAAAATATTCTTGTCTTAAACAGAAAGGCCTAGAGCTTAGATATTTGGTTGTAGCATTGTCTTGTGGTCCTCAACAAAGAATGTTCAAGTTATGCCCTTATGTTCAACATTGGCCCCCACCCTTGGGATCGGTCACCTGTTTTACATAGATATACAAAGGGGGAAACTTACAGTGGATTTTTTTTTTAAAAATCTACTTGAAAAAAAATGGGCCCTCTTGGTGGAGCCATCTGTGCACCGCCAGCAGGAATTTAGCTTCCCCAAATGAAAGCCAAAAACTCACTAGTGTGGTTTTGACTTGAGTAGAATGCAAGAATATAATACATGTATTCCTCTCCAGTATTCATCATCATCTACATAATTATCATTGTTTGCTCACTCCTGTCCTAATTGACATATTTCTGTTGCAGTGCCGTTAAACCCTCATTCAGTCTCTAACAACATAATCATTAGATAAACACTTCCGGTGAGCGATCGAGGGCCATCTTGGCCCTCTTGTTTTAAATTATCCTTTCATTGTGAATAGAGGATTGTTGTTGCATATACTAATGTGAAGATTATATGACATAATCAAAGTATACACAGTTTTGTAATGTTTATTATAACTCTATTGTTAACAATAAAATCCATCATATATCTTACTGGATTAGTTTCGATTAATATACCTCTTTTCAAGTGCTTCATTATCCCTTTCCCTCATACGACAATTCTGTAGCAGAAGACTTTGAACGTATTTTGTCAAAACATAAAAAATCTCCATAATTGAATGGATAACCTATGACAAAAAGTGGAAAACATTGTGGCAAAAGGAGAAATTGCACGTTTTGTGCAATTTCTTCTTTTGTCACTATGTTTTCAGAAAGCGTCTATATGAGGGAAAGGGCTAATAACTATTCTCCAGTCAGAAAATCATACAAAGCAGACTCTCAGAGTAACTCACAAACTCATTACGGTTCCATTCCTTTCTTCAGTTTCACCCTGCGAACAAGACTTTAGCCCTTTCCCTCATACGACAATTCTGCAGCAGACGACTTTTAAAAACATTTCGTCAAAAATTAGAAAATCTCTATAATTGAATAGATAACTTATGACTAAAAGTGGAAAATATTGTGGCAAAAAGGAGAAATTGCTCGTTTTGAGCAATTTCTTCTTTTGTCACTATATTTTCAAAAAGCCGTCTGCTGCAGAGGCGTCAGAAAGCGTCTATATAAGGGAAAAGGTTACAATAGTAGTTATTAATGTCCCTCTTTGGCGCTCGATCAGAGTTGTGGGGTTACCATAACGACTTGTCTCGCTGGTGTCATAATCAATGGATCAGTCAGTACTGGTAACGTACCCATGCAGGAAACGCCGTGATATAACTGGAAGCAGCGCTAAACACCATGCAAACAAATAAAACAAACAAACGACTGCGAACAGCGAAAAAAATATGAGCTATTTATAGGGTACATTTCACGCTATGTAATAACCCAACATGTAACAGGTATCACTCCAAAAAGGTCAGAGAATCGGTTTTAGGCGTACTATAACCATTCCTTACTTACAAACGATTTCTGACGCCTCTGCAGCAGACGACTATAAAAAACATTGTGGCAAAATCAGAAATTGCTTATGAGTAATTTCACCTTTTGACACAATGTCTTCAACTCTTATGTTATAATTATACTTTCAATTATAGAGAATAACCATAGTTTGGCGTGGGAGTGAGTGTTCAACGTAGTCTGCAGCAGATTAGTTGTATGTGAGAAAGGGGTTCTTAAAGTCTTCATGACAGTCTGATTAGCTAATTGTTATACTCGTGAGGAATGGTTATAATCGCATACAAATAAAGGAACTATCATGCGACAAACCTATTTCCCCCAAAAATCGTCTGCTGCAAATGCGTCAAATACTTTCTGCATGATGGAAGGGTTCCCGAAAGTGAGTCAAATACTTTCTGCATGTTAGAAGGGTTCCCGAAAGGTCATGTTAGAAGGGTGCCCTAAAAGTCGTCTGCTGCAAATGCGTCAAATACTTTCTGCATGATGGAAAGGGCTGCTTCAAATGCGTCAGATACCTTCTGCATGTTAGAAGGGATCACGAACGTCTTCTGCTGCAAATGCGTTAAATACCTTCTGCATGACGGAAGGGTTTCCCGAAAGTTGTCTGCTGCAAATGCGTCAAACATCTTCTGCACGTTGGAAGGGTTAATTAAAATGACACTGTGCGAAATCGCTCATACTGTGCCATTTCTTCTTTTGTCACAATAGTTTCAACTGTATTCAATAGCTCCACTTTCATTTATAGAGATGATTCCGTATTTGTCTGATATGTTTTAAGTCCGGCGTCAGCTACTGAATCATTGTATGTGGGAAAGGAACCTCATACGAAGTTTTTTTCCTCTCATCTAAATACAATAAACCTGCAGCAGACGACTATACGAATTAACAAGTAGAGCCAGAACGGTAGTTGCGTTTTTGACCTGCCGACGAAATTCCTTTCCCTGATATTCGTCCTCGTATACAACTTGTTGACGCATATGCAAAACATTGTGATGAATGTAAAAAAATGTTCATAATAATGCCACAATATTATCAACTCTAATGTAACTATTCTACTTTTAATCCTTTCCCACATACGACAATTCTGCAGCAGACGACTTTGAACATATTTTGTCAAAAAATAGAAAATCTCTATAATTGAATGGATAACCTATGACTAAAAGTGGAAAACATTGTGTCAAAAGGAGAAATTGCACGTTTTGTACAATTTCTTCTTTTGTCACTATGTTTTCAAATAGCCGTCTGCTGCAGAGGCGTCGGAAAGCGTCTATATGAGGGAAAGGGTTAATTTAAGCGAGTTTATGCGTGTGGGAAAGGGCTACTACACTGTCTCCACATGCAGGTACAGATCCTACAGTCCCATAGCAATCACAATATGAGCCGTCCCGCGCACACTGATCGGGCCGACACATTCTGTCTCAGGGGGATAGAGGTATAGCGTAATGATTCCTGAAACAGAAAATCTACAGGAGGCGAAACGTGTCTGTCCAGGTAAGCCTGCGCTGCATGCTGAGGCTGATACGGGTCCATACTTTACGCAGAGCCCCACACTGTTGGTTTTCTCGCCGGACGGCTCATATTTTATAGGAACAGATGCTACAGTCCCATAGCAATCACAATAATGAATTATTTATATGGCCACTATCTGCCGAAAAGGGATAGCAACCATTGTTTCTGATGTGAAACCTTACCTAAATACAATTAATCTGCAGCAGACGACAAATATCGATAACTGTAAGTAGAATTACTCGTTTTGAGCATTTGTTTGGTTTAAACAATATTTTATTTATATTCTAACATACATGTACGTCTTATAACACATCATATCAAATATAAATATAAACAGGATTGAACAGAAAGCATTAAGCTTATTTAGGATGCTCTCTCCTTATAATTTCCTTTTGTCACATTATTTTTATACAAAAGTCGCCTGCTGAATTGGCGTCAGAAATCGTCTGATTGTGGGAAGGGGTTAAGAAGGAAGGAAGGGCCGTCTACAATGTTTTTGGAACATATTGAAATATTCATTTTGATACGCTATAGGAAAATAAGAGGTTGTTCGTTTCTTCACAATATAGTCAGTGTCGTCTGTATAAATTTTACACCTTGGTAATAAGCTCAAACTGTTATATAAATACGGCTTTGAAGATCTCTACCACTGACCCTACATCGATCGTTATCAAAGTTGTTTGCAACAATGTTTGATTTGTTAATGGGGAAAAGTGTCCATCGCCCACGATGAGGTTGGATTAAATTAACTGTTACGGGGGATAAAATTACATGAATAAAGAGGATTAAAAATCATTGGATTTTTATTTTTTTCATTTTCATTATCATCATTATTCATAATTACGAAAGAAATATTTGATACGTCAAAGAGCAGATTTTATTCTGGATCTCAATGTTAATGAGAGCCGAATTACGGGAAAAACCAACAGCGTGGACTCTGCGTAAAGTAGCGACCCGGATCAGCCTAAGCATGCCGCGCAGGCTAACCCGGACAGACACTTTTCGCCTCCTGTGGATTTTCTGTTTCAGGAATCATTACTCTATACCTCTATCTCCCTGAGACGTTATGTGTCGGCCCGGATTTGCCTGCGCGGACTGCACAGGCTGATCTGGGTCGATACATTACGCAGAAGCCATACTGTTTGTTATCTCATTTAATTATAGTTACGTAGCACCATCAATCCGACGAAAGACACCGTCTAACCGCAGTAAGATTAATTTGTAAATAGTTTTCAGTTGTCTTGAACAGTAGGCCAATCTCATTCAAACCAGACCTAAAACTGCTCGTACTATATACTTGACGTGGTGTCGGAACGACCAGTCGTTTAACCTGTGTGCTTCTCTCGCCACCTCCTAATGTAACAATGTGTCCAGAGAACAAGACTTCAGAATGTTATCATGTGTTCAGTACTTCAAGAGTGGTGTAGACCATTTCAATTCAAATACATTAAAGAAATATAGTCAAAGATTTTGACTTTGGTCTATCTATATATATTAAGCTTACATCGTGGTTGGCGTTAAATTTGCGTACTGTGAATCGTGTAGATATATCTAATGATTGTACATGAGTCCTTTTTCATGGCAATTAACTATCACGAATAGGAATATTTGACGATGCTATTTGAATTTCGGTGGTCTTTAACAGTTTGCGGTAACCGTCTCGGCTATGTAGTGGTTAGAGCGTCAGCCTCGATAGCGGGATACAAGGGTTCGTTCCCAGGTCGGGTCATCAAATACATGTACATCGAGTAAACATCGAGCGTGATTAATATAAGCTTAAAGCTTGTTTTGCAATCGATGTAAAATAAATTAGTTAATACTACATACATTCATGTACTTCATAAATGTTATGCTTCCGGTTTATATCCGGAGCTCACTCTGGAGCATCATCGCATATGAACTATTTACATGAGCTAGTGGCAGATAAATCCAATAAGAATTTAGCATTGACCTACAAACCTTGAACAAATTACATGTTAAATTCATTTAGATATTTTGGTTTTAAAGTCTGGAATAGCATTCCATCAAATATAAAGCACTCAACGTCTATTGTATCATTCAAACGAAATTATAAGAAAGGTTCCATACTAACACTATCTTGATTACTTGCCGATATTATGTTAAGAATTGTGTTCGAAGTAGTTGGAGTGTCTGTCTTCACATGATTGAAAATTAATTATATTTGTACTTCATGCCATAATTGTTCATGAAAGTTGCATGTTGTTGAATATAATGTTTGTGTGTGTTATATTATTGAAGGCCATATGAAAATAAGATATGTATAGCGGTAGCCATTGTTAAATTGTCTGTATGTGTCTTAGATGTTACCTTAAAAAAATAAAGATATTATTATTATTATTATTATTATTATTGAAGGCTTCTAATGTAAGGGCGGTAGAGATGAGCTCTATTAGCTGGCCCCATAGACGAATATTCCAGTAGAGGAAAAATGAATAGCGATAAGTGTCAGTCCTGCAGAAAGGCAGCATGTATCACATGGAGCGACCGCGTAGAGGAATATGCCACCTGGGGTGATGTCAATGCGGCATTGGTGATCCTGTACATCTTCACCTGTCGGTTATCTGACCGTCTCTGCTGTAGAGTGTCCAAGCTGGCTGGTGCTGCTGGTGGTCTTATAGTCATCAATGACGATTCTCGCTGCTTTACAATGGACCACTTGCATGCAGTTGTGTGATAATTGGTAGTAACCACAACTACAATTTCTCTCATTGGCGCCAAGGGTTGCGGGGATAGTGCTGGTGTCAGAATAAACTTACCAGTAGTAGGCCTACTGGTAATTTACCAAGGAAACAACGAGAGATATGACGAAGGCATATAATAAGACGATTTAACTCGTTAAAATAAGTTTTCTGATCACTTTACAAATTCCGTTGTTTTTGTTTCGTTTTCGGGGAAACTTTAACGGTTTTACAGAGTAGATCTAATCGTAAACAAGCTTATGTCAATATATCGGCACAGGTAATTAAAAACGAAGGGTACAGTTCAATATTAAACCCATTACTTCACACACCTGCCTTTGAACATGACTTTTGAAAACATTGCAATAAAAGGTGAAATTGCTCAAAAACAAGCAATTTCACCATTTATTGCAATATTTTCAACTCTTCATCAATATAAATCTTTCAGTTTTCTAGATTGTTGAAATTGTTCTTCTGATGATTGTAAAGCAGACGACCTTTGAAAAGTCGTGTGAAGTAATGGTTTAAAACATCCTCAAATTAACCCAGCATGTTTGAAATGGTAGACAAAGACTTAAGACGCTGTGCAAAACGTTATTCCACGTTTACGTCTTCAACACACCTGGTATAATTGGACTAAGTATCATCCATTGATCAATATGAAAGGCCTACACATTAGTTTTGATGCTTGGTAATGATGAAGTCATTTATTTTGTAAATTGAAATAGACAAAGCCCTTCTTTCCTATAGCACCAAAATGCAGAGAAGAAAAACTAAAAAATAAAATAGAGACACCCGCAAACTAACTAACAAATCTATTTGTGTAAATGACATATAATTCTGAATTTCACAACAACCATATCAATGACAATACCTGATAAACATATATTAACCTATTCGTGGAATGGATTTTCACTTTCGTTTTAGTTATTGACGTTTTTCAGAAATCGAATTTCGTGGATCTATTTCAGATTAACACAATAAAAAAGTCTAGGTTACATAGTCAACTTGATTTTGTTTTTGTTTTTTAAAGGGATATTCTTTTAGGTATATTACGTTTCTTTCTATTGCGTCTTTCTTTTTTAAATAGTACAATAGTTAGGCCTATACCCCCATTAATACTGGCCGATTATCAACAGGAAAACATATAGCTCTATGTACCCCCGTACTAATGTGGACAGATCCGACAATGTCAGAATCAATATTTCTTCAATTTAAGTGAAGTTTGTATTAGAAATATTCAGTATTTTTATTTTGTTATTTATAGTGAAATTTCACCAGATGGTTAAACTCAGTGTTGGGGTGGGGTCAAGTGACAAATAAAATTTAGGGGAAATGGATATAAAATGGTCGACATATTGTTTTTGTTTTCGTAACAATTAAGAACTCTCTTAACCCTTTCCCACATACAGACCCTTCCTGAAGCATTTCGAGGGCTTGGCGTGAAACGGTTGTAACTTAAAACCTATATTGAAAACCCTAGTTTAGGAGCAATTTTGACCCCTTTGTAAACAATGCAAATTTAGGTGCCATTGCTCAGAACGAGCAATGGCACCTTAATTTCCATTGTTTACCAAGAAAAATGATTTAACGCTTATAAAGACTTTATGGCGAGGTGATTAACCTTGGTAAAAAAATATGATTTTAGTTACAACCGTTTCACACCAAGCCCTCGATTTGCAGCCGACTAATTGTGAAAGCATTGTGACAAAGGAATGATGCTTCCAATGTAGGGGCGGTAGCGAGGACCTCTGGTAGCTGGTTGCCATAATGAGGGATTTCTCCGTTTTCCACAATGTTTTCAACCCTTTTGAATCATAATTATACTATCATATGTAAAGATTTTTGCCTAGAATTAGTCAAAGTCGTCGGCTGCAGATTCGCTATATGTTGGAAATGGTTATATATAACTGGACTATAAATAAAAGCAATGTTTCCGAAAAGAAATTCTTAAAAACAGTGTTTGCTGATTTTAGAAAAACCTGTCTTACAACAGGAATCTAGAACTAAATTCCCTGTTTACACTAACATCGTGTGAAGTTAACATTTCACTCCAGCTAGAATAGCCTGGACTAAGAGTAGCCTTAGTTAGGCCTATTTTTCAAAACTTGATATGATGATATTCTCATTATAGGCATATTATATTATATTACAACATTGCGATGATATCCAAATTATATTATATCACAACATTGTGATGAATGAAAGCTCTGTGAAAAGTCTTACTAATGCAGACATAGTAGATCTATAGGGCTTGATCTAGGATCTATAGGGCTTGATCTAGGATCTATAGGCCTTGATCTAGGATCTATATAGGCCTATGTCCCTATTTCTAATCGAAATTATATTTGTGTAAAGAATCATGTGAAAAGGAATAGAAGAAATGAGAATATACAACTTGACCCAAATTCAGAGAGAAACTATAACGAGAAATCAAACAATCTAGTCTAAATCTACTTGTTATCTAGAATGTGTAGATTGGCCCAGTAGTTCATGAATGACAGTCGCAAACAACCTTAATTCGCAGCGTCTCTCTCCGCCTACACAATCTTGCGTGCTTTTGTGGTTTGTAATACTCTCCCCGCTGAAAAGTAGGTGGTATTCATTTGAAAGACATAATATTTTCGATTAAAGATAAATACATTATTAATTTAGTTGGATGAAAATGGTGTTTGGTTTTTATTTGGAAATATAATGAGTAGTTTCCAGAATACACTATACTCTTTTCATTTCGTCCAATCCTCAGGTTACACTGCCTATTTTTTATTCAACTTGACATACGCATGCGCAGTGAAACGTCAAATTGTGAAATTCGAACATGCTGAACAGCGATTTTTGACAAGTTGGTTTTTACTTTTAACTCGCTGAAGAAAACAAAACGGAGTCTTTAAATTCTTTTATTTTTTATAGTAAGTGTGTATGGATCCAAGAACTGCTTGGTATCCGCCGGAACAATTAGGATTGGCGCATGACTTATGGACGAGTATCTGGGAGGCAGAGATAGGCGTGGACAACATGTCCCTCAACAATTCGAATCCAAATTTGGACCAAAAACCAAGCGAATACATTCCGTTAGATTTTACAAACAATTTAGATCAAAAACACGGTGTGACAAACAGACAATACAGCATCCAAAATCAACAAAATCAGTTCAAAAGAAAGAGAGACAATCGGGCAAGCACATACGGTTTAAATCATTCCTCAAATAAACACTTTTTACGAGAAAATGGAGGACTAACACCTTGGAAGCCAATGAGAAAAAAATACAGCTTTCCGGGACACATAGGGTAAGCCAGTTTGTATTGTGTTGACATTGTTCTTTATGTAATATTTAGAAAAAATATTTCCTGTCAATAAGTGAACTGGTAAGGTCAAGGTCATTAAAGCCGTGTTTTGCCTGGTACCCGATTTAAAGCATCAGTCATAAAGCAGGGCCAAACTCTGTTTGTCAAAGCATTTCTTTTTTACTATGAGTGGTTCATATTAATTTTGGTTATATAAATATCAGTGTGATATTTTAAATGAAAAAACAACAGAAAAAAACGTATGATATTCAAGAGCATTTTTCAATTTTAAAATTGCTTTTTTTTTTAAAATTTAAGTAACACAGATAACTTTACCCCATAATTTGTTTTCAAATTCCTTTTTGGTATGACTTGAAATCACCCGGGTTTACCTAAAATAGGCATTGGAGATTTTTCGGCGAAATGGGCGAAATGGAGAGGAAAATACGCAATGGAGATAAAATATGATATTAGAAGTTAATAATTGTAAAATTTATTATTATTTTCCTAAGATAAATGTATTACGGATTATATTTTAATTTAATTTTTTGTAAAAAGTGTATCTTGATGATGAAATTTCAATTATTTCTATCGCATTGATATGGCGAAATGGGGATAGTCAAAAGCATACTTTCTAGTTATTTTTTAGTTATTAATAAAGGTTTATTATATTTCTATGTTTCATTCAATTAATAATTTGTAAAACTATTGTCTTTTATTAACATGAAGGTTATTTGATAGCTTGGCGAAATGGAGAAATGTTATGGCGAAATGGAGAAATTTATAGGCGAAATGGAGATTTTGGCTAGGCGTAATGTAGATTATTGCATCAGCGGAACGACGATATAACAAGAAAATATAACAATTATGTTAATAGAATTTGTAGGTGCAGCACTGGACCGGCGAAATGGAGGAAATATGCTGGCGGAATGGAGTCATATGCTGGCGAAATGGAGTATATATGCTGGCGAAATGGAGACAATACGCCGGCGAAATGGACATATTTCCTCATTTTCACCAATTTGACATAAAGGCGAAATGGAGGAAATATGCTCGCGAAATGGAGTATAACTGCTGGCAAAATGGAGTACATATGCTCGCGAAATGGAGATAATAAGCTGGCGAAATGGACATATTGCCTAATTTTCATCAACTTGACATAAAGGCGAAATGGAGGAAATATGCTGGCGGAATGGAGTCATATGCTCGCAAAATGGAGTATATATGCTGGCGAAATGGAGGAAATATGCTCGCGAAATGGAGTATATATTCTGGCGAAATGGAGACAATACGCCGGCGAAATGGACATATTGCCTCATTTTCACCAACTTGACATAAAGGTGTACATGTGAAAATAAATAAATAAACAACTGTTTGCTTTATAAAAAGTTATAATGATAAACTTCAAAGCAAAATTGAATCCAAATCATAAACTGTGTACATAAATAAATAAAATAAATAAATAAATAAATAATAAACACCTGCAATTTCTCTTTTTGTCACAATGTTTTCCAATTTTAGTCATAGTTTATCCATTTAATTATAGAGATTTTCTTTTCTTTGACAAAATATGTTATGATGCAGAATTGTTGTATGAGGGAAAGGGTTAAATAAAATTGTTGTAATTAGCAATATGAAAAGGCGTTAAATGAAAACATTATGGGGAAAGTAATATATTACCGTTTTCACCAAGAATGTGTCCTGTTTACTGACTTTCTTCCCTTAGGAAGACATTTTATAAACATTATAGGAAAATATTAAACATAACATTTTAACATCATTATATACAATATGTTTACTCAATTAAACGTCTCTTGGAAGATGGTGTTCTGGCCCTTTCCGCTCTCTTTCTCTTCACTTGATTTGGTTTTTTGCCAGCAGTGGGTGTTGTAATAACGGTTCTTAAACCGTTTGTAGAAATTATTTCGTTCTGATGTACGTTGTGAACGAATTATACAGATATGGGGTGAAAAGAGTATTCGTTGCAAGTATTCTAGCTCGTGGAAAGTTCCCAATATGGACTGTGCTAAGCATTAAAACATTTACTGTGATGCGACGCTCAATCAATAAAAAACTTAAGAGAGAACTTGGTGCAGATTTCATAGAAGTTGGTAAGAGACTCATGTTTCCGCGACATTACGATAAAGACTTGGTACACCCAGGAAAAGTTGAAGGTGGTCTCAAGATATTTAACTCTAACATTCTAAATACTTTCAATAAAACGTTGTGATAATTATACAAGTGAAAATAAATTTTATAAAACCAATATTCTTGTGTATACTTTACATGTAAATGAAAACATCACGACAAGGGAGATATTCTAATTGAAAAATCATTTACATATCATATGCATATAACATCATGACAAAAGGACAAATTATTTATGAAAGTAATTTCTCCTTTTGCCACATTATTTCTAGATCATGCAAAGCTGATATAAATGCGGACAGATTAAACATCTTGACAAAAGGACAAATCTGTCAAATCTAATTTAGAATATATATATGAAAGATATAATTGAAAGTACATACCTCGCAGAAAATGCAATAATCCTTACAATTATCTGAACACACATAGCACAAATATTTTTTAGGCATTTTGACACAATTCCTGACGATTTATATGATATTGAACTTATATATTTCGTGAGGTAATAAGAATAGTAGAATAGCAGGATCTGCTATATATACCTTCTCATTTTCTGTAATTATACTCATTAAAGAATATCAGTAAATGTATGATAAACAATATCCCTTTAATGCGGCTTGTTTAAAGAGATAAATTGGTCGGGGATATTTCATTAAACATTGATGGGGTAATATATGTTATAATTAGCATTTAATTAGTCAATCGTTTTTCACAACTTGATAAGAGGTATGTGTTTAATGGCTACACTTACAAATTCAATAAGGTGTTTGTTGTATGATGTAACGGCACGCGTGCCTAATTGACACCTTTTAAAATATGACTGCCACTGTGTACACAACAGGCTTAGTCAATTGATCGTCAACGCGAAAATCTCCATTTCGCCAAGCATAAATCTACATTTCGCCAAAGCAAAATCTCCATTTCGCAAGATATTATTTTCATTTGGCAACTTTTTCTGTCAACATTTTTATAAAATGACAATATACAAGTTTTCGACAAGCATTTTTGTATGTTTAGAGCAGAAAACTCTATTTCGCGTGAGAGAAAATCTCCATTTCGCCAGGGAATTTTATTTTTTAATTTTTTTAATTTTTATTTTACAAAACATCTCAATTTCCCAACATTTGTTTATTAATTCCCCAATATAGCTAGGATTCTCCATTTCGCCAAGGCATAAATCAACATTTCACCAAGACAGAAATCAACATTTCGCCAAGTCAGAAATCTACATTTCGCCAAGGCAGAAATCTCCATTTCGCCAGTTTCATTCTCTGTTTTGTTGACCTAAAATTCTACTCTCATCTGTCAACTGACTTATTTCTGAAATAAAAATGAATAACATTAAACAAACCCATTGATTTTTTCATTAAATCACAACTCGGAAGTCCATTTCGCCCTAAAATGACCATGCATCATAGTCTTTATAGAATATGGTTATAAGAAAAAAGAGAGAACATCAAATAACTAACAAAGTAATAAAACAATTGTAATTTTAATACTCAAATATATATACAATAAACATTCAATATACGAATAGGTAATTTTAAATTGACAAATACGGCCTTAACATCATATTTTATCTCCATTGCGTCTTTTCCTCTCCATTTCGCCCATTTCGCCGAAAAATCTCCAATGCCTATTTTAGGTAAACCGAAATCACCCTGGGAAAAAGAGACATAATGAGCAAAGACTCCTTTCCTCACAATATTTCAATGTTCAATGTTTAATTAACTAATTAATGCTTCTAATTGTTGGCAAATCTATTTATATTTCAGGTTTTTTATGGTATTATGCGATAATTGTTTTTGGCAAAATTGGCATTTTTTTCATAAGTTTTTATAATTTTTTTTATTGTAAACCCTTATGCTTTTGTTTACATCTGCAGCAGACGACTTTTTGAAAACACTGTTTCAAAAGAAGAAATTGCTCATAATGAGCAATAGAAATTCTCTTTTCGTGGCAAAACGTACACAGGGTGATGCAGACTTTTGAGAATGACATGATTTTTATCCCTGTCTACTATATTTTTCTTCATGATAGCACCAACAAGTTATGGATCCAAGCATGATAAGCATTTGCTCCAATCTCATGAAATGTTTTCACTACTATTTTAAATTAACAAATTTCTTCAAAAAATGGTTCTTGTTTAATTACCTCTCTTTAACTATGTAAACTATGAGAATTCACCTTATGACCAAATAAACCCAAGGCACTTCTAGATTCATTTCAAAATGGATTGTATTTATGTAAGTACATCAAAAGGCTCATATTTAAATGCCTCATAGTTTGATTTGTTTTGTAGTCTATCCCAAATGAAATTTCATATATAGTTCTGATATAAATATTTTCTTGGAAAATGTGGAACGTGAGGGTAAACAACGCCAAAAACAACAAGTGAAACCTTATGGCAATATTGCCAAGTGCGAGGGTAAACAATGCAAACAAACAACAAACGTGAAACCATACTCAAAATGTTAGCATTACGATCTAGAAATAGAATACATCCAGATAGAAATTCCAGACTTTAGATATTGTAAGACCCATTTGTTTGAAGGGACTTCAAATGCTTTTTTACCTGATGATTTGCTTATTAACAAATCAATTCTTACTTGAACACCCCATACAATTTGTCTTACAGCGCACATAACATGTTTTCTCTTCGTTATCCTAGATTTAGATGCGTTATAAATACGACGCACAGATAATATTTTCAATACGTTTTTTTCTGATTCTCAATGCACGATCATGCAGTCACATGCATTATCTGTAGCTCTGTTATGATATCAGTTAAATAATAAATTAAATCGCACAAGAATGTGCACAGGGCTGTTTTGCCGATATCTCGCCCATGCTGATTGGTTAAAAAACATGGCTGTCAGGGGCTGGGGCTGTTCTGCATTAGGCTCTAGTAAAAACTTTAAACAATCTTCTCATGAAAGTATCTGGCAAATTTCCAAATAATTTTACAGACATTTTTGTTGTGTGTCCCTCAAGCCATGTCAATAGGTCAAAGAACATGGCTTCATGGGGGTGGGGCTGATTTGTCCATATGACTAGTATACAATCACATGCGATCAGTGGTCACCGGCGTTAAACGGTCACTTTAAATCCCTCCCAACCAATTATACTGTATAAACTGCCTTGATCAGTGGTCCCCTTTGAAATGCACTAATTGGTCGAGATTAACTGTAATCTTACTGTGTTCAACGGTCAATCAACACCCGACTTGGATTCGCAAGGTGTTAAATTATCGGTGTTTAATACATACAGGTATTAAAGCATACTGCGACAATCACATTATCAGGTTTTTTCATACGCGTAAGCTGTTTACATGTTAGATCTAGTGTACCGAAAACAGCCGACGTGTGCCGAATGATAATTGCATGATTCATCAACAAGAAGTTGCGATTTTTTTTCTTCTGTTTATGATGTCGGGCAAAATTGATCAATTGAAAAAGATATTTAAGAGCGTTTTAGACCGAAAGACAGTACATTTATATGTTAAAATGAAAGTTAATGTCCACTTTGAAGCCCTAAGTCAACTTATATTCCCATTTCCATTTTAAATCTAAAGATTATCGAGTACAATTTTGTTCAAGATGTAGACGTAGATTCGGGCGCTATTTTTTCCGGATACGTTATTCGGCGAATTTGAAAGTGAAATAAAAAAATATTTGATAGTCAAGTTAGTTGTAAACGTCGGTTTAAACTAATGAATAGATAGCACAATGAAATATTTGATAGAAAAAAGTTACAAATCTTCATAACAATGTTTAAATACAAGTTTATAAAGACAATTTTTGTAATGTAATGACTATTCCTAACAGTTACATGTAATATCATGTGAACAGACAAAACTGGAACAAATCCGACCAAGTCATGAAATTTGTGATCAGCAGCCACCTGTCTTAAGCAGCCAGTTTTATCATGTCCCTTGGGTGGCTGCTGATCGCAAGTTTGACTGTATAATGAAAACTTTAAACAAATTCTCTTCCACAAGTATCAGACTAATTTTCAAAATAATTTTAAAGGCATGTTCCTTTGGTGACCTTCTGTCTGATTCCTTCAAGTCATAAAGCTGCTGCCATGTTGAATGGTCAAAAGACAAGGCCACCAGGGACTGGGTCTGTTTTACCCTTTACAACCCAGAGTGTATGATTTAGGAAAATAAGCGTCTGATTTTGAAATTTATACTAACTGATGTGCTACATAAACATTTCTTTGTCGACCTTTTAAGTCATATTAACTTAACCCTTTCCCTCATATAGACGCTTTCGGACGCCTCTGCAGCAGACGGCTTTTTGAAAACATAGTGACAAAAGAAGAAATTGCACAAAACGTGCAATTTCTCCTTTTGACACAATGTTTTCCACTTTTAGTCATAGGTTATCCATTAAATTATAGAGATTTTCTATGTTTTGACAAAATACGTTCAAAGTCGTCTGCTGCAGAACTGTCGTATGAGGGAAAGGGTTAAAATTACAAAAGACAGACAACATGACTATGGTGTGGGTTATTTCAGTTTGTGGAAGTGGAGCTATCCTGGGCCTCTTGTATTAGCTTACCTGACCGCGAAATGAGTTATAGTGGTTGGCATGACCAATCACGTAACATAATTCATGGGAGGGATCCACTTCAGTCTTCAATATTTGTTACTTTCTAAAAAAGGTTATATAATTCTATGGAAAAAAGAGGATAGCCAACATTAATATTTGATAGATATAAATGGGAAAAAAGTAAAGTGAGCAAAATAAAAAACATGTCTTCAGTTAAAAATATTATACATGAATATGTGTGTATATAGCACATTCTTAAATCATGTCCTTGTCTGTTATTAACCTTTTCCCTCATACAAAAATTCTGCAGCAGACGACTGAACATATTTTGTCAAAAAATAGAAAATCTCTATAATTGAATGGATAACCTATGACTAAAAGTGGAAAACATATAGACAAAAGGAGAAATTGCTTGTTTTGAGCAATATCTTCTTTTGTCACTATGTTTTCAAAAAGCTGTCTGCTGCAGAGGCGTCAGAAATATAATTGAATGGATAAAATGGATAACCTATGACTAAAAGTGGAAACATTGTGACAAAAGGATAAATTGCTCGATTTGATTTATTTCTTCTTTTGTCACTATATTGTCAACAAACTGGGTTGGTGGAGGTTTTCACATTTGTTATGATGATTTGCTTATTTCTACCTAAATTAACCTAATGCTCCGGCCACTGAAAGTTAATCAAACGTAATACACATTGACTGGAGTTACTAACCAACAATTGAAAATGGAAGTATACACTATAGCAGACTTTCTGATTTCTAGCCTATACCCTTAATTCCTGGATATACAAGGATTTATTCCTTGTCCAATTTTGGCGTACAGAAACAATTTGTGGAAATAAAAAACGGCCAATATTTCTGTAACCATGGCTGCTGAATGACTGATTTTAATCCTCAGCTGCTATATTTTCCCCTTAGATGGTTTCGAAGAAGATGACTTAATAAAATCGTCACATAATTGGTTACAGAGTTTTACTAGACAGTTCTGACAGTTCCACACCTTTTGATCTATTAACCCTTTCCCTCATATAGACGCTTGCTTTCTGAAGCCTCTGCAGCAAACGGCTTTTTGAAAACATAGTGACAAAAGAAGAAATTGCTCAAAACGAGCAATTTCTCCTTTTGTCTATATGTTTTCCACTTTTAGTCATAGGTTATCCATTCAATTATAAAGATTTTCTATTTTTTCTAAATTATGTTCAATGGTGTCTGCTGCAGAATTGTCGTATGAGGGAAGGGTTAAAATCGTAAAATATATATATGGTTACATGAAGGATTATGAAAGGGTCATTGATTGCCTGTTGTGGAATATCTTATAAAGGAGTGCTGTGTTTAAAATAAACATTTTAATTTATATATAATATATATATATACTATATCATTTCAGACTGCATGAAGAAATTAAAGACTTTTATGATTATATGTCCCCCACCTTAGAAGAGGCCAGCATGAGAACAGATGTTGTTGAACGAATAACAGAAGTTATCCATGGGCTTTGGCCAAAAGCTGAGGTAAGTTATTGTTTGTAGATTCTCATACTTGCTTTTTGATAAAAGCCTCTAGAAAACAGTGATTTTCGCAACAGCGGTGTTGGTAAGGCTGTTCTTTCGCAAACTCTTTGCCGAGCCCTGGTAGCGACGTGGGTTGTCAATCCAGGGGTTTTGAGTTTGAATCCCAGCTCGGCTAACATTCTTTCCGACGTTTGACAAAAGTCACTGTGACATGCATCATTCGTCTTTCCAATGGGCTGTTTAACAGTCTATGTGGAAAAGCAGCCAGTTGCTTAGAAAGTATGTTGTGTGGTGTACTGGTATGGGAAAACCAGGAAACGCATGAGTAGGTGAACTGGTCGCCGTGATATGACTGAAAAATTGTTAAAAACGGCGTTAAACCCCAATCAATCAATCTTTCGCAAACTCACTTTTCAAACACAGCAACAATTTAAAATCATCAATCTAATAATCAAGTAAGGGACAATACAGGTTTGAACACAAGCTATTTTGGTCCAGTTTACCTATGTGCCTCCCCTCCTGCTACTGTCACATGAATTGAACTTTGGTAACCCTTTCCCTCATACGACAATTCTGCAGCAGACGACTTTGAACGTATTTTGTCAAAACATAATTGTCTCCATAATTGAATGGATAACCTATGACAAAAAGTGGAAAACATGGTGGTAAAAGGAGAAATTGCACGTTTTGTGCAATTTATTCTTTTGTTACTATGTTTTCAAAAAGCTGTCTGCTGCAGAGGCGTCGGAAAGCGTCTATATGAGGGAAAGGGTTAAAAAGGGTATACACTTACTAAAACAAGATCTAAATTATGCTTGTAAACCTTAAATGGCATTAGCAGGTACAAAGAGCTGAAGAAATAACAAGTAGCCTTTTCCCACATATATACAGATGCATCTGCAGCAGACAAGTTTTGAAAACACTGTGACAAAAGTAGAAATTGCTCGTAATGAGCAATATTTTTTCCTTTTGCCACAACGTTTTCAATAACTTAACTTACATTTTTAAAGACTGTTCATATTTTTAGGTAGATATTCTCAAATTCGTCTGCTGCAGGTTTGTTGTATGTGGGAAAGGGTTAAATTATTGGTTATTTTGTATCAAACTAGATAGACTAAAGGTGGTCAGTTCTGCAGTAAAATTGCATTTATGCTTGTTCAGTCCATTGAAATGTTATACTAGTTACACGTAACAGTATTTCTATAGACAATCACATACATGTATGAGATCCATAACCCTTTCCCTCATATAGACGCTTTCTGACGCCTCTGCAGCAGACGGCTTTTTGAAAACATAGTGACAAAAGAAGAAATTGCACAAAATGTGCAATTTCTTCTTTTGCCACAATGTTTTCCACTTTTTGTCATAGGTTATCCATTCAATTATGGAGATTTTCTATGTTTTGACAAAATACGTTCAAAGTTGTCTGCTGCAGAATTGTTGTATGAGGGAAAGGGATAACTCTAACCAACACACAGATGCTTCTGCAGTAGATGACTTGAAAACATTCTGGCAAAAGAAGAAATTGCTCAAGACAAGCAATTTCTTCTTTTGCCACAATATTTTCAACTTCTTTCAGTAATATTACATTCATTGACAGAGAAATTTCATTGTTATACCTCCTTCGAAGAAGACGGGGTATATAAGAGTCACTGTGTAGGTCTGTCTGTTGGTCAGAAGCCATATTTTGTCCGGCCTATTTCTTACAAACCACTAAGTGGAATTCAATACAATTACTCGGTTAACCGTACAGATTCATAGACTATCAATATTCACTCGCTTACTGGTTTTGTTATTGTTTGTTGCTGTTTTAACTACCATTTCATGGCCATGTATAAATCAGACGAGACTCGTTATCGGAAGGAACATTTTCATTCATGTCAACAAACTTTTTTAATTTAATTTTTTTTATTTACAGTATATCTTTTTATTTAACGAAGTGACCGTTATTCGATTTATAATATGTTTAATCAGGGACACTATATTAGTATAAACCATATAGTGTCCCTGGTTGAATAAAAGAGGTGCAAATCTGCATATCTTGAAATACCAACTCCTGAGAAAATGTGTTAAAATTTTCTCTTTAAATCTTCTACAAAAACGCCAATTCGAATTTATCATATTCATTCCAATTATTTGTATTATCAAAACAAATGCCGAATATAATTAATAAGTCATTTTCGTATAATTTCTGCCTTGTATTTATAAGACATCAAAGATTGTTTTTACCCTTTCCCTCATATAGACGCTTTCTGACGCCTCTGTAGCAAACGGCTTTTTGAAATCATAGTGACAAAAGAAGAAATTGCACAGAACGTGCAATTTTTCCTTTTGCCACAATGTTTTCCACTTTTTGTCATAGGTTATCCATTCAATTATGGAGATTTTCTATTGTTTGAATAAAATACGTTTAAAGTCGTCTGCTGCAGAATTGTTGTATGAGGGAAAGGGATAACTCTAACCAACACACAGATGCTTCTGCAGTAGATGACTTGGTTAAAAGGTTAAAGAAACAATCTGTCCTTTAGAAGTTTAATAAATCGTTAGATCAGTCACACTTATTTGATTAACACTACACAAAGGAATGGTCATCAATAAAATTGATGCTGCCATTTTCACAGTGAGTTATGTATTAAACACTCCTGATCAAGGTGTGGATAATTAACCTCTTGTCAGTTATGTGTGACAAATTGAAAAGAACAAAAGGTGAAACACAACTGGGTGTATATTTTTATATATTTTTCCTAGTACTCAGTTACTTGAATTACTAACCGATTAATCAAATAACATACGGTTAACCGAGTAACCGATTAATTGCTGACATCCCTAATATATATTGATATGAGTTAAACGTCTTTATGATTTGCACTTTTCTTTAGAACAGAAACAAACAAGAATTGTAAACATGTCTTTGATATGACTTAATTGTTATTCCTTTATGCGTTAAGACTCTTCAGAGTTAAAACAAAATCATTTGTTCGAAAATCTGGATTAATGTAAAAATAAGTTTAAGTCCAAATGCAGGGCCTTTTTTCCAGAAATTGGGAAGAGGCCTTAGCCTTTCATTTTGGGAAATTTTAGCGCGATTTTTTGCCAAATTGGGAAAAATTAGACATATAACATGTGGCTATATAAATAGTCCTTTTTACAATAACTTAAGACTTTAGGTTTATATAATGCAATTAAACAATCATATTACCTTAAACAAGACAAATATATATGTTAATAGTGTATTCCACTTCACTTCACTTAAAAAAAAAAAAATTTTTTTTGTTTTTTTTTTTTTAGATTTTGGGAAATATTTTTTTCCAATTGGGAAAAAAACAACGTTTTTTCAATTGGGAAGACACCGTTTAACGGCGTCACTTATATAAGGTAAAAAGGCCCTGAAATGGCAGTAGTTGGCTTTGGTGAACAGTGAAGATACAGATCTAAACTGTTGACATTAAGCTTGCTAGAAGGTTCTTTCAATTTGTGTAGATTCTGATAAGATCTTTGAGCAGATGCCAGACGGGATGCTCTGAATCTACACTGTTCAGAAATGGACTCACTGCTTCCTTTAATCCTTTCCTTCATTCAACAATTAACCCTTTCCCTCATATAGACGCTTTCTGACGCCTCTGCAGCAGACGAGTTTTTGAAAACAAAATGACAAAAGAAGAAATTGCACAAAACGTGCAATTTCTCCATTGCCACAATGTTTTCCACTTTTTGTCATAGGTTATCCATTCAATTATAGAGATATTCTATTTTTTGACAAAATACGTTCAAAGTTGTCTGCTGCAGAATTGTCGTATGAGGGAAAGGGTTAAAATGCTCAGCATCTCTTTAGATTAAAAAGTGTAATGAATGAATAGAGTTGAAAACAGTGTGTCAACAGGAGAAACTGCTCGTCATGATTTAATGTTTTCAGAAATTGTCTGGTGCTGATGTGTCTAGTAACCTTTTCCCACATACAACAAATCTGCAGCAGACGACTTTGAATAAATGGTGACAAAAACATGAATAATCTCCATAAAAGAAATCTTAATTGTTAAATAAAGTTGAAAACATTGTGGCCAAAGGAGAAATTGCTCATCATGACCAATTTCACCTTTGGCCACACGGTTTTCAAAAGTCGTCTGCTGCTATTGCGTCAACATGCTTCTGCAGGTGGGAAAGGGATAATGTCTGCAGTTGGGAAAAATGAATTTGTGTCGAGGCATGGTAACACCCAAGTGATTTCTTTATGAATAAGAGTGTAGGGATGTCTTTCAATTTGACTGATAAACTTGTTTATATATATTTTAGGTGGAGATATTCGGTAGTTTTCGTACTGGGCTGTATCTTCCAACAAGGTAGGTTCATCCCTTTAAACCCATTTTTAGCTCGACTATTCAAAGAATATGGAGAGCTATTACAGTCACTTGTACGTCGGCTTTGCAACTGTTCACTATAGTATCAAATGGCTAAATATTGTTTTTGAGAGCAAGCAAAATTGATAAACTTGAAGGTCTTTTTTGTTGAAACATGCTAAAGATGTTTTTGCCTATATTTTAACCCTTTCCCTCATATAGACGCTTTCTGACGCCTCTGCAGCAGACGGCGTTTTGAAAACATAGTGACAAAAGAAGAAATTGCACAAAAGATGCAATTTCTCCTTTTGCCACTATGTTTTCCACTTTTTGTCATGGTTATCCATTCAATTATGTAGATTTTCTATGTTTTGACAAAATACGTTCAAAGTCATCTGCTGCAGAATTGTCGTATGAGGGAAAGGGTTAACCCACATTTTCTAACATACAATACATCTCCAGCAGCCATCTAGGGATGAATATCGAAATCTCTATAAATGAGGATAAAGTTTATGAAAACGTTGAAAATATTGTGGCAAAAGAAGAAATTGCTTGTTTTTAAGCATATTCTCCTTTTGTCAAAATGTCTTTCAAAGTCAGCTGGTTAAGGTTACTCAACTTTTTCTCCTTATAATGTGAAATAAAATACTCTTGTCTTTGTGTTGTACATTAACCCTTCCCCTGATACGACAATTCTGCAGCAGACGACTTTGAACATATTTTGTCAAAAAATAAAAAAATCTCTATAATTGAATGGATAATCTATGACTAAAAATGGAAAACATTGTGGCAAAAGGAGAAATTGCTCGTTGTGAGCAATTTCTTCTTTTGTCACTATGTTTCAAAAAGCCGTCTTCTGCAGAGGTGTCAGAAAGTGTCTATTTAAGGGAAAGGGTTAAGATATGTTTGTACATCCAATGCTAGCTGATCTAAATGTTCACTGTTTTTTAAGTGTCTTGAAATTACTGCTACAGCTAATTTTAACCTTTTCCCTCATACAACAATTCTGCAGCAGACGACTTTAAACATATTTTGTCAAAAAATAAAAAATCTCTATAATTGAATGGATAACCTATGACTAAAAATGGAAAACATTGTGGCAAAAGGAGAAATTGCTCGTTGTGAGCAATTTCTTCTTTTGTCACTAAGTTTTCAAAAAGCCGTCTTCTGCAGAGGTGTCAGAAAGTGTCTATATAAGGGAAAAGGTTAAGATATGTTTGTACATCCAATGCTAGCTGATCTAAATGTTCACTGTTTTTTAAGTGTTTTGAAATTTACTACTACAGCTATTTTTAACCCTTTCCCTCATACGACAATTCTGCAGCAGACGACTTTAAACATATTTTGTCAAAAAATAAAAAATCTCTATAATTGAATGGATAACCTATGACTAAAAATAGAAAACATTGTGGCAAAAGGAGAAATTGCTCGTTTACAGCAATTTCTTCTTTTGTCAGTATATTTTCAAAAAGACGTCTGCTGCAGAGGCGTCAGAAAGCGTTAACGAGATATCGTCATGATTGTAAAGACTTTATGCCGCACTATTACTGATATAATTATTGATCTGCTTTGTATTTCAGTGATATAGATTTGGTTGTATTTGGTAAATGGGAAGAATTGCCACTGTTTACATTAGAAGAGGCACTTCTTAAAAAGAAGATCACAGATAAAACAAATATCAAAGTGTTAGACAAGGCCTCGGTAAGTACCATTCATGTAAACCAAGCTCTAGATAAGATGAGTAGTTCAAATATTCACGGTTGTGAGTTCGAATCCCGACTCGGCCAACTTTCTTTCCGGCGATTGGCAAAAGTCAATGCGACATGCGTCATTCGTCTTCCACCAATGGGCTAAGTCTATGTGGAAAAGCAGCCCGCTGCTTTGGAAGATTGTTGTGTGTGGTACTGGTGTGAGAAAACCAGGAAATGCATGAGTAGGTGAACTGGTCGCCGTGATATAACTGAGAAATTGTTAAAAACGGCGTTAAACCCCAATCAATCGATCAAATATTCAAAACCCTTATATGACACTCAAACCCTATGATGTGGGTACTCAAAGGAATAGTCTCAGTGAGATGATTCTTTTGAGTACCCACAACATAGGGTTTGGTTGAGGCATGAAAGAGATATAGGTGGAAAAGTTTAATCCTCCTTATCTAGTCCTGTGTGTGAAATAATGCAGTTTAAAAGGATTTGTTGCAATTGGTAGATTAACTGCTGTAAAAATAAGCCATAAAACATTCTGCACAAGTACATAGCAAAAGAAGCATGCTATGAGTAAGTTTGTTTAAAGACATTGTGTGATTTGCGTGACAGTATGACTGTTTAAAAATCTTATTTACTTTGAATTATATATTTATTCCGGAGCAGTTTGACTGTTTAAAAGTCTTATTTACTTTGAGTTATACTTTTATTCCGGAGCAGTTTGACTGTTTATAAGTCTTATTTACTTTGAATTATATATTTATTCCGGAGCAGTTTGACTGTTTATAAGTCTTATTTAATTTGAATTATATATGTATTCCGGAGCAGTTTGCCTGTTTTTAAGTCTTATTTACTTTGAATTATTTGTCTTGACGAAAAAATTCAGTTCATGGTTATACTATTTTACAGGTGCCAATTGTAAAACTGACAGATCTCCTAACGGAAGTGAAGGTGGATATTAGTTTTAATGTGCTTAACAGTGTCAAAAGTGCAAAGCTCATCATGGTAAGTCAAAGTTTTTTTCTTTTTCATTTGTGAGCGTCTTCATTGAACTCTTTCCCACACGAAGTCACACATTTAACATGTTTGCCCGAACCCAACTTTAGAAAGCATTAACCCTTTCCCTCATATAGACGCTTTCTGCAGCAGACAGCTTTTTGAAAACATAGTGACAAAAGAAGAAATTGCACAAAACGTGCAATTTCTTCTTTTGCCACAATGTTTTTCCCTTTTTGTCATCTATATATAGGTTATCCATTCAATTTTGGAGATTTTCCATTTTTTGACAAAATACGTTCAAAGTCGTCTGCTGCAGAATTGTCGTATGAGGGAAAGGGTTAAATGATACTTTCCCATATTTTTGACTAGATGTTTTCTGCTGGAGATTTTTTGTATGGCGTATGAAAGGTTTAACCCTTTCCCTCATACAACAATTCTGCAGCAGACGACTTTGAACATATTTTGTCAAAACACAGAAAATCGCTTAAATTGAATGGATAACCTATGACTAAAAGTGGAAAACATTGTGGCAAAAGGAGAAATTGCACGTTTTGTGCAATTTCTTCTTTTGTCACTATGTTTTCAAAAAGCCCTCATACGACAATTCTGCAGCAGACGACTTTGAACATATTTTGTCAAAACATAGAAAATCGCTTAAATTGAATGGATAACCTATGACTAAAAGTTGAAAACATTGTGGCAAAAGGAGAAATTGCACGTTTTGTGCAATTTCTTCTTTTGTCACTATGTTTTCAAAAAGCCGTCTGCTGTAGAGGCGTCAGAAAGCCTCTATATGAGGGAAAGGGTTAAAAGGCTGTCAACATTTAGGAAAAAGATTGGGTCTTTCTCTGATCATTGGTTTGGTTAACCTTACCATCTCTTACTTAGAAATTTTATTTTCCATTTAAGATATATTGTTTTTCTAAGGACTGGCAGGTTAAAACTACTCACAACTTTTTTAATTTTAATACTTTAAGTTTCAAATGCAAAGGAGAAAGAAAAGAAATCACAGGAATTAATGTACCAAAATAATTAGTGCACTTTATTGAAAAGATGAAATTATACTTAAAATACATAAAATACCTGTCAATTTCTTGAAATGGGAGTTGTCAAGAGATGGTTATATTCATAGGTAACAATTTCGTATGTCAAAAATATATATAATATAAATACTTCATCATCCACAGACCAGACATGTCTTCTTTGAACAAAAGAAACAAACTCACAAGAGCATGTCGACATAGGGAAAAAAACACTTATTGCGCAAATTTAAACTTGATAGATACAGTTATAATCTCTGAGTGTCATTCTGTGACCATTTATCATTATATAAACTCCAAGGTAATTCTTTAAATTTTTTTGACACATGGTACTGTAACGGACGGAATTGAATTGTACATTAATTTATTTTTTGTAGGAATTCATGAAGGAGTACCCCATCCTAAAGTACCTGGTGCTTGTTTTAAAACAGTTCCTTCTTCAGCGAGACCTGAATGAAGTCTTTACTGGTGGAATCTCGTCCTATAGTCTTATACTGCTCACTATCAGTTTTCTACAGGTAAGGGTCCTCTAACAATGTTACTTATACTGGATTATACTCCTCACTATCAGCTTTCTACAGGTAAGGGTCATTTAACAGTATACTTTAACCCTTCCCACATACAACACTTCTGTAGCAGAAGAATTTGAAAGTATCTAGGCAAACACACAGAAAAGCTCTGAAATGTAGGTATAATTACGGAAGAGAGTTGAAAACATTGTGGCAGGGAAAAAAGGACCAAATTCTTCTTTTGTCGCAGTGTTTTTTAAAAGTCGTCTGCTGCATAGGCATTAGCAAGTGTCTATATGTGGTAAAGGGTTTTACTGTATTGTCAGCTTTGAAATCTTATGAGGAAGGTATTGATATATTCAGAAAATTGGGCATATCATCTCAACTGTTCAAAATATGTTTGTGAAAAGGAGAAAATGTTTGGTTGGATTCATTTCTATTATTTTCATGTCTTAAAGTTCAGATGCTAAAGAAGCGTGAATAGTTATTTGTATCTGGAATAAAGGCAGCATATTATCTGAGTTGTTATTGATACATATTTCTTAATTGAAAGCATAAAAAAGGGTCAGTAAAATCTAAAAAAAAATCATATAAACTATTTTATATTAAAAAGGAAAATATTGACATGTTTGTCAAAAGTCAATTGCAATATATATTAAAAAATGTGGCTTAATCTTTTTTTAAAAATCAGCCTTGTAAGAGAAATCTATAGATCTATATTAACTTTTGTATGAAATAAAAGATACGAGGGAAAGGGTTACAATTGTATATTGATAGGTGATACACATCTGTCATATTACAAATTATAAATTTATAAATCAATTTTCTAGAAATGTGATTTTGGAGGAGTGTTGACATGTCGGATTTGGTTGATAGAACTTTTGACATCACCTATTTGATTTGATATATGGTAAATCTCTATAAATGAAAGTTAAATCATTGAATAGTACTGAAAACATTGTGGCAAAAGGAGAAATAGCTTATTAGTAGTATTTTCTCCTTTAGTCACAATGTTTATACATGTACAAGTCGTCTGCTGCTTATGCATCATGCGTCTGCAGGTTAGAAAGTGTTATAATTGCACTTTATAAAGATTTGACATATTTCTGCCTGGATATTTTCACAATAAGATGTCAAAGGCCATATGACTATTTTTCATGTCCGATACATACAGTAGTGTATCTCTTGAACACCTTGAAGTATTTTGAAATAATGTGCATATTGCATGTTTCTGCCATATTCATTTTATTCAAACACCGTGTATCAGTATAACTGACTAGTTGCCATAGGGGAGACATATGTTTCGTTTCAAAAACAACCATCTAGTTTTTCATTGGAAAGGGTTTAACAGTCAACACAGTAGACAAATGAATATTAACATATTTTTCTTTTTTCTAGCTTCACCCAAGAGAAAATGCCTCCAATCCCAATGTGAATCTTGGTATTATGTTGATAGAATTCTTCGAGCTGTATGGCAGGAACTTCAATTTTGTTAACACTGGAATTCGTATTAAAGATGGTGGGGCTTACGTCCCTAAGGATGACATCTCAAAGGAAATGTACAAATCTCACGGACCATCACTCTTAAGTATTGAGGATCCACTTACTCCAGGTATGAATTTGATTTGAGTCCCCTACCAGTTTGCGATCTGTATGTTTTACTTCTGTTTGACTTTTGTCTTAATTAAAAGCCACATGATACCAAAATTAAAATTTATATTAGTTAGACCTATGCAATTTGGTTAGAATGGAATTATTTCATTAACCCTTTCCCTCATATAGACACTTTCTGATGAAAACATAGTGACAAATAAGAAATTGCTCAAAACAAGCAATTTCTCCTTTTACCAGAATGTTTTCCACTTTTATTCATAGGTTATCCATTCAATTTTAGAGATTTTCTATTATTTGACAAAATATGTTCAAAGTCGTCTGCTGCAGAATTGTCGTATGAGGGAAAGGGTTAAGCACATGATGCTTGTTGTTTGAAGTTCACCCTTTCCCACATACAGCAGCCATAGTTTAAAGCATCTAGGTAAAACTTTGAAAAGTCCTCAGCTGCTGAGGCTTCCTAAAGCTTCTGTATGTAGTAAAAGAATTATGTTTAATGTAGCAAAATGTGGAAGGATTATAATGTTACTTGAGCATTGTAGTAGGTATGGGTAAATAGATCAATTAGGAGATCATGCACAGCAGTAGGTGTGGGTCAAGAGAAAAATGAGGAGATCATGCACAGCACAATGAGACACTTATTTTGAGTATTCACAACAGAGGACTGAATAAGGAGGAGTAAATTGGTCATTTCCCAAATACATGTTTATCTTTCTTATGACTCGACAAACCCTATGTTGAAGGTACTCAAAAGAATTGTCTCACTGAGACAATTCTTTTGAGTACCCACAACATAGAGTTAAAGTGTTAAATAAGGATTTTGGAATGTGACATACAAACCTTATCTAGAACTCTTTGTCACAAAGTGGGGTTTAAAGGTCAATTAAGGATTTTAGAACTGTTACATCAGCGTCTTATCTAGAGTACTGACTTGACACATTAATATTTGTTCAAGGTCAGAAGAGTGTCTGGTTATTGGTCATGTTTTGTACATCATTTTTGCGCATACAAAACATGTGCAGTTGCTGACTGATATATATAGAAAAAATATGTAAAATCTGCTTAGTAAATTAACTATTGAATATACAGTCAAACCACAGTGGCTCGAACATGGGAAAGCTCAAACACCATGGATAGCTCAAACTAGTCCCTCAGTTCTGACCAAAACCATATATTATTAAAGTTGTTCTACTATGGATAGCTTGAACACCTTCCCTCGAACTAACTGCACAGTCCCTTTTGCCTAATTAGTGTACATATTATACATGTATAGGTCAAACAGGTACGTTGTCACCTTTCAGTAGACTGTTTCTCACACCTTCAATTAATCGTGACATCTGTTTGGTTTCTTGATTAAGGTGGTTCATATTTATCACATGTTTGTGATATTCGCACAGGAGATGTTAAGATTGTAACAATTGTTCGTATTTTTAGCTCACCAGATCACGAAGTGCTCAAGGTGAGTTTTTGTGATCACCTTTGTGTCCGTCGTTCGTCGTCAACATTTGCTTGTTAACACTCTGTTGGCAACATTTTGCATCCAATCTTCATGAAAGTTTATCAGAACGTATATATTCTCCATCAAATCTCGGCCAAGTGCGAAACTGGGTCATGTCAGGTCAAAAATAGGTCACTAGGCCACATTTAATGAAAATTTTGTTAACACTCTGGAAGCCGCATTTTTGGCTTGGGCATGTTGAAACGTTTTCAGAAAGTTTGTCTTGATATCTAAGCTAAATTCGAATATGGGTCATGTCCGGTCAAAAACAAAGTCACAAGTCAAATTTAAGGAAAATCTTGTTAACACTCTGGAAGCCACATTTTTGACTTGATTATGTTGAAACATTGTCAGAAAGTTTTGTCTAAGTGATATCCAGGCCAAGTTCGAATATAAGTTAGTGCAATCTAGGCTATCTAGTTTGAATATAGGTCATGTCAGGTCAAAAACAAGGTCACTAGGCCAAATTTAAGGTTAACACTCTGGAATCCACATTTTTGGCTTGAGAATGTTGAAACTTTGTCAGAATATTTATCTTGATGATATCTAGGCTAACTTCGAATATGGGTTTGGTCAGGTCAAAAACTAGGTCACTAGGCCATATTGTAGAAATATCTTGTTAACACTAGAGATCACATTTTTTACTTGAGCAGCTTGAAGCTTTGTCTTAATAATATCTAATTTTGTCAGAAAGTTTGTCTTGATGATATTACCATTGGTGCTGAAAGAGTTAAGTCTTAAATAGCCCATTCTCAGGTGAGCGATTCCAGGGCCTCATGGCCCTCTTGTTTAATCAATCATTGTGATTTACGATAACGATATTCTGATCACTTGATTTATTAAATTTGTACCGTGACTCTCGAGACATTAGTGGGTTTATTGAAGCTGATTTGATCAATTCTGTTTTGTGCTGAAACAAGTGTTAACGACATTATTGAGGACTTATTATCAGCCCGTAATTGCGTTGAAAGTGATCCAATTCCATAATTAGATGACAGTGAGTCTTTCCTTGACCTTTTCCAACATACTACAAACAAATCTGTAGCAGACAACTTTGAAAACATTAACTCTTTCAGCGCCAAAGGCAATATTGAGCTTTTTTGCAAACAATGCAGATTCAGGTGAGTCAGCTCATAATGAGCTGTCTCACCTGAAATCTGCATTGTTTGGCTGTGAGTTATAAAAATATTCCAAACATCCTATAACATGAAAATAGAGTCGTCTGAGTTTGAACATAGAAGAGTCTACTTTAAACAATTCGGCGCTGAAAGGGTTAAGTCAATAATATGGTAACTCTATAAATGAATGAACAATTATTGAAAGAAGATGGATGACATTTTGGCAAACTGAGAAATTGCTGAAAGTCTCCTTTGCCTAAAATGTTTTCAAAAGTTGTTTTTTGAAGAGGTATAAGAAAGTGGCTGTATCTGGAAAAAGGCGGAGATGGAATGAGTGTTACAGCTGAAACATTTGTTGTGTGTATTTACAGGGAATGATATCGGTAGATGTTCATATGGTGCTATGCAAGTGAAACAATCATTTGAATATGCTTATGTTGTATTGACTACAGCACTGGCTCCCCAGAATAGTTACCTTCTAAAGGGAAATCAGAGGTAAGTAGGCTTGATTACAGAGGTCCAGTTAAGAAGGGGGTAAATAGCTCTTTTCCCCACAATATTTCTCTAATTGTGTCACCCTTCCTAGCATGGTAGGCACTTAGGGATTACTATTTTTTTGTCCGGCGTCTGTCTGTCACACTTTTTCGTCACACTTTCAATGAGCAGGTGCAGGTGACACACCGTGCTCCGCGGAACACTCCATTCTTGTTTGCAACCAAACCCTATGATGCGAGTACTCAAAAGAATCGTCTCAATGAGACGATTCTTTTGAGTACCCACACCATAGGATTATATTGTCTAATTAAGATTAAAGAACAAGTAAAATGCCCGGGCCCCTTATCTAGAGCTCTGTAATTATCTTACATTTATATTGCACTTCATCTTACCACTGTTCCACAGAAAAATATCTAGTATGAGGAACGATTATTATTTGGGCATTAATTATTATTATTAATTAAGACATTAACCCCACCTACCAAATAATAAAGCTCATGGTCCTACACCCTAGAGGTTACAATACACCAAAAATAATCCTTTGTTTCCATGTAAATCGACGAGTTTCAGTCCTCAATTGTCACACTTTCTAAGCGTTTCTCATGTAGAACACCATATATCATTGAAAAGAGTTACCTCCTAGCTTTAAAACAATCCAAAGAAAATGTGAGGTCATGCATTATGCAAGAAAGAATTCACCAGGCGAAAATGGTAACCGTCATTTTGGACCAAATCGGGCCTGGACAAAACTGGTGTTTAGCATTCTTTACTTTCACTTTCAAACAAGGTAAAAAAAAGGTGATCAAATCAATCATTTCCAGTGCATCCTATACACATTTACAATGCATTTAAACTTAATGTCATATATTCAATACATTATGGTGATGGTATACACGGTACGCAAACAAAGGTTCCTTTAGGAACTTTAGTACTGTAGATCAGCAAGTCAGCAGATGTATTTAGCGTAATTTGACCTAGACATATTTTCTATAACAGCCCTAATTAATGAATTCTCTTCCTTTTCCTTGTAGAATATTTCTTTTTTTAAAATTCTATAATGGATTAATGGATTACCTGAAAGAATATTTCGAATGCCTAGAATACATCGAAGAAATCTTTATTTCAATTTTATCTAAAAAGTGTGAAAATCTTATAATTTATTTCAACAAGGTTCACTAAAGTCGAAATCTTAATTGTTTCATCTGTTTATTTTGCAGCATTCTGGGAAGAATAGTTCGGGTAACAGATGAGGTTGCACAGTACAGAAAGTGGATTAAGAAGAATTTCACAGTACAGATCCGCCCAGCTAGTATTATAGAAACGCGAGGTAAAACCTACGCTAGTGTTGCCACATCCATGTCAAGATCTCAAGGAAATGAGGATGACAATAACAACAACAGGTATACCTTGACAATACTCACCTGACCCTGACCGTTGTGCATAGTTGTATATTATAATGGCATATAGATTTATACTTATAAATATGGCTTCCAGGGGGGCGAGGCTGTTAGCCTTATATTGGCTTTAGTAAAAATCTTCTCCCAAACTATATCACTATTTGGTCGATTTTCAAATAATTTTGAAGAAATGATCCTTGGGTGACACTTTACGAGATACCTTCAAGCCATGGCGATTGGTCAAAAAATATGGCCACCAGGGTGCAGGGCTGTTTGGAGATTTAGTTTTTGCCTCATGGCAGTGGTGCAATGCTGGCCCTATTGGGTCTCTTGTTTTAATAAACCAGGCCTTTTTGTGGCTTTTCCTAGTCTAAATTGGGAAATTTGCATCACGAAATTTTCCAAATTGGGGCATGGCATTAATGTTTACTCAAAAAGCATTTGATTAGAAGCGTCTGAACTCGAAGTTGCCACACATCATACTTTTAAAAGAGATGAAAGACATAAATATTTTCTGGCAAAGTTGAAAACAATGAAGGCATTGTTCAAATTGCACATACTTCATTGTTCTTAGAAGCTTTCTGTACCATAAGGTGTATCTATGGAACAACCCAGCTCTCCATGAGAACCATGGTTTTCATAAGGTCCACAATATAAATGTTGAAAGTACCCTACACAGATATTTTAACTCTTGGAGTGTTGAAATTATCGAAATTATCCATCCCCTTTTGTCTCTTGTCAAAGGTCCAGATAAGGAGAGTATACAGCTCTTTTACCTACAATATCTCACTTATGATCCATCCAAACCCTATGATGTGGGTACTCAAAAGGAATCGTCTCAATGAGATGATTTTTTGAGTACCCACAACATAGGGTTAGAGGGTAAAATAAGGATTTTAGAACGTACAAAACTCACCTTATCTAGAGTTGTTGTCTTGTTGTTGTTTTTAGCTCACCTAAGCAAGAAGTGTTGAGTGATTGCATATCATCCTCCCATCAGCTGATTCAGCTTGATGTCTTTCAAACCTTCTCTAAAACTACTAGTCTGATTTTCAAATGATTTAATAGGAATATTCCCTAGGTGACACATCAGAAATTGTTAAAGAAAAAATCCAAATAAAACTTTTATTAATGTGGCAGTAGAAAGAGGGAAAAAAATCTTCTTGTCCAAAAGTACTATTAACCTAATTTGAAAATGATATGGCATACAAGTTTTCGACCAAGATTGTTCAAAGTATGCGGATACTTTGAAAAACATGGTCCCCCCAGAGGGCTTAGCTAGTTTTCCACATATTTGTATAGTAAAATCTTCTTGTCAAAAAGTTTGGGAATGATTTGAAAACAATAAGGCACACATGTTCCTTGTTTTACCCTCGATCAAGTTTGTTAAAATTATTCTACTTCGTTGATATACATGGCCACCAGTGGCCAGGGCTTGTTTATATAACTGTATTAGAGTAAACAATTTGAAAACTAATGAAATTCTATATGCAGGTCAGCAATACAGGTCCATCATTATCTTCTTGGTATACCCCCTTCGAAGAAGAGGGGTTATATAGGAGTCACTGTGTTGGGTCGGCCGGCTGGAAGCAATATTTTGTCCTGCCTATTTCTTACAAACCACTGGGTGGAATTCAATAAAATTTTACATGAAGCTTCTTTACCAAGAGGAGATGTGCATATCCTAAAGGTCTTACAATTGCATGTTATTTTACAGAGTTATGGCCCTTTTACTTATTCAGTTATGGTGTAGGTCAAGGTGCTGTTTTGGGGGTATTTATCATCTTCAGTGATAGTTCTACTTTATGATAGGTTTTGGTAATTTTTATCATCGACAGACTAAACATGTTTTTCCTTTGAACTTTCTTTCTAACAAATAAATCTATATTACTGTTTTATCCTAAAGGCCAGCTACTTGTTCAGACGAGACAAAGCAGCTCTCAAATGAGAGTGAAAACTCTGATTCCAGTGGTAACAGCTCTGTTTGGAGATCCTCCTCCAACTCAGCCTCTGCAAGCTCAAGCTCTAGTCTAGCCAGTGAAACTGTAAGTACCCCTATAGGTTAACCCTTTCCAACGGCCACCTACGACAATCCTGCAGCAGACGACTTTGAACATATTTTGTCAAAAAATAGAAAATCTCTATAATTGAAAGGTTAACCTATGACTAAAAGTGGGAAAACATTGTGGCAAAAGGAGAAATTGCTTGTTTTGAGCAATTTCTTCTTTTGTCACTATGTTTTCAAAAAGATGTCTGCTGCAGAGGCGTCAGAAAGCATCTATATGAGGGAAAGAGTTAAGCCTTTCCCACATATAGACGCTTTTCAACCTCTGCTGCAGACGACTTTTGAAAACGCTGTGACAAAAGGAGAAATTGCTCAAAACAAGTAATTTCTCCTTTAGCCACAATGTTTTCAAATCTTTTTTTAATAATAAAATCGTTATTTATAAAGAATTTTCATGTTTTTGTCAAAATATTTTAGTAGTCGATGTGAAGTTTGTGGAAAAGGGGTTAACACATTACCTCATATCCTCTTTAAATTATTTCCCCGCTATGTTATTGTAAGTCATTTTTTTGGAATAAGGGAAACAAAGTTAATAACTGGGCATTGGATGTTTACTATTAATACAAATTTGAAGAACTTCACAGGAAAAGGAGATATAGCATCATGAGCAATAATTTATTTCTGTAAGTTTTCTAAAGGAATCTGTTGTGTCTGAAGCCATATGTAGCAGTGTTAAACACTTTGGAAGAATATTAATAAAACCAGTGAAAAGTGTCTGATGCAGTCACCAAATTTTGCTGACAGATCAATTTTAACCCTTTACCACATATAGACGCTTTCAGAGACCTCTGCAGCAGACGACTTTTGAAAACTTTGTGACAAAAGTAGAAATTGCCCAAAACGAGCAATTTCTATTTTTGTCACAATGTTTTACACTCTTTTATGCCTACATTTATGGACCTTTTCTATGTTTTTGCCAAGATGATTTCATTTCAAAGTTGTCTGCTGTGGATTTTTAGAATTTCGAAAAAGGTTTAACTGACTGCTCATGCTCAGGTGTTTAATTTACTGTAGAGCCTCTTGAAACCCTTTTAAACAAGAAGGCAACTTTTACCACAATGATTTCCACACTGTTCAGTAATTTTCATTTATTTTTTTACATTTTTGCCAAGATTTGTTAAATTTATGTCATTTGCTGCAAAAAATTTAACTCTTTTTCTCATAAAGACGCTTTCTGACGCCTCTTCAGCAGACGACTTTTGAAAACATTGTGACAAAGGAGAAACTGCTCAAAACTGGCAATTTCTCCATTTGCCACAATATTTTCAACTTTTTGCATTCATTACAACTTCATTTATAGAGATTTTCTGGGTTTTTGTCTAGATGTTTCTAAAGTCGTCTGCTGCAGGTTTGCTGTATGTGAGAAAGTGGGGTTAAACAGACTTGAAGGTTCATCGAAATTAGGGCCAGTCTGTTTGAGCCAGTGAAGCCATACCAACCTATACATATGAGCAATCTGATTTAAATCTGCACTGGTTTCTATACATGTAGATCTAATAATAAGGTTGCACAGTCTGATCTTTATCTGCTTTTGTCACAACTAACTTTAGGCTTGATTTTAACAAGAGAGACTTATAATTAAGTTATTTATTGGTTAACCCTTTTCCTCATACGACAATTCTGCAGCAGACGACTTTGAACATATTTTGTCAACAAATAGAAAATCTCTATAATAGAATGGATAACCTATCACTAAAAGTAGAAAACTGTCGCAAAAGAAGAAATTGCTTGTTTTGAGCAATTTATTCTTTTGTCACTGTTTTAAAAAAGCCGTCTGCTGCAGAGACGTCAGAAAGTGTCTTTATGAGAGAAAGGGTTAAGCTTGCCTTTTTTTTAAATTTGCCTGAGCATGAATTGCAAAGTTAGCTTTTGTGGTCACACACCCATCTTCACATTTTCCTTTAAAATCTTCTCCTTTTCAACCAATGGACCATTTCAGAATAATTCTGCAAGTATGTTCCTTAGGTTGTTCTTTTTTAGAGTGGTATTAATCCATATTGAATGTTGGTTGCCACAGCATCAGAAATATCATTGAAACTAACATTTAAATCAATTAATAAATTGTTCTGAAGATGCAAAAGATTCTAAAAGCTGCATTTAATTTATTGCATTCCAGGACTCGGAAACAGAGGTTATATCGACGGATCAGAAATCTTCTCGAGTGTCAAACAGTGCTAAGCAGAGTAAGAACACTCATACAATACAGAGCCGTGAATTTCGAAACAGTCGGGATCATCAAAAGCCTCAGTCCAAACAGCAACAGAGTCCAGCACAGAAAAGCCGTGATGGAAGCTCAAGTAGTGTGTCCTCAAACAGGTCAACGTCAAACTTTTCCACCTCAAACTATAGACCTGCAAATGTGTATAGCAGCAACAGTAACAACTACCCGTATTACGACCATAATCACCACAGAAATAGTGATAATGGCCCTTATTATAATAAAGGAGGATCTCGGCAACAGGGAAATGTGCATTTTAAAAACTCTAATCGCAACCAAACTGCAGCAAATGGCACCAAATACCCCTCATACCATCATCAAAGGAGAAGGCGGAATAGTGCGGGTAAATCAGGAAATACTAAGGATGTCCATAATCAGAACACTACGGTCTCCTCATCTCCCCCAAGGTAACGGATATGTATGCCTGTGATATGGGCAATTTACCTCCCTTTGTGATCATATATTAACTAACTGAAAAAAAAAAGTGTGCCATTAATTGATGAACTTACATTGGCAAAATCTTTTTATGAATTCAATTTTCATTTATTTGCTGCTTTTTATTGATACAATGTCATAGAGAGATTCAGATAAAGAGGATAATAGTAGTATTCACACAATATTTTCCACCATTTTTCAACGAAACCTATGTTCTTAGTATCCACTAGAATTGTCTCTGTGAGGCAATTGTAGTTGTACAAACATTAACAACATTGAGTTTTGTCTGATGAAGTTTTTCAGTACTTAATTGCCTTTTGAAAAAAGGCATAGAGATGTATTAATAAAAATTCAGACATGAATGAATTGTATCATGACAATTTAATATCATGGGCTTAAATATGCATGTATTTTCAATCAAACTTTTAAAAAGGATCACTTGAATGGTGAACGTCAAAAACAAAGCATTACAAAATTGATTACACTTGTGGAAAGAAACCTGCCTGCATATTCGTGGATACGGTTTTACAGAAGTTTCTTGAAACGCTCTATGTCATGTCCAAGAGTCCCACATAGACTTTCTGGTCAAAAGCTGGCAGTGTATCCCCATTAATGTATTCATTTACTCATTAATGATGATGTAACTGTTTTTGGTTGATAATCATCATTTGTTGCTGTCATTTCATTATTCTGATATATTTGGCATATATATTTTTTAGTTTTAATGAAAGAATAAATTGCAAGCACATCTCGTCGTCATTGTATTGATACTTATTTTGACAATAAAGCTGTAAATAAAGATTGTGACAGACTTGTGTGACAAAGCATCCACAATTGGAATTTAGAAGCAGGGTGTTGCAGCAGAATTTTTAACTGATTGGAATTTGTATCATCAAGCAAGCGTTATTTATTACCATGTTTAGATCATTGCGATTCTGTAGACTAATAACAACATATAGGTTTTAAACGTATTGTGTTTTTGTAAGGTGGCATACATATAGTTGTGATCTGAAGATGGGACCTTAAAGGTCTGATCTTTTACAGTTTTGTGATTGAGTTATAACCACATGGAGATTTTGCTTTTATCTTTTTTACTTACCTGAAGATATTTTTGGGGGTCAATTAACATAAATCAGAGTCCTATTTTAAGAGTTGACATTTCTTTTCCAAAGGATATGTCATATTTGCAACTAAACCCTGTATTGTGCATACTGAAAATGTTTTGAGTTCCAAAATATAGGGTTTAGTGGTCTAATAAAGAATTTCGAATATAAAATACATCTCTTATCTAGAACTCTGTATTATATTTAGGATGACTTGGGGAAAGATATTATATTTTGGTATAACTTTAAATATTGCTTAACCCTTTTCCTCATACGACAATTCTGCAGCAGACGACTTTGAACGTATTTTGTCAAAACATAGAAAATCTCCATAATTGAATGGATAACCAATGACAAAAAGTGGAAAACATTGTGGCAAAAGGAGAAATTGCACGTTTTGTGCAATTTCTTCTTTTGTCACAATGTTTTCAAAAAGCTGTCTGCTGCAGAGGTGCCAGAAAGCATCTTTATGAGGGAAAGGGTTAAAGCTTCCTTCGAACACTCTCTGTAAGAAGTTACTCTACATTGATAGCTCTTCTAAATGAAGGCAGAGAGTGAATGAAGACTCTGGTGAAACACACAAATTAGAACCACAGCTTGAATTCATGGAATGGAAATCAATTAAAATATTTGCAGTGCTCCGTAAAAAAACAACCATTAGGCATTTGCAACCAGAATAAACCCAGATTTGGCTCTGCACTGTTTGCTAATAATTAGTAATAGAAGTTTTCAAGACATTTCTGTAAAGTAGTATTTATTTGGTTCCTCACCATGGCTGTGTATGCATAATTTTATCTGCACTTGTAATAATTACCTAAAGGTTGGTCTTCTTGGAGAACCACTAATAGGTTAACCTTTTCCCTCATACGACAATTCTGCAGCAGACGACTTCGAGCAAACTTTGTCAAAAAAAAGAAAATCTCTATAATTGAATGGATAACCTATGACTAAAAGTGGAAAACATCGTGGCAAAAGGAGAAATTGCTTGTTTTGTCACTATGTTTTCAAAAAGCCGTATGCTGCAGAGGCGTCTATATGGGGGAAAGGGTTTACACTTTGATAAGTATGATTCACTTATTTATGAAATATTTAAGTCGAGTTATTTCTGTATTTATATATAAAAGTGAAAACTCCATGGACTGTAACTTTTACATTGTCTCAAGGTTATATGTGGTGGGAAAGTGAGTCTTGACATTAACGCTTACCCCTTAACCCTTGCCCACATACGACATCTCTGCAGCAGACGCCTTTGAAAACAGGGGTTGTGAGTTCGAATCCCGGCTCGGACAACTTTCTTTCCGACGATTGACAGAAGTCAATGCGTCATTCGTCTTCCACCAATGGGCTATAAGTCTATGTGGAAAAGCAGCCAGTTGCTTGGGAAGATTGTTGTGTGGAGTACTGGTGTGAGAAAACCAGGAAATTGCATGAATAGGTGAACTGGCCGACGTGATATAATTGTTAAAAAACGGCGTTAAACCCCAATCAATCAATCAACTTTGAAAACATACCCGAACAAAATTGGAAACTCGTTTTAAAAGGAAACTTATTCAATAATTGAAAAGAGGTGAAAACATGGTGACAATAGGAGAAATTTGCTTGTTTCGAGCAATTTCTTCTTTTGTCGCCATGTTTTCAAAAGAGCCGTCTGCTGCAGAGGCGACAGAACGTGTCTATACGAGGGAAGGGGTTAAAAAAAACATTTCTTCACTCGCTTTCTTCACTGGACTTATGATTACTGTTACATCTTGGGAAAGGGCAATATCTAAGCAATTTTTCCTTTTCCCATTATGTTTTCTTTCTAACTTAAAACTTCACGTACATATTCATATATCCCAAAATCAACAGTTTACTTTCGATTGTGAAGCATCTTAAAAGCGTTTTGTTTTTAGATATTTTCACTAATACTTTGTTTTTTTCTATATTAGAAAAATAAGTTGGATTTTGCTAATGTTTATATATTGTATCTGTTAACCCATTCCTTCAAACAAACATAATTTGAGGCTTTTGCAGCAGTCGACTTCTGAAAACAATTTGGAAAAGGGAGAAATTGCTCAGGTTAAGTTATTTTTCCTTTTCCCACAATGTTTTGAAATTTAATATCCTTAAAACTTCATTTCTGGATCTTCATTGTTTGCAAAATCAGGAAGGTCAGTTTTCAGATCCAGAGCATTTATATACATTTTATATATTTACTCATAACAGCACTATCTTTAGCTGAACTGCAGTTAATTTTCCCCCTTTAGTCATCAAAAGAGAGAAATTTGAGGGTAAACGTTATTGAATAAAATATCTAGTGAAAGTGTTATTCCATTAGTATGCCAAAGGCTGGTATTCAACTCTATTTGCTAACTTCATTTTACATGTATGTAGATTTTATGATAATCAGCTCTTGACAATATGTTATATGATTAATATGTTACAATTATTATGACGTTCCAATTTTATTAGGAACTCCCTTTCTAATTTACATACAACAAATCTTCTGTAGATGACTTAAAAAAAAAGTCATTATGCATTATGAGTAATTTCTCCTTTTGCCACAATGATTTCAAAAGGAGTCTGCTTCACATGCGTGAGAATGCGTCTGCAAGTGATAAGGGGTCTATAGTAATTGTAACATGTAAGAAGAGATACAGAGATGATGATTTTCTATCCCAAATAGGGTCACACAGAGGTTACAAGTTTTGTGTTTTCCCTTCTTGTCAGTCGGTATTTTACATGTAAATTGTACTGTTGATTGATGAAGAAATAACACGCTCAGTTTATTATGTATTTCTATGTAAACTGACGTTGTTATGTATTCGTCATCAGACGGTTCAATTTACACAGACTACAACTTGGAACATAAGACCTTACAATTTACGCATACTAACTTGGATGTTCAGACCATACAATTTACACAGACTATAACTTGGTAGATCAGACCGTACGATTTACACAGACTATAACTTGGAAGTTCAGACCATACAATTTACACAGACTATAACTTGGAAGATCAGACCATACAAATTACCAGACGGAAGATCAGACCATACAAATTACAGACTATAATTTGGAAGTTCAGACCATACAATTTACACAGACTATAACTTGGAAGATCAGACCATACACATTACAGACTATAACTTGGAAGTTCAGACCATACAATTTACACAGACTATAACTTGGAAGATAAGACATACAAATGACACAGGCTACAACTTGGAAGATCAGACCATACAAATTACAGACTATAATTTGGAAGTTCAGACCATACAAATGACACAGGCTATAACTTGGAAGATCAGACCGTTTAATTTACACTGACTATAACTTGGAAGTTCAGACCATACAAATGACACAGGTTATAACTTGGAAGATCAGAGACTATAACTTGGAAGATCAGACCGTATAATTTACACAGACTATAACACGGAAGTTCAGACCGTACAATTTACACAGACTTTAACTTGGAAGATACAAAATATGTACATAAACATAACTGTTTACCTAATTTTCTGGGGGAAAACGTGATATGATCCTTTTAAAACCGCATGGATTTTTGTTTGCAGGAAACGGGTAAATTCCTTGTACTTGTTTTGGTCAATTTCTTATGTTCCGATGGTATTTTAAAAAGTTGTCTGTTTCTTGAAAGGTTTCTATATCAAAATGGGCTGAGGCTGTGTAACTACTAACTAATGTAATATTTTTGACTGAGGTCTTTAATATCATTGCAGTCAATGACAAACACATATCTGATGTGGATTAATTGCTTCTGTAAATGGGATTTAGTGTACACATATTGAAGATAAATTGTATTATCATTTGCAATTATCATTTATAGTTAACAGTGCAGTTTCTGATCAGAATGCATCTGGTCAGGCTATTCTGGTTTTTGCGCTGGTTGCGAATTCTTGAAGGCCTATTTTCATGTCTCAAAGCTCGTAATATATCTTAACCCTTTTCCACATACAACAAACCTACAGCAGATGAATTAAACATTTGTTTAGGTCAAAACTATGGAAGCTCTATAAATGAAAGAACAATTTATGAATAAAGTTTTAAACATAAGAGCAAACAGATTTTACTCATTATATGCAAATTCTTTTTTTGCCACCATGCTTTTGAGTCATCTGTTTCAGAGTCTTCAAAAAACGTCTACATGTGGGAAAGGGTGAAGCCATTTCATTTTTCCATCAATGTTTTCAAATTTGTATCAATGTCATAGTTCTAAATTTTAAGATGTTTCAATATTTTCTTCACATGTTCTCATATTGTTTCATAGCAGACAAGTTCATATCAGGTAGACAGTTAACCCTTTCCCTCCCAAATACCACAAATCTGCAGCAGGCAGCTTTGAAAATATCTATGCAAAATTCTGGAAAATCTTTAAAAACGAGCTTAAAATTATAGAATAGACTTCAACATATCGAGGTAAAATGAGAAATTATTCATGATGAGCAACTTCTCCTTTTGCCAAAATCTTTAAAAACATCATCAACAGCAGATGGGTCAAATTGCTTCTGCTTTTGGGAAAGGATTAATTATTAGGAATAAGGGTAAAGAATCTTTCTTAGTCAAAGAAGTTTGGATAACTTTGTAAACAAAAATGATGCATGTTTGAAATAGTGTGAAGATCTTGCTTGTGAGTGAATTTATTCAACGATCTTATAATACAGGAACAGCAGCTTGTTTTAGAAATATGTATATTTATGATTTCCATATGTGTATTTTGCAGGAAGCAGTATGAGGATTTTTATGTAAATATAAAATGATAATTACATTGTGTATATTTGTATGTCATTCAAAACAATGGAGGGCTTGCATCAAATCAAACAGATAAGAATTTTTGATATAGACACATGATTATTCAGTCTTTTGAGTTTTTAAAATGAGACTAATAAATCTGCTTTATTTAAAATGTTTTGCCACTTCATCTTTAATACAAAAGATAAGTTGAAGACAATTTGCATGAGACCTCGAAAATCTTTTTTGATATCAAAGGGTTAAATCAAATAAGCTCTACTATTACAATCAATCAAACGAATTATAGATAAGTTGCCGGTATGATGTTTTGTATGATCTACCTTAACCCTTTCCCATATACAGCAAACCTGCAGCAGAAAACTTTGAAAACATTGCGACAAAAACCTGAAAAATGTCCATAAAAGATAGCTCAATTGTTTAATAAAGTTGAAAACATTGAGGCCAAAGGAGAAATTGCTGATCATGAGCAATTTCACCTTTGGTCACAATGTTTTCCAAAGTTGTCTGCTGATATTGCGTCAAAATGCGTCTGCAGGTGGGAAAGGGTTAACAAGGTGACACTTTTGGATCACTTCTCTATCCTATTATGCCTGTTTGTTATCAGTCACTCTCATTTAACGGCAGGTAGTACACATATTCCTTTGAAACTCTTCTGTTATCAAAGTTGTGCTTTAGGTATAGTATAAGATTAAACCTTTCCCCCCTTGCAGACACATATCCACGCATCTGCAGCAGACGACTTTTGAAAACAATGTGGTAAATGGAGAAATTGCTCATCATGAGCAGTTTGTCCATTTGCCACAATGTTTTCGACTCTAGTCAATAACTAGATCGTCATTTGTAGTGATTTTTTTATACCTTGGCCTAGCTGTTTCCAAAGTCGTCTTCTCAATATTTCCTGTATGTGGAAAAGGGTTAAAAATAAGCAAATTTTGGATAAAAGTTAAGAAATTTCTCACAATATTCTCTTTTAGGGTCACAAAATTTCTGTTGTTTCGACTCCTACTTTCAATTATATGTTATGGATTTGTTTCAATCCGGAAAGTCAAATATTATTAGAAGGGTTTTCGAAAAGAATTAAACGAGCTTCATTGACTATAATTCTTTGAGAAGTCAACAATAAATTGATGGAAATCATTTGCTTATAGCAATTGTTTTTAGCTTCCCAGGAGAAATTATGTGCGTTGTCTGTGGTGTTGGCGTCCATGGTGCTGCGAAAGCAAAATATTTAAGTTTTAATTTTCCACTAATGAGCGAGTTCTGATGTCTTATGACAACTCATGTTGTTAGGGGTAGGCATAGTCTTCATTAGTCTTGATCTGTTTGGTTGAAATATTTTTAGGATGCGACACGTTAGATGATCATTGTTCAACAAGATTGAGTCGAAACATGATCATGTTTTAAGTTGTTTTAACATACTTCATTTTGTTTTTACATATTTTATTGATATGACATTTAACAATTTGAGAGCAATAACAAATAACTTGTTTCCTTTTTGTGTGTGCTCTGCTGAAAACCTCTTGTGAAAATGATTTGTGCTAGAGAGATTTTCCATATTTCCGTCTAGACTTTTTCTAAAGTTGTCTGCTCCAGAATTTTATATAGAAAAGGGTTAAATTGCTCAGATTTTCTATTCTTTAGATACTTTAATCCCTTTTCTGGATATAAGCAATATTTGACACCTGTAGCAGATGACTTTTAAAACTGTTGTGGGAAAAGTAGAAATTAGTCATTCTTAGCATATTTGCATTTTACCGCAATGTTCTCTTCTCTACCCTAAAAATGTACTTCAATTTATCAATGAGTTTTGTACAGGCTTAGGAAATAATGGAAGGTTTAATAAAAGTCTCACATGAGGAAACGGTTCATTTAATTAATATGATCTGCTCACATGCATGCAACAACTATGAAATAATCCAAATTACTACTGAATTCTTTCAGATCTTATACACTACTTGTTTGCTTTACATTGGTTATGAAATATGTCTAACATGTTCATAGTTTTTGTTTGTTATTTAAGTATAAGTGATGTTCAGTCAATACCACAAGTGTTTAGATTATTTGTTTTCTCATACATAGTTGTCCTTGTTTTTACATAGTAAAATTGTGTTCATGTATTTATATCAGATTATTTGACCACGTTCAAAGTTGATAAGTCTTATCTGCATTGACATTGTAGTGGATTGATTGAGACACGATAGCTGAGTCAGTTCCAACAATAATCAATTCTAGGGTTGTATGTTTAAAACCCGGTGCATCCCATGTTGGAAGGTTACCAGTTTTCTGAGAAGGATGTTGTGTGGAGTACCGGTGTTAGCAAGCAATGAAACACATGCTCGGGGATTTGGCTGCGATGATATAACTTAAACCCTTTCCCACATACAACACATTTTTCTGCAGACAACTTTGTAAACATCTAGACAAAGACATTGCAATTCTCTATTATTGAAGGTATAATTGCTGCAAAAAAAAGTTGAAAACATTGTGGCAAAAGGAGAAAATTGCTTGTTTTGAGCAATTTCTCCTTTTGTCACAATGTTTTCAAAAGTCGTCTTCTGCAGATCTGTCAGAAAGCGTCTTTATGTGGGAAAGGGTTAAAAACATGCATTTCACACCGATCAATCAATCATAGCATATTAATCATAGCAGTGATTTATTCATACATCTCTTTATGCCTTTGCAGTTTTATGACTTAAAACACAGTGGGAAAAGATGAAATAGTTGTTAATTAATGAATTTCTCCTATTTTCAAAATGCATGTTTATTTGGTTTTTTTTACTTTTATTTCAAAATTAAACTTTCATGAATTCTTTCCTTTTCTAATTTGACTTTGCTTTTCATCAGATGTTTTCAAACTTGCTTGGTCTTAAAATAGCTTTACGATAATGAGTTGATTGCTAAGTAATGTATAACATGGTCATGACAAAACAAACATTATAAGGGAAAGCCCCTTTATAGTTGTGATAAGTACAATTTATATTCATAATGAACATTGAGTACCTGTAATTTGAGTAAAAAAACAGATATCATAGTTAAAATACATTGGTTTTTTGAAAGATAAATGGTTAACCTTAAGTTGAACGCTTTTTTTTTTATTTCAAAGTTAAAATAAATGGGGGGAAAAGAATGATAGAGCAGGGAGCTGTGAAAAACCAACCTTAGTTTGATCTGGATCTTCACGAATGTTTGTCAATTAGTCACAATAGTTTCAAGACAAAACATTGCAACGAAATAATTGAATAAATAAATAATTATGCTGAGGTTGGTTTTCCTGGAGCATTGCTCATAATATTTTGACAGATATGTAATTGTTAATTGACAGTAGAAAACAATATGGGGGCAATTTTTCCAAAAGCTTTTACTTATGAAAATTAAAAAAAAATCATTTCATACAGAACTAAAAATCTTCATTTCATAATTAAAAATCATTCTCCAGAGTCTTGATTCATAAATCTCAAAATGTTTTGACTCCAATGTTTTAACCATTAACCCTATGAAGTGTTTCTTCCCCTCAAATTTTCGCAATCCGTCAAGAAATCATATTCAAATGTAGATGATTACTTTAGTGGGCTATACATCATGCATTGTTTTTTAGGAAATTATAAATATTGCCAGTCAAGGGATTATAATAAGTGTGCAAATTCTGTGCTGTATTAAAATTTATCAATGTGAATATTTAGAAAATCCTTTGAATTGATATGTATATGATGATAATTTTGCTCATTGTTTTGATGTGTCTAACCCAACATTATAAAAAAAACCTTTCTTTTATGATCTTTTCTCAAGGTGAGTAAAATGGAGAGTGTAATCTTCAGGCTAGTTTTCCCATTTTTGTTTTCTTTCAAGCGTATCCATTCACTCAACCTGAAGTCTGATTGGAATATTCAATTCTTCAAATAAATATTTTTTAAATCTTTGTTTGAAAATTAAGCTATGATATTAGTAAGAGTTTACACTAGTCTCTCCAGATGTTTAAAATATTGAAATACAGAAATATGTTTTCAGTTTACTGTTCTGTCAGTATAAACATTTGTCTTGCTTTATGACCCTTTCCTTCATGCAGATTCAACTGCAGCAGACAACATTTTAAGAGATTGTGGGAAAAGGAGAAGTTGCTTGTTACAAACAATATCTCTTTTTCTCCTTGCTTTCAACTGTATTCAAAAATAATTCTTTGATTTAAATTTTTTCTTAGATTTTTTCAAAGTCTTCTGCTGCAGATATATTTTATGTTCGAAAGGTTAAAGTGCCTTTGATATTTCAACCAAAACCTTCACTTTTAATGTACTTGTAAAAGTCACGATTTATCCACTGTACACATAAAAAGGGAAGTAAATTGCATGTCAGTATTCCATTCATTCACAAAACACAAAACAGATTTCATTATACTAGATATACTTAGTGAGCCATTAAACTTAAATAGCATAACAGTGAGTTCCAATATTGAATGAAATGTTATAATTTTAAAAATAAAAATGATAAAAGATTAAAAAAAATATTCATGAATGAGAAAACGGGGCAGTGTATATGCAGCGCCCCTGTAATAAATTTTATGGTTTATAATATTATTATTTTCATTTTGTTGTGTTAAAAGCAGCCAGTTTTATTCTTTGAAATAATGTTGGGTTTGATTATTAAAGAATGTTTCGTCATTTCTTTCTCAATTTGTGTTGACATAATGTTATAAAATGTGATGTAAAAATTTGAATTAAATAAAAAGTTAAAAAATGTATAAAAACCTGGCAAAAAAATCAATAAAACCACATTACAATATTGTTGTGTTCTTATTTTTCGCATTTCCTAAAACATTGCGATACATTAATTTTGATCCATGTTTACTTGAGATGATTCTCTAGTTTGTAATATAGCAAGATTATAAGCTTTCTGTTAATGAAAGTTCATTTACTTAACCGGTCCCATTTGACCAACATGCAGCAAACAAATTTTGAAAACGGTGTCACAAAAGAAGTAATTGCTCATATTGAGGAATTTCTCTTCTTAAGCTCCACTGACTGAATGCCAGTCGAGCTAATGTCATGGTGAATTGTCCCTTGTGTATCTGCTTTTAATTTCAACGACTTCTCATCTGTAACCACTGGGTCAAGTGAGATGAAACTTCATACAAAGCATCCTCTCAATGTCTCTCTTAAATACCTTCAAATCTTTAAGATCTGTTCTAAATTCCATGGCAGCCAAAAGAAAAAAACATTTAAAATGTTCACCTTCAAAATATTTAAGCCGATTTTTAGCTTTTAGAAGAGCTTATGCCGTGGTGTGGTGTCCGTGATCCGTGCGTCCATAAATAATTGCTTGTGAACGCGATAGTCTTCAGTTTTGATTGAATCTCAATCAAACTTATACAGTAGTTAGATATCCATGAGAGCTCGGTTCCTTTCCCAAACCAGCCAGATCCGCCCATGAAAGACTGGATAATGGCCCTTGAAATTGTCAAAATAGCTATAATAGAGCTTGTGAACACAAAAGAGGCTCCATTTACTATCTGATCTTCACAAAACTTAAATGACCAAAGAACCATACCAGTAGAGCATGGGCAAGAGCTTTGTTCCTTTTGCAAACCAGCCAGATCCGGCTATGCAAGACTGGATTATGGCCCTTGAAATAGTCAGAATTGCTATAATAAAGCTTGTGAATGCGAGTAGTTAGATATCTGTGAGAGCTCTGTTCCTTTCACAAACCAGCCAGATCCGCCCATGCAAGAATGGATAATGGCCCTTGAAATTGTCAAAATAGCTATAATAGAGCTTGTGAACACAAAAGAGGCTCCATTTACTAACTGATCTTCACAAAACTTACACAGTAGTTAGGTATCCATGAGAGATTGGTTCCTTTTTGCAAACCAGCCAGATCCGGCTATGCAAGACTGGATTATGGCCCTTGAAATTGTCAGAATTGCTATAATAGAGCTTGTGAACGCGATAAAGTCTTCAGTTTTGATTGTATCTCAAACTTATACAGTAGTTAGATATCCATGAGAGCTTGGTTCCTTTCGCTAACCAGCCAGATCCGCCCATGAAAGACTGGATTATGGCCCTTGAAATTGTCAAAATTGCTATAATTGAGCTTGTGAACGCAATAGAGGCTCTATTTACTAACTATTCTTCACCAAACTCAGATATTAGTTAAATATTGATGAGAGCTCGGTACCTTTCGCAAACTAGCCAGATCCGCCCATGTTAGACTGGATTATGGCCCTTGAAATTGTCAAAATTGCTATATTACAGCTTGTGAACACAAAAGAGGCTCCATTTATCATCTGATCTTCACCAAACTTAGATATTAGTTAAATATTGATGAGAGCTTGGTTCCTTTCGAAAACCAGCCAGATGTGCCCTTGCATGACTGGATTATAGCCCTTGAAATTGTCAAAATTGCTATAATACAGCTTGTGAACACAATAGAGCCTCCATTTACTATCCGATCTTCACCAAACTTAGATAATGGTTAAATATTGATGAGAGCTCGGTTCCTTTCACAAACCAGCCAGATCCGCCCATGCAAGACTGGATTATGGCACTTGAAATTGTCAAAATTGCTATAATAGAGCTTGTGAACACAAAAGAGCCTCCATTTACTATCCGATCTTCACCATACATATATGCTGTGGATTGAAAATGACCAAAGAACCATACCAGTAGAGCATGGGCAAGAGCTTTGTTCCTTTTGCAAACCAGCCAGATCCGGCTATGCAAGACTGGATTATGGCCCTTGAAATAGTCAGAATTGCTATAATAAAGCTTGTGAATGCGAGTAGTTAGATATCTGTGAGAGCTCTGTTCCTTTCACAAACCAGCCAGATCCGCCCATGCAAGAATGGATTATGGCCCTTGAAATTGTCAAAATTGCTATAATTGAGCTTGTGAACACAATAGAGGCTCCATTTACTAACTAATCTTCACTACATTCAGATAGTAGTTTAATATTGATGAGAGCTCGGTTCCTTTCGAAAACCAGTCAGATGTGCCCTTCCTTGACTGGACTATGGCCCTTGAAATTGTCAAAATTGCTATAATAGAGCTTGTGAACACAATACAGCCTCCATTTACCATCCGATCTTCACCAAACTTAGATAGTAGTTAAATATTGATGAGAGCTTGGTTCCTTTCGCAAACCAGCCAGATCCGTCCATTTTAGCCTGGATTATGGCCCTTGAAATTGTCAAAATTGCTTTAATACAGCTTGTGAACACAAAAGAGGCTCCATTTACTATCCGATCTTCACCAAACTTAGATAGTAGTTAAATATTGATGAGAGCTTGGTTTCTTTCGTAAACCAGCCAGATCCGTCCATTTTAGCCTGGATTATGGCCCTTGAAATTGTCAAAATTGCTTTAATACAGCTTGTGAACACAAAAGAGGCTCCATTTACTATCCGATCTTCACCAAACTTAGATAGTAGTTAAATATTGATGAACCCGGCCGGGTAGCTCAATTGGTAGCGTATCTGACTCGTGATCTGGAGGTCACGGGTTCGATACCCGTTGCGGCGACATTCTTTCGGGCGATGTTTTCTATTGCCTCTCACCTCTGATCTATGTGAGAAAGTAGTCAGTGGCTTCGAAAAAATGTTGTGTAAGTACTGGTGTGGGAAAGCCAGGAAAACATGGGTAGGTGCACTGACCGCCGTGATATGACCAAAGCTGTTGAAAGCGGCGTTAAACTCCAAACAAACAAACAAATAAATATTGATGAGAGCTTGGTTCCTTTCGCAAACCAGCCAGATCTGCCCATGTTAGACTGGATTATGGCCCTTGAAATTGTCAAAATTGCTATAATAGAGCTTGTGAACACAATAGAGGCTCCATTTATCATCTGATCTTCACCAAACTTAGATATTAGATAAAAAATATTAATGAGAACTTGGTTCCTTTCGAAAACCAGCCAGATGTGCCCTTGCATGACTGGATTATGGCCCTTGAAATTGTCAAAATTGCTATAATACAGGTTGTGAACACAATAGAGCCTCCATTTACCATCCGATCTTCACCAAACTTAGATAGTAGTTAAATATTGATGAGAGCTTGGTTCCTGTCGCAAACCAGCCAGATCCGTCCATTTTAGCCTGGATTATGGCCCTTGAAATTGTCAAAATTGCTTTAATACAGCTTGTGAACACAAAAGAGGCTCCATTTACTATCCGATCTTCACCAAACTTAGATAGTAGTTAAATATTGATAAACCCGGCCGGGTAGCTCAATTGGTAGCGTATCTGACTCGTGATCTGGAGGTCACGGGTTCGATACCCGGTTGCGGCGACATTCTTTCGGGCGATGTTTTCTATTGCCTCTCACCTCTGATCTATGTGAGAAAGTAGTCAGTGGCTTCGAAAGAATGTTGTGTAAGTACTGGTGTGGGAAAGCCAGGAAAACATGGGTAGGTGCACTGACCGCCGTGATATGACCAAAGCTGTTGAAAGCGGCGTTAAACTCCAAACAAACAAACAAATAAATATTGATAAGAGCTTGGTTCCTTTCGCAAACCAGCCAGATCTGCCCATGTTAGACTGGATTATGGCCCTTGAAATTGTCAAAATTGCTATAATAGAGCTTGTGAACACAATAGAGGCTCCATTTATCATCTGATCTTCACCAAACTTAGATATTAGATAAAAAATATTAATGAGAGCTTGGTTCCTTTCGAAAACCAGCCAGATGTGCCCTTGCATGACTGGATTATGGCCCTTGAAATTGTCAAAATTGCTATAATACAGGTTGTGAACACAATAGAGCCTCCATTTACCATCCGATCTTCACCAAACTTAGATAGTAGTTAAATATTGATGAGAGCTTGGTTCCTGTCGCAAACCAGCCAGATCCGTCCATTTTAGCCTGGATTATGGCCCTTGAAATTGTCAAAATTGCTTTAATACAGCTTGTGAACACCAAAGAGCTTCCATTTACTATCCGATCTTCACCATACATACATGCTCTGGATTGAAAATGACCAAAGAACCATACCAGTAGAGCATAGGCCCTCATGGGCCTCTTGTTAAATAATGTAGTAGAAATGTTCCTTGTATAATTCTCTATTAGATTCCACCAAGTCATGTTGATTGGTCAAAAAGCATATCCGCCTGGGCGCGGGACTGTTTTGCCTGATACGACTGTGGTGAAAACTTTAAAAATCTTCTCCTGAAGAATGATGCTGATTTTCAAATAATTTGATAGACATGTTTCTCGGGTGACCCTCTATCAGATTCCTTCAAGTCATGTTGATTGGTAAAAACAAACTATGACCACCCGGGTTTGGGGCTGTTATACCTTATATGTCTTAACTGAAAAATTAAAAAAAAATCTCCTCTGAAATTATGAGGCTGATTTTCGGATAATTTGGTAGAAATGTTCTCTATAAGATTATTTTAAGTCATGTTGGTCAAAAAACATGGCTAACGTGGGTTTTGCCTTTAATTGCTATTGAGAACATTTTAAAAATCCTTGCTGACGAAAGTATGGGGCATTTTAAGATATTATCCTCTGAGCTTCCATCGAACCATGTTAACCCTTTCCCTCATACGACAATTCTGCAGCAGACGACTTTGAACTTATTTTGTCAACACATAGAAAATCTCCATAGTTGAATGGATAACCTATGACAAAAAGTGGAAAACATTGTGGAAAAAGGAGAAAATGCACGTTTTGTGCAATTTCTTCTTTTGTCACTATGTTTTCAAAAAGCCGTGTGCTGCAGAGGCATCAGAAAGCGTCTACATGAGGGGAAAGGGTTAATTGATAAAACAAAAATGGTTTCAAGTTTCCGATGCTGTAACTCCAACATCCTTAAACCCTTTCCAACATATAGACACTTTCTGATGCCTCTGCAGCAGATGACTTTTGAAAACATTGTGACAAAAGAAGAAATTGCTCACAACGAGTAAATATACCCTCATTTATAGGGATTTTCTATATTTTTGTCCAAATGTTTCCAATGTCGTCTGCTGCAGATTTATTGTATGTGGGAAAGGGTTATCATGACCTTTTCAAATACCTTTCAGTTTAGAGTCGTATGTAAGCATCTATCTTTGATTTAACTACATGCATTATATTTCAAGCAATTTGAATAGTCCAGAAGTTATGGAAGATCCTGGTTATAATTTCGAACATTTTTAACCACATCATTATACCCCCTTCGAAGAAGAGGGGGTATATAGGAGTCACTGTGTCGGGCAGTCTGTCGGTCGGTCGGTCGGTCGGAAGCCATATTTTGTCCGTCCTATTTCTTACAAACCACTGGGTGGAATTTAATACAATTTTACATGAAGCTTCTATACCAAAAGGAGATGTGCATATCATAAAGGGGTTACAATTGCATGATATTTTACAGAGTTATGGCCCTTTTACTAATTAAGTTATGGTGTAGGTCAATGTGCTGTGGGTATTTATCATCTTAAGTGATAATTCTAGTTTGTATTTAAGCTAGGCTATTCTAACTTTACAGGAACGTTTTGTGTATAGCCCAAATGTATACAGTGTAACCTGTGATTAAGGACCATCCATGGGAAGAGAACACTCTGGTCTTTATTTACAGGGTCATTTATGCAGAACAAAAGTAGTTAGGGGAAATTAAAAGTGTGGTTACTTTAAACAGGGAATAATGCCGAATTGCTAAGCAAAGGTGGTCTTTAGCACATGTTTGACTGTAGATAACACCCATTACACAAACTCATAGGGGTTGGCAATTATAAAGTGTTCAACATTCTGTTCATGATGACGTTCCATATTCCATCAACATGATCAATGTGGACCTTTGATAACCAATATGTGAACTTTGAACTTATTTTTTGCGAAGAAACAATGAGATAATCAGTGATGCGGTCCACGTTTCCTGAGTTTTCTTGTACTGGAACCCTTTCACACATGCAGCAAATGACAACAATGTTGAATGAGGAGCAATTGCTCATAATGTTGCATCTTTTTCTCTCTGAAGGGTTTGAAAAACTAGATCACAACGCGAAATTGAAGGAAAATCTTGTTAACCCTTTCCCTCATACGACAATACTGCAGCAGACGACTTTGAACATATTTTGTCAAAACATAGGAAATCTCCATAATTGAATGGATAACCTATGACAAAAAGTGGAAAACATTGTGGCAAAAGGAGAAATTGCACGTTTTGTGCAATTTCTTCTTTTGTCACTATGTTTTCAAAAAGCCGTCTGCAGCAGAGGCGTCACAACGCGAAATTGGAAGAAAATCTTGTTAACACTCTGGACGCCACATTTTTAACTTCAGTACATTGACACTTTGTCAGAATGTTTGTCTTGATGATGATATGAGCCATCTCGCGAGAAAAACCAACACTATGGCCTTTGCGTAGTGTATCGATCCAGATCAGCCCGCGCAGACTGATCCGGGCCGACACAATACGTCTTAGAGGAATAGAGAGGTATAGAGTAATGTTTACTGAAAACAGAAAATCCACAGGAGGGAAAAAGCGTCTACCCGGGTAAGCCTGCGCGGCATGCTTAGGCTGATTCGGGTCGATACTTTACGCAGAGTTCACAATGTTGGTTTAATCGCGGGACGGCTCAATTACGTAGGCTTTGACTTCATTTTTCACAACTTTATGAATATTTCCCGAACTTATCTTGGATCCATTCACATAATGCAGGCTACTTTTGAAAGGTCCGTGAAGTTAGGTTAACGAGTGACGAACTTAAACATTCTTTGTGAAATTAGGTTGGCGAATGATGAACTGCTGTGAAGTTTGCTTGACGAGTGACGAACTGCAGCCGCCACAACACAAATTCCTGTAGATCTGTCCATTCTATTCGGTGTTCCGTCACATTCGCCGTAAGAGAGTAGGGAAGATGCTTGCAAGTCGGAACACAAAATGCTGTAGATCAGTCCATTCTATTCGGTGTTATGTCAAATTCGCCGTAAGAAAGAAGGAGAGACCCGGGCAAGTCGGAACACAAAAAACTGCAGATATGTCCATTCTATTCGGTGTTCCGTCACATTCGCCGTAAGAGAGTAGGAGAGACTCGGGAAAGTCGAAACACAAATTACTGTAGATCTGTCCATTCTATTCGGTGTTCCGTCACATTCGCCGTAAGAGAGAAGGAGAGACCTGGGCAAGTCGAAACAAAAAAAACACTGTAGATCTGTCCATTCTATTCGGTGTTATGTCACATTCGCCGTTAGAGCGTAGGAGAGACCCGGGCAAGTCGAAACAAAAAACACTGTAGATCTGTCCATTCTATTCGGTGTTATGTCACATTCGCCGTAAGAGAGTAGGGGAGACCCGGGCAAGTCGAAACAAAAAACACTGTAGATCTGTCCATTCTATTCGGTGTTATGTCACATTCGCCGTTAGAGCGTAGGAGAGACCCGGGCAAGTCGAAACAAAAAACACTGTAGATCTGTCCATTCTATTCGGTGTTATGTCACATTCGCCGTAAGAAAGAAGGAGAAACCCGGGCAAGTCGGCACACAAAACACTGTAGATCTGTCCATTCTATTCGGTGTTATGTCAAATTCGCCGTAAGAAAGAAGGAGAAACCCGGGCAAGTCGGCACACAAAACACTGTAGATCTGTCCATTCTATTCGGTGTTATGTCAAATTCGCCGTAAGAAAGAAGGAGAAACCCGGGCAAGTCGGCACACAAAACACTGTAGATCTGTCTATTCTATTCGGTGTTATGTCAAATTCGCCGTAAGAAAGAAGGAGAAACCCGGGCAAGTCGGCACACAAAACACTGTAGATATGTCCATTCTATTCGGTGTTATGTCAAATTCGCCGTAAGAAAGAAGGAGAAACCCGGGCAAGTCGGCACACAAAACACTGTAGATCTGTCCATTCTATTCGGTGTTCCGTCAAATTCGCCGTAAGAGAGGAGGGGAGACCCGGGCAAGTCGGAACACAACATACTGTAGATCTGTACGTTCTATTCGGTGTTATGTCAAATTCGCCGTAAGAGAGAAGGGGAGACCCGGGCAAGTCGGAACACAACATACTGTAGATCTGTACATTCTATTCGGTGTTCCGTCACATTCGCCGTAAGAGAGAAGGGGAGATGCGTGCAAGTCGGAACACTAAATGCTGTAGATCAGTCCATTCTATTCGGTGTTATGTCAAATTCGCCGTAAGAGAGAAGGGGAGACCCAGCGTTTCGGAACACGAAAAAACTGTAGATATGTCCATTCTATTCGATGTTCTGTCACATTCGCCGTAAGAGAATAGGAGAGACCCGGGCAAGTCGGAACACAAATTACTGTAGATCTGTCCATTATTTTCGGTGTTATGTCACATTCGCCGTAAGAGAAAAGGGGAGACGCGGGCAAGTCGGCACACAAATTACTGTAGATCTGTCCATTCTATTCGGTGTTCCTTCACATTTGCCGTAAGAGAGTAGGGAAGATGCGTGCAAGTCGGAACATAAAATACTGTAGATCAGTCCATTCTATTCGGTGTTATGTCAAATTCGCCGTGAGAGAGAAGGGGAGACCCAGCGTTTCGGAACACACAAAACTGTAGATCTGTCCATTCTATTCGGTGTTATGTCAAATTCGCCGTAAGAGAGAAGCGGAGACGCGGGAAAGTCGGAACACAAAAAACTGTAGATCTGTCCATTCTATTCGGTGTTCCGTCACATTTGCCGTAAGAGAGAAGCGGAGACGCGGGCAAGTCGGCAGACAAAACACTGTAGATCTGTCCATTCTATTCGGTGTTCCTTCACATTTGCCGTAAGAGAGTAGGGAAGATGCGTGCAAGTCGGAACATAAAATACTGTAGATCAGTCCATTCTATTCGGTGTTATGTCAAATTCGCCGTGAGAGAGAAGGGGAGACCCAGCGTTTCGGAACACACAAAACTGTAGATCTGTCCATTCTATTCGGTGTTATGTCAAATTCGCCGTAAGAGAGAAGCGGAGACGCGGGAAAGTCGGAACACAAAAACCTGTAGATCTGTCCATTCTATTCGGTGTTCCGTCACATTTGCCGTAAGAGAGAAGCGGAGACGCGGGCAAGTCGGCAGACAAAACACTGTAGATCTGTCCATTCTATTCGGTGTTCCTTCACATTTGCCGTAAGAGAGTAGGGAAGATGCGTGCAAGTCGGAACATAAAAAACTGTAGATCTGTCCATTCTATTCGGTGTTATGTCAAATTCGCCGTAAGAGAGAAGCGGAGACGCGGGCAAGTCGGCAGACAAAACACTGTAGATCTGTCCATTCTATTCGATGTTCCTTCACATTTGCCGTAAGAGAGTAGGGAAGATGCGTGCAAGTCGGAACATAAAATACTGTAGATCAGTCCATTCTATTCGGTGTTATGTCAAATTCGCCGTAAGAGAGAAGCGGAGACGCGGGCAAGTCGGCAGACAAAACACTGTAGATCTGTCCATTCTATTCGATGTTCCTTCACATTTGCCGTAAGAGAGAAGCGGAGACGCGGGCAAGTCGGCAGACAAAACACTGTAGATCTGTCCATTATATTCGGTGTTATGTCACATTCGCCAAGAGAGTAGGGGAGACCCGGGCAAGTCGGAACACAAAATGCTGTATATATGTCCTTTCTATTCGGTGTTCCGTCACATTCGCCTTCAGAGAGAAGGGGATATCGATATGAAGGTGTTTTATAGTAAGGTAATAATTTACCGATTATATTGAAAGACAACAAACAATTTCAATTACTTTGAACAGTTTATGATTTTGACTTGTAATTTAACGTGTTAGAGGGGGGTGGGGGTCAATTAATACATATGTTTTGGGAAGCTTGAATGGATTACATTGGGCTACAAAATGTTTATATTGATCAACGGACGGTTGTTCCCTCCTCTCTATTTTTTCACTCGAATTTTACTGCACTTCTTAATCTGAACGTTATTTTGGCATAACAACACAACACATAACAACACAACACATAACAACACACAACACATAACAACACACAACACATAACAACACACAACACATCACAACACATAACAACACACAACACATAACAACACACAACAACACACAACACATAACACATAACAACACAACACATAACAACACAACACATAACAACACAATCATCTTTCAAAACCTGTCTACAATAAGATCCCGACAGCCTCGCTGGTGTAGTGGTAAATTATCTTCATCGGGTGCGGGAGGTTGTGGGTTCGATCTCCGGTCAGATCATGCCAACTATGTTTAAAGTGGTAGTAAATTGGAATTGAATTCATCCATACGCTCTCGAGTGTGGAGTTATTTACGACTGACTCGCTGGTGTAAGAATAAATGGACGAATAGTTCTGGTAACCTACCAAGGTAACGCCGTGATATAACCGAAGTAAATGTTGAAAGCGGCGTTGAATACCATACAAACAAACAATAATTACAAGCTATCTGTGGTACGTAGAAAAGCAGAGAATAACTAAATGTTTACGCCTTGTCATTGTATAATAATTATAACACTAAATTGATGTAATGATGCGTCATCATATTATAAAAATGTATCTACATATTATAAATATGTGTATCTACATATTATGAAGATGTGTATCTACATATTATGAATATGTGTATCTACATATTATAAAAATGTGTATCTATATATTATAAAGATGTATCTACATATTATAAAGATGTGTATCTACATATTATAAAGATGTGTACTACATATTATAAAGATGTGTATCTACATATTATAAAGATTTGTATCTACATATTATGAAGATGTGTATTTACATATTATAAAGATTTATCTACATATTATAAAGATGTATCTACATATTATAAAGATGTATCTACATATTATAAAGATGTATCTACATATTATAAATATGTATACTACATATTATGAAGATGTGTATCTACATAGCATAAATATGTATCTACATATTATAAAGATATATCTACATATTATAAAGATGTATCTACATATTATAAATATGTATCTACATATGATAAAGATATCTACATATTATAAAGATGTATATACATATTATAAAGATGTATATACATATTATAAAGATGTATCTACATATTATAAATATGTGTATCTACAAAATATAAATATGTATGCACAGCATCTAAACAACTTGGTACATAATATAATACAAAAATACATTAACATAGAGTTTTATGACCCAGAAGACAGTGCCGGCGTTCCATACATCTTCCAACTTTTTTTCTGATTGACTAAATATCTGCTGGAGCGATGCTTTTAAAAAACTTAGAAATGTATTTTTCTGCATTTTATCAAACTATAAGGAATTCTATCGAGCCGATTTCTAGACATCAAAGTAACTCAAAATCTACCCGAGGTAATTAATTTGTCACATCTTTTCACATGCGGGTATATGGCCGTAAGTTATGTTGACCCGTTAAAGAGAGTAAAAACCGGAATGAGACTACATATTCATTTAGTCCAATCTTCTGTTCTTTGTTAGATATTAAACAGCAAAATTTATAGAGTTAATAATAGAAAGAATATACATTGTTTGGATTAATTTTGGGCTAATGAAAATAGCAAAACATGACATTTGATATTATCTTAAAAATGACATTTGATTATATCAAAATCTGACATTTGATTATATCAAAATCTGACATTTGATAACATGTTACATTACACATAATATGACCATTATTTCGCCAGACTGCATTTTTCCGATAAATGGAGAATGCCATTTGATGCACGGCATACGAAAACCGACCTTGGAGATTATGGGAAACTCGATTGATTGATTGAATGGGGTTTAACGCCGTTTTTAACAATTTCTCAGTTATATTACGGCGGCCAGTTCACCTACTCATGTATTTCCTGGTTTTCTCACACCAGTACTCCACACAACAATCTTCCCAAGCAACTGGCTCCTTTTCCACATTGGGAAACTCGAAGATCCAGATCAGTCTTTGCGTCCGCTGATCATGATCGTCCCCGGCTGTTCGCTTTCTGGTAACACAATCGTCATGAATGTCTCTGAAGAACTGAATATCCGAAATTACACAAATGTCATTGGATCGTAATTATCCTTAATTACCCTTTCCCTCATACAGACGCTTTCTAACGCCTCTGCAATAGACGGCTTTTTAAAAACATAGTGACAAAAGAAGAAATTGCACAAAACGTGCAATTTCTCCTTTTGCCACAATGTTTTCCACTTTTTGTCATAGGTTATCCATTCACTTATGGAGATTTTCTATGTTTTGACAAAATACGTTCAAAGTAGTCTGCTGCAGAATTGTCGTATGAGGGAAAGGGTTAACAATTTCTCATTTGCTCACAATGTGTTTCTTAACCCCTTTCCCACATACGACAATTCTGCAGCAGGCGACTTTGAACGTATTTTGTCAAAACATAGAAAATCTCCATAAGTGAATGGATAACCTATGACAAAAAGTGGAAAACATTGTGGCAAAAGGAGAAATTGCACGTTTTGTGCAATTTATTCTTTTTGTCACTATGTTTTTAAAAAGCCGTCTACTGTATAAAAATATAAAAACTCTTCATAAATAGAAATTGTTTATTGTTGAAAACTTTGTTGCAAAAGAAGAAATTGTTCATTATGAGCAATTTCTCCTTTTGGCTGCAATGTTTTCAAAAGTCGTCTGCTGCAGATACATCACGATTCGCCTGACATTTGTTTAAAATGGTTAAGTTACGTGCTGCAAAGACATCTGAAGTTGTCTATAAGAGGTAAAGGTTATCAATTCAAATACTTGTGCCCCGATATCTTTGGACTTAAGGGCCTCTGATGAAATCTCATTAAAACCAGACCTTAAATTTGCTGCAGTAGCAAACGCTCGTCAAGCGAAGTCTAATACAGAGCTAGATATCAACTATTTATAAAAATCGAATTCTTATTTAGAGACAAAATATAAATGCTTTTAATTATTAAAGGGGTGGCCATATTTTAGTTGTGAGCACTTGTGGCCAGACCCGTTTGCCTATAACATGTATATTTATAAATCTGAATGTTATTCTGTTTGTATGTTTTGTGTAAAATAAAATGTGTTTAAAGTAAGCGATGTCTTTTTGGTCTGATTTCAATAAGATGATGATTCATCAAGTTTGACACATACCAACCGTGTAAACTTCTGTTATCACTGTTTGGTCATTAAAGTTCATTTGGTCATTCGCTTTCAACAGTTCATCAGGTATACCACGAAATGTTATTGGTAAGCTTATCCTGACACCAGTTCATCAGTCGTTATGCTTTCCCCATGATCCTTAGCGCCAAGGGGTGAAGCCACAATTTCACTTTTAAAGGTTTTGGTATGACCTTACCGGAATCACACCCGCGTCTCCCGCTCCCCAGGCGTCGAGGCGGTCTCAGGTGATTTAAGTATTCTTGTATGGCTATGTGGTAAACAGGGACTGTCCTGATTTGACTGTGCGGAACTGATGACCGCTGGTCGCAGGCTGATAGAGATGACCGCTGGTCGCAGGCTGATACAGATGACCGCTGATCACAGGTTGATACAGATGATCGCCGGTCGCAGGTAGATACAGATGACCCTCGGTCGCAGGTTGATACAGATGACCGCTGGTCGCAGGCTGATACTTATGACCGCCGGTAGCAGGCTGATACAGATGAACGCTGGTTGCATATGATACTGATGACCGCTGATCGCAGGTTGATACAGATGACCGCTGGTGGCAGGCTGACAAACGTCGGTTTTCGTGTGGCGTGGTTCTAATCTTTTATGTAAGTCTCAAATTTTACAATAACTGACCGCTGCAGAGACGTCAGAAAGCATCTGTTTGTTTCGGAAGGGCTTAATATCTTCAGAAATTCTTATTCAATGTTCAATCATTGCTCAAATACATAAATAATCTACTGTCCACCCATTGGTTGCATTTCTATTTCATGTCCTCCTGGCGGCACTCCATGTCCAGTAGGTTGCGAACTGAATGAGTTGGATATGCAGGATACTTTACACCGTAGAATATTCTGCAATGTTGCCCGGAATCTCTTATTCCAAATAGCATAGATAAAGAAATTTGCGGTGAATGATAGAACCATTAATATGTCAATTATGCGAAAAAATGTAACTATCGTTTCAATGTGAACATCTGGAATATCGAAAGCCAACTTTGTAAAAGAACCGAGTACAAACAACCCATGGGGAACTTCCTGTATCAAGAAAACAACGGCAATCGCTATGACTATTTTTGAAACTTGTCTATTTTCTTGTCTATGACTTATTACACTTGTTTCTTTGACGTATAACTGGCGCACTAGCAATACCGTGGTGGTGGTTAACAATACACACGGACTAATGTGATCTAATAAGAGCCTTGCGAGCAGGTATACACAATTTTCATAACACGGCGTCTCTACCATATAATAACATACACCGTTATTCACTTTACCCTTAACTAAAATAATACTTTGAAGGATCAAGGCAGAAAGTACAATAACAGCACATACAATACTATTGTTTCGTTTTGTAAAACGTACTTTTCTTTGAAACGGATATTTCACAGAAATATATCTCTGGATGCCCAAGTACGTTGTTAACCAGGATGACGTGAATTGAAAAACCTTTGACAAATACAAAGTAATCCAGTATGATCTACAAAGAGTTTTGCTCATAGGTATTGCCATAATGAAGGTATCCGTCGTATTTAATGTGTTATTTTGCGTAGGATGAAAATCTTTATAAATTGCAATATGAGTTGGTAGATTCACCATAGCAAAGGAATCGGATACCGCGATGAAAATAAGTAACAAAGTTGTACTGTTTCTAAATCTTTTCTGACTGAACACATAGATCACAACAACATTCGCAGTGAGCGTCGTTACCGCTAGTATAGGGAACACATACACACTTATCAGTCGTTCAAATGTACCATATAACGATATATCCTTATTGCCGATAACATTTAAATCACTCATTGTTTATTTATTTATTAAAAAGACCGAATAAGTTCCTTACAGTAGGTCTGTCCTTTCTGTCCGGTACTAACACATTATTTGACGTATTTTAATACGATGCTGGTCAGCATTGTAATTGGACGAGGACACCCGCATGAAAAGTCAATATTAGAAATAATCGTCGATACTATTCATAGACATGTGAGCAGTGCCTGACAGAGCGAACAATATGCGTAAAAAGCGCATGCATATATATATACATACATACATTTACATGTATTAAGGTTATCCCAATCCACCAACTTAGGTTATGATATAATATCTTGTACATAAACTTAGTAAGTAATTTTCGTTTAGCAAGCTTCACATACATGTATCTCCCATCAAAAGGGTCCTCGCCGTCCACGTACCCCCCCCACACATTTTTTAAAGAGGAACTGTGCATCCGTGCCAGTGTTTCTCAGAATACCCCTATGTGCTTGGACAACTAATACGGGGAAAGGAAACTAGTGCGATAAGCTATATAGCTTGCCGTTCTTATCGATCGATACATAATTCACTATGTGCATTGACAACTTATACGGGGAAAGGAAACTAGTGCGATAAGCTATATAGCTTGCCGTTCTTATCGATCGATAAATAATTCACTATGTGCTTGGACAACTAATACGGGGAAAGGAAACAAGTGCGATAAGCTATATAGCTTGCCGTTCTTATCGATCGATACATAATTCACTATGTGCTTGGACAACTAATACGGGGAAAGGAAACTAGTGCGATAAGCTATATATAGCTTGCCGTTCTTATCGATCGATACATAATTCACTATGTGCTTGGACAACTAATACGGGGAAAGGAAACTAGTGCGATAAGCTATATAGCTTGCCGTTCTTATCGATCGATACATAAATCACTATGTGCTTGGACAACTAATACGGGGAAAGGAAACTAGTGCGATAAGCTATATAGCTTGCCGTTCTTATCGATCGATACATAAATAACTATGTGCTTGGACAACTAATACGGGGAAAGGAAACTATTGCGATAAGCTATATAGCTTGCCATTCTTATCGATCGATCGATCGATAATCAGTATGTGCTTGGACAACTAATACGGGGAAAGGAAACTAGTGCGATAAGCTATATAGCTTGCCATTCTTATCGATCGATCGATCAGTAATCAGTATGTGCTTGGACAACTAATACGGGGAAAGGAAACTAGTGCGATAAGCTATATAGCTTGCCGTTCTTATCGATCGATAAATAAATCACTATGTGCTGGGACAACTAATACGGGGAAAGGAAACTAGTGCGATAAGCTATATAGCTTGCCGTTCTTATCGATCGATAAATAAATCACTATGTGCTTGGACAACTAATACGGGGAAAGGAAACTAGTGCGATAAGCTATATAGCTTGCCATTCTTATCGATCGATACATAATTCACTATGTGCTTGAACAACTAATACGGGGAAAGGAAACTAGTGCGATAAGCTATATAGCTTGCCGTTCTTATCGATCGATAAATAATTCACTATGTTCTTGGACAACTAATACGGGGAAAGGAAACTAGTACGATACGCTATATAGCTTGCCATTCTTATCGATCGATACATAAATCTCTATGTGCTTGAACAACTAATACGGGGAAAGGAAACTAGTGCGATAAGCTATATAGCTTGCCGTTCTTATCGATCGATACATAAATCACTATGTGCTTGGACAACTAATTCGGGGAAAGGAAACTAGTGCGATAAGCTATATAGCTTGCCGTTCTTATCGATCGATACATAAATCACTATGTGCTTGGACAACTAATACGGGGAAAGGAAACTAGTGCGATAAGCTATATAGCTTGCCATTCTTATCAATCGATAAATAAATCACTATGTGCTGGGACAACTAATACGGGGAAAGGAAACTAGTGCGATAATCTATATAGCTTGCCGTTCTTATCGATCGATAAATAATTCACTATGTGCTTGGACAACTAATACGGGGAAAGGAAACTAGTGCGATAAGCTATATAGCTTGCCGTTCTTATCGATCGATACATAAATCACTATGTGCTTGGACAACTAATACGGGGAAAGGAAACTAGTGCGATAAGCTATATAGCTTGCCGTTCTTATCGATCGATAAATAATTCACTATGTGCTTGGACAACTAATACGGGGAAAGGAAACTAGTGCGATACGCTATATAGCTTGCCATTCTTATCGATCGATACATAAATCTCTATGTGCTTGAACAACTAATACGGGGAAAGGAAACTAGTGCGATAAGCTATATAGCTTGCCGTTCTTATCGATCGATACATAAATCACTATGTGCTTGGACAACTAATTCGGGGAAAGGAAACTAGTGCGAAAAGCTATATAGCTTGCCATTCTTATCAATCGATAAATAAATCACTATGTGCTTGGACAACTAATTCGGGGAAAGGAAACTAGTGCGATAAGCTATATAGCTTGCCGTTCTTATCGATCGATAAATAAATCACTATGTGCTTGGACAACTAATACGGGGAAAGGAAACTAGTGCGATAAGCTATATAGCTTGCCATTCTTATCGATCGATACATAATTCACTATGTGCTTGAACAACTAATTCGGGGAAAGGAAACTAGTGCGATAAGCTATATAGCTTGCCGTTCTTATCGATCGATAATAAATCACTATGTGCTTGGACAACTAATTCGGGGAAAGGAAACTAGTGCGATAAGCTATATAGCTTGCCGTTCTTATCGATCGATAAATAAATCACTATGTGCTTGAACAACTAATACGGGGAAAGGAAACTAGTGCGATATGCTATATAGCTTGCCGTCCTTATCGATCGATAAATAAATCACTATGTGCTTGGACAACTAATACGGGGAAAGGAAACTAGTGCGATAAGCTATATAGCTTGCCGTTCTTATCGATCGATACATAAATCACTATGTGCTTGGACAACTAATTCGGGGAAAGGAAACTAGTGCGATAAGCTATATAGCTTGCCATTCTTATCAATCGATACATAAATCACTATGTGCTTGGACAACTAATAACGAGCGCAGCTCGTTCTTAGGTATTACCTTTATTATAGGAAATTTCCTATAATCAGTATGGATAACATTTGGGTGCAAAATTTTACTATGGCCCTGCTCGTGAAATTCCAAGTAAAATTACATAGAACAAAGCAGGGAACCATGACCTACAATTATCCACATCCGGTGACGTCATATTCAGCCGGTACCCGAGATAACTAGAACAACTGTGCTGTTTACATTAAAGGCTGACAACCATAACGTAATCGGCTGCGAGTTTCTTTGCGTCAGGTAGGAATTTTTATCGCTCTCGTTTCCCATTGAATAACATAAATTTTATTTTGGCGTTGGTATAAAATAAAGCTGTAGTGTGAATCTGAGAATCAGCGATGGGTTGTATTCATTGACGTATGTTCTGTCGATGGACTATTTTGGTTTCACTGTCTGACTAAGATGCTCTTAAGGGTAAATTTGTTTCACCCTCAATGCTACGCAGACTTCGCTGAAGTCGTATATCCTTCTGACAAAAACTCCTTCGGACTGTCAAAGATCAATGCAATAATTAGCTGAACATAGCGGTTACACGAAACACCCTGTGACCCAAATCAGAGACATGTATATCTATGTCTCTACCCAAGTACACCAACACAGAGTTGAATCACAGGGACTTGCTCCTGTATGTCTAAACTTATGCATAGGGTAATATTATGTTCTTGATCACACAGGAGCACCTGGTTAAAATTTCGGAATCGCTACCGCCATTATACCCCATTCAGAATTCATGCGACCACTAAAACAGCACATTTATAAGAAGAAAAAGTAAATCTATTTTTAGAAGTGTTCTTGGAAGTCCTCAAGTGCAGATTGTTGACACATTTTATGACGCAATATCTTACGTTTCTGCTGCATGACATCCACTCCCTTTTTTTAGTGGTGAAACACATTGCAATGTGGACGGAATATTTCTGAATAATGGCTGATTTAGTTAAAACTAACATCTTTTCAGACTAAGCGAACCCAAGATGAAACGTCCCCAGTGAATTAAAGAGCCGAAACGCATTTATATGGGTGTGACTTTTCCTGTGTGCTCTTAACAAAATTAAAAATTATTTTTACATGTAAAAAAGGATGTGCCAATTATCGAAATTGAATCTTAACAAGGCACATTGCAGGTCAGGATCACTGCGATGCTCTAAAGGAACCCACCCTGCGGCAAAACATGATTCATGTAAGTAACATTGCACATTGTCACTAATTTGACCTTTTATCATATATAAATGGCCGAGCTCCGGTAGCGAAGCGGGCTGTCAATCCAGGGGTTGTGAGTTTGAATCCCAGCTCGACCAACATTAATTCTGACGTTAGACAAAAGTCAATGTGACCTGCGTCATTCGTCTTTCACCAATGGTCTGTTTAACAGTCTAAGTGGAAAAGCAGCCTGTTGTGCGGTGTACTGGAGTGGGAAAACCAGAAAATGCATGAGTAAGTGAACTGGTCGCCGTGATATGACTGAAAACTTGTTGAAAACGGCCTTAATGGCTCCTTTTTTCCAAACATAAGTGCGGAGTTGGCCCCTTTGAAAAAGAAGCAACTCTGCCCAAATATTGGCCTAACAAATGTCAAATGCGGTGCATAGAAAATCCCCCAAATATTTACTGAATTCGAAGCGGTGAAGACTGGGATTTTCTGCACAAAAGGCGTAAGAACTGGTTGTATCTCAAGGACATGGAGTGTGATTAAAATAAGATTTAAGCTAAAATAGATAAGTTTAAAGTAATTGGTTTAAATGAATAATCCAGATAAGACTGCACAGATGTACAACCTGATCTAAATCAAAACTTGAACATTATTCTCAGAGCCCAAAGCTTGGCTTTCTAATCTACATGTTTATTCTCATAGATCTGTTTTTAGCTCCACTGGCTGAAAGCCAGTCGAGCTTATGTCGTAGCGAATTGTCCGTCGTGCGTGCGTCTGTGCGTGCGTTAACTTTTTCCTTTAAACCACTTCTTCTCCCTAACCACTTGGCCAATTTGGTTGAAACTTCATAGGAAGCATCCTCTCAATGTCCTCTCATAAATTCCTTCATTTTTTTTTGATCCATCCATAATTCTGGTTTCCATGGCAACCAAAAGAAAAAAATAGTGAAAACTTAAAAAATCTTCTTCTCCGAAAGTGTCAGGCCGATTTTCAAATTATTTTGTAGAAATGTTCCTTGGGTGACCCTTTATTAGATTCCTTCAAGAAATGTTGATTGGGCGAAAAACATGGCCGCCAGGGTCGGGGCTATTTTGCCTTATATAGCTATAGTAAAAACTTAAAAAATCTTCTTCTCCAAAAGTTTTCAGCCGATTTTCAAATAATTTTGTAGAAATGTTCCATGGGTGACACTCTATCAGATTCCTTCAAGCCATGTTGATTGGTAAAAAAACATGGCCATCACAGGGCGGGGCTATTTTGCCTATATGGCTAAAGAGAAAACTTAAAAAATCTTCTCCTCCAAAAGTGTAAGGCTGATTTTCAAAAATGTTGTAGAAATGTTCCTTGGGTGATCCTTTATTAGATTCCTTCAAGAAATGTTGATTGGTTGAAAAACACGGCCGCCAGGGGGCGGGGCTATTTTGCCTTATATAGCTATAGTGAAAACTTAAAAAATCTTCTTCTCCGAAAGTGTTCAGCCGATTTTCAAATAATGTTGTAGAAATGTTTATTGGGTGACCCTCTATCAGATTCCTTCAAGCCATGTTGATTGGTCGAAAAACATGGCCGCCAGAGGGTGGGGCTATTTTGCTTTATATGACCATAGTAAAAAATCTTCTCCTCCGAAAGTGTTTGGCTGATATTCAAATAATTCTGTAGAAATGTTCCTAGGCTTACCCTCTATCAGATTCCTTCAAGCCACGTTGATTGGTTGAAAAATATGGCTGCCAGGGGGTAGGGCTATTTTGCCTTATATGGCTATAGTGAAAACTTAAAATATCCTCTCCTCCGAAAGTGTCAGGCCGATTTTCAAATAATTTTGCAGAAACATTCCTTTGGTGACACTCTACAAGATTCCTTTAAGCCATGGTGGTTGATAAAAAAAAATAGCCACCTGGGGGCAGGGCTGTTTGGAGATTTTAATTTTGCCTTATGGCCGTGGAGCGATACTGGCCCTCTTGGGCCTCTTGTTTAATTAATTTATCATCTTATTTTATTTAAAGAAATTTATAATCTTATTTTATTTAAAGACATTTATCATCTCATTTTATTAAAAGTCACTCTTATTTGCAGTTCTTGTCATGTATTAAAACAGCAGTCAATGATTATTGATATTAGCATCAAGTTTTATTTTAAAACACAGAATGGATTAAGAACATCCCATATAATCATGGAATAACAGTTCTTATGGCGAATACTGGAGAGAAAATTCATATCTATATAGGCAGTTAGTGATATACCCTTTGGTCATTGGTACCTGTCAATACAATGAAAAATGCATGCATCTTTGACTGTGGGGTAATTTTCTTTTCTGCATACACATCAAAACAGTAAATGGATTGAGAGCAACCTGTACAATCATGGAATCACAGCTGTTATGTCGAAAATGGGAGAGGAAGTTCATATATAATAGGCAGTTAGTGATATACCCTTTGGTCATTCGTGCCTGTCAAAACAATGAAAATTGCATGCATCTTTAACTGTGGGATAATATAACTTCCTGCATCAACATTAAACAAGGGAATAGATTGAGAGCAACGCATACAATGATGGAATTACAGCTGATTTGAGGATGACTGGAGAAGAAATTCAGCTGATTACATATAATACTAATGGATTAATACATGTTTATAAACAGATAAGTATATATCAAATTCAAATAAAGTCCTGTTCTTTGATTGCACAGTTTGTGTTTTTCATGATCACAGTTTGTCTGATGTCCTTCGTTCACACGCCATCATCAATTGCCTTGTGAACACTCTACCGGCAACATCTTACAACATCCAATATGAATGCAAGTTTAGCAGTAGTTCATCTCCAACAAATCTTGGCCCTGTGAGGTGAAAATTTAGATCACAATGTCAATTTGATGGAAAATATATATTGTAAACACTCTGGAGGCCTTATTTAACTTGGTCATATGAGGTCAAAAACTGGGTCATAAGTTTAAACTGAAGGAAAATCTTGATAACACTGGAGGCTGCATATTTATCTTTAGCATGTTGAAATTTTGTAAGAATTATGGTCTTGATGTCATTTTGGAGAAAGGCTAAGTTCAATTTTTGGGTCATATCCGGTCATAAACTAGGTCACTTCACCAATCTGAAGGAAAATCTTGTTTACAGTCTAGAAACCACACTTTTACTTCAGCAGCTTGAAACTTTGTCAGAATGTTTGTCTTGACAATACATAGGCCAAGTAAAAAAAAAAGGGTCATGGTGGGTCAAAAATTAGGTCACAAGAGCAAATTGAAGGCACGTTTTGTAAACAATCAGACATTTTGAATGCTGCATTTTTAATTTTAGCATGTTGACATTTTGTCATAATTGGTGTTAAGGTCAAATCTAGGCTAAATTCAATTAAAGATCATGTTGGATAAAAAAAAAACAAGGTCACTAGGAAACATTTGAGAACAATCTTGTAAACACTCTTGACCTCAATGTTTGCTTCAGTATTTTGAAACTTTGTCAGAATGTTTGTCCTGAGGATAGCTAGGCCAAGTTCAAATATGTGTCATTTCGGATCAAACATAAGGTCATTATACCATATTTAAGGAAAATGTTGTTAACACTCTGAAAGCTTTTCATTTAATGTTAGCATGTTGAAACTTTGACAGATGGTTGTTTTGAACATTGCTATAAACCTGTCTGAAACTATGTCACAAGGCCAAATTGAAGGATATCTTGTTAAGACTGTATTATATATGTGATTGCTTATGTGATGAAGTGAATGTTTAAATGTTTGATGATTTGACTTTGCACCAAAAGATAAAGTAGGGATAGTGTACACTAACGGTCCCAGTTCCGACAGCTTGTAACATATTCCTTAATCATGGTAGTCATATACCTACAGCTTAGACCCATTATAGGCGCTGTGCTCGTGACGAGGCTTTGCCTTTTTCATATTACGGCGAAAGGAAACTAGTGCGATAAGCTATATAGCTTGCCGTTCTTATCGATCGATAAATAAATCACTATGTGCTTGGACAACTAATTCGGGGAAAGGAAACTAGTGCGATAAGCTATATAGCTTGCCATTATTATCGGTCGATAAATAAATCACTATGTGCTTGGACAACTTATACGGGGAAAGGAAACTAGTGCGAAAAGCTCTATAGCTTGCCATTATTATCGGTCGATAAATAAATCACTATGTGCTTGGACAACTAATTCGGGGAAAGGAAACTAGTGCGATAAGCTATATAGTTTGCCATTCTTATCAATCGATAAATAAATCACTATGTGCTTGGACAACTAATTCGGGGAAAGGAAACTAGTGCGATAAGCTATATAGCTTGCCGGTCTTATCGATCGATACATAATTCACTATGTGCTTGGACAACTAATACGGGGAAAGGAAACTAGTGCGATAAGCTATATAGCTTGCCGTTCTTATCGATCGATAAATAAATCACTATGTGCTTGGACAACTAATACGGGGAAAGGAAACTAGTGCGATAAGCTATATAGCTTGCCATTCTTATCAATCGATAAATAAATCACTATGTGCTTGGACAACTAATTCGGGGAAAGGAAACTAGTGCGATAAGCTATATAGCTTGCCGTTCTTATCGATCGATAAATAATTCACTATGTGCTTGAACAACTTATACGGGGAAAGGAAATTAGTGCGATAAGCTATATAGCTTGCCGTTCTTATCGATCGATAAATAAATCACTATGTGCTTGGACAACTAATACGGGGAAAGGAAACTAGTGCGATAAGCTATATAGCTTGCGTTCTTATCGATCGATAAATAATTCACTATGTGTTTACGACAACTAATACGGGGAAAGGAAACTAGTGCGATAAGCTATATAGCTTGCCGTTCTTATCGATCGATAAATAAATCACTATGTGCTTTGACAACTAATTCGGGGAAAGGAAACTAGTGCGATAAGCTATATAGCTTGCCGTTCTTATCGATCGATAAATAAATCACTATGTGCTTGGACAACTAATACGGGAAAGAAACTAGGCGATAAGCTATATAGCTTGCCGTTCTTATCGATCGATAAATAAATCACTATGTGCTTGGACAACTAATACGGGAAAGGAAACTAGTGCGATAAGCTATATAGCTTGCCATTCTTATCAAATCGATAAATAAATCACTATGTGCTTGGACAACTAATTCGGGGAAAGGAACTAGTGCGATAAGCTATATAGCTTGCCATTCTTATCAATCGAGATAAATAATTCACTATGTGCTTGAACAACTTATACGGGGAAAGGAAACTAGTGCGATAAGCTATATAGCTTGCCGTTCTTATCGATCGATAAAATAAATCACTATGTGCTTGGACAACTAATACGGGGAAAGGAAACGTAGTGCGATAAGCTATATAACTTGCCGTTCTTATCGATCGATAAATAATTCACTATGTGCTTGGACAACTAATACGGGGAAAGGAAACTAGTACGATAAGCTATATAGCTTGCCATTCTTATCGATCGATCGATCGATAATCACTTTGTGTCAGCATCTAGGCAAATAGTTACCCTAAACACTGGTCACAAGGCATTTATCTGCAGAGCATCGGAATAGGAACAACTTAGTGACTTAAAATCATGACAATAACGGTGAAAACCCACGAGAAAACCCAACATAATGGTCTAAGCTTTATGTATCGACCCGGATCAGCCTGCGCAGATCCGCGCATGCTAATCCGGACCGACACTTTCCGTCACAGGGGGATAGAGGTATAGAGTAATGATTCCTGAAACAGAAAATCCACAGGAGCCGAAAGGTGTCTGTCCGGGTTTGCATGCGCGGCATGCTTAGGCTCACCCGGTTCGATACTTTACGCAGAGACCATAATGCTGTTTTTTCTCGCGGGACGGCTCAGTTATGTTATTAATAAAGTTACAGACAGGCACGTATCTGACCACTCTACAAGACACGCGAATGTTAATCTAGAGGTTTACAGGTCGCGAATTCAAATGCCGTGAATTCAATTAACTCTTTTAGCGCCGAATTGTTTTAAGTAGACTGGTCTATGTTAAAATTGGGGCTTCTCCATTTCTCATGTTATAAGAGTTTCGGACTATTTTGATAACTCACGAGCTGACTCACCTGAATCAGTATTGTTTGCAAAAACCGCAATATTGCCATTGGCGCTAAAAGAGTTGATCTATTTTGTTTACAGTTGCAGTCAAGAACCCCAAAGAAATATGTGGGGAAAAATTCGGTAAAACGTATTGTTTCAAGGTGGATGCTGCCATCGAAAGGAAGAATGGGAGAAGTAAGATCAAAGGATCAGTCAAGATGACGAAACCAAAGAAGATTTTCATTGGAAATTTCAAAATGCCGGAGTAGATTTTACATTTAGTTATTTGCTTATGAAAGCACTACATTTTACAAAGAATGAAAGATAAACTGGTTTCCTGCTTTTATTCCAAATATGGAATTGTATAATCTAACATTTTCCCAATTTCATATCCATTTTGCCACGTTGTAGCTGAAATCTTTGGAAATATAATGGCCGAAATGAGAACGATCTCATAATTTCAACTTTATTCAATTAATGTTTATTTTTTATATGTTTTGACGAAATATTTTCGAAGTCAGCTGATGCGGAGTTGGCGTGTAAGTGGGAAAGGGTGTCACACTATTGCTTGACAATACTGACCCGATCATGACCTTGTGAAGAGATAAACATTATTTCGATGCATGTTAATGAGTCATTTTATATTGTTACCACATTTTGTGTCCCAGGGTATTTTATGTTGTTATTGCAATTGACTGTCTTTTTTACTAACATTTACCATTCATAGCCAGTGTTAATCTGTTTTGTTTGCATACGAAACATTTGCAGGAGACGATTGTTGAAAGCCAAGTCCCGTTAGAAACTTGGCCTGTCAATCAAGTGGTTGTGTGTTCGAAATCAAACTCGGTCAACAATCTTACCGACGTTCGACAAAGGTCAATCCGACAATAATTATTCGTCTTCCACCAACGGGATAACATTGTATGTGGAAACGTAACCAGTTGATTGTACGATTGGGTGGGAAAGTCAGGAAACGCATGAATATATGCCGTGATAAAAATACAATATCGTTGAAAACGGCGTTAAGCTCTTATACATCAACCAATCAAAGATGTTGGAAACATCGTGGCAAATTAGGGAAGTTAACAATTGACAGTATGAAATAGTGGATGAGTTGAATTCAATGTAGCAAATGGAGACATTTTGTCACGTCGAGCAATGTCTCCTTCTGCCACAATGCTTTTAAGATGCGGCTGAATGTGTGAAAGTGTTAAAACAAAATCAAACTGTCAGAATTCGAGCATATGCCGCTGGTATCGAGGTCAAAACGGGGGAACAAACCAGTAATCGAGTGTTTTAACCTGCTACGTTCATTATCAGTTCGTTTACCTAAAGCTTTCCCACCTGTAGACACATCAACATTTTGAGAAGTTTCTGCTTTTGCCACAATGCCTTTTTTAAAATATGCAGAATGTCTGCATATTTGAACGTGTTCGAAAAAATCAAACTGTTGGATTAGAGCAGATATCTGCCGCTTGTATCGAGGTCGTAACGGGGTAAAAAGCTTGCACTCGAGTGTATTAACTCTTTCCCACCTGCAGACGCATGTTGACTCGATAGCAGCAGACCACAGAGTGGACAAAGGTAAAATTGCTCATGATAAGCAATATCCCCCTTTGGTCACAACGTTTTCATCTTTATTTAAACAGTTAAGCTATCTTTTATGAAGATTTCAGGTTTTTGTTACCGTTTTTTCGAAGTCGTCTGCTGCATATTTATTGTATTGGGAAAGGGCTAACAGTTTACCTGCTATTGCTATGCTAATTATCAGTTCGTTTACCTAACTTGTTTCTAACCTGTAGACACATTTTGATTGATTGATTGCGGCCAGTTCATCTACTACCGTTTCTTGGCTTTCTTACACCAGTACTTCATACAACATTCTTTCAAAGCAACTAGCTACTTTTCCACCTAGACCGATAGCCCATTGGTTGAAGACGAATGACGCTCGTCACAATAACTTGTCAAACGTCGGAAAGAACGTTGGCCGAGCTGGGATTCGAACTCGCAACCCCTGGATTGACAGCCCGCATCGCTACCGACTGAGCTACCTGAAGAGACATCAGCAGTAAACGACTTTTGAAAACATTATGGAAAATGATGAAATTGCTCCTTTTGACACAATGTTTTCAACTCTTCGATAATCGTACTTTTATTTATATAGATTTTCCATAATTTACCAATATGTTTTAAAGATTGTCTGCTGCAGATGTGTTGTATGTTGTACGTGGAAAAGGGTTAAAACAAGTTCATGGAGAATGCTGCAGAAGCTGAACAGTTTGAACGACAATCAAGGCTTAATTCAATAAATTATATAACACAATGTAGGAAAACGAGGAAACTTTTTCAACGCCGTTTTCCAATTATCGTTATAGGTGAACACAGTGGTGCAGTGGTAGAGCGTCGGCCTCTCGTAATAAAGGTTCCGGGGTTCGAATCCCGTGATGAGCGGGTTCTGCCTTGGTGATTTTTCCACACACAAACGGTGCGAGTACTGGTTGTGTCTTCAGGAAGCAGACATCGAGCGTGATTAATATAATCTTAAAGGTTGTTTGGCAATGGGTGTAAAGTAAATAAGTTTAAATTAAATGGGTCAACAAATAAAACACACGTGGTCATAGTGCAACAGGTCCAAAAGGACAAAGCATTTATTTAACACAAATCTCTGGCTATAATATAAACAAGACATATCTTAAATAAAATATAAACGGCGATCAATTTAAGAAAACACTAAGAAATGGAACATGCGTATTCAAGGCCGAGAATACGGCGCATGGCTGGAGATTACGCGAGGCTCCCAAGAGGTGTATACGTTTCAATCGACGATAAATAACTGAAAACTTATGTTTCAAAAACAATTAATAATTTGCTCTTAAATATTTAATTTCAAACGTTTTCACTGATTTTTTTCACTGAAATTTATTTCTTAAGGAAAACAATTAAAGGTTAATATGCAAAACATTTCATTTTAAGACTTCACCTTATTAGTGCCTCTCGTAGGATCGCCAACTTAACTATGAACCAATCAAAACGTTTCATTTCCTTTATTTCTTCGACATTATTCATTAAATACAACATTTGATTGTCTACAATCTAGATCATCTAGGTCAAAAGTGAGGTTTAAACAGCTATCGCCGAAAAACACAGAGGTCAAGATAAGGAAGGGTAGACAGCTGTTTTACCCACAATATTTTATAATTCAAGCAAATCCTATGTTGTTGGTACTCAACATAATCGTCTAACTGAGAAGATTCTTTTGAGTACCCACAACATAGGGTTAGAAGGTCGAACATGCAAAAACGCCCCTTATCTAGAGCTCTGTTAAAAAAAGAATACAATTTGATGATCGTGCATTACACAAAGCCTCGTTTTTAATATGAGCCGCGTCAAGCGATTTAGGGTCTTCACTCATTGCTTCACGTGACTTTTCAAAGGTCGTCTGCTTTACAACAATCATACGTACAATTTCTACAATTTAAAATTTCAGAAAGAGAACTGACCATTTTACTTGAACACAGAGATTCTTTGAATACAAAAAATGTGATAAAGTGCGCGGTTAGTGTTTTAAGATATTACTGCAGTGAGAAACACCTGGATTTTCCGTCTGAGACAATTAAAAAATCTGAAGTGAATAACTTGCTGGGAAAATTCTATCCTTCAGCTAGGAAAACTGGACTTTTTGAGCAATATCACCATTTATTGCAATGTTTTTAAAAAGTCTTGTTCAATGGCAGTTGTCAAATGTCGTCTGTGTGAAGTAATGGGTTCATGCATCTGCGTAAAGTGAAATCTCACGTGAGCCTATGTATAAATGTATTGGCAGTACGGATAAAAACACCCTAGTAACCAATCAAATTGCAGGAATATTTCGTTAAATTGTTTAAAACGTTTACACATTTTAAGTGTACGCACTTTTGATTGGTTCTGCCAAATGTGACCAATCAGATTATTGTATACATACAATATATGTCGTATGCGAATCGTCATCTTGCCATGAGCCATTTTGTGAAAAAGCATTGAGGTAAACATTTGTGATTGAAACACGTGAAAATTATAACAAAAATAAAACAAAATATAATTAAAGAAAGAGAATATCATATAACAGACTGACACAGTAAACATTTGTGATTGAAATAACTAACACGTGAAAATTGTAACAAAATAAAAAACAAAATATAATTCATGAAAGATAATATCATATAACAGACTGACACAGCGTTCTCAACCCTATTCAGTAACAATACATTCCATTAGAGAGATTTTCCATATTTTGATTGTTATCACATGACAATGCTTGTATCCGATCTAATATACCCATTACGTATTTATTTATATGTCACATGTGTAATATAACATGATCGAATCACTATTTTGTATTCAGCCGCGAATGTTTACAAAATGGCTGAGAACGTGTATTCGGTAAACACAAACATCACAATAGATGGACGAGGTACAGGGACCATAATCCGTCATAACAAAATTTGACCCGATATTCTTTGTGTTTCGTCATGTCATAACAAAAATCTGACATTCGTTGTCATTTCATTAAATTGTTATTAAACTCCTTTAATAAAACTTTATATGAAATGACAACACATGTCAGATCCTATATTTATGTTTTTAATGTTGCCAGCTGCAGAGCTGCTGTACGTTATAGAGGTATAATATGACTGCATATTTATGGGTGTGCAATCGGATTTGTCAAGTGGTCTGTCTACACATTGTTTAAATGACGTTAACCCTTTTCCTACCTGCTGACGCATTTTGACGCAATAGCAGCAGACGACTTTTAAAAACATTGTGGCCAAAGGTGAAATTGCTCATCATGAGCAATTTCTCCTTTGGCAACTGTGTTTTCAACTTTATTTATTAACAATGCAGCTATCTTTTATTGACATTTTTCAGGTTTTTGTCACAATCTTTTCAAAGTCATCTGCTGCAGATGTGTTGTATGTGGGAAAGGGTTAAGCGAGAAAGAAAAACAATATTGTCCCTGTCTACGGGTTCTGTTCCAGATCCTTGAGTAGCTCAAAAATTTCTTCCAATTCGTCAAGTTCCTTCTTTGTGTTTCTTTTGCGTTTTCCATTTTGGCCAAAACCTCTAATACGCCCGCCGTCTTTCACAAACTTTGACAAGTCCAGTTTCTCTCTGCCCTCACAGCTTGTCCTTTGATTGTTGCTACTGAAATTGAAATAAATGAAAGTCGACTCCTTTTATTCTCATTAAAAGTCAAATTACGCTAATAATAAAATACATCCGCTGACTTGCTGATGTACTAAAGTCCCTAAACAAAACTTTGTTTGCGTAGAATTGAGTGTATACCATCACCAGAATGTATTGAATATATGACATTGATTTTAATTGATTGATTGATTGATTGGGGTTTAACGCCGTTTTTGACAATTTCTCAGTCATATCACGGCGGCCAGTTCACCTACTCATGCATTTCCTGGTTTTCTAACACAACAATCCTCCAAAGCAACTGGCTGCTTTTCCACATAGACTTAGCCCATTGGTGGAAGACGAATGACGCATGTCGCATTGACTTTTGTCAATCGTCGGAAAGAAAGTTGGCCGAGCCGGGATTCGAACTCACAACCCCTGGATTGACAGCCCGCGTCGCTACCGACTGAGCTACCGGGGCTCGGCGACATTGATTTTAAATGCATTGTGAATGTGTATAGGATGCACTGGAAATGATTGATTTGATCACTTAGTATTTTGACCTTGATTGAAACTGAAAGTAGAGAATGCTAAACACCGGTTTTGTCCGGGCCCGATTTGGTCCAAAATGACGGCTACCATTTCCCCCTGGTGAGTTCTTTCTTGCATAATGCATGACCAACATTTTCTTTGGATTGTTTTAAAGCTAGGAGGTAGCTCTTTTCAATGATATAGGTGTTCTACATGAGAAACGCTTATAAAGTGTGACAATTGAGGACTGAAACTGGTCAATTTACATGGAAACAAAGAAGGATTTTGTTGGTGTATTGTAACCTATAGTCTTCTGTTATTCAAACGATTAAAGTGTGTTTGAATGGTCATTGATATCAATGTCGTTTTCAACAGTATTTCAGTTATAATACGGCAGTTTTCTTATAGTAGATTTACCGGTATTGCTGCTATAACTGTTTACTGCAACAGCGCATACGTCGTACTATTACAGCCAACGTCCTTAGTCCCGTTGTCGCTTTTCCGGTTGCGAAAAGCGACTTCTAGCATTTTAAAGTATTTTGGTATGACTCGACTATGGATCGATCTCTGGTCTGCCGCTCTCAACACGGCTGTATGAAGTCGGCACATAAGCACATAAGCACCATTGGCTATTTAAAAGTATATATACGTAAAGCATATGGCTCAATGACGTACACTACTATATAAATATTGCATGGCTTTCAGTGTGACATTATGTACTGTTACACTGGAAGCCATGCATTATTTATTTTATTATACCGAACAAAATTAAGTGACGTCACTGCTGTATGCTGTATGACGTCACTGCTGTATGTGTATACGGGAGGCAATCACGTCATTATTTAGCTAAAATATAGAAGCAGTTATTTGCCCTTATATGACATTCAAAATATCACTGCGGTCACATGACCTGACAGTCAATTTTCGCTTGGTCACGTGTCAAAAAGTTGAAAATGTTTCTGATAGTCAAAATATCTCTTTTTCGGGTAATGGGATTTTACCATTGTAGACAAAAGTGAGGTATAATAATATGTACTGTCACACTGGAAGCCATGCATTATTTATTTTATTATACCGAACAAAAATACACGTTTATTCAATTTATTCTGTACCTTTGTATGGGTAGATCTACTACAATGTATAACACACACATATGAATATACCGGTTAACAGTATACTGTTACATGGCACGCGCGTCTAAAAGGTGACGTTATTGTTTAAAATGACGTCATACACGTGCATAACCAATATTTTAACGCGCGTGCCGTGTAACAGTACTGTTAATCGGTCAAAAACGTACTGTTAGCATGAAACAGTAAGAAATTGCCCATGATGAGTATATGAGAATTTAACATTACAAAGTCAGGTGAGGTATAATAAATTCATTTACATGATTTATATACACAAATTAGGACCATCTGAGAAAAAAAAATATATCGTAAAGTCGTAATAACGCGAAATGAAAGGCGTATTAACGCTATTAAAAAGCGTTATAACGCAAAATAAAGGCGTAATCACGAAAATAAACGCGTAATAACGCGAAATAAATGCGTAATAACGCTAAACAAAGGCATATTAATGCTAATAAAAGGCGTTATATCGCAAAAGAAAGGCGTAGCAACGCGAAAATAAAGTCATATAACGCGGCAAAAGGGCATTATAACGCGAGAAAAAAAAGGCGTAATAAGGAAATAATGTAATAACGCCTTTTTAGCTATATATATATATAAATCGATTACTGCTTTGAAGACTCTTTTTCAACCATGGATCTACGACCCAGATCAACCAATTCGCTATGATTTTTCATTGGCTGAGCTACGATTGGGTTGTAGATCGTAGCTCAGCTAATGAAAAAACATTGCGCATTGGTTGATCTGGGTCGTATATCGTAGCTCAGCCAATGAAAACACATGGCGTATTGGTTGATCTGGGTCGTAAATCGTAGCTCAACCACTCAAAACACATAGCGAATTGGTTGGTCTGGATTGTAGGTCAGCCACTTAAATCACATAGCGGATTGGCTGATCTGGCTCGTAGATCTTGGCTCAGCCAATGAAAAAACATACTTAGCTACGATCTACGACCCAGATCGTAGCTAAGTCAATGAAAACACATAGCTAATTGGCTGATCTTGGTCGTAGATCGTAGCTCAGCCACTGAAAAAAATAGAAAATTGTTTGATCTGGGTCTTAGATAGCTCAGCCACTGAAATAAAAATTCGAATTGGTTGATCTGGGTCGTAGATCGTAGGTGAGCCAATATAAAAAACATAGCGAGTTGGTCGATCTGGTCGTCGATCGTAGCTCAGCCACTGAGAAAAACATGGCGTATTGGTTGATCTGGGTCGTAAATCGTAGCTCAGCCAATGAAAAAACATAGCAAAATCATTGATCTTGGTCGTAGATACATGGTTGAAAACGAGTCTTCAAAGCAGTATTTATATATATAGCTTAAAAGCCGTTATAACGACTTTATTTCGCGTTATTACGCCTTATTTTTCGCGTTATAACGCACTTTTCCCGCGTTATTACGACTTTAATTTCGCGTTACTACGCATTTTATTAGCATTAATACGCCTTTGTTTAGCGTAATTACGCCTTTATTTTCGCGTTATTACGCCTTTATTTCGCGTTATAACGCCTTTATTCGCGTTACTACGCATTACTTCGCATTATTACACATTTACTTTGCGTTATTATGCCTTGTTTCGGCGTTACTTCGCCTTTTTCGCATTATAACGCCTTTTTTCGCGTTATTACGACTTTACAATATATATATTTTCTCAGATGGTCCTAATAGGCTTTCGTACAAATACATGATAATATGCCAGAAAAGTACCGTTTAACCAATACTTATTGTTAAGGAATACATTAGCAAATGATTCTTAGTTATTACTTTACACCATATTTTGATTAATTAATACAATATTCTCTATACTCCAACGCTTTTGAAATATAACTTAGAACACTCATTTGAACTTTTTCAACTTTTTACAGATAATATCTAGGAAAACCATTTATATGAATGTGTGATATCTAAGTAGTAGCATCAACAAAACTGTAAGTGGGAGAGGGTTCGACTAGCTACCTCACGTCCGAAGTAATACTTGCCGTCCCACGAGAAAACAAACATTATGGACTCTGCGTAATGTATCGATCCAGATCAGTCTGCGCAATCCGCGCAGACTAATCCGAACCGACACAGTCTGTCTCAGAGGGATAGAGGTATAGAGTAATGATTCCTGAAACATAAAATCTACAGGAGGTGATAAGTGCCTGACAGTGATTGATTGGGGTTTAACACCATTTTTAACAATTTTTCAGTCATATCACGGCGGCCAGTTCACCTACTCATGTTTCCTGGTTTTCGCACACCAGTACTCCACACAACACTCTTCCCAAGCAAGTGTCTGACAGGGTTAGCCTGTGCGTCATGCTTATGCCGATCCGGGTCGATACTTTACGCAGAGTCCACAGTGTCGGGTTTCTCGTGGGACGGCTCATATGTAAACCCGTTATGTAAAATGCCATGGGTTATAGAGATATAAGAGTGTGTACAACTACTTAGTTGAATCATTAGAAGCCGAAGAAGAAAGATCTACAGTACAAATGTGAAAACCCATTGTAAAACTTACTTGTTGATGTTCCTGAACATGTCTAACTGGACCTCCCTGGTTTCAAACTCCTTTACATTGTCGCACAAGATGTTCCCAATTCTGACTTTTTGTAATTCTCTAACAGCTGTAATGAAAGAAAATCTAGCGTCATGTGTGTTCCTGTTGGTTTGGTTTGTGTGTCACTGAGAAATGAATTGACGTCATTTAAAAATGATTTCACGTCATTCAAATTGCGGTTGTGGGACGTTATTTATTTTACTTCATACGTCACTGAATAAAGAAATGACGTCGTTTTAAAATGATTTCACGTCATTCAAATTGCAGTGAACTGGTCTTTTTCCACCCATCTCTTATTACTCCGCTGAACCCTATTTTGTGGGTTCTCAAAAGAATCGTCTAACTTAGACGATTCTTTCGAGTACCCACAACATAGGATTTAGTTTAGTATGTATTTGGACCCTACTCCAAAAGAGCAAACCTTATTCAGAGCTGTAGATAAGAAGAGTATTTCACATCGCCAAATCCTTATATGACCTTCAAACCCTATGTTGTGCCCACAACATAGGGTTTGAGGGTCAAATAAGGATTCTAGGATGTGAAATATCAAGGCGGTCAGTTCGCCTACCCATTTGTGTCCTGGCTTTCTCAGACCAATGATCCACACAACAGTCTTCAACAGTAGCAAATCGCTACTGTTCTACTTTGACTTCCCGTTTGTGGAACACGAAAGCCGTTTGTCGGCTCGCATTGAATTTTGTCGAACGTCGAAAATAATGCTGGCCGAGCTGGGGTTTTGAATTCACTGCCTCTGGATTGAAAGCCCGATAGATGGAAATGGATTGAAAAGTTTATTAAAGTTCCATAACACTTACCCTCATCGTTGAAATAACACGAAAACCAAAATCGATCGCCAATTTTCAAATTTTTGAACATTATTCCAAGCACTGCGTTCGCTATCGGGCCCAGTGGGGTTGAAGAGTCCGACGCAGATTCAATCAGGCCGGAGGTAAAAGTGTCAATGTCTTCTATGGATCTGTAAAAAGGACACATTTGAATCCGTTTTGCTTAACTATAATAGTTCCGCTGTATCGAAAATCGTTTATATACATTCACGATAATAATTGAGCCGTTCCGCGAGGAAAACCGACATTATGGTCTCTGCGTAATGTATAGACCCAGATCAGCCTGCGCATTCCGCGCCGACTGATCCGGGTCGACACATTCCGTCTCAAGGGAATAGAGGTATAGAGTAATGATTCCTGAAACAGAAAATCCACAGGAGGCGAAACGTGTATATTCGGGTAAGCCTGCACGGCATGCTTAGACTGATCTAGGTCGATACTTTACGCAGAGACCACAATGTTGGTTTTCTCGCGGGACGGCTCATTTGAAGACGCATTTTGCAATAGATGACGTTAGTAAATAGCGACGTAAGTAAAAGTTGCAGCGATCGCTTCTTTTGTCACAATGCTCTCAACTCTATTCTATTTTCATCTTCAGGCAGTTTCCATTTGTTCGAATGCATGTTTTCACTGATCTACTTCAGATTATGTGTAGATGGTAACGGCTAAACTATTTTGTTTAAAATCGAACCAGTATACTAGTGAGCATGATAACGCATAACACGTTTAAGAGCCGCGATACCTCAGTCACAATCGACGACGGCAACCATCCGGTGTTTGAACTGGTAAAGGCTAAACGATTATGTTTAAAACCAAACCATGATACTAGTGAGCATGATAACGCATGATACGTTTAAGAGCTGCGATACCTCAGTCACAATCGACGAGGGCAACCATCCGGTATTTGTACATGGTAAAGGCTAAACGATTTTTTTTTTATACCCGAACCAGTATACTAGTGAGCATGATAACGCATAAGACGTTTAAGACCGGCGATACCTCAGTCACAATCGACGAGGGCAACCATCCGGTATTTGTACATGGTAAAGGCTAAACAATTTTGTTTAAAATTGAACCAATGTACAAGTGCGCTTGAGAACGCATACATAACACGTTGAAAAACCGCGATAGCTCAGTCACAATCGGCGAGGGTACCCATCGGATAGTCGTGAGTTCGAACCTGGCATTGCCGTATATTATATCCGATAATTGACAACAATCAACGTCTCTTACGTTATTCAACTTCATTGATGGGCTGAAATGTAATTTGTGGGACGGTAGCCAGTTACCGGAGAGGAATGCTGTATACTCGAAGAGTATCGGTTTAAAGAAAGCATGAAAAACCCATGTGTGGGTGAACTGGTCGCCGTATTATTACTGAATAACTGTTGAAAATTGTGTTAATCCTTCTCCCACCACCAACAATGCTGCTGCAAGCGACTTGGAAAACATAGGCAAAACTATGCAAAATATCCGTAAATGAAAGTTGAATTTTTGAAAATAGTTATGAGCAATTTCTCCTTTTGCCACAATGTTTTCAAAGGTTGACCGCTGCAGAGGCGTCAGAAAGCGTCTATGTGTGGGAAAGGGTTAAACTTAAAGCAATCAAAGTACCACGCGTTAAAGAAACAATTGTAACAAGCGTACTGGAAAACCCTGTGTATCAAATTACACGTGGCGTCGTCAAGGTTTTCGTTTTTGCACAGCTCTGCAATATTCGCAACGTTGTCCAGTTCGAGTACTTTGCGCAGTCCACTGTATGTAGGTACACCATGGTCTCTTCCTGTGCAATGAGAAAATGTATTGGTATTGTTCTACGAAACAAACAGCATTATGGACTCTGCGTAATGTATCGACCAACATCAGCCTGCGCAGTCCGCGCAGGCTAATCCAGGCCGACACATTCTGTCTCAGTGGGATAGAGTATTTTTTCCTGAAACAGGAAATCCACATGAAGAGAAACGTATGTGTATATGTATTGACTGTTACGCTTGATTCGTCTCTCTATCTTTGTCTTTCTGATTCTCTGTCTCTCCTCTCTATATCTCGGTCTCTGTCTCTTGTCTCTTGTCTCTCCTCTCTCTCTCTTTCTCTCTTTTGTCTCTCATTATCTCTCTTTTTATCTCTCTCGATCTCTCTATGTAGCTATGTGTCTGTCAATCCATCTCTATGAATGTTTAATGCCTTTGTTTAATGCCTTTCTCTGTCTGTCTCTTATCTATATGTCTGTCTGTCTGTCTCTATCGGTGTTGTTCTCTCTCGGCCTCAGTCTGTCTCTTTATGTATGTCTTTATGTACGTCTCTCTGTCTGTCTGCTGCCTGTCACGTTATAACTCTCTCTTCCTTTCTCTCTCCTCGTTACGATATTTAGCCGTACCTCTCTGAATGTTCAGCGCTCCTAGGTTCGCACCGACATCGCTTCCTGGATCTAAGTTCGCAAACAACCGGTTCATTATGGTATCTTCCAAAAACCTGGTGAGGAGAAATCAAATTAAAGTATTACATGTGTATAGAAACTGCGTTGGAAGGCTTTTCAACCACCAACATATTCAAAACCATGACAATGATATAAGAGCTCGTCCAGGGGTGGGGGTGGGGTGGGGAAGGTAAACGTAGGTTTAGATCAGGATGTACATCTGGGCCGTCTCACCAGAACTAATATATAATTAAACCGTCCCGCGAGAAAACAAACATTATGGCCTCTACGTAATGTATCTACCCAGATCAGCCTGCGCAGTCCACACAGACTGATCCGGCCCGACACATTCCGCCTCAGTGGGATAGAGGTATATAGAAATGTTTAGACATAAAATCCACAGGAGGCGAAAAGTGTCCTTCCGGGGGTAAGCCGGTGCGGCTTGCTTAGGCTGATCTGGTCGATACATTACGTAGAATTCAGAATGTTGGTTTTCTCGCGGGACGGCTCATATATAAACGCAAGTTAAAAGAAACTTCTATCAAGCTTCTGTAAGTAATATTTGAACAGTCTTGATCTATATCAGAAGGCTAACTTGTATTTATCTCGTGGGGTGCGGGTTCATGTTATGGTAGGTACCACAGTTACCGAGTGGAACCTAGCGTCCCGGGTTCGATCCCCAGTCGCAATGCAAAGTTCCTAGCCTACTACTGGTTTGTTTGCCAAGGTATCACGATTAAGTGATCTGTGTCCATGCTATATAATATACGTGCAGAAATCATCGTTGGACCGAGTTCTTGGGTTGACGTTGCCGAGCTTGCGAGGCTACGTTCGTCAAAGAACGAGGTCCAACGATGATTTCACAGTACAGGGTCAATAACCTTTTTATTGCATACTTAAATATTGTTAACTATTTGGTTTACACTGTGGAGTGTTTTTCCATCTAGAGTTGATTAGATTGCTTCCGAAATAGAAACAAACGGTTTGAGTACCCACAACATAGGGTGTGTGGGTATAATAAGGATTTGGGGATGTGAAATACTCTTCTTATCTAGAGCTCTGCGTTAGTCCATATCCTTAGTTGGCATGTGACAAATATCAGAACTCTTCTGATCGTAACGATTACGAACATCTGCCGGGAGAGATTCACGATAAGTCATACTTTTATCACACGGTTATTACTTATCATGCAATAGATAGATATGTCGCTAGAAAAAACAAGAGCGCCTAATGTCACAAAATACGCCCGTCCTGTTTTTTTGAGACAAAAGCCTGATTAAGATATTCTGCCCATCAACATATTGTCTAATTTTGGTGATGATCGGATAAAGGCTTCACAAGTTATTTAGCTGACAAGACCAATTTTAGGTAATTTATATTATTAAAGGGCAATAACTCTCGATTGACTAAAGCGATGTAGTTAGTTATCGAACTTGTCCGAGATATTATGCCAATACGCGTTCTGACTAAATTTGGTGATGATTGGACAAAGGCTTCAAGTTATTGAGATGACAAGACCAATTTTAGGCAATTTCTATTATTAAAGGGCAATAACTCTCGATTGACTAAAGCGATATTGGTAGTTGTCGAACTTGTCCGAGATATTATCCCAATACACATTCCGACTAAATTTGGTGATGATTGGACAAAGGCTTCTAAAGTAATTGAGCTGACAACATACTGGACGCCGCCCGCCCGCCCGCCAGCCCGTTTAACGGCGTTTTCAACATTTTTTCAATCCATGCAAGTCGTCCACGACTTGATACGATACTGTTGCACGGCAATTTCCCAACTACGGACGCATATTGACGCATTTGCAGCAGACGAGATTTCAAAATGGAGTGACAAAAGGGAGCAATTGCTCACGAAGAGCAGTTTCACCTTTTGCCACATTATTTTTCAACTTCATCAAGAAATAAACCTATAGTTCTAGAGATTTTTTACATATTTGCCCATGTTTTTATAAAGTCGTCTGCTGCATATTGGCTGTAGGTGGGAAATGTCTAAGTTACGTACGGCGGGTGTAAGTAACGTACAGCGGGTTTAAGTTACGTACAGCGGGTCTAATTTACGTACAGCGGGTCAAAGTTACGAACAGCGGGTCTAAGTTACGTACAGCGGGTCTAAGTTACATACAGAGGGTCTTAGTTACGTACAGCGGGTCTAAGTTACGTACAGCGGGTCTAAGTTACATACAGCGGGTCTTAGTTACGTACAGCGGGTCTATGTTACGTACAGCGGGACAAGGGTTACTAAAAACTTCCAAAAACGTACTTGTCTGTTGAGGGACATTTCTTCATCCAGTTTAACATCACAGAGTCACTACCGTTGATGTGAGATGTAGCAGGATCAAAGAAATTATTTTTCAGAAGCAGTGAATCTATGGCATTTGGAAACGGAGAGGTTTCTGCCGGACTTCCAGCGAGATCATTCGGAATCCATGTATGACCAAATCTGAAGTAGAAATGAAACAGTTAACCCTTGCAAACATGCCATCACGCTTAGACGCATCTGCGAACAAACGAATTTTGAAAACACTGGCCAAAGGAGAAATTGCTCGTCAAGATCAATTTCTCATGTTGCCATAACGTTTTCAACTTCTTCAATGAATTCATTCAGTTGACAGAGCTATTCCAAATGTTTGTGTAGGTCGTTTCAAAGTCATCTGTTGCGTAATTAGTGTATGGGGGATTTAATTAACCTTCGTTTAAACGCATCTGCAGCAAAGGTCTCCTCAGTTGGTTAGAATAAAAATACTTTTTTCATAATATTTTCATCTCCATCCGATAGTATATTTTGTAGATTTTGTTATCTGGGAAAGCGTTAAGCATATAATCCGTCCTATGAGAAAACCAACATTGTGGACTCTGCGTAAAGTATCGACCCGGATCAGCCTTAGCACACCGCGCAGGCTTACACGGACAGTCACGTTTTGCCTCCTGTGGATTTTCTGTTTCAGGAATCATTACTCTATAACTCTATACCTCTAGCTCCCTGATACGGAATGTGTCGGGCCGGATCAGTCCGCGCGGGCTGATCTGGGTCGATACATTACGCAGAGGCCATAATTTTATTGGTCGATTACAATATAATATTAACCGCCTCGGTGGTGCAGCGGTCGCGAGGTCGATCCCCAAATGGGTCATACCAAAGACTTTATAAATTGTAACAATGCCCTTCTTCCTTTGACGCTCAGTGTGTTGGGCTTATCATTACGACTGACTCGCTGGTGTCAGGATAAATGGGCAAGTAGTACAGTTAAGAACGTCTTGAAATTGACAAATTTACCGTTCACGTTCCATTCCGCTCATAAAGCGTTGTTCACTCATTCATAACATTGTGATTGCTTTTTTCCGTTTCGCTCAGAATGAGCGAAGCATTCATGTGATTGGATTTTTTCGTTCATTATGATTGTTTTGTTCAGAGCGCAAAATTCCGTCCCGCTGCTCATAAAACGTTCCTACTTATCCGTTCCAATCACGCTCAAACCACGTTCCGCTCAGATTGTCAATTTCATGAGGTTCTTAACTGTACTAGTTATTTACACGGTAAAGGTCGTCATACAACTGACAAATGGTTGAACGTGGCGTTAAACATTAATTAAACAAAGTAGTATAGCATTGATGCGTGTCATACGAAAGCAAACTATTCGAGTTCTACATCCCTGAATGTGGGGCGGTTCATTCGCATTGGATTACATTATATTGGAAGAAGAAGATTGATTGATTGGGTTTTAACGCCGTTTTTAACAATTTCTCAGTTATATCACGGCGGCCAGTTCACCTACTCGTGCATTTACTGGTTTTCTCACACCAGTACTCCACACAACAATCTTCCCAAGTAACTGGCTGCTTTTACACATAGACTTAGCCCATTGGTGGAAAACGAATGACGCATGTCGCATTGACTTTTGTCAATCGTCGGAAAGAAAGTTGGCCGAGCCGGGAGGAAGAAGAAGAAAACCAACATTGTGGACTTTCCTAAGCATGCCGCGCAGGATTACACGGACAGTCACTTTTGCCTCCTGTGGATCTTCTGTTTCAGGAATCATTACTCTATCCCACCTGATACGGAATGTGTCGGCCCGGTTCAGTCTGCGCCGACTGCCCGTGTTGATCTGGATCGATACATTAGGCAGAGGCAATAATGTTGGTTTTCACGAGGGGCGGCTTATATTCAATACACAGTGACATGATGCTTACATTCTTCGAAAACAATGCATCGAAAAGAGAAATTGCACCGTAATGAGAAATTTCTCCTTTTGCCACAATGTTTTCAAAAATGGTCTGCTGCAGATGCGATTGAATTGAATACACATTTGTGCATGTACAACTATAAGAGTTCACCTGTCTTAAGAGGCCACTTTCAGCATTGCGTTTGAGCGTTCTCTTAAAAATGGTCCGACAGTAATATTATAAAAACGAGTGGTCTCATAAAACAGGTCCTACTGCGATATATTCATACCGAATGATCTCTTTGAAACAGATCCGAGAGTACTATTATAATAACGACTGGTCTCTTAAACAGGTCCGACAGTAATATTATAATAACGACTGGTCTCTTAACAGGTCTGAGTAATATTATAATAACGACTGGTCTCTTAAAACAGGAACAGGCTGAGTGTAATATTATAATAACGACTGGTCTCTTAAAACAGGTCCGTGTGTAATATTATAATAACGACTGGTCTCTTAAAACAGGTTTGAGTGTATTATTATAAGAACGACTGGTCTCTTAAAATAGGTCTGGGTATAACATTATAATAACGACTGGTCTCTTCAAACAGTTCAGACTGTAATATTATAATACCGATTGGTCTCTTCAAACAGTTCAGACTGTAATATTATAATAACGACTGGTCTCTTAAAGCAGGTCTGACAGTAATATTATAATAACGAGTGATAAAACAGGTCCGACTGTAATATTATAATAACGACTGGTCTCTTAAAACACGTCTGACAGTAATATTATAATAACGAGTGGTGTCTTAACAGTTCAGACTAATATTATAATAACGACTGGCGTCTTAAAACAGGTCCAACAGTAATATTATAATAACGACTGGTCTCTTAAAACAGTAATATTATAATAACGACTGGTCTCTTAACAGTTCCGACAGTAATATTATAATAACGACTGGTCTCTTAAAACAGGTCTGACAGTAATATTATAATACCTTTGTATAAGGACACGTATCCGATACATACCTGTAAATAATACCGAATAGGTTAATCATTGCAGCCGATGTTCTTTTTTTATATGGACACTTCCGGTCAATTTCAAGTTTAAACTTGGCAATGGTATCTTTGCTCAAGAACGTAGGTAAGTATTCCTTGTAGTTTATAACCTGAACAAAATTGAAAAAGGAAGTTGAGAGGATTTCACATTTTGTCTCTGTCAATCTCATAACAAATCAGACATGTATACAGTACACGGGACTCCCTAACTCAAACCCGAAAGGTACTAATACAACATCTCGAGTTATGGAAGTGTTTGATTGATCTCGATTCGTGTAAAATGCATTAATGTATTTATTGGCAGCTTTGTAGTTGAAGTTATATACTTAAGTGTTTACCATGTCAAGGGAGCCAGTGATCATATCATATATAAAAACAAGAAACCGCTGAAGACGGTAAGGCCGGATTGTCGGCAATTTGACCTTGAAAATCGACAAACCAAGGTCAAGGTCAAAGTAACCATAGAAATCAATAGAACTTGTTACTGGTTACCTTCAGGCAAAGTTTCAAGTTTGTAACCCTTTCCAGTGCTGAGATTTTGCCTCAACCTGAAATTTTAACCAAAATGTTGACAGACGGACATCGCCAATCTATAGACCGGAATTGCTAGAGCAATCCGGCCAAAAAGCGCAGATTGCTTGTATGAGCAATCACAACTGCTGCTAAGCTGTTGTCTAAAGACAGATACGTTCTATTCCAATTTTCCATCGTTTGAGTTATAACGTTGTATCGAGTCCAGTGTTTTTTTAATTTCATTAAAAGCAGACCCGAGTTCAGGTCAGGTACTCAAATTGCTGCCTACAAAATCGGGGTTAACATATAGATATAGGACGTAGAGAAGCGGTTCTACTCAAATGTACAGATTATGTCTAGGGGTTCATTCGAGACGACCTTTAACAACATATATATATATACGACGTAGAAGTAGTTCTCGAATGTACCCATTATGTCTAGGGTTCATTCGAGACTACCTTTAACAATATAGATACACGACGTGTAGAGGTTGAACATTCGACTCGGTGCGGGAGTTTCGGGTGCCATGCCTTGCCGGGTCATTTCAAAGAATTAACAAAGGCAGCAACGGCCTTCCACCATTGGTGTTCAGGCTTGTAGAGGTAGCTTTACGAATGAATAACTGAAGGAGTGTGTTGAAAGCGGCGAAAGCAAACTAACGTTAGTAAAGTCACACCTGTGCTAAAAATCATCTTTATTTAGTAATTCTGTCTATAGCAACCAGTTTTAATTTCCAAATTACTTATTTACTGCAAATTTGACCCTTAAATTAAAGGACCACCTGTGAACAAAGACCATATTGTTGTGTCCCTTTGGGAGGTCTATGCACAGGTTACACTGTACCTGCATCTCGGCCGCTACAATGTGTCTGGCATATAGAAATGTCACGTTCGCATTTATTTCTTTGAACTCATCCAACGCTCGCAGACCTTTCACTATGCGGTTATGCTCTCTAACCCAAAGTGTATGCATCGCATTCAGCCCAGAATTCTCCTGGCTTCGAAAGTCTCCTGGGAATGGATGAAAACGAGTTTAAGATGAAAGAAAGAGACATATGCACACATACAGACGGACATACAGAGGCAGAGAGAGAGAGAGAGAGAGAGAGAGAGAGAGAGAGAGAGATGAAAGAGAGAGAGAAAGATGAAAGAGAGAGAGAGAGAGATGAAAGAGAGATGAAATAGAGAGCGAGAGAGATGAAAGAGAGATGAAAGAGAGAGAGAGATGAAAGAGAGAGAGAAAGATGAAAGAGAGAGAGAGAGAGATGAAAGAGAGATGAAATAGAGAGCGAGAGAGATGAAAGAGAGATGAAAGAGAGAGAGAGATGAAAGAGAGAGAGAAAGATGAAAGAGAGAGAGAGAGAGATGAAAGAGAGATGAAATAGAGAGCGAGAGAGATGAAAGAGAGATGAAAGAGAGAGAGAGATGAAAGAGAGACAAGAGAGAGAGAGAGATGAAATAGAGAGCGAGAGAGAGATGAAAGAGAGACAAGAGAGAGAGAGAGATGAAATAGAGAGCGAGAGAGATACAAGAGAGATGATACAAGAGAGATGAAAGAGAGAGAGAGATGAAAGAGAGAGAGAGAGATGAAAGAGACAGAGACAGACAGACAGACAGACAAAAGATGAAAGAGAGAGAGACAGATGAAAGAGAGACAGAAACAGAGACAGAGACAGAGACAGACATAGGGGGGGGGGGGGGGGGGGGGGAAGAGAGAGAACATCAAGGGTAAACTATTTGCAATTCCCATAAATGCCATAACTGACAGTTATAGAATATAGAATAAACCATGGAGAAAAAAAGCCAAATTATTCATGGTGAGCAATTGTTCCATTTGCCACAATACATTCAAACAGAGGAAAAGAATTAATTATTTCCGCGCCAAAAGCAAAATTAAGGTTTTTACAACCAATCAGAATTGTGTTCTTTTAAATCTTTCATCGCCAAAGGCAATATTGAGGTTTTTGCAACCAATCGGCATTGTGTGCCTTTAATTCTGTCATCGCCATAAGCAATATTGAGGTTTTTACAACCAATCAGCATTGTGTGCCTTTAATTCTGTCATCGCCATAAGCAATATTGAGGTTTTCGAATCCAATCAGCATTGTGTGCCTTTAATTCTGTCATCGCCATAAGCAATATTGAGGTTTTTGCAACCAATCAGCATTGTGTGTCTTTTAACTTTCAGCGCCAGAGGCAATATTGAGGTTTTTACAAACAATCAGCATTGTGTGCCTTTTAACTATTTCAGAGCCAATGGCAATAGAGGTTTGTACAACCAATCAGCATTGTGTGCCTTTAAACTTTCAGCGCCAGAGGCAATATTGAGGATTTTACAACCAATCAGCATTTATTTATAAAAGAAATGGAGACGCCCGATTTGGAACATGGGAGAATCTTTTAATAATTCGGCGGTGAAATAGTCACGTGATCACTGTTTTTCAAAGCTCTTACTACTTGAATGAATAAATAGAGTCACCCGATTTTGAACAAGGACGTGTCTAATTTAATTTTAGAAATTCTGCGCTTAAAAAGTGAAGTAGTGCATACCGGCGTGTCGGCAGCCATGGCGGTTAGCTAGCTGTACTGCAGTTGCTGCGCAGGCTTCCCCCGCTGCTGTCGCCAACGGTAGCTCAGCTTGACCACCGACAGTTTGGTCTGTATCCACGTGCAGTAATGCGCGGTCCGCTGAAATTAAACATACATAATGATTGCACGGTCTGCTTAAATTAAACATACATAATGATTTCACGGTCCGCTGAAATTAAACATACATAATGATTGCACTGTCCGCTGAAATTAAACATACATAATGATTGCACGGTCATATATAATGATTGCACGGTCCGCTGAAATTAAACATACATAATGATTGCACTGTCCGTTGAGATTAAACATACATAATGATTGCACGGTCATATATAATGATTGAGCGTTCCGCTGAAATTAAACGTACATAATGAATGCACGGTCCGCTGAAATTAAATATTCATAATGATTGCACTGTTCGCTGAAATTAAACCTACATAATGATTGCACGATCATATATAATGATTGCGCGGTCTGCTGAAATTAAACATACATAATGATTGCACGGTCCGTTGAAATTAAACATACATAATGATTGCGCTGTCCGCTGAAATTAAACATACATAATGATTGCACGGTCCACTGAAATTAAATATACATAATGATTTCACGGTCCGCTGTAATTAAACATACATAATGATTGCACGGTCCGCTGTAATTAAACATACATAATGAGTGCACGGTCCGCTGTAATTAAAAATAATACTGATTGCACGGTCCACTGTAATTAAACATACATAATGATTGCACGGTCCGCTGTAATAAAACATAATAATGATTGCACGGTCCGCTGTAATTAAACATATATAATGATTGCACGGTCCGCTGTAATTAAACATACATAATTAATGATTGCACGGTCCGCTGTAATTAAACATACATAATGAGTGCACGGTCCGTTGAAATTAAGATTCCCAAAGTTAACCTAACGATAATTATTATTATAGCATATGGACAATAGAGAGACTATTTGAGTATCTTTACGAGTTCTCAAAATAGAAACTCGGACGCCTGTGCAATAAGTCACAGATGATGATACTTGTAGGATATGTTATTATAACTTATTTTTTTAAATTTATTTTACATCGATTGTGAAACAAGCTTTAAGCTTATATGAATAACGTTCGATGTCTGCTTCCTTGAGAAATTACCAGTACTGGCGCCGATTGTGTGAAAATATCCCAAAGATAGAACCTGCTCCCGCTCTCCACGGGATTCGGACCGGGGACCTTTGGTGAGAAATGTCAACGCTCTTCCACTGCACCGCTGTCTTAAAATCAACAGTGCAGAGCCAAGTAAGATCCCCTTTGACATTGAGTCTACACTGGTCGCAAATAATGGTATACGGGTTGTTCTCGCAGAGTGTCTCTAAATAACACTTACTGTGGTCACTGAGCATTATGTAGCCTAAACATAGAGTCACGCAAAGTCACATACCTACGTACATCATATTATAAAACCTACCGGTATCTATAACACCTTCCACTTCTTCAGCGCTTGATCCATACACATTACTGCCGTCCAAGTATGATGTAATTGCATTCATCTGCTGTCGCTCTCCTACAAAGGAAACCACAGAAGGATAAGTGCAGACTTCGTGTTAAGGTCAATGAAAAGTAAATCGGATCGGCTTCCCGGTCGGACAATTTTCTCCATGGAATTTCAGATAAATATATAAGTTTAAGGTTGTCCCTCATTGGACAATAATGATTTTGTTGAAATTTGTTTTTTATAAAGTTGAATAACCTCGCTGATTTATTACTAATATTGTATTTGCCTTTAGGTATATTGACACTATAAGAGCCATTTTCAGAAATCGTGTATTTTCTGAAATTGAAAGTAAAATTCAGTGCGGGATAAGAGTGATCCTCTATTTTACCTCATAAAAAGAAAAATTGTCCGTCAACCTGTATGTCTTCTTCGCTTTATTGGTAGTTCTAATACTGAACTTTATTTTCTTATAGGTTTCTGTCTAGTTTGACTTGTTGGGAACGAACCATAACCAATAATGCTATAATGGTCGTCACTGGAAAATGAATTACTTCCCTTTGACATAAACGGTGTTGCAAACACATCTTATTGCGCGGGTGCATCAGCACCAGTGCATATATTGGTTGTGAAAAAAATGTCACTGGTGCAATGGGCTTGCGCCGTGTTAATCTTCTTGATTGCGAATGCGCCTTATTTTACCGTCAGCTCTGATATTTCCGAGGCAGTTCGTCACTAGACTGGTTCCCGTTCGAGATAAAAGATAACGATTAGTGAATCAGTCTTCTTATATGGAAATAGTTTATAATTAAAAGGTTTTTTTAATTACACCCACCGCTGCCACCATTTGTAACGTGTACCGGCGTTAAGCCATCGCGGGTCACCCATCCAGGCACTAACCGCGATGGACGTTGCTTAACTTTACACAAAGGTCAATCTCTCTACCAACGTCGCTATAAAAGACTGCTTCCAAAGCAAGGCTGTAGAAGTGATATATATATACCAGTTCCCGTTACATTTCTCCCTAATTTCTCTTGACTTCGACCCGAAGTCACACAACTGAACACAAGCAGTATACCAGAGCGGAGTCTATGTAACAAGTTATTGTGTTAAATTTTGCGATTTTAAGAAAAAAAGGACGCGCATGCGCAGACAAATGTTTACAATAATTTTGGGAGATCGAGGTTAACACGTTAGGAAGGTATTTGTTTTCGATTTACATATTTAACTAAAAAACTATTGTTATCATATGTTTATATCATATATTTAAAAGCGGGTTCCGTGTTTTTCGAATCAAAACAGTATTTCTTAAGCCATAAAATGCTGATTCCCGCGCCAATTGCTGCATCTTGCAGCAACTCTTGTTAGATAGTAAAACGCGAAACCACATCGTTGTGCTTTTTTTTAAGAAGAACGAACCGAAACACGCATTTGCGCACACCACGGCAGTATTATATAGTGTATACATGTAGTTATTTGTGAAATCGAGATAATAGTTTTACTTTGTAGGCATTATTTTGTTATTTTCTCGAGTGACTATGACACGTGATTATAACAGTTTTTCGTACATTATAATTGAGGATATATACAATACTCTTTTATAATTTGGTACAGGATTTTTTTCCAGGGTAGTATTTAAGCACAAAACAAGTGACACACGGGTTGTTTTTAACTAATTGCAATTATAGCAGCGTACAATGCCACTCAACAATACAGTCAAACTTGTCTTAAGCATCCATACTGGGAAAAGTAGAAACAATAATCTGCTTAAAAAGGGTCAAATAAAGAAGAAAAATGTTATTTGTTAATCTTCAAGTGTCTACTTAATATAAGTTGGCTGCTTAACAGGTGACGGCCAACACAAGTTTTACTATATAACTTACGATCATCCACTTTATTTACGCTGCTTCCACAGTCTAGTATATGGCCTGATCGAACAAAGTCCTGACATTCAGTTGTCACTGCATTGTTTGGAGCGAGTTCATCGGCAGTAAGGATATCATTGGATACCTTTATGTTGAAGCAAGATACATCGCTAAATCTGAAATTTACGAGTAAAAACAATTTATAATAGACCTGCACATTTTTTCCGGCGCAAATACATGCAGATTGCCACGCGCAGTTCAAACAAGACGTATTTAAATTCCGTTTCGTATGTATACGTGTAAAATCCGGCACGGGTGCCAGTCTCTTTTGTAATATAAATATAGCATTCGACTATATATTGACAATGGCTAAGTTCACGACGAAACAAATGAAAATAGAGCAAGTGTGGTGCAAGCTAGAAGTGATTATAACAAGAGCACCGCGTACGGCACAGACGCTCGACTGATAGAAAACTGAAAACAAATGAGCTGAACAAAAAACATTAACCGGACAACCACGCCGCCGACGACGACGCCAGGGTCATGACAATAGCTCTCGTTTTTTCGTAAGTCGAGATAAAAATGCAATAAGAAAAAAGAATTAATGAATGACGAAATGAAACGAAGTAGCTTGAAAAAGCAGGATTGTCGAATACTAAAAGATTAAAGGAAGGAAGTTGTTTAAAAACACATGCATTTTTTAAATTAAATCAAAGCCATAAATGACCCCGGTCGGTTTTTTGAGCATGGAAGAGTCTACTATAATCAATTCGGCGCTGAGAGAGTTAAATTTAAATGAAAACAAAAGGAAGAGTCCGTTCATAAGGCCCGAAATCGCATGACGGCATATCATACTTACGCTGAACCGGTAACTGTCCGCCCGTTAGCACAACAAATTGGGGAATGTCCTTCAACTGAAATATTGAACACAGGTATAACTCAGCAATATCAACATCGTTCTGAAATATTGACATCGGGTTTAATTCAGCAATATCAACATCGTCCTGACATATTGACTTCAGGTATAACTCAGTAATACATTTACAAAGTGGAAGAATATGGCTTAGACGACGGTACATACATACAGTATATACCTATACAATATGTCAAAGGACACAGCGAAATGCTTCATTGTATATTTGCGACTAGCATCACCTTTCGAAATATTTGGTTGACACTGCTGTTTTGTATTATAATGATTAAGGTATGTCGCATTTGTTAAAAAAATAAGTTTTATGGGCCAGAGGCCTTGATTGCTAAATAAAGAATTGTCATCGTCATTTATACTTTATTTTTTAAACTTGACAGTTATTAGTTAAAATTATGAATATTGGGCCATGTTGCATCTTACCAAGATGATATCTAAATATTTTGGATAACATTAAATAAATGATATTCATCTCCAACTCGAAGAATTTATATTTTAGCACAACATTCGAGGTTAAGGTCAATAGCAGGAATGTCTGGTGGTTTATTTTGCCATGATGATAACAGGATAGTATCACTATGGAAATGTTAGTTTTGTATCCGTTTAACTCTTTCAGCGCCGAATTGTCTAAAGTAGACTTCCATGTTCAAATTCGGGCGACTCTATTTCATATGTTATAAGAGTTTCGTAATATTTGGATAACTACAAGACAAACAATGCTGATTTCAGGTGAGACAGCTCTTTACGAGCTGACTCACATGAATCAGCATTGTATGAAAAAGCTCAATATTGCCTTTGCGCTTAAAGAGTTAACATCAGAAAAAAGGGTTCATTTTGTTAATACTGCATATGGGGGATTTTCTTTCATTTTGGTATGGGACTCGGTTCAGAGTTGCATCTCTCAGTTTGAAGGTACTGAATTCCAGATAATAAATAGTATATAGCCAAAGTTTTGAAACCTTGAAATATTATAATCATCATTCTGAGATAAAATAAGAGTAATAATTTTACTTTCCAATAAACATCTAAATATTGATCGTTTGTGCTTCATTTTTAATGGGTAGACATACCCAGTAAGCCAAATTTTGTACATTTTCATTGACTTTCAATTGAAAGCTTTTCAACATCTACTGCCAAAATAGTTTTGAACTATTTATTACTTTGTTGTCACTATTAGCAATGTTTGCAGAAGTTTCAACATATCAAAATAGTGATTACCATCTGGAATTCAGCACCTTTTTTCTTATATATCTAAAAGATCTATTTCGTATGGCAATACAAAACACTTGAATTCAATATTTCTGCCTTCTTCGGGATATTACAAAAAACGAGTTGAATCCATTTTGAAAGCAATGCACGTGAATGAAAACTGATGTAATGATAATTAGTCATTTTGGCGGAATGTCAAACTGAGGGACGTCGTAATCCCGCTGAAAAAGGATGGGATCAAGTAAAACAAGAAACCGCTGAAGACGATAAGGCCGGATTGTCGGCAATTTGACCTTGGAAATCGACAAACCAAGGTTAAGGTCAAAGTAACCATAGAAATCAATAGAACTTGTTACCTTCAAGTAAAGTTTCAAGTTTGTAACCCTTTCATGTGCCGAGATCTTGCCTCAACCTGAAACTTTATAACCAAAATGTTGACGGACAGACAGACGAACAGACAGACGGACGGATAATCTATAGACCGGAATTGCTAGAGCAATCCGGCCAATAATTCAATCTTGTAGTAATGATACACACTTGAATCTAGTGGTGTAGCAGTGATATCATGGTCCACAAATTGTCCCTATTGCATTGCAATCATAATGAATAATACTAATATAATATAATTCAATCTTATAGCAATGATACATACTGGAATCTAGTTGTGTAGCAACGACATCATGGTCCACAAATTGTCCCTATTGCATTGCAATCATAATGAATAATAACAATATAATATAATTCAATCTTATAGCAATGATACATACTGTAATCTTGTGATGAAGCAACGACATCATGGTCCACACATTGTCCATATTGCATTGCAATCATAATGTTGCAATCATAATGAATAATAATATAATTCAATCTTATAGCAATGATACATACTGGAATCTAGTGGTGTAGCAACGACATCATGGTCCACAAATTGTCCCCATTGCATTGCAATCATCGTGAGATCATTGCTCCATGTTGTCCTATCTCCTCTACTGGTGTGAAGTGATATTGCAATATCAAGTGCAGACGCTAGCGGTTCTCCCGTGGTTAACGAATTAAGTCTTGGGTGGTTTAGTCGCTCTGTAGATATCAATTGAAAATATCGCTTATTTTTGGCAGGACAGGTTCATGCATATCACTAAGAAAAATAATTAATTATCCTCAACTTTATATCTTAATATAAACAAGAAACCGCCGAAGACGGTAAGGCCGGATTGTCGGCAATTTGACCTTGAACATCGACAAACCAAGGTCAAGGTCAAAGTAACCATAGAAATCAATAGAACTTGTTACTGGTTACCTTCAGGCAAAGTTTCAAGTTTGTAACCCTTTCCAGTGCTGAGATTTTGCCTCAACCTGAAACTTTAACCAACATGTTGACAGACAGACAGACATCCGGACAGACAGACGGACATCGCCAATCTATAGACCGGAATTGCTAGAGCAATCTGGCCAAAAAAACCTAAATGTTAAATGATGTCTGACTATCTGTTTTAACTAGATTCTTAAAGCCCCATTCTCACTGTCCCAGATTGGCGCCTCGGTACGTCCCTTAGAAGTCGGCATGACCGGGGCTATACCGGGTTGGAATGGCGGCCACCGGGACAGACCCTGCAATTTCTCCTTTGGCACCAATGTTTTCAAAATTCGTTTGTTTGCAGATGCGTCTAAGCTCGATGGCATGTTTACAAGGGTTAACTGTTTCATTTGCTTCAGATTTGGTCAAACATGGATTCCGAATAATATCGCTGGAAGTCCGGACGAGACCTCTCTGTTTCCAAATGCCATCGATTCACTGCTTCTTAAAAATAATTACTAGTACTTTGATCCTGCTACATCTCACATCAACGGTAGTGACTCTGTGATGTTAAACTGGATGAAGAAATGTCCCTCAACAGACAAGTACGTTTTTGGAAGTCTTTAGTAACCCGTGACCCGCTGTACGTAACTTAGACCCTCTGTACGTAAATTAGACCCGCGGGGTTTAACGCCGCTTTCAACAATTTCAGTTATATCACGGCGGCCAGTTCATCTTCTCATGCATTTCCTGGTTTTCTCACACCAGTACTCCACACAACAATCTACCCAAGCACCAAACAACTGGCTACTTTTCCACATAAACTTAGCCCATTGGTGGAATACGAATGACGCATGTCGCATTGACTTTTGTCAATCGTCTGCCAGAAAGTTGGCCACGCCGGGATTCGAACTCACAAGCCCTGGATTGACAGCCCGCGTCGCTACCGACTGAGCTACCGGGCTCGGGTAATCTTCATGAATAAGCTCAGTATGGTCCGGATTTTTTTTGGATTGTTTTAACGCCGTTTTCAAAACAATTGTTCAGTCATATCGCGGCGGCAAGTACACCTACAAATATGTTTCCTGGTATTCTCACACCAGTACTCCAAACAACATACTTTCCAAGCAACTGGCTGCTTTTCCACATATACTGTTAGCCCGTTGGTAAGTAAGAAAGTAAGTAAATTCTTTATTTATAGAATTATAACCCACTTGGTTATAAATACCAATCTGCCCTGGGGCTCTCTTAAAACAAGTATGACATACAATACAATTAGTTATTGACATTGACGAAGGACGCTCGTCACATTGACTCTTGTCAAACGGCGGAAAGAATGTTGGCAAAGCTGGGATTCGAACTCGCGTCGCTTCCGACTGAGCTCCCGGGCTCATGAATTAGCTAAGCATGATCAGGATCTTTAGAAAGAGCTGCGTAAAATAGTTCCGTGTTTTATGTATGTGGTCGTAAGATTAAATGTATTTAAACTGAACATACCTATATCCCAAACCCAAAACGCCCTTCTATCCGATTCAACAGTGACACTATCGAGTTTGAAGGTTTCGTCCAGGAAAAGCGCATCAGTTGTGATAGGATCAATTCCAATTTGGTTTCCAGTTCCAAACATTACAAAGCCATCATTGAGTACAAGTACCCATAGAGAGCTACAAAGACAGTTTGATTGGTTGGGGTTAAACTCTTTCAGTGCCGAATTGTTAAAAGTAGACTCTTCCATGTTCAAAATCTGGTGTGTCCATTTCTCAATTTATGAAAGTTTTGGAACAATTTCGTAACTAAAAGGCAAACAATGCTGATTTCAGGTGAGACAGCTCGTTACGCTGAATTCATTTGTATATTGTCACTATCACAAAAGGTTTTATATTAAAAAAAAGTGACCCAGTGACAAAAAATGTACCAAGAAAACGGAATAGAATAGAAGTAGTTTTGATTGCTCGTTTGCCATATTTTTTGAATAATATGAGCCGACCCGCGAGAAAACCAACATTATGACCTCTGCGTAATGTATCGACCCGCGCCGATTGATCCGGGCCTACACATTCTGTCTCAGGGGGTGGGGGGGGGGGGAATAGACGTATTGAGTAATGATTCCTGAAACAGATAATCCACTGGAGGCGAAGTGTCTATCCGGGTAAGCCTGTGCGACATGCTTAGGCTGATCCGGATCGATACTTTACGCAGAGTTCACAATGTTTTCTCTCGGACTCATATGTTAAGGATAGCACTTTATCTCACGGATTCTCACACGTTTGATGGGAACGAGCAATCAGAACAGATCGTGCTGCTACAGAGTTAGCGCATTATGCATAACTACACGAAAAGCGCATTATGCATAACTACACGAAACAATGTGTACCTCTTTATACATAACCGTAATGTGTATGTATGTATACATGCGAATTACTAGTGTATTATTGCCATTATTATATAATGCAATTTGAATTGAATTGAACTACCACTTACCTGTTTTCAAAAGACAGCTCCGTTCCAGAACAAGAGCTGTCAGAGGACAGCATGCTCGACTTTTTCGTGCTTGCCAATAAAACAAAACTATTTTGGGTGGTACAGAACCAGTTACTTTATCATACTATTTATAAGCAAAGCTAAAGGGTCCTAATTCTTACAAAAACCTTCACTGAATTATGCGCTCTTTGTTGTTGGTGGAGGTATTGATGGTATAAAGATATTGTTAGTGTGTAAGCTATATCTCTAATTGTTTTGAAAACAGATTGATTTGGTATGAATAACTCAACATCGAAAGAGGGCCATAATTCTTTAGAAAAACCTTGACAGAATTATGTTCTCTTGTCTGTTGATGTTGGTAATGATAGTGAAAAAATGTTGTTAGTTTCGAAGCAATATCTGTTATGGTTTTGACAAAAAGTGAATTGGTACAAAACATTCTAAGTCGAAAAAGGACTATAATTCTTACAAAAACCTTGACAGAGTTATGTACTCTTGTCTGTCGATGAAGGTAATGATGGTCAAAAAGTATTGTAAGTGTATAAGCTATATCTCTAATGGTTTTGAAAAAAAGTGGGGTGGTAAGAAAAACTTAACCAAAATTCTAAGTGGAAAAAGGGCCATAATTCTTACAAAACATGTCCAGAGTTGTGTACTCTTCTGTTGATAGAAGTAATGATGGTGAATAAGTGTTGTAAGTTTCGAAGCAATATCTATCATGGGTTTAAAAAAAAGTGAATTGGTACAAAAAACTTAACTAAAAAATGGAATTGGTACAAAAAACTTAACCAAAATTCTAAGTCGAAAAAGGGCCATAATTCTTACAAAAACCTTGACAGAGTTATGTACTCTTGTCTGTTGATGGAGGTAATGATGGTACATGAAGTATTGTCAGTGTATAAGCTATATCTCTAATGGTTTCGCAAAAAAGTTGGGTGGTATAAAAACTTAACCAAAGTTCTAAGTGGAAAAGGGGCCATAATTCTTAAAAACACATGGACAGAGTTATGTACTCTTGTCTGTCGATGGAGGTTATGATGGTGAATAAGTGTTGTAAGTTTCAAAGCAATATCTGCAATGGTTTTGACAAAAAATGGAATTGGTACAAAAACCTTAACCAAGGTGTGACACCAACGCCGACGCCGACGCTGGGGCGAGTAGTATAGCTAGCCTTTTCTTCGAAAAGTCGAGCTAAAAATGGTTCGAGTTAATCCTTTCTCTCATATAGACGCTTTGTGACGCCTCAGCAGCAGACGGCTTTTTGAATACATAGTGACAAAAGAAGCAATTTCTCCGTTTGCCACAATGTTTTCCACTTTCATTCATAGGTTATCCATTTAATTATAGAGAATTTCCATTTTTTGACAAAATATGTTCCAAGTCGTCTGCTGCAGAATTGTCGTATGGGAGGAAAGGGTTGAATGATATATGAGCCGTCCCGCGAGAAAACCAACAGTGTGGACTCTGCGTAAAGTATAGACCCGAATCAGTCTAAGCATGCCGCGCAGGCTAATCCGGACAGACGCTTTTCGCCTCCTGGGGATTTTTCTATTTCAGGAATCATTACTCTATACCTCAATCCCCCTGAGACGGAATGTGTCGGCTCAGAGTAGCCTGCGCAGGCTGATCTGGCTCGATACATTACACAGAGTCCATACTGTTGGTTTTCTCATGGATCGGATAATATTCGAATTTCTCCATGTTCAAGTTATCGCGGGTCTATTGTAATTTCATGAAAATTGGAATTTTACGGTGTATATTATACAATTATGGACTTTTCAGCTGTTATACATGATGTGATATGCACCAAAAAAATCATTATTGACCGAGGTGATAGCCGAGGTCAATAATGATTTTTTGGTACATATCAACATCATGTATAACAGCTGAAAAGCCCATAACTGTTTTATTGTATAACCCCCAATTTATCATATCGTTTTGATATTGATAAACTTAAAAGAAAACAGAGGACCACTCAAGGAACATTTTTGTTGTATGTTGTATTTCTGTCTCATGATAACAGTCTAAAACGCGAGTCTAAAATGTTGGTAATGCACGTGCATGACGTCATTTAAAAAAAATTACGTCACCGGAATGACCACTCGGAAGTTTACGTGGTCATTCGGAACGCGCCTCGGATTTTTTTTTCTCAAAAATTACTTTTTAGCCAATGAAAAGGCGTCTATTTATAGGTTATATAATAATACTTAGCATTTCACCGTCCATAGGTATATATAGAATAAAAAGATTATCATAAAATAATAACTTACAAGTAATCCTTCCATACTGCTCCAGCTGCGGTTTTGAAGTTATTTTTTTTTATTTTCCTGACGATTTTCGGCTCCGTGATACTAGTAGACGGGTATTCTACACTCGCTTTTTCCTTGTTCAAGTCTAGGATTATTGTCAACGTCTCTATTGATATAGAAAAATGTAAGTCAAGCCGTTGTATTAAATGTAAGTCAGGCCGTTGTATTATCATTCGAATGAGAGATATCTCGCACATTTAATAAGATATCTTTCGGTGAAAGAAAGATATCTCTCCAATTTTGAATGACATATTTATGATTTAAAGAGATATCTTGATAATGCTCTTAAGGAGATATCTCTATTAAATTAAGAGATATCTCCATACTTTTGAGATATATATCTGTTATATTGAGAGATATATCTACTAAACAAGATATGCACAGTTTGTCAACGGCTTCTTAATATCTCCAGTTATAAACTAGTGTTAAAGTAATGTTATCACCAGGGCAGATTGTGCTGATTTAGTTTTGTGTTTCACCAGGTCAAATTGTGCACAATCGCAGGCTGATTAAGTTAATTGAATGATTGATTGTTTAAGAGTGTTTTACGCCGCTTTCAACACTTTTTCAGTTATATCACGGTGTTGCCTGGGCAAATTGCCAGTATTACTGAACCGTTTATCCTGACACCAGTCAGTCAGTCAGTCGTAATTCTAACCCCGCAATTATAAGCGCCAAGGAGGACAGCCATGACTACACATTTTAAAGTCTTTGGTATGACCGGGCCGGAGATCGAACCCGCGACATCCAGCACCCGAGGCGGACGCTCTACCTATACACCAAGGAGGCGGGCGGTCGAACTTTGATCTAGAGCGACATAGATGAAGACGTTCCCACTAGCAGACGACTTAAAAGTAATGTCTGGAAAATGGAAACGTTCTATAAATGAAGGTCAAGTTTGAGATTAGAGTTAAAAACAGTGTAGCAAAAGATGATTGAGCAATTTCTCTTTCCGTCACAGTATTTTCAAATGTCGTCTGCTATAGTTTCGACAACATGCGTCTGCAAGTTGGCAATACTTCAGAAATCACATGATTAGCTATCTTATACAGTATTTACTCATACAACTTCTTGTTTAAGCTCATTAAAATGAGAAAATGCTGTTCGTTTATTGGATCAGACGACACAACAAAGATAGACTCAATCCGAGACTCAATCCGATTGAGTCTCAGATTGAGTCTCAGATTGAGTCTCAGATTGAGTCTCAGATTGAGTCTCAGATTGAGTCTCATATTGAGTCTCAGATTGAGTCTCAGATTGATACTAATCATTTAGATATTCCAGAGCAGATGCTCTTGTTTCTGTCCAATAAAACAGCGCGAGACTTGACTTTGTAGACGTTGTTTACCCTCGCGCTCGGCATTAATGCCATTTGCCGAGCAAATAGCGCGAGAACCAACGCTCGGTTCCCTTATCAAAATGGTTATTTGACAGTCGAAAATACTCAAAACCATCTCCGCTTCTCGATTATTACTATGGGTTATCTCCCCTGCTGGTCCCTTAATGTTGAAAGCGGCAATGCTATTGGCTGAGGCAAAGGTCAATCTGAAACGACCTGTAATCAGATCATCAGATATATACGAGTGCTTGCTACTGCAGCAAAGTTTCTAAAGGTCTGGTTTTTTATTGAGATTACTGCCTTGACTAATTCAGACTTACTTGCTCCGTGCAACAATATCCTAATATTTCCTTTATCAGGATTGACTCCTAACCTCATTGTATAGAAGGTGTCGACATCCAGGTACTGATAGACAAAGGGAATACTGCCAAGGTTGTTGACCACACCGTATGTGGTGTTCGTCTCAGAGTTGTCCGTAACAAGTCTATAGGTATTTCCTGAAGCAAATTGAGCAAAGGGGTGGCTGGTTAGAAGCTACTATATATAATACCCTATAATACCCTGATCTCGGTGAATTTATCGAAATTATAGAGGTATAGAGTAATGATTCCAGAAACAGAAAATCCACAGGAAGCGAAATGTGTTGGCTTGCGCGGCATGCTTAGGCTGATCCTGGTCGATACTGTACGCAGAGACTACACTGTTGGTTTTCTCGCGGGACGGTTCAAGTATACATTCACTTAGACGGATTTTCCATATTTTCGCATAGATGTTCTAAGAATCATCTACTGCAAATATGTTGGAAAAGGGTTAATAATTAGTACTCTGGTTCCCTTCTTGGATGTTTGGCAACATCTGAGTCGTCTCGACAGAAAACCAACATTGTGGACTCTGCGTAAAGTATAGCCCCGGATCAGCCTAATCGTGCCACACAGGCTTAACCGGATCGTCACTTTTCACCTCCTGTGGATTTTCTGTTTCATGAATCCTTAATGTATACCTCTCTCCGCCTGAGACGGAATGTGTCGGCCCGGATCAGTCTGCGTGGACTGCGCAGGCTGATCTGGGTCGATACATTACGCAGAGGCCATACTGTTGGTTTTTTCGCGGGACGGCTCATCTTACATACAAACACCGGAGCATAAGTTAAGCAACCTCTTTTACCTACGATGTTTTGTAAACCCGTCTTCAATGGAGGCGCAAAAGTCGCACGAAAAAGACGGAACCTATGCTAAAGACCACCTTTGAATAGCAATTCTCTGACTATAGCGACCATACTTTTTAGTTACCAAATTACATATTCTCTGCATACATGACTCTGCAGATAAAGACCATCTGCGAACAAAGACCAGAGTGTTGTATGTGGTCTTTAAACACTGGTCCTACTATATCGGAAAAGACGCATACTTACTGGACACGAATTCGACTGTGCTGTCACCCCCTCCTATTGCCAGACGCCTATAATATATCAAACTTATTTATCAATACAGCTCACGTGTTGATTCGCAAATTACAGCCCTCTTGCCCACATATAATAGATCTGCAGTAGACCACTTTGAAAGCATCTATGCAAACATAGCGAATACCACAAATGGATAGATTTGAAAACATTATGAAAACAGAAGTTGCTCATGATTAATTTCTCTGAAATCGACAGTTTTTGTTTTCATCAATGTTATCAAAATATTCCAATGCTCGAGTAACATCAGAAATTTCGACGCCCGATTTTGATTGATTGATTGGGGTTTAACGCCGTTTTTTTTTAGCAATTTCTGTTATATCACGGCAGCCAGTTCACCTACTCATGCATTTCCTGGTTTTCTCACAACAGTATTCCACACAACAATCTTCCAAAGCAACTGGCTGCTTTTCCAAATATACTTAGCCCATTGGAAGACGAATGACCCATGTCGCACTATTAACTTTTGTCAATCGTTGAAAAGAAAGTTGGCCTAGCCGGGATTCGAACTCACAACCCCTGGATTGACAGCACGCGTCGCTACCGACTGAGCTACTGGGACTCGGCTTTGAACATGGAAGAATGTACTTTAAACAATTCGTCGCTGAAAAGGGTTAAACCCTACGTTGTTGGTACTCGTCTTCATTAATAAGCTAAATATTGTTGGGGGAAAACAACTCCTAGTCTAGTCATCTGAGGGATGAGTAAATGACTTACGTTTCTTCCTCTTTCACCTTCACCTTATTAGAGTTTAAAAAAGCAGTGCCTTCTACATATTCAGTTCCTTCGGTAATTTGCAATCCGTCTTTATCTATGTTCATCCAATATCGTGAAAAGGTCCCCAAACCAAATTTATGACCGTCTGTGACAGCAACAACCTTGCCAGATATCTAAAACGTAAACAGTACAAAAGCTTTATGAATCCGTCATTGTGTGAGTTTTTTCGTCTTCAAATCGGGGTTTGACTCATAAATGGATGCCACAATGTTTTCAACTTTGTTTCGTAATCATACTTTCAGAAATAGCCGTTTTCTGTGTTTTTGCCAAACATGCTTTCAAAGTTGTCTGGTGTATATTTGCTGTACGTTGGAAAGGGTTAAACGTTTTAATCGATAACAATGCATACACGTTTACTTTATCACCATGCATACATGTTTACTTTATCGATAACCATGCATACACGTTTTCTTTAGCGATAACCATGCATATACGTTTTCTTTAGCGATAACCATGCATACACGTTTACTTTATCGATACCTATGCATACACGTTTACTTTATTGATACCTATGCATTCACGTTTACTTTATCGATAACCATGCATACACGTTTTCTTTAGCAATAACCATGCATACACGTTTACTTTATCGATACCTATGCATACATGTTTACTTTATCGATACCTATGCATACACGTTTACTTTATCAATAACCATGCATACACGTTTACTCTATCGATAACCATGCATACACGTTTACTTTATCGATACCCATGCATACATGTTTACTTTATCGATACCTATGCATACACGTTTACTTTATCGATACCCATGCATATATGCATACACGTTTACACCTATGCATACATGTTAACTTTATATCGATAACCATGCATACACGTTTACTTTATCGATAGCCATGCATACACGTTTACTTTATCGATACCTATGCATACACGTTTACTTTACCGATACCCATGCATACACGTTTACACCTATGCATACACGTTAACTTTATCGATAACCATGCATACACGTTTACTTTATCGATAACCATGCTTACACGTTTTCTTTATCGATAACCATGCATACACGTTTTCTTTATCGATAACCATGCCATACATACACGTTTTCTTTATCGATAACCATGCCATACATACATGTTTTCTATATCGATAACCATGCCATACATACGTTTTCTTTATCGATAACCATGCCATACATACGTTTTCTTTATCGATAACCATGCATTGTATACACGTTATGTTTATCGATGACAATGCATTGGATACACGTTATATTTATCGATAACCATGCAATACACGTTTACTTTATCGATAGCCATGCATACACGTTTACTTTATCAATAACCGTGCATACACGTTTACTTTATCAATAACTATGCATACACATTTACTTTATCGATAACCATGCATACGTTTTCTTTATCGATAACCATGCATACACGTTTTCTTTATCGATAACCATGCCATACATACACGTTTTCTTTATCGATGACCATGCATTGTATACACGTTATATTTATCGATACCGATGCATACACGTTTACTTTATCGATACCGATGCATACATGTTTACTTTATCGATACCCATGCATACATGTTTACTTTATCGATACCCATGCATACATGTTTACTTTATCGATACCCATGCATACACGTTTTCTTTATCGATAACCATGCATACACCTGTACTTTATCGATACCCATGCATACACGTTTACTTTATCGATACCCATGCATACACGTTTTCTTTATCGATACCCACGCATACACGTTTTCTTTATCGATACCCATGCATACACGTTTACTTTATCGATAACCATGCATACACGTTTACTTTATCGATAACCATGCATACACGTTTACTTTATCGATAACCATGCATACACGTTTACTTTAATCGATAACCATGCATACACGTTTACTTTATCGATAACCATGCATACACGTTTACTTTATCGATAACCATGCATACACGTTTACTTTATCGATAACCATGCATACACGTTTACTTTATCGATAACCATGCATACACGTTTACTTTATCGATAACCATGCATACACGTTTACTTTATCGATACCCATGCATACACGTTCACTTTATCGATAACCATGCATACACGTTTACTTTATCGATAACCATGCATACACGTTTACTTTATCGATAACCATGCATACACGTTTACTTTATCGATACCCATGCATACACGTTTACTTTATCGATAACCATGCATACACGTTTCTTTTTGACAATTATTTTAGCCTTGCTTTAAATTCGACAGGAATAGTTAATTTAAGCGATAAAACCAACATTGTGGATTTTCCGAAAATATCTAACCAGATCAGCCTGCGCAGTCGGCGCATGCTTACCCGGAGAGACACTATTCGCCTCCTGTTGATTTTTTGTTTCAGGAATCATTTCTCTATACCTCTATTCCCCCGAGACTGAATGTTTCGGTCCGGATTAGCCTGTGTGGACTGCGCAGGCTGATCTGTACCGATCAATTACCCAGAGGCAACAATGTGTTTTTTTTCGTGGGACGGCTCATGTTGGCGTCTCGGTAATTAATAAGTAAATTATACGTGACAATTGACCGTTTAGGTTAGATGGAAGCAATTCATTTTCAATATCTGACCATTATATGGTTTTGGGCTATGGTTCTTTCGAATCAATTAAAGTTTTTGTTTAAAACCGCCAAAAAGTACACACAAAACACACATGCTGACCTTTGCTTTTTTTTTTTTTTAGCTTTGACGCCAAATCCATCCTCATCAGGGAGTGAATTTTAATTTCAAGTTCAGAAAATACATATTTGTTCTGAAAATGGCCTTATAGCTGTCAATAAAGTAAGCAAACGATGCTTTGGTCACAAATCAATCACTTAACTTTCAAAAAACAAAATCATAATTGTCAAATGGGAGGCAACTTCAGTCTTATGGGTTTATCTGAAAAAATCTGCCTGGCACACACCGATCCGAATTGCTTCCCTTTGACCTTCAAATGACCTGTGTCACTCAAATGAAATTGTACGAGACACTTTAGAGTCTTTTACAGATTTTTAGATGTGTGGGAAAGGGTCGATTCGTTGGTTAAATTTGAATGCCGCTTTAAACTATACCTCAGTTATATCACGGTGGCCAATAAACATCGGCTGGATCTCTCGCACCAGCACTCAACAAATCAGTCTTTTCCGGCATCATGTAAGCCGTTCCACGAGAAAACCAAACATTGTGGAATCTGCGAAAAGTATCGACCCGGTTCAGCCTAAGCATGCCGCGCTGGCTAACCCGGACAGTCCTTTTTCGCCTGTTGTAGATTTTTCTCTTACAGGAATCATTACTCTATACCACTATTCCCCTGAGACGGAATGTGTCAGCTCGGATAAGCTTGCGCGGACTGCACGGGCTGATCTGGTCGATACATTACGCAGGGTCCATAATTTTGGTTTTTCTCGTGGAACAGCTCATGCTTTGTTTGCATGGTGTTTTACGCCGCTTTCAACTCATATTCCCCCATAGTTAAGTCACGACGTTTTCCTGTGTAATGTAACAGCACTAATGGTCCATTTATCCTGACACCAGCGAGTTACTCGTAATACGAACCCAATAACACTGAGCGTCACATATAAACGTCTATAGCACGCGGTAAACCACACTCATCCAATCATCTTTTATATATTCATAACTTTAAAAATAGTTCTAAAAAGTACTGTAAGCTTCGTTTCAATAATGGAGGAATTTCCTTTTCACACAATGTGGCTGACGTTTTTCAATAAATGTACTACAATTTATAGAAACACGGAAGAATAACTGGGTTTTATCGAAACATGTTTAAAACTACCCGGTTCGCATGCATCACGTGACTTGTTTCAGAACCAGAAACATCGTTCTGAAAACGAGTGTACCGAACATAACATATTGATTATTTTGATTGGCTAATTATCCCAATACACATTCTGACCAAATGTAATGATGCTTGGACAAAGGCTTCTTAAGCGATATGGCTAGTTATCGAACTTGTCCGAGATATTATCCCAATACACATTCTGACCAAATTTGGTGATGATTGGACAAAGGCTTCTTAAGTAATTGAGCTGACAAGACCAACTTTAGGTAATTTCTTTAATAAAAGGGGAATAACTCTTGATTGACGTAAGCGATATGGCTAGTTATCGAACTTGTTCCGAGATATTATCCCATTACACATTCTGACCAAATGTGGTGATGATTGGACAAAGGATTCTAAGTTATTGAGCTGACAAGACCAATTTTGGGTAATTTCTATAATTAAAGGGCGATAACTCGATTGACAAAAGCGATATGGATAGTTATCGAACTTGTCCGAGATATTATCCCATTACACATTCTGACCAAATTTGGTGATGATTGGACAAAGGCTTCTTAAGTAATTGAGCTGACAAGACCCATTTTGGGAAATTTCTATAATTAAAGGGCGATAACTCGATTGACTAAAGCGATATGGCTAGTTATCGAACTTGTCCGAGATATTATCCCAATACACATTCTGACCAAATTTAGTGATGATTGGACAAAGGTTTCTTAAGTTATTGAGATGACAACATACTGGACGCCGCAGGTAAAACTATAATACGATCCGATTTTTCAAAACGGGCGTATAAAAACCATACGCTGTTGCATAGTAGCGAAAGAATTACATACCTCAAGTTTCGATTGTTCTGTACTACCCACCGGCTGCAGAGTAAGGAGGACTGAAGTAAAAGAAGAATAAAAAACAAGTAAGGATTGTTGAACAAAAAGGAAACACAACCGAGCCGTCCCGCGAGAAAACCAACATTGTGGACTCTGCGTAAAGTATCGACCCGGATCAGCCTAAGCATGCCGCGCAGGCTTACCCGGATAGACACTTTTCGCCTCCTGTGGATTTTCTGTTTCAGGAATCAATACTCTATACCTCTATCTCCCTGAGACGGAATGTGTCGGCCCGGATCAGTCTGCCTGCGCTGCACACGCTGATCTGATTCGATACATTACGCAGAGGCTACACTGTTGGTTTTCTCGCGGGACGGCTCAACTACATATTACTGAAGTAACGTTTCAGTAGCGAAACCTGGCATTGTAATGAACTATGGTGACACATAACACTAGCTTTCGGGATATTCGGATTTTGGCCAGGGTCAAAAATAGAAATAATGACAAATAGTAAGTTTTGGGTACATTTTTGGGTAAATGGTTGATTTTGATGTTTATAAAAGTGAAAAGTAAGCTCTAAGCATGGGATTGAATTTTTAAGTTGAACTCACTTCTCCTTCCTGTTTGACAACACTGGTTGCAGAGCTAGGCGTGAATTTAGAGGTAAATTTGAATACCAGCTTTCGCGTCCAAAATTGCTTGAAAAGGAGCTGGTAACGTGGTATTTCTGACTGCATCCACAGATTGCCTACTTTTTTGAGAGAATTATCAGCTCTTCAATTTTACACTAAACCCCTGCGTTTTTGTTGGGTGATTTTTGGAATAAAGGGTCAAATTGATCTTTCTGCCCTACTTTTTTCACCTTGTTTCAGACCACTTTTCTGGTCAATTATTTCCATAATATGGACTGAGAGTGTGACTTCCAGTCATTTTCCTACAATTCTGGCACTCCTTGATACAGGAAAACTCTTTTTTATCAAACCAGTATGGATATTATGAGAAATAATGAGAATAAAAGTTGGAGTGTCCCAGGAAACAGAAAATCAGCTTTCAACTGTGTTATGCCACCTATGCGGAGCTTAAAAAAGATTTCTCGCGAGAACGAGATGTCAATATGTCCACGGTCCGAGTAGACACAATACAGATTAGTAACTCTACAGCAATATAGTTACCCTTAGTGTAACGCTTGCCCGTAGTGAATATACCTTGTATTACTTTTTAAAAAGACGGAATTAATAGAAAAATATACAACATTTCTTTTCTTTCCATAAATTGCACGATTCGCAGATATAACCAGATATGAGAATGAGGTGTGAATCACGCTCCACTTTCTCATTCTATTGACGTGAAAGCAAATCAGAACACTTCACATCATATTTCAGTGACGTTCTATTTCCATATTTGTTATTTGACTGTGTAAAGATAACTGAAGTTAAGAGGAATACAAGCAAGGAAAGATGAAGTAAAGAGACATTTAAGTAAGGCCTGGTAAAGTAAAATGTAATACAAGCTGAAGTAAAAAGTAAGGAATTATTAGGTTGGGGTTGCTAGAGTAAAATGAAATACAAAATGTCAACATCATCATTATCATCATCCTCCCCATTATTATCATTATCATCATTATCATCATCATTATCATCATCCTCCCCATTATTATCATCATTATCATATTCATCTCCATTATCAGTTGCATCATCATCATTATCATCATCTCCATTATTATCATCATCACCATCTCCATTATCATTCTTATCATTATTATCATCATCAACATACTAATAATCAACTTCATCATGATCGTCATCATTTTTCTCTTCTTTCTCTTCTTTTTCCTCTTCTACTATTCGTTGAAACTATCTCAATTGCTTTTCGGTCCAGAAATTCGTGATCTTAGTTTCATGTTAACCCTTTCCCGCATACAACATGTCTACAGTAGACGACTTTGTAGACAATCGAGGAAAATATATATCTACCGCAGGTGACAAACCTAGTTTTAAAAATAGTTTAAAACATTGTGGCAAATGACGCAATTGCTTCTGATGAGACAAATTCTCCTTTTGCCACAATGTTTTCAAAAGTTGTCTGCTTCAGAGGCGTCAGCAATCGTCTGCATGTTGGAAAGGGTTAACACAGGATTAACAAAGGGTTAACAATATTACGTACATTCATATCTGTAGTACTTGATCTTTAACTTCTCTGTGCAGTCTCCGCCAGTCTTTCGAACTTGGTTCGACCCTACTTGAAACTCAAATTCGCAATCATCGTTTTTGTTTCTTTTCTGTAATACAGGACAGAATAGTGTTTATTTCTTTATTGACTTCTACATAGTACATAGTACAACCACAACATATAGATTTACATCTCATGAAAACATGAAACAAACGGGAAAAGGGAAAAGAAAAACAGGTGTTAATTACAAGTTATTGAGGACAAACAAATCACTTGACGTTATTATAAAGAATATGAAAAACGCAAATATTGTTCTAAGGTATCAATTAAATTAAAATAATTTTATATCTTTCCTTTAACTCTTTCAGCGCCAAAGGCAATATTGAGGTTTTTGCAAACAATACTGATTCATGCGAGTCAGCTCGTAACGAGCTGTCTCACCTGAAATCAGCATTGTTTGCCTTTTAGTTATCAAAATAGTCCAAATTGTTATAACATGAGAAATGGAGACGCCCAATTTTGAACATGGAAGAGTCTACTTTAAACAATTCGGCGCTGAAAGAGTTAAGGCAACCTTAACAAACTTAGCAAACTTAGCTAATACAACAAGTTCACAAATTAAGACTTAGCCCGCTGAATCCTACAATTGTATTCATCAGCCCTGAATATTGTCAAAATCTTACCATGTTTATTGACCCGTTATTATATGTTTATTGATGAATGAAAAGCCACTAATATAGACCAAGAGTAGAGTGTACGAACAAACAGGCCGATCAGGGTCTGTATTATTCGCGATTACAGCTATTATTGGCGCCTATCGTAAATACCTAAATGTTTGAAATGGCGTACATGTAGGACGGATAGACCTAAATGTTTGAAATAAGGGAATACAAATGAAAAGCATCTGGTGATTACCTAAGATTATAGACAGTATAGTCAAAGATTTAAAACTGTTCAAAAGTGAGATCAAATTAGGTAGTAATTTCACTATTCAGTACAATAAACATCTAAATATTGATAGTTTATGCTTAATATTTACTGGGAAGACATACCCAGTAAGCCAAATTTTGTTAATTTTCATTGACTTTCAATGGAATGTTTTTCGACATTTACTGCCAAAATAGTTTTGAACTATTTATTACTTAATTTGTTGTCACTTTTATCAATATGTGCAAAAGTTTCAACATAAGGATATAATATAGAAAATAATTGGGCTACAATTGAAGGCTTTCGTCGAAATTTACCTAATTGACTCTAATTGTACTGAACGGACGTTGCCGTTTCACTATCGTTACCGATTCAGTATCACATATAATTGTCACGAATTGACCTAATTTGTGGAAATACTTTCCTACTATTATTATTTTCATATCGTTTCTTTACCTTTTCGTTCCGAAACAAAAGAATGATAATTTATTGTATGTTATTTTCCCTTCAATGGAAATCCCGACTAAAATTTGTATTTCCGTACATGGTTAGCCATGAATACCCTGCCTCTCTTAAGCAGAGTATCTATGGAAGACGGAGTACAATCCTCCCTTTAGGCAAAAATGAAATATGTGATCACGTGATAGTATTTAAATAGATCTCTTGTAATTATACCATTTCCTCATGTTGTACTGTATGTACCGAGAGATGTAATAAAGTTATGTTATGTTATGTTATGTTATAGTAATATGATGTGTTGTTTGACTAGAAACTGTATTTTACGTCATTAAAGTTATCTATCTATCCATCTATAAAGATATGAGTGAAAATAATTGGGATTTAACCTAATTGACTCTTAATTGTATTTTGCGTGAAATATTTAGCATTGTTGCTGCACTCAACCACAGCCATCTTTATAACCTGCATTATGCAATCAGTATCTCCATGTCCATACTTTTTTCACCAGTCAAAGCAACGCACGTATGCAATGATTCGCCTCTTGGGTTCAATCGAAAGCACGTGTATTCTTCACATGTGAACTGGTTCTCAAGAACTATGTATCATCATTTGCTGGTTTAAACAACTGATACAAAGAAAATGGTATTAAACACAAAGGTCAAAACATACTTTTACACTAGCATATTTATGGTGTAGCTGTTACCGTTGCAGTGTCCGTCTAAGAACTACTATTACGATAGTCGGATATTTGAAGTAAGGCATGTATCAGAAATCATCCTGATATATATGAACCGTGTATTTATAAACTAGACTGAAATACAATTAAAACACTTACTTTGACGGATGTTATAGCACCATCAACACTAATAATACCATTGGCCATCAATGCCTGTTTTGTATTTTCTTCTCTGGTACTCTTGTCAAACCCTAAAATATCGGGGAATTCACATATTTCATATTTTTTTTTAACATGAAACGAATATATTTCACGTTAACCCTTATTCCTCGCTATACGTGGGTTTAAACAACATGTGCGAATCATGCTGTATACGTAGTTGCACGAGTAATGCAAACAGTGTAGACCAAGATCAGTATGCATATCCATGCAGTCTAGTCTTGTCGGACATGTTTTACTTTAACAATATATAGCAAGCACGAAAGACATGTCCAGATTGGTTTCCTAAAAGCATGGGGCGAACACATTACTAGAGGAGTAAACTGGTCTTTTCCCATCAATATCTCTTTATGACTCCAATAAATCCAATGTTGTGAGTACTCAAAAGAATCGTCTCACTGAGACGATTCTTCTCTGAGTACCCACAACATAGTGTTTGAGGGTCGAATAAGGATTTGGGGATTCTAAATTCTCTTCTTATCTTTAGCTCTGAATTACATGTATACCTTTTTGTTTGTTTGGAGTTTAACGCCGCTTTCAACAGCTTTGGTCATATCACGGCGGTCAGTGCACCTACCCATGTTTTCCTGGCTTTCCCACACCAGTACTTACACAACATTCTTTCGAAGCCACTGACTACTTTCTCACATAGATCAGAGGTGAGAGGCAATGGAAAACATCGCCCGAAAGAATGTCGCCGCAACCGGGTATCGAACCCGTGACCTCCAGATCACGAGTCAGATACGCTACCAATTGAGCTACCCGGCCGGGCACATGTATACCTAGATCATCCATTAAATTCGTGCGGTGTAATGTCCGTCTACTTCCGTCATCAAAACTTTTCTAGGACAAGTTCAATTCATTGACACCTACGTGTTGCTGCTGTTCGAACCCTTTCCCACATTGTCCCCAGCAGACCACTTTGAATAGGCTCATAATGATCTACGTTACGTACCTGCAATTTGGAAGGGTTTAGACCCCTTCACTTTAAAAATAAACGGGCCTTTTTTGAAGGCGGGACTGGCTCCAATTCTTCGAGTGTCAAACATGAAACCGTCTTTATTTAGTGTATAGTTCTGTAGGGCAGCTGAAAGTCACAAATATATTTTTGACAAATTTTGTTTATTTGAGCCGTTCCACAAGAAAACCAACATTGTGGACTCTGCATAAAGTATGGACCCGGATCAGCCTAAGTATGCCGCGCAGGCCGACACGTACAGACACGTTTCGCTTCCTGTGGATTTTCTTTTCCAGGAATCATTATTCTATACCTCTATCCACCCTGTGACGGAATGTGTCGGCCCGGATTAGCCTGTGAGGGCTGATCTGGGTCGATACATTACGCAGAGGCCATACTGTTGGGTTTTTCGTGGAACGACTCATATTTACTCTTTCCCAGGATTTTAAACATTTTTGCGAGTTGATAAAACTCATACCCTATGGAGAACGATTCTATTCATCTAATGTATCATTATCATCATCGTCATCATTTTCATCATCATCAATATCAATATCAATATCATCATCAATATCGATATCATCATCATATCAATATGATAAACCCTCGACGTGTAGAATGATATAAATGCCCTCTTTGGCTAGCCAATTTATGTAATTTATGTAATGATTTATTGTCCAGTTATAGCTAATTTAGCAGACGACTTTGAACATAATTTGTAAAAAAAAATAAGAATCTCTATAATTGAATTGATAACCTATGACTAAAAGTGGAAAACATTGTGGCAAAATTACAAATTGCTCGTTTTGAGCAATTTCTTCTTTTGTCAATATGTTTTCAAAAAGCCGTATGCTGCAAAGGCGTCAGAAAGTGTCTATATGAGGGAAAGTTGGTATCCTCAATTTTAACTGGAAGTCATCGGTTGAGTTAACGCGTAACATCGATTGCGAAACAAGATTTCAGCTTATATATATTACGCGCGATGTCTACTTCCTGGAGACTTAACCAGTATATTCGCGCCGTTTGTCTGGAAAACCCCCAAAAGCAAGGCAAAACGCCGCTCATTACGGGATGCGAACCCGGGACATTTGGTACAAGAGGCCGACGCACTACCATTGTACTACTGTCTTCCAATACTATTATTATTATAAGGCTAATGTCCGTACGATGTCTGTACGATGTCTGTACGATGTCTGTACGATGTCTGTACGATGTCTGTACGATGTCTGTACGATGTCTGTACGATGTCTGTACGATGTCTGTACGATGTCTGTACGATGTCTGTACGATGTCCGGACATCCGTACGATGTCCGTACGATGTCCGTACGATGTCCGTACGATGTCCGTACGATGTCCGTACGATGTCCGTACGATGTCCGTACGATGTCCGTACGATGTCCGTACGATGTCCGTACGATGTCCGTACGATGTCCGTACGATGTCCGTACGATGTCCGTCGTACGATGTCCGTACGATGTCCGTACGATGTCCGTACGATGTCCGTACGATGTCCGTACGATGTCCGTACGATGTCCGTACGATGTCCGTACGATGTCCGTACGATGTCCGTACGATGTCCGTACGATGTCCGTACGATGTCCGTACGATGTCCGTACGATGTCCGTACGATGTCCGCGCACGATGTATGTACGATGTCTGTACGATGTCTGTACGATGTCTGTACGATGTCTGTACGATGTCTGTACGATGTCTGTACGATGTCTGTACGATGTCTGTACGATGTCTGTACGATGTCCGTACGATGTCTGTACGATGTCTGTACGATGTCCGTACGATGTCTGTACGATGTCTGTACGATGTCCGTACGATGTCTGTATTAACAGTTTATAGGCCCGGCGATTTCCGTCCAAATCGTTAGACATGTTCGTGAGACATTTTTTGAAGAAGAGTTTAAAACATTGTATGTTGAAAGAAAGCCGATTGTTTGGGGCATTGTCACTCAGAAAGTATAATTGAACCGCCGATGGGTTGGGGTGTTGCAACTCGGTGTGAATTGAAATCAGCCGATGGAATTTGGGTATTATCACCGTATGTCTTCCATATATCCGAATGTTATACGTGCCTACAAAGCAGAAACTCATGTGATAAAAAGTCCAAGAAATGTGTTAAGCTCGCCAGAGGCTCGCTTGATAACAAATTTCTTGAACTCGTTTAATAAAACTTTATATGAAATGACACCTCATGTCAGATCCTATATATACGCAAACAAAGGTTTTATAGTGCCTAGTTGTCTAGCAGAGGATATCATTGGTGTAATTTGACCTGTAGAATACTTACTTCTTTCCCACGATCCTCTCACATTGTTTAACCGTTCTTGGTGGGTGAACGCAGCGCCCCATAGCGGGTTATCCCAGTTGTTACAGACACCGTTGAAAGTCCGGAAGTCTTCGGGGTCGAATATTCCCTGTGCTTTGCGCTCTTTCTGTAGCGTTTTGCATTTGAGCTCTGCGGGACATACGAAGGGCAAGGTTGTCTTTATCCTCTCGGTGAAAGCGGCCGCATCACGATACTCTATAAGGTCTTCACGCGTAGGAGCGCTGCATAAAAACACACAAAGGTCAGTTGTTTTATCCCTTTCCCACTTTTCGACGCATATACAGAAGACGACCTCTGAAAACATTGTGACAAAAGAGGAAATTGCTCATAATGAGCAATTTCTTCTTTTGCCTCAATGTTTTCCAACTCCATTAAAAGATTGCACTTTCTTTATTTTCTTACGTACGTAGATGTTTCAAAAGTCGTCTGCTTTCTGATGTTGCGTGTGTTGGAAAGGGTTCAATGGGTGCTACATACTGGAGATCGATTTATGGGCATGGTTATAACGTTATAATAATGGTCATTAATGTGAACCTATGCGTTTGCACGGTCTCACTAGAATCTTCACCGTTTTCACTTACACAAAGGATGAACCAGGATACAAACTCTGCGAACAAGTTGATTGATTGAAGTTTTACGCCGTTTAAAAAAAAAAACATTCAGTCATATCACGGCGGCCAGTTCACCTATTCATGTTTCTCCTTGCTTTCCCCACACCAGTTAATCCACACAACAAACTTCCCGAACAACTGGCTGCTTTTCCACATCGACTGTTTGCCCATTGGTGGAAGACGAATGACGATTGTCGCATTGACGTTTATCAAATATCAGACAGAATGTTGGCCGAGCTGGGATTCGAACTCGCAACCCCTTGCTCGACAGCTCTAGTCGCTACCGACTGAGTTACCGGGGCTCGGTATAGATATAGAACTGCAGCTAAATGGGTTTACGCATATATTGCAATACGTGAAGATAAAACTGAAGTTCAATTCGATTTTAAATATACATAGCAATACCGAGTTCTATGAAGATCGTCAGTCGAGTCTCAGATTATTGATTTCTTGATTAGTTTAATGCCGGGTTCAACAACTTTTCAATTATATTATGGCGGACTGCTAGCCCATTGGTGGAAGACGAATAATGACGCTTGTCGCATTGACTTTCGTCAAACACCAGTAAGATTGCTGTCCAAGCTGGTGTTCGTACTCTATAACTCTAGATTGACAGTCGGACGGAGCTACCCGGGCTTAGATTAATTAGTGTGCATATATCGGACTGGATACATTTTAGATATGTTACTCTGTAATAAAAGAAGCAACGGTGACGGTATAACTCTAGATGATGGGCGTTTAACATGTTTTAAAATCCTTATTTGAACCTCCAATCCTATGTTGTGGGTACTCAAACGAATCGTCTCAGTGAGACGATTCGTTTGAGTACCCACTTCATAGGGTGTAATTGGATATTAAGAGAGATATTGTGTGGAAAAGAGCTGTATACTCCTCCACATCTGAACCTTTATATGAGCGGTGCTCTATGAAAGAACAACCGTTAAGCGTCTACGACCAGTGAAGAATAGCCAGAACATAGGCGCGGTCTACTCGGGATCTACACTCAGTTCCAAAAGAAAGTGTGCACTTTTTAATTTTTCAATATTTAGCAGACGTATCGGTTTCAATTTTCGCACACTATATCTCGAGCGTATTTGTCATCGATCGAGTCCAAAATCTACCACATGGTATGAAGAGATTTTCAGTGTATTCGGTTAGACGTGCTTTTGCCTGATTTGCACGTGCAGCCCGAGGAAAATGTTATTGTCACCGGAAACGTGTATGGGGGTAATCCTTAATGCTTATACAAAGGGAAAATCACATTTGAATTCACATCGGTACACAACGAACATGCCTAGATTGAATGAAAATCAGCGAATTCTAGCATTAACGATGCTTGCTCGTGGCGACAACGTAACTAATGTTAGTAGGGCGTTAGTATGCCACAGAAACACAGTAATTCGGTTGCGCCAACGTTTCCAGCAAACAGGTGGTGTAGCAGATTACCGCAGATCAGGTAGAGCTAGGGGAAAAAAATCAACAAACCGACAGGTTTATTAAGTTGAACCACCTTCGATGTTGTTTTCAAACGGCGTCTAGTACTGCAAGGCAGTACGGTATCAGCAGACCGACCGTATTGCGTCGCCTCAGGCAAGCTCGGGTGCCGATCTGGGCTAGGAGGCCCTATGTGGGGCAGGTCTTGACAGCACGTCATCGGGCTGCTCGTTTACAGTGGGCCAGACGTCATTTCCGTTGGTGCTAAAATGTTGGCCATATTGTACGTAAACAGATCTCAATTTTGGTACCAAATATATAGGCTTTCAGAAAAAAGGCGATGAAAAATCACAGAAAACAAAGTGCACACTTTCTTTTGGAACTGAGTATATAGAACGTCTGAAAACAAAACCATCATACTTACTTGAGAAGAAAAGATAAGATGTTTATCTTCTGCGTAAAATCAGTCAGTTTCCCTGCATTGGGTGAGTTACCATGCTGAATATCTTGTAGTTTACTGAAAGAGCTCGTGTACACCCCTATTAACGTAAAAAGAAGCTTATTATCACACATGATAATGTATTATTATTACATCGGTTGCGAAACAAGCTTTCAGCTTATATTAATCAGGCTCGATGTCTGCTTCCTAGAGAGTTGACCAGTACTCGCGCCGGCTGTGTGGAAATATCCAAAAGGCAGAACCAACTGACCAGTGCTCTAACCCGTGACCTTTTGTTCGAGAGGCCGACGCTACATCTCCGCACCACTGTCTGTTTAATCCTTTCCCTCATACGACAATTCTACAGCAGACGACTTTAAAATTGAATGGATAACCTATGACTAAAAGTGGAAAACATTGTGACAAAAGGAGAAATTGGTCGTTTTGAGTAATTTCTTCTTTTGTCACTATGTTTTCAAAAAGCCGTCTGCTTTAGAGGCGACAGAAAGCGTCCATATGAGAGAAAGGGTTAAGTGTCATTCGCAGCTTTCGACGATGTGTTACCCTGGCCTATATAATAGATTCTTTTTTAGGCATCTACAAGGGGCGTTTTTTTTAAACGTTGTAGGCAAACGGGAAAATTGCTCTTAGTTTTCACCTATATTTGATGATTATACTGTCATAAATTATAGAGAGTTTCTATCTTTATGCCCAGATTATATCAAAGTTGTCTGCTGTACATTTATTGTTAGGTTTAAGTCACAGCATGGCGATTTCGGGGGTAATATAGCAAGATTCAATATTTCAGGTCAAAGGGAAGCAATTCGGATCAGAGCGCCGCACAGACAATTTTGTCCAGAGGATTTCAGATGGATTCATAAGGCTGAAGTGGTCTGTCATTGGACAATAATGATTGTGTTGAAAGTTTAAAAAAGAGTTTTAAATAAAGTTGACTTGTTTGCTTTTAGCTATATTGACAGCTTAAAAGCCATTTTCAGAACAACATGTATTTTCTGAAATTGAAAGTAAATATCTTGTTTGTTTGGAGTTTAACGCCGCTTTCAACAGCTTTGGTCATATCACGGCGGTCAGTGCACCTACCCATGTTTTCCTGGCTTTCCCACACCAGTACTTAGACAACATTCTTTCGAAGCCACTGACTACTTTCTCACATAAATCAGAGGTGAGAGGCAATGGGAAAAATCGCCCGAAAGAATGTTCGCCTCAACCGGGTATCGAACCCGTGACCTCTAGATCACGAGTCAGATACGCTACCAAGTGAGCTACCCGGCCGGGCTCGAAAGTAAATATCACTGCGGGATAAGGGTGACCTTTGATTTGACGTCATAGCTCAGAAAAAGAAAGGTGAATATGCGAGTTTTCTGTGCTATTTTGGTAGTTTTAAGAATGAACTTTAATTATATATAGGTTTCTGGGTTATTTGGGTTTGGGAAAGAGTCATAGCTATAATGGTCGCCTATGGAAAATGAATTGCTTCCATCTAACCTAAATGTTCAGGAATACGATTATAATGTGGCGCCCTTAAAAAATGTTGTAGAGAAACTTTGTGTTTACCAACCGTTCAACCTTCAAGAGTTGGATGCATTATGTATGTATTGATTCAAACAGCAAATTGTAATGTCCACTGCAGAGTTCACCAGGTTGTATATTTACTCATTTACCATATATGCGATTTCGATATATAGGGTAACCAATCTAGTCATCATTTGTGGCTCATGCCAAACGTAGTAACTGACTATAACACGCCGGGTACCAATATAGTCGTCATTTGTGGCTCATGCCAAACGTATTAATTGACTAACACGCCGGGTACTAATCTTGTCGCCATGTTTGGCTCATGCCAGACGTATTAATTGACCATAACACGCCGGTTACCAATTGGCTCATGCCAGACGTATTAATGGACTATAACACGCCAGGTACCAATTGGCTCATGCCAGACGTATTAATCGACAATAACACGCCGGGTACCAATCTAGTCGTCATATGTGGCTCATGCCAAACGTAGCAATTGACTATAACACGCCGGGTATGAATATTGCCATGTTTGGCTCATGCCAGACGTAGTAATTAACTATAGTACGCCGAGTACCAATCATGTTGCCATGGTTGGCTCATGCTAGACGTATTAATTGACTATAATACGCCGGGTATCAATCTAGTCGCCAATTTTGAGTTCATGCCAGATTTACTTATTAACTATAGTACGCCGGGTACTACGAAAGCCTATTAGGACCATCTGAGAAAAAATTAAATATCGTAAAGTCGTAATAACGCGAAAAAAGGCGAAGTAATGCGAGACAAGGCATAATAACGACGCAAAGTAAAGGCGTAATAATGCGAAGAAAGGCGTAGTAACGCGAAGAAAGGCATTATAACGCGGGGAAAAAAGACGTAATAACGCGAAAATAAAGGCGTTATAACGTGAAAAAAAGGCGTAATAACGCGAAAATAAACGCGTATTAACGCGGAAATAAAGGCGTAATAACGCTAAACAAAGGCGTATTAATGCTAATAAAAGGCGTAATAACGCGAAAATAAAGTCGTAATGACGCGGAAAAAGGGCGTAATAACGCCTTTTTAGCTATATATATAAATCGATTACTGCTTTGAAGACTTTTTCAACCATGGATCTACGACCCAGATCAACCAATTCGCTATGTTTTTTCATTGGCTGGGCTACGATTTACAACCCAGATCAACCAACTCGCTATGTCTTTTGAGTGGTTCAGCTACGATCTACGACCCAGATCAGCCAAGCCGCTATGTGATTTGAGTGGCTGACCTACAACCCAGACCAACCAATTCGCTGATCTGGGTCGTAAATTGTAGCTCAATCACTAAAAACACATAGCGAATTGGTTGGTCTGGGTTGTAGGTCAGCCACTCAAATCACATAGCGGATTGGCTGATCTGGCTCGTAGATCTTAGCTCAGCCAATGAAAAAACATACTTAGTTGGTTGATCCGGGTCGTAGATCGTAGCTAAGTCAATGAAAAAACATAACGAATTGGTTGATACGGGTTATAGATCGTAGTTCAACCACTCAAAACACATAGCTGATTTGTTGATCTTGGTCGTAGATCGTAGCTCAGCCATTGAAAAAAATAGAAAATTGTTTGATCTGGGTCGTAGATCGTAGGAGAGCCAATATAAAAACATAGCGAGTTGGTCGATCTGGGTCGTCAATCGTAGCTCAGCCACTGAGAAAAACATGGCGTATTGGTTGATCTGGGTCGTAGATCGTAGCTGAACCACTCAAAAGACATAGCGAGTTGGTTGATCTGGGTCGTAGATCGTAGGTGAGCCAATATAAAAACATAGCGAGTTGGTCGATCTGGGTCGTCGATCGTAGCTCAGCCACTGAGAAAAACATGGCGTATTGGTTGATCTGGGTCGTAGATCGTAGCTGAACCACTCAAAAGACATAGCGAGTTGGTTGATCTAGGTCGTAAATCGTAGCTCAGCCAATGAAAAAACATAGCGAATTGGTTTTCCGCGTTATTACGACTTTATTTTCGCGTTACTACGCCTTTCTTTCGCGTTATAACGCCTTTTATTAGCATTAATACGCATTTGTTTAGCGTTATTACGCCTTTATTTCGCGTTATTGCGCCTTTATTTTGCGTTATAACGCTTTTTATTAGCGTTAATACGCCTTTCCCCCCCGCGTTATAATGCCTTTATTCGCGTTACTAAGCCTTAATTCGCATTATCACGCCTTTACTTTGCGTTATTATGCCTTGTTTCGCGTTACTTCGCCTTTTTCGCATTATAACGCCTTTTTTCGCGTTATTACGACTTTACAATATTATTTTTTTCTCAGATGGTCCTAATAGGCTTTCGTAGCTTTCGTAGGGTACCAATCTAGTCGCCATTTTTGGTTCATGCCAGACGTAGTAATTTACTATAGTACGCCGGGTACCCGACTAACAAAGAAGTATGTGTCTTCAGTATTAACTCTTTCACTGCCGAATTTCACAAAGTCGACACTTCCATGTTGACAATTGGACCACGCTACGTTTCGACAAACAGGAAATGTGGTACAATTTAATGTCTAAAGGGCAAACAGGGCAGATTTCCAGAGAGACAACTCGATATGAGCCATCTCTCCTGAATCTGCATTGTTCGTAAAAAGCCTTTGATTGCCTTTGACATAATAAGGGTTAAATAACTCTGTATTGCATTTATATAGAAAGGGTCAAATTGATTCAATACAATATTCCATGCTATTCTTAAAATATAATTCGAGCACGATTCCTTAAATGACAGCCGATATTTAACTCAAGTTCACGTCTTCCGACGAAACGTTCAGAGCCTTTTAAACAAACATCAAATCTGCAGCATTGAAAACATTTAGATGAAAAAATAGGACATCTCTCTATCGACCAAATAACTGATAATGAATAAACATAAACAACTTGTGCATAACAAGGAACATTGCTCATTATGAGACATTTCTACTTTTATCACAATGTAAGCAATCGTCTGCCTGCTGCCAGAAGTCGTCTCTGTGTGAGGAAGGGGAGGAGGGGCGGGAGAGGGGCGGGAGATGGGCGGGAGAGGGGTTAATCGCAAAACAATATTAATAAAGCCTCATCTAACTTCATGAGCTGAATTACAAGAAAACCAACAGTATGGACTCTGCGTAATGTATTGACTCACAAACCAGCGCAATTTGCGCAGGCAAATCCGGGCAGACACATTCCGTCTCAGGGGTATAGAGGTATAGTGTAATTATTCCTGAAACAGACAATCCACAGGAGGCAAAGTGTCTGTCCGGGTTAGCTTGCGCGGCATGCTCAGGCTGATCCGCGGTCAACCGATTGATCCCCAAAATCAGAATGTTAAGCTAGGGATATTACATGTGTAAAGTATCATCCTAGGTTGAATTATAATAGACTTATTCAATTGTGAAACCACCCCCAACTCTTCAACTTGGTAAGCAGGGGACACTTATTAAAAACTACGTTAACTTTTCCTCACAATCTAAACGTCTTCATCGGACAAGACTTCAATCCACACTGTTGGTTGTCTCGCAATTCGGTTCATATATACTCACCTGTAGAGGATCTAGCCTTGTCTAACTGTATAGATTCGTACAACTCCACTTTGTCACTGAGTCCCTTCAGTAAATTACCGACCGTGTTACTCTCTACCCCGGAAACGGTCAATACCGCCATCACCGTAGCAATGACCAGCGCACTGAATACCATCTTCAGTGTCAATGAGCTGTATGCTGAAATGTTAAATAATAAGATAATCGAATTGATGTTAATTGATTGTCCAACACCCCACGAGATGTTCACTCCTCCGGACTACGGGACGGTTTTGAGTTTCTTAGTGTGTCGTCTAGTCGTGCAAGAATATACGGTACTGGCGTCTGGTCGTACACAAATACCCGCTATTGTAGTCCAGTCGTACACGAATACCCGGTTTTGCCGTCTAGTCGTGCAAGAATACACATTATTGGCGTCTAGTCGTACACAAATACCTGGTTTTGTAATCTAGTCGTACAATACTACCCGGTACTGTCGTCTAGTCGTTCAGAAATACCAAGAATTGTCGTCAAGTAATAAAAGAATCCCCGGTAATGTCATCTAGTCGTACTAAAATATCCAGGACTGTCGTCTAGTCGTACAAAAATACCCAGCTTTATCGTCTAGTCGTACAAGTATACTCGGTATTGGCGTCCACTTGTACAAACAGACCGGTAATGTCGTCAAGTTGTACAACAATACCCGGCATTATCGTGTAGTCGTACACGAATACCCGTAATTGGCGTCTATTCGTACAATATACCCGGTAGTGTCGTCTAGTCGTACAAGAATACCCGGTTTTGGCGTATAGTCGTACATAAATACCCGGTATTGTCGTCTAGTCGTACAAGAATACCCGGTTTTGGCGTATATAGTCGTACACAAATACCCGGTATTGTCGCCCAGTTGTACAATACATTTATGATGTCGCTTGTGAACGATCGTGACCAAAACTATTGCGAACAAATCCCATACTTATAATGTCGCCAGTTTCTAAATTAACTGGCGGTATTGCAAGCATGCAATTTGTTCCTAAAGCTTTTCAATTGTATAAATGCCGATTTTGCAAGCTTGTGGTTTGTTCGTAAACGCTTACCATTTGAAAACTGGCGGTATTGCAAGTATGCGATTTGTTCGGAAACTTATTTCAATTAACGCCATGTTCAACACTCTTTCAGCCATATCACGCCGTCCAGATTAGCTACCCATTGTGTTTCCTACCTTTTCAACAACAGTACTCCAAACAGTAATACTTACAAGCATACGATATTAATTAAATAGAAAAAAAATGAAACCGAAAGCACTTGTCATTCTTGTGAAATTGATTATTTAAGGGGACAAAATAAATGGTAAACCGAAATATACCGCCTTTTTCAAGTACATTATAGCTATGTCACGGCGGATAATTCATCTTACGTGTTTTTCCAGGCTTACTCGTGCCAGTACTCCATATGGCATTCTTACCAAACTAACTTCACACATCGACTTTTTAGCCCATTGTTGGAAAACGAAATGATGAATGACGTTTTTCATAATGACCTATGTTAATTATCGGAACTAATTGGCCGAATTGTGGTTCGAACACGCCTACCATGGATTGATATCCCTCGTCGATACCGTCTAATCTATCACGGTAAGACTCGTTATATTGAAGACAATAGAAGTCCATACTGTTATATAAGGTGTTTTGTCCAACGCCTGATATGCTAACATACCCGAGGCTAGCACGCGGAGGGCTATGCTTGTTGAATGAATAACTGGTTTTTAACTCCATTTTTAACTTTATTTCAGTTATATCACGGTGTCAAAGGCACTTAACGTATATTCCTGGCGTTCTCGTGCAATTGCTTCACATGACAGTCTTACCGGGCACCCTGTAATGAATTTTTTTTTTTTTTTTTTTTTTTTTTGGAGTTTAACGCCGCTTTCAACAGCTTTGGTCATATCACGGCGGTCAGTGCACCTACCCATGTTTTCCTGGCTTTCCCACACCAGTACTTACACAACATTCTTTCGAAGCCACTGACTACTTTCTCACATAGATCAGAGGTGAGAGGCAATGGAAAACATCGCCCGAAAGAATGTCGCCGCAACCGGGTATCGAACCCGTGACCTCCAGATCACGAGTCAGATACGCTACCAATTGAGCTACCCGGCCGGGTCACCCTGTAATGAAAGCCCTCGTCGTAGCCGTCTGAGCTATCGCGATTCGACCCCTTTGTATTTTAGACAGAAGAATTATATACTGTTTAACTGGCATGTCGCTCGGTTTGTTATCGTTTTGCTCATTAGTCGCCGGGCAGAAGCCCGCGACCTCTATTTTTAATAGGTTTTCGGAAATCACATGGGAGGGGGGGTTATTATTAGATATTTTTTTTTTTAAATGTCTTGAACATATTACAATTGCGTTTGTTTAAAAACACTAAGTTATGACACATCTAAAATGAAATAAATATTCCGATGTTTTAAGTATGTGCAGTTTCTTTATTTTGACTTGCATTTACGTTTTTGTGTTTTATTTACGAAGACAAAACAGTCCCTATTAGCTAGACTGCGATACTTTATTTTCATAAACTATGTACAAAAGGCGATAACTACAAACCTTTACGTCGCACAGTCTATAATTTGTTTACATACGCGCACCTGCTTGCGATATCGATATGAAAAATCACGTCGAATTCTCCTTTTAATAGATAAGTATCAACATAAACTGGTAACAGAAACAAAAATAAGAAATAATTTGTGAAAATATGTCTCAAATATAAGCCTGTTTATCGGTCGTGAACGTCGAAACGCCTTTTTCTCAGTTCGTGACCTAGTTTCATATTGCCAAAATGTAAACAAAGCGAAGTAACCGGAAGTAAAATGTAAACTTAGAAAAGTGACTTTTTGCAGACAAAAAATGTCGCACGACAAATTGATTTTTCTTAAACGTCACGAAACGAGTGCATGGGTCGAATGTAGGAGAAAGAAAGATACTATAGAAATGCTTTTCTCTCTCGAATGCAGTGGAATAAAACATGCACTAAAGCTTTGCCTGATTTTGTATTCACTTTCTTCGATGTCTGACATTACGACTCGATGAAGCCTGACACGAGGGTAAACATTTCGAAAGAATGCTCAAACACCTTATTACAGATAGATAGCTAATATTACACACTTAAATGATTAAATATATGTGATATTAAATGTTGAAACAAATTAAGAGAAGAACATACTCTGATAAACAATAGATTTAGAAATAAAGAAAATCTGCTCTTTCGCACCCAATTAATTTCATACTTGCCACATATATTGTATGCATCAACGATTTAGATAAACAATTTAGCTGATATATTGTTACAAGTGTGGTCTACTTGTGAAATAATTAGTATTAAAAAGGAGGAAGTTCATGTCTTCAGCAATTTAACCGTTTTCTCAATGTTTTAAGCGATTAAAGGTTTTCATTGTTGCTTCAGACATGGAAAGGGTTTAATAGCTTTTTATTGCATGTAGATTTAAATCCCAAAATGTATTAATTTGTTTGTTTTTTTGACAAATACAAAACATGCAAAATCCTGACCAAAAGAAATCCTGAAATTTGTAGATCTATGTGGAATTTCAAAAATCCTGAAATTAGTCCTTACGAAAACATTATGTGTATGTTTAGACTAATGAAAGTCAAGAATACATGTGTGTTAAAAAATAAATCAATGCAGTCTTTTCCGGCGACATTGATGCCTTGCATCAACTTTCTCTTGTATTATAATATACTAACATAATTTAGGCTAGCAAAGCGAGCACTATGTGTGCAACGTAAATCTTAATACAATCCTAGTGGTCACCAAAAGCTTTTATTTTAGTATTCCATACTGTTACGTTCCAATACTGTTACGCTAGCAAATTGCACAGTTGGTTATCGTGTTGCTCACATTCCAATATGCTAACATTAAATCATTTGGCAAGTTGAGCACTGTGTGTAACACTACAACCCTAGTGTTCATCTAAAGTAGAGACCTAGATAAGGAGGGGGAAACTGGTCTTCGGAATTCTGTTGTTTTTAACTTACATGAACAAATATCAATCGGTACACGTCAGCACAGTCCGACTGTTCAAACCTGAAAGACTGAACACGAGAACTTTCCTCGTGCAACTCACTTCACAACAACGCCACCTAGCGTTCATTGCTTTAATACAGGGGGAAATTAATTTCTCTTATTCGATTTTCTTAAACGCAGAAAATTACATTTCCTCATGTACCTTTCCATTCACGGACTTATTAATGTCATTAACTTACTAATGACAAAATGAAACAAATAACACTTTATATTGAAAATTCATTTTCCATATTTGCGACAAGCATATAGACAGATGACTCAGTCGAGTAAATATGTACAGTACAAACCATTCTTAATTAATAACATTTGGATGGGTATACATGTGCCAATTACATGTTTGCCATATAACACCCACACAAGAACCTGTGTGCGTTCAACATCTTTTCTACACACACTATGAAATATACAATTCAATAAATCAGTATAACTATAACATGACTAATGGATTACATATGTATATACGCAGATGGTCCAACTTGCACAGGAACAACCAGAGATAACACTTTTTATAGCAAAAAACTCTCGAAACCTGTGCCCATTTGTCAACGTCGAACCAAGAAATGTTGAGCCTCATTCGCGTTTAACGATTGATTGATTGGGGTTTAACGCCGTTTTCAACAATTTCTCAGTTATATCACGGCGGCCAGCTCATATACTCATGCATTTCCTGGCTTTCTCACACCAGTACTCCACACAACAATCTTCCCAATCAACTGGCTGCTTTTCCACATAGACTTAGCCCATTGGTGGAAGACGAATGACGCATGTCGCATAGACTTCTGTCAATCGTCGGAAAGAAAGTTGGCCGAGCCGGGATTCGAACTCACAACCCCTGGAGTGACAGCCCGCGTCGCTACCGACTGAGCTACCGGGGCTCGGCTCGCGTTTAACGAGCCTACGGTAATAATATATCTATTATAAATAAGAATAGCATAAGAGAGCAACAGTTAAAGTTTATCAAAAACATTAACACAACCGTTTCTCCCGACTCTTCTTCGTAATTTTGTTATTTTTATGTGGTCGAGTGGTTAGCGTCGGGGATTTCGAAACCGGGTGTCCCGGGTTCGATCCCCAGTCGCGGCACTACGGTCATGGTGGAGTGCCCTTGGGCAAGGCACATTTTCTAGCTTAGTACTGTTTGTTTACCCAGGATCATGAATAATTAAATTTAATTGCGCGCTAAATGACCTTAGCTGTCGATGCGCCATAAAACAATATACATTTACATTGTTGTTTTTAACTTACTTGAATAAATTTAAATCGTACACGTCAGCTCAGTGGACTGTCCAAACCTGAAAGACTGAACACGAGTATTTTCCTCGTGCAATTCGCTTCATAACAACGCCACCTAGCGTTCATTACTTTAACCCTTTCCCTCATACGACAATTCTGCAGCAGACGACTTTGAACATATTTTGTCAAAAATATAGAAAATCTCTATTATTGAATGGATGACTAAAAGTGGAAAACATTGTGGCAAAAGGCGAAATTGCTCGTTTTGAGAAATTTCTTCTTTTGTCACTATGTTTTCAAAAAGCCGTCTGCTGCAGAGGCGTCAGAAAGCGTATATATGAAGGAAAGGGATATACAGGGGGAAATTAATTTTCCTCTTATTCGATTTTCTCAAACGCAGAAAATTACATTTCCCCACAATATCTATCTTATTACTCAACCGAACCCTATGTTGTTGGGAGTCAAAGTAATCATCTCATCGTCAAATCTGCAGCAGACGACTTTGAAAAATATATTGAAACAAAAATTGGAAAATGAATTGATTGATTGATTGGGGTTTAACGCCGTTTTTAACAATTTCTCAGTCATATTACGGCGGCCATTTCATCTCCTGGTTTTCTCCCACCAGTATTCCACACAACAATCTTCTCAAGCAACTGGCTGCTTTTCCACATAGACCATTGGTGGAAGACGAATGACGCTTCCGAGCTGGGGTTCGAACTCACAACCCCTGGATTAATAGCCCACGACGCTACCGACTCCGGGAATCAGGCATCGGACGTGATTAATGCTGTTTCACTGATTGACTTTTGTTTCACAGTCGATGTAAAATAAATCAGTTTAAAACTAATGAACTTCAGATAACCATACCTGATATGAATATGATTACCCAGTATTTGGGCCGTACCGCGAGATAACCAACATTATGACCTCTGCGTAATGTATCGACCCAGATCAGCCTAAGCATGCCGGGCAGGCTAACCCGGACAGACACTTTTCACCTCCTGTGGATTTTCTGTTACAGGAATCATTACTCTATACCTCTTTTCCCCTGAGACAGAATTTGTCGGCCCGGATCAGTCTGCGCGGACCACGCAGGCTGATCTGGGTCGATACATTACGCAGCGGCCATAATGTTGGTTTTCTCGCGGGACGGCTCATTTTCTTCCCATACATACCCTTTGATTGATTTTCATTAAGCACGATTCGAATTTTTGTTTAGACGTAAAAACTCTACTTATTTACTTTATTTCCAAAAGGCTTTAAACACTAACTGTGTTTTTAGTCAAATAAATATAGACAGACATACATATAATACAAATTAAACAAAGATCAATTGTCAAAATCGTGAATACACTATCATAGACATAGGCGAAAAATTCGACAGTTATTTCTGATAACTATTTCAGAAATATAAAAAATAAACAATAATAATATAAAAAAAATGATTTGACGTAAACTGTACAGTTTCTTGTCATTTTGACAATATATAAACAAGTTACAATTAACACACACATAATAAAAGAATATATACATAATTTACAATTAACACACACATAAAAAAGAAGAAAGAAAAAAATCATGCATAAAGATACTCTTAATCGACATTGACTAATCTTATATTTTGTAATACTGGGAAATAATTAACCTTTTTATTTTCCTTAGTTACAGAACTGATATTTTGCGACAGGCGACTTTTGATCCTAGTTTATTTACATCATTTTACTAATTTTTAATTCAATTTCTTTCCAAAGTCCAAGAAGTATTTACTGTTATTGAGTCAGAAGAAATACAAAAAATAAAAATACAAAAAATACACACTTATTCATAAAACTTATCTACAGAATATACATGGCTTCATATATTTATATACATACATATACATATACACTTACACATAAACACATACATATAAATACACACATATACTCACATATACATGCACCTACACATACACGTACACGTACATATACATCAAAGATTACAACTATGAAAAGTTTGATGTTGTGAATCACAATCAACGTAACGTTTTAGAGCAAAAAGTAACGGACGGCCGTTTCATAAATACACCCCCTTTTCAAAACAAGAGCACCGCGTACGGCAAAGACGCTCGACTGATAGGGAGAAAACAGAAGAAAAAAAAGCTGAGCTGAACAAAAACCTTCACCGGACGACCACGCCGCCGCCAACAAAAAACTTTAACCGGACGACCACGCCGCGGACGCCGCTGACGACGCCAGGGTCATGACAATAGCTCTCGTTTTTTCAAAAGTCGAGCTTAAAAGGGAGGTAATTACGCATACACGTGAATTATCACACATAAACATGCTCAAAAAGAGATATGCTAATTTAGCACACTAAACTAGCACGGGCCTTAACAGAAACGAAAATTAAAGGACTCACGCTCTTTGTTGTCCAATTACTTCAACAAATATATTGAGAGTCACAACACAATGAAAACGATTGAAATGTTATTATAGTAAGTACAGGAAATGGTAACATACGTATTCCCCACCTTCCCTATTTCAGGGGTAAATCAATGATTGAATGCATCTTGCAATTTACGTGGAAAATGTTACTTTCATCAACCCCGCAAAACCAGCAGTATTGTAACAATTCACATACAAAATGAACTTTCATGTAGACTTATCAATTAACTATGTTATTCAACAAACTACTTCTTCTGCTCATAGCTTCTATAATACATTTTGCAAGATTAAGAAGTTTACACTTGTTGGTCGTTTTTAATAATATAATGAATTTATACATGTTCGGTCTTTTATAAAAAATATCTTCCATACCATTATTGCCGAATAAATTTATATGTAATTAATAGACTGCAATTATCAACTTTATCATCTATTGTTTGATAACAATTATCAATCAGCCTAATTTTAAACACATTTTTGAAAATGTTTATGATTTACACTCATGGGTTTAACCTCCGTGCTGTTAGATCGCACCAGAGGTCAAAAACATGTATTCATACTTTACAACGCCTTGGTATTAACCTACGTACTGTAAGCCTGCGCCAGAGGTCAAACAAATGTATTAATACTTTACCCTGTCTTGTTATTAACCTACGTGCTGTTAAATCGTTCCAGAGGTCATCAACATGTATTCATACTTTACCATGTATTGTTCTAAACCTACGTGCTGTTAGACCGCGCCAGAGGTAAAAAACATGTATTCATACTTTACCCTGTCTTGTTATTAACCTACGTGCTGTTAGACGGCGCCAGAGGTCAAAAACATGTATTCATATTTTACCATGTATATGTGTTAACCTACGTGCTGTTAGATCGCGCCAGAGGTCAAAAACATGTATTCATACTTTACCCTGTCTTGTTATTAACCTACTTGCTGTAAGATCGCACCAGAGGTCAAAAACATGTATTCATACTTTAACATGTCTTGTTTTAACCTACGTGCTGTTAGACCGCGACAGAAGTCAAAAACATGTATTCATACTTTACCCTGTCTTGGTATTAACCTACGTGCCGTTATCCCGCACCAGAGGTCAAACACATGTATTCATACTTTACCCTGTCTCGGTATTAACCTACGTGCTGTTATCCCGCGCCAGAGATCAAAAACATGTATTCATACTTTACCATGTCTTGTTTTAACCTACGTGCTATTAGACCGCGACAGAAGTCAAAACATGTATTTATACTTACCATGTATTTGTATTAACTTACGTGCTCTTAGACCGCACCAGAGGTCAAAAACATGTATTCATACTTTACCCTGTTTGGTATTAGCCTACGTGCTGTTATCCTGCGCCAGAGGTCAAAAACATGTATTCACACTTTACCATGTCTTGGTATTAACCTACGTGCTGTTAGATCCCAGCAGATTAACCTACACGCTGTTAGATCGCACCAGAGATCAAACACATGTATTCATACTTTACAAAGTCTTGGTATTAACCTACGTGCTGTTAGATCGCACCAGAGGTCAAAAACATGTATTCATACTTTACCTTGTCTTGGTATTAACCTACGTGCTGTTAGACTGCGCCAGAGGTCATAAACATGTATTCATACTTTACCATGTATTTGTATTAACCTACGTGCTGTTAGATCGCACCAGAGATCAAAAACATGTATTCATACTTTACAAAGTCTTGTTATAAATAACTATGTACTACTAATCCGCGATAGAGGTCAAAAACATGTATTCATACTTAACTCTGTCTTGTTATTAACCTACGTGCTGTTAGACCGCGCCAGAGGTCAACAACACATGTATTCATACTTTACCCTGTCTTGTTATTAACGACCGCGCCAGAGGTCAAAAACATGTATTCATACTTTACCCTGTCTTGTTATTAACCTACGTGCTTTTAGACCGCGCCAGAGGTTAAACACATGTATTCATACTTTACAAAGTCACGTGCTGTTAGACCGCGCCAGCGGTCAAAAACATGTATTCATACTTTACAAAGTCTTGTTATTAACCTACGTGCTGTTAGACCGCGCCAGAGGTCAAAAACATGTATTCATACTTTAACATGTCTTGCTTTAACCTACGTGCTGTTAGACCGCGCCAGAGGTCAAAAACATGTATTCATTTGTGTTAACCTACGTGCTGTTAGATCGCGCCAGAGGTCAAACACATGTATTCATACTTTACAAAGTCTTGGTATTAACCTACGTGCTGTTAGAATGCGCCAGAGGTCAAAAACATGTATTCATACTTTACCATGTATTTGTATTAACCTACGTGCTGTTAGATCGCACCAGAGATCAAAAACATGTATTCATACTTTACAAAGTCTTGTTATAAATAACTATGTATTACTAATCCGCGATAGAGGTCAAAAACATGTATTCATACTTAACTCTGTCTTGTTATTAACCTACGTGCTGTTAGACCGCGCCAGAGGTCAAAAACATATGTATTCATACTTTACCCTGTCTCGTTATTAACGACCGCGCCAGAGGTCAAAAACATGTATTCATACTTTACCCTGTCTTGTTATTAACCTACGTGCTTTTAGACCGCGCCAGAGGTCAAAAACATGTATTCATTTGTGTTAACCTACGTGCTGTTAGACGGCGCCAGAGGTCAAAAACATGTATTCATACTTTACCTTGTCTTGTTATTAACCTACGAGCTGTTAGACTGCGCCAGAGGTCAAACACATGTATTCATACTTTACAAAGTCTTCGTTGTTATTAATCTACGTGCTGTTAGACCGCGCCAGAGGTCAAAAACATGTATTCATACTTTACTATGTATTTGTGTTAACCTACGTGCTGTTAGACCGCGCCAGAGGTCCAAAAACATGTATTCATACTTTACTATGTATTGGTATTCACCTACGTGCTGTTAGACCGCGCCAGAGGTCAAACACATGTATTCATACTTTACTATGTATTTGTGTTAACCTACGTGCTGTTAGACCGCGCCAGAGGTCCAAAAACATGTATTCATACTTTACTATGTATTGGTATTCACCTACGTGCTGTTAGACCGCGCCAGAGGTCCAAAAACATGTATTCATACTTTACTATGTATTGGAAAACTGAAAAAACTTCTGTAAGCGGTTTAAGGGTTACATCGTTGCAATGATTCATGTAGCTGAACCCTTTCCGTGATACAATAACAGTCGAGTATTGAAAATATTGTGGAAAATGGAGCCATTGCTGGCAATGAGCAATTCCTCCTTTTCACACATGCTTTCAAACCCGTTTCAATTATTTTCATACTTAAGTTATAAAAACGTTTTACTAAAGACATTCTTTGCCCTTTCCCCCTTTCAGACACTTTTTGAATAACCTGCAACAGATAAATGATAACGAGCAATTTTGCCTTTATATGGACAGTAAATATTTAAAAATGTTGAAACCTTAGTGGAAAAAGAGGTAATGGATCACGATACACAATTTCTCCTCTTGTCACGATGTATTATAATGCCGTCTGCCGCACATACAAATGTACGTCAATAAGCGACTGTAAGCGGGACAGTGTTGAACCGTTTTCGTTATAGCTACTTAGTTACATACGAATATTGAAAATGTTTTTAGAAACTGAACAATTGCTGACAATGAGCTATTACTTCTTTTCAAACAATGCTTTTAAACATGAATCTTTTTTTCTATAATCTAGATAACAAAAACATTTGCTTACAGTTATTCTCTTATCTTTTCTCCTTTTAGACACATTTTGACTAACCGTAACAGATGAATGATAATCAGCAAGTTTACTTTTTTCCACAAGGTTTTCATCACTATTCAAAAATTATATTTTCATTAATTCAGATCACTGTTTAAGCCTAGCTATGTTCAATGTCGTTTGTAGTCTGGTTCCCGACTTCCTATGATAGTAAGTCTGGCACAACCGAATGAATGGCGGCCTGCTATGATATACACCTCCGATGTACAATTTGAATGTAATTATCTTAATAAGATGACCATCTGGATAAAATCGTTTTATACCTTTAGTCATTAATATAATAGACTTATAATACATATTTACGGGTGATGATTGATCTTTGTAAGAAGATGTGACGTTGGTTTTTGACAAACTAGAAAACGAGTGGTGTTCGGACAGTTGAATTATTTCGGATACTTTATAAAACAAAGTTTGTTTGCATTAAATTATAATGTCCTGTGTGGATTACTTTGACATTTCATTTTTGTGATGAATTAGTAATATGTTGTGACACCAGACCACAATTATGTAAAGGAACATCCGAAAAATCTGGAGAAAAAGCTTCTTTTGTCACTATGTTTTAAAAAAAGCCGTCTGCTGCAGAGGCACCAGAAAGCGTCTATATATAAGGGAAAGGGTTAAGAAACACAAACAAGAAATCTACAGCAGACTAATTTGGAAAAAAATCTAGACAAAATTAATTTTGAAAATATTATTACTGGTATCATTGAAAGAGTTTCAAATTTTAAAATTAAGTAGCCGTCTTATTATGATAGTATTTTTCAATCAGTTTATTTTATAACAATTTCACTGCTTTTGATGTTGGATCTCATGTGTGTTTTAAAAAATACTCAACATTGCTATGCCTGGTCCAATTGTTTAATTTTTTATTTCAGTGCAAGATTGAATGTGTTCAATCATGATCAAAGACACTTAGGCTTTTTTTTTTCTCACTAGTAGCCACTTGAAGGTGAACATATAGACCAAAATCAACACAGTTTCTGTTTAAATAAGCTTAAAATACTAAATAAGCAAATATTCTCTTTAACCCTTCCCCTTCTACAATTAGTTTTGTTTAATTACTGAAGAAAGCTAAAACATTGTGGCAAAAGGAGAAATAACTCATAATGAACAGTTTCATCTTTTGTTACAATGTTTTCAAAAGTTGTCAGGAAGCGTCTAAATGAGGGAAAGGTTTAAATGTTTTCTAACTATGTGAAGTGAGACATTCTACTTCATAGCCAAATTATTGAAATCCCAATCAATTCCAAAGTGTTGTGTGCACAGCAGTTATGTGGTGTTTTAACGGTTTCAAAACCAAGGTAATTATTTATTGTTCTCCGCCGGCATGTATGATTATTAAGACAATATTCCTTCATATCTTTTTTCATACTAGAAAGCCCAACGTCAGCTTTGTTGTGGTATAAAATGGCATCAGCTTCACCACTTGATCTGCCGGTCCTCCCTACCTCTTGGATTGATTGATTGGGGTTTAACGCCGTTTTCAACAATTTTTCAGTCATATCACGGCGACCAGTTCCCCTACTCATGCGTTTCCTGGTTTTCCTACACCAGTACACCACACAACATACTTTCCAAGCAACTGGCTACTTTTCCACATAGACTGTTAAACAGCCCATTGGTGAAAGACGAATGACGCAGGTCACAGTGACTTTTGTCAAACGTCAGAAAGAATGTTGGCCGAGCTGGAATTCGAAATCACAACCCCTGGATTGACAGCCCGCGTCGCTTCCGACTGAGCTACCGTGGCTCGGTCCCTACCTCTTGGACATATGCTGTGAACGAATAGAAACAACTTAAATAACGTTCTGCATGGACATAACTAAATGTGCAATCTGCTCAGTATCTGAACTTTTGGCTTAAACAATTATCATATTATTTCTGTTCACAAGGTGAACAATGTAGATCATGAGCATACTATGTATGTTATACACAAGTGTGTTTATGCTCATCTGGTTCTGAATTACTGCAACTAGTCCGTTCATCCGAATAAGGATCTTTATTGTTCAATTGAAAAAAAAAAAATATATATATATTAGCAACCAATACAGATCATGATCAGAATACACATATGTGATCTGGATCAAAACTTGTTTCACATGTCCTATACAACATGCTATAACTCTAGTTTAGTACACAGTCAGAAATGATTAATACATATTATCAGGATACATGTAAATGCTTGAACCATTAACTCCATGCTTCCTCACTTTCTATTTGTGTTCAGTTTAGGCAGATTGAAATTCCATAATCTATTCATTAACTTTTAAAAATATATGATGTTTCTGAGTGCCACACATTTGATTGTACATGTTTTATACATGATATGAACCTGTGCATGACAAAATGTACAAGTTGGCTTTTGAGAACAGTATTAAAGATTTAGATTAGACTGTGCATCTACACAGTCTGATCAAGATGTACACTGTTCACATATTACTTACACTAGCTTGTTAGCATATTAATTCTGGTAGTGTCATACGGTATTAATTTCAGTACTCCTGTAAACAAAACGATATATTTAAAAAAAAAAAGGCAGCCAAATTGAACCGACTGTTATATTGCTATTTATAGAATGCTTTCCTTTTAATCCTTTCCTACTTGTAGACACATTCTGATGCATATGCAGCCGTCAACTTTTAAAAACAATGTGATCAATGGAGAAATTACTTTTAATTCTCCTTTTGTCACAATATTGTCAACTCTATTCAATTATCAAATTTTCATTTACAGAGATATTTGCCAAACTGTTTTCAAAGTCGTCCACTGCATATTTGCAGTATGCGGGAAAGTGTTAAGTTAACCATATTTTAACCCTCCCATACAGATTAAACCTTCACTTAATGTATACATGTTTGACCTTTACTTAATGAATACACGTTTGTCTTTGATTATAATTGCAAATCAAATTGCACATCTGTGTTTACTCTGCAGCAGACGACTTTTGAAAAGCAATTTCTCCTTTTGTCACAATGTTTTCAACTTTTTACAGTAATTATACTGTCATTTCTAGAGATCTTCAAGATGTTTTCAGTCGTCTTCTGCATATTTGTTTTATGCTGGAATGTGTGAAGTGAACAATCTAGATCTTGATCAGCATTATCTTTGCAGGCTGATCTGGATCTAATTGACAATAGAAACTCAGAAATCATTTGACTTGAGAAATCAAATAAACAGTTTTAAAACATTTAAATCTTTTATAGTAAATTGTTCAAAATAGAGCCTATATTGCCTAAATCGGGGACTACTAAAACTTATAATAAGGGAAACATTTGAACATTTTTAAAAATGATATACATCCCATAAAGATAAAAACATTTAACTCTAATAAGATCCTTTGTATCCGAATTTCAAATATATTTTCATCTATCCGAAAAATATGCTACTCGATAACAAATAATTTTCTTCCAAACAGAACAAAGCACCATAAAATGAAAACATGGAATCAATATATGACCTTATTTTAATAGGATAAATGAATTATTATCCCGATGGTCAACAAAATAGTAAATTTATATATTACCTGATATTCCATTGGAGTCCGCCATTATTTGGTTTGTGCCTGACCCTTTACATAGTAATAAGGGGAAGGAACTCCAGACTATGTCGTTTGCTGTATATTTTTAAAATATGTGTGGTTAAGGGTTAGGAAGACTGTAAACACATCATACCATGTACACCTGTTATTACAAAAGCACTAACGCTGTTGTCCTTCAAAGAGAGAGCGTCCTACTGTTTATACGTGACATGAAAGAATGGTACTAACGGTCTCGCAGCTTCTGGGGAATTATGGGTAAAACAAGGCGTGTTTTGAGTAGAATATTCTCATATGTCGCTGTCTATCAGTATGTCGATCCAATTAGGAAATGTCAATATTCAAATTAGAGATTAGTTACATACGAGTTACAAGAATTATCAAGTCTGTTTTGTTTGTTTTTAATGTCACTTTAATCGTTTTGAACATGCCAGTAGAAAACTGAAAAATAAACAAAAGAAAATGGTCAAGTCAGTTCCCCAAGAGCAAAGAGCGAAAACCAGTTCGTACGAATCATGAAAATGAAAAACCGGGTACGAATCCAATGAATTTTAGAAATCGGATGAAATCGTGAAAACAGCGAAGTATTCATAGCGGAAGGAAGCAGAGACAACTTAATTACTCTATGGGAACCGATGACACCTTGTCGTCTATTAAATACTAATGACCAAAATCGCCAAGCGATGACATGCTGCATTTACAAATAATAGAACGGTGCACTTTACGGCCATATCGTAAATAGGCAAAAAACTTGGCCAGAAACATTTTTCTGAGCTTTGATGAATTGGGTCGTAAACCAAACTATAAAAAAAGCGTAGCCTAGGAAGTTAGGGAAAATTTATTAAATACCCATTACATGTGTCTAAAGATTTGTAATAACGGTAGAAGACATACGTATTTTTTATCTTGCTGTTTCTTGAATCATTTTATACAATTTATTTATTCTTAAAGGTTGTTTTTATCAGACAAATAACAGACTTTTTCTTAACAATAATAATGTTGGTTGCTCCCTTTTCGATTACGTCACCCAATGGTACAAAATTAAAACCTATCCCATACTGACGACGCGCTTCCACGCGGCGTTAATAACCGTAAGTTCAAGATGTATTGTATATGTCTCGTACCTTGTGATCAAGGAACGGCAACATACTGGTTTCGCCACAATGCTGTCCAGAAACAACATTATCAACAACAACAGTCAATTTTACATAGCTTGGTTTTGAAAGTATGTAGAAGATTATGCAATACTGCAAACTAATTAAGCTTCAAATAGAAACTGCCAAAGAAACCCATCAGTGATGAAGAGACACGATTAACATAATCTCGTCATTGCTATTTAGGTACCGGAATGATACTAAGATCTGAGATTTATCGAGCTTTATATCTACATTCAGTTAAAAGATGTAAATATTAACATTCTTCATGTTTGGGCAGATAAGTAATTACATTGCGCGTATTATCTGCCATGCAAAGTACGTAAAGTACTCTTATGATAATCATGATTCTTCTTGGCCCGTATTCACCAACCCGTCTCTAGTTCGATTTTTTTACTCAATCTAAATTATCTGACTCAAGTACGACTTTTGAGATTAAGTCCGTATTCGCCAAGCCGACTAAATTGAAAATCAAACTAAACCTTTGAATATTCCGACTAAATATTTTGTGTTCACTTTTGGGCGTGCTAAATGGAATACAGAAGTTTCTTACATGTAACCTAGTGGTCTCGTAGCCGGTATATTTCGTAAACTTGTGTCAGTTATTTCTCAACTGCCCTTATAACCAACATGGACTATATTGGACAACAATGGTGACAGCTCAATGCCCACCGCTTCAATATTTCAATTCGACTTTTAATCAATGTAAACCCAAAGATTTCGATGGAAAATTATATTTTGCGATTATCGACCTTTTCTAGTGAACACATTTGTCAGTATCCTGTTTGGATAGAAAATTGAATGTTGATGCTGTGAATGTTCGGTGGAGTAAATGACATTTATATAAATAGGACTTCGGGGAGGATGCCCTAACCAAGTATAAATAACATCAAAAGCCTGTCTGCCCTTATTAAGTACATGTATGAAATATAAAAAGAAAAAATAACCAAACCCGGCACTTTGGGCCTATAGTATAAGTCAACGTCAGCCAATATATCGAATTCTTGGAAAAGGGTCTGAAAATAATTGCAAGCTATTGCATTGATGTAGATATAAAATCATTTGAGAATTGTCAACAATTTAAGGGTTTGTTGACGCACTTTGCTTGTAAGAATCAACAGTTTTCATTTCATTTAAGTTTTCTGGACCGATTTACTACTTAGCCATCACTTAGGTGATATAAGGTGATAGGCTTAGGATGATCTTGGTCCTGTTGATCTGCATGTGGATACATGTACTTGATACATGTACTTTTATTCTGACACATTTTGTATTTAAATGTTTAAACCATGATGAAAATGCAGTACATGTCTCTCTTTTGATATTTAACATGGTGTTCCATTGTGAGATTACAATTTGAGTTCACCTGAGAGTTACAATGTATATGTCACATTGTTTAACTTATAAACCTGTACTTTGAAATAATTTTACAATCAGATGACTCGGTGATTCATATATTTATGATTGTGCATCACTCTGAGGCACCTCAGTGCAAACATCACTGTACGTTCTAGCGTGAATTAGCAATCAATGCTGAAAGTGTAGATCAATTAAGTTAGAGATCGAGCATTAGAAAAATTGTTCATTATGAGTAATTTGTGTTTATTTTTACTCACAATGTTTTCAAAGCAGTTTAACTTTTCTTGTGAGAAAACCCTCAATGTGAAGGAACTACATGGAATTGAACAGAACTGTTCAATATCAGACACCATTGAAAACAAGCACCAAACTAACGGATACTTAAGTTGTCCTTCCTTTCTATGATAATTAAGTAATTTTATCTGAAAATAGATTGAAATTCAGAGAAAAAGATGTTGCATCTGAGAAGTTAGTAGAATAAACTCCATGGAGTTGCAAACATGGGGAATGGAGGAACTTCTGTTTGATCGTTTTCTAAAATATTTATGCTACAGAGGTATCAAAACTCACAGGGAAAGTTCATCCATTAGCACAGGTGTATTAAAGATGGCCACGTTGGAAATGTAACGCACACATTTATAACTGCATCACTACCTTCCACATGCAGTTCTTTGAGAGTCAACAATACTTTTCTTCAATTTTGCATAGTGACCTAGTTTTTGATTTTTGTTTTGTGGTTTTACACTATTTTCAACATTGTTTCAGTTATATCATGGTGGCATTTCATTTATTAATGCCCCCTGGGTGATAAGTGATAACCCAATTTATATCTATATATGACGTCGCCAGCATGAAATAACGTCATCATATATTTTTGATTTATTGTATACTTTGATATTGTTCCTTGTTTTTTCCATATGAACAAAGGATGCAATATCATTTGATATTGCACGGGTTGATATTGCACTGGAATCTTTTTCACGTGACGCTAAGGACGGAACTATTTCCATACACTAACGTTACAAAGCGCTCTCATCCAACCTTTCATGATTTAGAGACCAGCTAACTTCTACTTCTACTTTGTTACTGTCAGGGCTTAGTGCATCGCAGGCAAGTGAAGCCATTAAAATGGTTAAAACAACTTATTAGGCATATTTACAAATAAATAAATGAAATAAAAAAAACATCTTTGTTGTTTAGGCTGTGTATCAATGTAGACGGGACTTGAATCAGTTTACAGATGTGATCTGCTCAAGGTTCGACTTTCTGGTAGTCCTAGTTAAAAGCTGTGCTTATACGGTTCGTAGTACATTGTTTGGTACATCTTTTATAGATGACACGTAGTGAAAAAAATCGATAGACATACACAAAACCCAATCTGGTCTATTTATAGCGTCAGCTATGCTAGTAAATACGTACGTAGTTTCTGACGTAATAATGTGACGTGTACATCAATAATATTGCTCGATTGCTGTTTTGATTGTCGTTGACGATCTATTATAAGTGTATCAACAAATAACGAGGGATTCATAACTGCTAGGATGAATAAGCAAATGATTGTTTTAAAGGTAGGTCTTCAGATTTGTTTTGTTATCCTCCGATGTGAAGTTTATCAACGCAGTAGCCTTTATATGTATATCAAAGATGTGTGTTCGCTTTACTGAACATACTGCGAGGTCAAAAGGCCCTTTTAAAAGAGCATCTAAATCGTAATAAAAAAACAAATATCCAGGTGTAAATACAAGAATAAGATAATGCACGAGTTCTTAATGAAAAAAACTGTTAGAAAAAGCGTTACACATAATTTTGTCGACGATTCCAATTTCGAGTCGACAACAATGGCGGTTCGTAAATTATATTTTCCGCGACCTTAATTAGCAACCAGCGTAAAGGAGAGTATAATTGCGCGATATATCGTTAATGTTTATTTATCTAAACAATCCAAAACAACTGTTAATTTTCTAATAGTGTGACGTGTTTAAAACAAACAAAACGACACATTTTAAATAGCCAATATCAAATTATACAATAAAAAGGTTATTGCATGATTATGGGAATCTATTGTGTTGGGACTCGTTCCTTCGGCGGAGTTTGCCCTCGCAAGCTCGGGCAACTCAGCCGAAGGAACTCGTCCAACACAATATTCTCCCATGTTGATGCAATAACCTATATTCTAACACTATTGACAATTTCTCTTCTATACACAAAGAAGGATGTGAGCGTGATCTAAATGCAGTATATCACTCTAAATTTCCGGAACTATTTTTGGCTGTTGAAATCCTCTCCCGCGTATTTCTCATACAGCGTTTCTTAGTGCGCATGCGTTACTACGTTAGGCTTGACATTTTATGAATGAAGTCACGAGTTTTGTTGTAAATGCAGTTTGGAAATTTAAATTGTAACGTTGACGTTATTTTTTTAAATGACGTCATTCACGTGTTTTACCAACATTTTTGGCGCGGTCGAAAAAGTTATGTTAGAATGAGACAGTAACGAATTGCCCATGATGAGTTTAAGAACAATTGAAAAAGTTATAATACAAATAAAATGTTCCTAGACTGTTAATATAACTGATTTCAAAATGTTTTGTTAGTTGAAAAAATCGGATATTTCCAAAACAAATACAACGGGGAGTAAAGATGGAATAGCCTACACGTGATTTTATCAAGGAAAACAACATCATGTCAAAACATAGTTCACCCTTAATTTATATCCCTTCAAGTTATAAAAAAGTGCTAGAATTGAAATAGATCTCATTTTGTCGTTCAGGTGTTTATAAATTAATCACTCAGGCCATTCGGCCTTCGTGATTAATTACTACACACCTGAACTCCCAATCGTGATATACGAGCCGGTATATCACTCAAAATGAGATCTATTTTCTAAATATAACTAGTGTAATATTTTTGATATATAACTAGTGTAATAACAATTAACGTGACGTCATAACGTACCGTTTAGCGTTGTAAATACGCGCGCTTTATAGCGACGTTTATATGGATATAGCGCTGTAAATTATTAAATTAGTATTTATGATATAAAAAGAACATTACATTCGTGGTCATTCAATACGAAATTTATTAAACTCTTTTTCTAAAAGTGATAAAAACTCGCCAAGGCTCGTTCTTATCAATTTCAGAAAACTCATTTAATAAATTCCGTATTGAATGACCACTCATGTAATATCCTCTATATATTTAGCTTACATATAGCCGAGACAAACATTCTAATAAAGTTTCAGCGTTCTTGAGCTAAAATGGTGGTCTATCAAATGCCAACCTAAATTTTTCTTAAATTTGGAATGGCCTTATTTTGAACACATGATGACCCATTTTAGAACGTAACTTAAATATCACAAAGACAAAAATTCTCGCAAACTTACATTAGTCAAGATGCAGCTTTTCTCAAACTTACCCGCACCAGATTGCACTATTATTGAAAATACCAAGGCTTACACCGAGATACTGCTTGTCACTTTGCAGGATTTTCTACACGATCACTACTACAGTGCCTTCGACGGTTTGATTCTTCAATGCAATGTACCGTGATATAACTGAAATACTGTTGAAAACGGCGTAAAAGTCAATAAAAAAAAATCATGTACCAAGTTGCCAGATGATGTACAAACCACAAATATTCGCACTTGACCATAATCAATTACATGTATCGCTTTAATGTCATATTCAATTAAGGTTTGAATAATCTGGATTACTGACTTTCACAAGATGAATGCCGAGCCAAGGTAGCTTAAAGTTTCAAAGTTTAAAAGTTTAATACATACACTCAACACATGTTAAAATGTGATATATACCGAATATAACGTTGCGGGAGCGATAAATGGGTCCCACGCTACGAGTCGTGCAATACGAACCAATTTATCGCTCCTGCAACGTAATATTTCTTTTATTATATACCTACAATCAATTAAGAGCGAAAAAAGTAACAAATATACAGTTTCAATTTATTTTTTATTTGGAAAACAATTTTGTTATCGTGAAATTAAAATTGAATAGCGGATGAATATTAACTACAATACTTAGGCCACGCCCCTATAAAGTATTCTAATACGTAGGTCCCGCCCAATAACATTATCAAATTAAATTTCCATTGTTTTGTGGGAGAAAATGACGAACTCAATCTTTATTTGCAGATTTTCATTTAATTTGACGTGAGGATTTCGTTTCTAAAAACAGAAACGAGTTTTCCAATTAGTACTGGTTTTCTGCATGTTTTATTACGTACATGTAGCTCAGATTCAAAACGAGAATCGCGCTGAAAGAAGTCCGCGCACTGTCTGACGTCACAATTCTGTTTTTTTACTAGGTGGGATTCGGAATTTGAATCTGTCGTGTCTGAATTGCGCATGACAAACTGCATGTATTTGCGCCGGAAAATGTACAGGTATATGATAAGAGGCTAGTATTATACATGTTACATACAAAGTGAATACCAGGCTGTATACACGATTCATATGGAGAGAAAAAAAGTGAGAGAGAGAAGACAAAAGAACAAAACAAAAAGACAAACATATAAAATAATAACAATCTTTCCTCTGCTGACATTTTGCTGCGGAAATATCACTCTTAAGTTAAGTGGGTATCATACTGTGTTTTCTTAGAAGCGTTGTGAGCACCGTGTGTCAGGATTAGACTACTTGAATTAGCAGACTGATCCTGGCATACTGTAAGTCCCTTTCTTGTTTAGAGTGATGTTTATAGCAGGAGGCGGAGTTATTAACACAAAAAAACATTGGGGGGAGGGGGAGTCTAGTAATATTAATCAGTCGGTAGTGACGCGGGCTGTCAATCCATGAGTTGTGAGTTCGAATCCCAGCTCGGCCAACATTCTTCCCGAGGTTTGACAAAAGTCACTGTGACAAGCGTCATTTGTCTTTCACCAATGGTCTGTTTAACAGTATATGTGAAAGATGTGGATAATAACGAAAGGTAAGAAGATAAGATTTAGAATACTTGGATAATTTGACTGTCGGAAAGCAGTGTTCAATTACATGTTATTTTTAATACTTAACCACAAAGCCAATCCCTAAAGTCACTGAACTAATCAGGTAGGTCAGTGCGCAATGTAAATAATGAATTCGACCGCTTCGGAGTTGTAATGGTCAAGGGTCCGCCTCGGATGTGGGAGGTAGCGGGTTCGATCCCCGTACGGATCATATATAATAATCTAACATGATAGTAATGATTCCCCCTCCTTGTTGCTCAAGGCTGTGGGCTTAGCATAACGACTGACCTGCTGGTGTCAGTATAAATTGACCAGAGGTATTGGTAACTTACCAAGTAAACGTCGTGATATTACTGAAATCTTGTTGAATGTGGGGTTAAACATCATTCACACAAACAAACAAATAATAAATTCACGGGAAACAATATCTGTAATAATTTGCATCTTAATATGGCTACATTCACAAAAATCGGTATTCGAATGTTCTGCGGTGAATGTCAATTACAAAAAAAATAGCTCATACTTCGTAAGTCTGATCTCAGTTGTAACCGTTTTCCACTAGTTAAAAAGATGCGCGTACGACTGAAGGGAAAAAGGTGAAGATCGTGATCGACCAGACTACGCGGAGATGCAGGCTGATAAGGTTCTCAGGGTGGTCTCAATGTCTCTAATGTCGGTTTTGGTATGACAAGCTAAACATTGCAAGCTCTTCAGAGCGTCATAGAACAGGAGCAGAGCAAACATGTTGTTCTGGAGAGGTGTTGTTATGAAGAGGCTAGTTAGTTTTAGGAATCATCGCATGAGAAGATTCAAGTGTTGTTTCAAAGAGGTTTTCGTTCCTTGAACAGAGATCCCGTTTTAAAAGGTTATAGGAGCCTGCAAGCGGGAAAAGGTGAAAGTCAGCATTTCCAAACAGTAAAAGTTCAGATCATTCTGTCCACATGCTCATCAGAATCTACATAAGTAAAGCGAAGTTTCTAACATGTTGGTATGAGTAACATGTGCACAGTGTAGATCTTCATAAGACTGTGCGTATGGGCAGGCTGATCTTGGTATACAGTGTACACAGAAGCAAATGCGTACCCTTTTCCAATGGACGGGCTCATATACTGTATAAATGGATTCATCCTCTTCTTATAAAGGGATAAATATTTAAAGGGAAAAGGGTTCATATATCCACATGTACAACATCATTGTGTAAATAAAACGATATCAAGTCATAAATACAGTGTGTGTATACCATGTGACTTTTGACGTCATATTTGCATCGTCAGACAGCAATAATTGATCGCGATAAGAAGTAAAAACAATGGTAACTTTGTTTAATTCTTCACCCTTTTTAATGAAACATGGTGCAGTCTACGCCGCTTACAATGTCCTATCTCCGGCTTTTTAGTTTTTACAGGAGTTTGATTGGTGGTCTAGTTTTTTCAAACACTTCAACGAACCTGTTCTCAAAATCCAGTTTTGATAATGCTCCGGCTGTCGGCGTTCTTAATAAAGTTTGAGAAAAGGTTCGTCGAAGTCTAAACCACTAATCAAACTTCTCAAAAAACCCGGAGATAGGGCTCTGTAAGTGGCGTAGACTGCGCTATGTTTAATTAAAAATGATGAAGAAATAAAATAGTTACCATTGTTTTTACTTCTAAACCGAAGTAAAATATTGCTGATCGCCGTAGCATTTGTGACGTAAAAGTCACGTGGTATACACACACTGTAAAACGTATTATAGGCTATACTGCTGGTAGGTTTTATTGATCGCTTTCGTCTGTTTATCAATCTACGTGTTGAAAAGTCATCCAACTCCGACCAGGATTATTGAAAACTGAATCGAACCACCATTTCCAACATACAACAAACAGACGACATAAAAAACAATAAGTTAACAATATTGAACCTCTCAATGACAGAAAAGAAGCGATTACGTTGAACAACATTGTGGTAGAAGAAAGAATTGCACATCATGAGCAATTTCTCCTTTTGCCAGAATGTATTCAAAAAAAGTTTGATTGCATTATGGGAAAGTGTTAATCAGGTCAACTCATTGTCAGATACAGACAATTATAATCTGTTTAACAATCTACGTACTCCTTAAAATAGAATAGAATGGCAATACTTCATAAAAGGAGAAACAAAAAAAAAGAACTGTTAGCTTCTTTTTTTAACTGCTTCCACTAACAGGGGCGTAGCTTTGCAATAATCAATGTGTAGGCCGTGTCTTGAGAAAATCAACATTGTGGACTCTGCGTAAAGTATCGATCCGGATCAGCCTAAGCATGCCACACAGGCCTACCCGGATAGACACTTTTCGCCTCCTGTGGATTTTCTGTTTCAGGAATCACTACTCTATCTATCCCCTCTTAGACGGAATGTGTCGGCCGGATCAGTCTGCGCGGACAGCGCAGGCTGATCTGGTCGATACATTACGCAGATGTGTATCGCCACAGCTGCATTTTGGGTCATTTTTAGAAAAAATGTGTAGGCACGTGCCTACAGTGCCTAAAGGGAGCTACGCCCCTGACTAAGTTGTTAAACAATTATATACATATACCAAAACATGAAATCTGGTTCAAAACTTTCCCTCTCATATAAGATCTGCAGCAGAAGACTTTGAATACATAAACCCTTTCCCACCTACGACGCATGTTGACGCAATAGCAGAGACAACTGTTAAACACAATGTGGCCAAAAGGTGAAATTGCTTATGATGAGCAATTTTACCTTTAGCCATACTGTTTTCAACTTCATTTAACGATTTATCTATCTTTTATGGAGATGTTTTCAGGTTTGTGTCCACATGTGTTCAGGTTTGTGTCCACATGTTTTCAGGTTTGTGTCCATATGTTTTCAGGTTTGTGTCCATATGTTTTCAGGTTTGTGTCCATATGTTTTCAGGTTTGTGTCCACATGTTTTCAGGTTTGTGTCCACATGCTTTTAGGTTTGTGTCCACATGTTTTCAGGTTTGTGTCCATATGTTTTCAGGTTTGTGTCCACATGTTTTCAGGTTTGTGTCCACATGTTTACAGGTTTGTGTCCACATGTTTACAGGTTTGTGTCCACATTTTTCAGGTTTGTGTCCACATGTTTTCAGGTTTGTGTCCACAATGTTTTCAAAGTCGTATGCTGCAAAGTTGTTGTATGTGGGAAAGGGTTAACGCAAAACTATGGAAAATAAATCAGTATGAAAGTTTAATTATTGAAAAGAGTTGAGAACATGATAGGACAAATAGACATTGCTCATGTTCAGAAATGTCTCCATTTGATTAAATGTGTTCAATATTCGTCGGTTGTAGATGCGTCAAGTAGTCATCCACAGCACTTCAGGTAGTGGCATTACTCTATAACTCATGTGACGTCATCACTTTGGTATGTGGAGGGAGAAATGTAGAGTTCAACTTAGTGCGTGTACAGGATATATATCATTTATAGATCTAAAAACTTTCTTGTTTTATTTATGAGTCAAGTGTACTTGCATTGTTTTATTTATTTATTTATTATGGTTTAACGCCGATTTCAACATTAGTTCAGTTATATCACGGGGACATTTCACTTATGCATGATCCCTGGGTAAACAAAACAGTACTAGGCTAGAAAATGTGCCTTGCCAAAGGGCACTCCACCATGACCGTGGTACCAAGACTGGGGATCGAACCCTGGACAACTGCTTTCGAAATCCCCCCGACGCTAACCACTCGACCACAGCGGATTCCTATCATTGTTTAAACACTTTATGTAGGTGAGACTACAATAGGATCCTGAGTTTGAACCTATATCCTCATTAAGGTTTTATATAAATCAATTAGACCAGCATATGGGGTAATATTGACTTAACAAAAGCAACAAATAGTAGTTTAATGGCTATATTTCAATAAAAGGTTTAAATTTAAACAAGTAGTTAGTGTCATATAAAATTCCAAAACAAACAAATCATGAATAATTCAGATAATATTTTTTCTATATAACAGTGAAACAATCTCACTTAATATACTGAACAAGACTGTGATGTAGCAACGAAATATTTGTATTAAGTACATAGCTAAACAGAATAAAACAAAATTAGAATTAGTTAAACCGTATATAGTGTAAATGTCATTCCGTATCGAATAATGCATTAGTATCAATAGCCATACGGATACGTTTGATAACTATCTGAAATGACCCGTTTGTCAAACACTATTCTATAGTCTTTATCTTGGTTAGTTGTAACAATACGACAGTTCAACTGGTCGCGCACAATTTTATGTTTATCCTCTAGCGTTATACTACGGACACTTGCGCCTTTCACCATGTCACAAATGGTGTTAAAGTTCACGGATAAAGCGTTCTTAAAGTTTAATGAAATGCCTCGAACTTTACAAATAGTATTTATGCCATCTCTGTCGGGTTTAGATAGATTGTACGCATAGCTCTTGGGTTCAGCAGCTACAAAGGATAATATTTTGTTATTTGGAGTCTCATCTGTTAAATCGCCAAGAAAGACACCTAAGGATGGGTCCCACTAATTTCCATTGGTCGTAAATACAACAGAATCTGTGTCGGCATACAAGGCCCTGGTTCCTATTTTTTTCAAATATGAGTATAACTTTTATCGGGCCTGTGCGGTTGTGTAAGCTGCGAGTACTACGTTTGTCCTCCCATATGCTTCCACAAACTCGTCAGTGTTTCTCCATCTCATCTCCACCATTTCGTCTGTTACAAAATTTACGTCAGTTACTTCTTGCTTGTCGCTAGTCAGAAGTTAAAAATACACTGCTGGGTCCGTAACATACTCTACTTGAAGCATGTTTGGTCTTTGGCCGAATTTACCCCAAAAACTGAAACAAATGGTAAACATAAGATTTAAGCAAGCTAACGATTTTTCGTTTATAAAAGAATGCGAAAATGTATCAAAATTATATCGACTTTATTTTTGAAAGTATATATACGAAATATTGTAAATTTTAAAATATTAATTAAACATGTTCATTGATGTAAAACATTCATTTACTCTTATATTTTACAACAGAATATATTTTATTATTTTGTAATAAAAGTATCTTATGTACCTGTTCAACATCAGCTTGGCGAGTGCTCGAAGTCCTTTGTTCTTCTGTATATTTGCGTACTCCAGTAAAATACCCTCCCTCTCATGGTATTGACGAATATATGCTTGTTTGTTTTCCTCTGTAAGACACCAATCAGGCCAACCATCTGCTTCCTGCTTCATTTTCAGAAACTTGTTAACATAACCAGTAAAGGGGCCACCTTGTTTCAGTTTTGGATCGTACTGTTCTACTTTTTCAAAATGCCACACCTCGTATATACGTAAAATTGCGTATCCCATTTCTAAGGCTTTCTTTATTTCATCCGTGACCCATGTTCCTACTAAGGCTCTTTCTGTTGCTGTATGTTCGCAACATGCTTGTTGTTTTGATTCCGCACAGGTTTTGCAAAGCGCGAAGAGAAGTTTTCCGTTGATTTTTAATGGCAGTACAGGAATATGCAACTTACGAGGAGGTAGTACTACGCATTTGATTAACCCTTCATAGTTTGATATTTGGTAAAAGTTTTCAGTGATGATTTGTGGATGTCCAATTACAGCCTTTCCCGTCTTATTAATGAACGGATATAAGGACGTAACATCGTAGTAATTTATTTTAGTATTTACTGATGCTTCTGTGTACAATTTAAAGGCTTCTGTCCTTCCACCATATAATGCATCTCGAGGTTCTAGAGGCGTTACTATATCTGTTTGATTGACGTATTCTCTAATACGTTCGTTCTCCGTGATTTCTTTATCGAGTTCACACTCCCATTTACACCTGTAAACGTATCCTTCATTCTCGATGAATCTTTTTTTATCTAGTGTCTCTTCAAGTAAGTCTCCCATAGTTATATTTCTAATGGGATTCATTGTTTTTCCGGAATAACACTTTGGACAGCCATGCCAAAAGCACCCATGAAATTCTAGGACCACTTTCTCAGTTTCAGTTTCAAAATACCCATCTGCTTTGAAAGGTCCGATCATTTTCTCTCCTCCATTTCTGGCATGTTGTATATAGCGCCCGTCTGTTACTGCCATGTACTGAATCCACTGAAGTGCCTTTATTGACTGTTTGTTTGTCTTCGGGACAATATCCTTGTGCACGAATGATACCAATTGTATCTGACTCTAAACAATGTGTTTACACGCTGATGCAATAGTGATGCAACTTGCAAAGGGATCGATACCTTGGTCAGCAATGCCTGACGAAGTCATGTTCATGAATAGACTCCTAAATTTTAAACAACATCGTCGCAAGATGTCAACATCCGATGTACAGTATTTAAGTAATTCCTCCTGGAAATTGAACGTGTCATTCTTATGGAGTTTGTACCACTCTCAAAAGGCATCCCTGTCTTTCTCTTTCATGGCATCAGGATTGTAATATTGTAGATCTGGAAGATGTGATAACATAGCATCTTGATTTTCTTTTCTGTTAAACAAGTGTGGAAATACCCTTTTGCGAGCTCTTTAATTCCAAACATTTCTGGTAACTTTGAAAGAGCTGCTGGTAAAAAATTGAGGGAATCAATCATCCGTATTTTGCAGGCAGGTACTTCTACTGACATGTTCTTCGCTCCATTTGGTATGACCTTCGGTAAGATGCCATTCTGATACAGGTATTTTAAGACAGAATATGAATCATATCCTTTGAAATTATGACATAGAACCGTTGCATTTGTATTTTGCTCAGAGAAGAGCCATCTGCAGAAATTATTTACAGTCTAATTTCCTGAAAATACAATTTCGTTTGGACCACAGTAGTTGCAATGACTTTTTGCAGTGACATCGGTTTGCAAGCAAGTTGTACATACTTTATGAACCACACATACATTTGGCTGATGCTCAAATGAACCACATAATGATCGGGAACAATGTTGACATTTTCCGGTTTGGGAATCCATTTTAAATCCATCTTCTCATTGAATTTGGTCGTCTTGCGTACACTCTAAGTCATAAAAGATATAGGTTTGTCCATGAGGGTCTTCAAATTTAGACTGTATTTTGTTTGTTTCTTTTGAGATAAGTTCTGTTCCCGAGTGTATAGGTATCATGTAGCATTTGTGTCCTCATCAAAATAATCTTTGCACGTCTTACAGTAAACTTCGCCGCAAACGTGATCTTTCTTATGCATTTTTCTGTTGATGGTTTGACCACAGAGTCGACATCTGTAATATGAACTGCATGTTGAATTACCTAATGTTGTTGACGCTTTATGAAGATCAAAACACCTCTTTCCCTGAAAATATCTGTTACAGTCAGGGCAATGTTCCCATGGTAAATCTTCCTTATCATGAATTTTATGACAGGAATGGCAGATGTTATTGCATTTATGCTGTTCTTTGTGATCGTATCCTTTTTGGCACTTTACACAAAAATAATTTTTGCTCAGAAAAGCTGGCATGCTTGTGATTATATCATAGTGATCATCATGACTGTATAAGTAAATTTGTTTGTCAGCCTCTGGTCCATGATAGATAATAGCATTGAAGTGATCCTTTGAAACTACATATATCTGGTAGTCTTTCATCACTGACTGGAACGCTTTAATTTCTGCAATACCACACGCACCGACTTCAACATTAGCCATTTCATGTAGTTGAAGAGCGAGTTGACGTTGCGGCTCAAAACCCTTTCTTATGCTTTCCCACTTGTCGTGTTGTTCTAACTTTGCTTTGGCTGTAACGAGAGCTCTTGCACAACACATGTTGTCGTTGTTTTCAATTCTAACTATACATTTTTTTATCTTTAACATTTTGTCTATGTTGACAAAGGGATATCGCTTCTACCTTCACCATTTGGAATTTTCACATGCGTCAACTGAATTTCCAATGAACTATCTAGAACAAATTGCTCATAAGACTGAAGAACTCGTTCAATCTCGGATAGAAAACGTTGTGTTGTAAGTTCTGAACGTTTCATAAATGGTAAAGAAATAGGAAAGTCTAACTCGGGGCATTCGACCGATAGTCTTACCAAATCGTTTGATGCAATGAACTGTGTTATATTTTCTAATATAGACTGAAATATTCTTTTTAACGAAGTCAGTATATTTCTTAGCTGTCTGATTTCTAAATCCCTAAATGTAACTCTATAATGTGTAGCATTTGTCTGGAACTTATGAATTCTTGTCTCGTTCACTTTTGTTAATGAGTAAAACTCTCCTGGAGTATCATATTTAGTTATCCTTCGAACTTTTGGCTTTGATGACCCTGGTTGCTCCGTATGGTCAGCTGGTCTTTTCATTCCACTTCCTATCTGGTGACTGTGTTCAACTTGTTCTGCATTTTCCACATTAGCTCCTGTATCATTTCTTAGTTGGTGATGCTCCTGTTCGTGCCTAGAAAGGCTGTCTAGCTGACTAAATATTTTCCCACACACAGTGCTTTGTGGTTGATTTTCATCGCTATGCCTGGCAATATGTCTATCCAGATTATCCTTTCTTCCAAACTTTTTTTGGCATATTTGACTATACTGCCTTGGCATCTTCTCTGTCCTTCTATCCATAGTCAAACTGCAAATACAAATACGTCGATTTTAATGATAATCATTTAGGAAGATGTGATAGTCATGTTTGAGTATACACAAGTACTGTATTCGTTCACATTGTATGGGAAGAATCAATTATCAGTAATGAAACACACTCGAAGAACATGGCATACAGTTTAAGTGTTCAATATATCACATACACCTTGAAAGCTAAAACAACTATCATACAATGCAAACTATTTCAAGTGTGTACTTAAAGTCAGAGAAAATTAAAATATAGTAATAAAGCTTTTTAAACCATGTCAAGGGTGAAATAAAAAGTGTACCGTGTTTCTCCCCTCTGAGAACAATCTCCAAATCTCCAAACAGCACGTTACACTCTTCCCTGGTCACAATTTTTATAGACAGCAATTCGATGTTCACTCCTTGACTGCCAAACTGAAAATGAAATAACAAGTTTGGCGCATGCGCATGGGGGGGGGGGGGAGTATTTGATTGGTTGTCAGAATATGTTTATATAATAAAAAATGTAAAATAAGATGTATGCTTCATTTGGTTCCTGACAACTAAGCTTGAAGGATGTATTCTACAAATTGTCCCGACTGTCACCAGGAATTCTCGAGGAGAGACGCGATGTTAAGACACTCTCGACAAAAACACACTGATTCATATCAATCATTGCCACCACTGGGAGCGACACCACCACCACCACCACCACCGCCACTGGGAGTGACACCACCACCACCACTGGGAGTGACACAACCACCACCACCACCGCCACTGGGAGTGACACCACCACCACCACCACCACCACTGGGAGTGACACAACCACCACCACCACCACCACCACCACCACCACCACCACCACCACCACCACCACCACCACCACCACCACCACCACCACCACCACCACCACCACCACCACTGGGAGTGACACAACCACCACCACCACCACCACTTGGGGGTGACACCACCACCACCACCACCACTGGGAGTGACACCACCACCACCACCACCACCACCGGATGTAACATCGTCATCGCCAATGGTATTCCAACACCCCTTTACAATGATGATTTCTGGACCCACAGGTAATGAAGCGGTTCTATTTACGATTTCATATTTTAAATTCTGACATTTATATATATATGATTATGTTTTTGATATAAAGACTGATACTTCGTCATATATTTCAGCATGCGGAAACACGACGTTTGTCAAAGATATGTTGCAGCATAAAGATACTAGAATACAGCCCACAATACAGAAAATAGTGTGGCTGTATAAAAGATGGCAACCACTCTATGATACCATTAGAGCGATGGTAAGCCCCCCCCCCCCCCCCCCCCCCCCCCCCCAGATTTGGACGAAGACGATTTCTTTGACTCGAAAGTTAACAATTTATTAATATTGGACGATATGATGTCTGTGAGTGCAAAAGACACGCGAATCACGGAATTATTTACTGAAGGATCCCATCATAGGTCGTTATCAGTGATTTCGATCAATCAGAACATGTTTGCAAGCAATGACCCAACTCAGAGAAGAAATTGTCATTACCTTGTGTTATACAACAATCCTATTGACAAACAAACAGTAATGACATTAGCGAGACAGATGTATCCTGACAAAGCACATATATTTATGAAAGCTTTTAACAAAGCGACAAGGAATCCATATACATATATTTTAGTGGATTTAAAACCGTTCAATCTAGAGAACAAAAGATTTGGTATTTAATACAGAATGGACCAATCAGGATCAGGAATACGAAAACAAATCTTTAAAAGAGGGAATCAGTGACACATCAGTTCATTCAATGTTTGGACTAAGCAGTGTGCACATAAAAAAAAACCTCTGCAAAATACACAACAAGTGGATTTATTAACCGAAAGAATGCCAGAAAACGCCTGTGACGATTGTGGACTTTTATTTGATTCTGCTCACGATGTACAGAGGCATGTCAAAAGAGGATGGTGTCCTGAAAATAATATGCCACCCTCTAAGAAGCAGAAAATTGATGACACGGTTGACAACGTAAATGATGATGATGAAAATGTTGAAGAAAATGAAGGATATTGTCAACTTTGGAAAGAAGCTCAAAGATATAATGAAGGCAAATTCGACAACTTTTTCAATCAAATAGTGGCTGATGGCGAAACTGAGAAGAGCGCACACAACCGTACGATGAGAAGTTGTTTTTCTCAAAATATGAGACTTTATTAAACAATTATATGTTTCCTCTTGAAGACAACTTACTGCACAAAAAGGTATTGGCTTATGTAAAAACATTACTGGCAAAGGGTGTAAACCAAACCACTGCTATCAAGAGAAGTATCAGAAGATATAAAAGAGAGTTCCAATACTTGTTTGAAAAGGAGGCATCGGATGACGAAGACAGTAATGTAGAGGATGATGAAATAGATGAATCTGAGTCAGAAAGGGAATAAATACTCAATTATTGATAAATAACTGCTCATTATTACTTGACAGTTGAACAGGGAGGAAACAATTATGGCTCCTTGGGAAGATTATTTGAAGAAAATATATTACGAGCCTTCACATCCAGCAAGTTTTGCCGGACCTCAGAAGTTATCAGAATCGTTAAAAGTGAAGGAAAATATAATATTGGAATGCATAGAATTAGGAAGTTTCTTCACAACCAAGAAAGTTATAGTCTTCACAAACCAGTAAGAAGGCGTTTCTCAAGAAATCATGTGGTCAGTGCGGGTATGAATGACCTTTGGATGGCTGATCTTATTGATATGGTCAAATATGAAAAATGGAACAAAGGCTACAAGTACATTTTACTTGTTATTGACACATTCTCCAAATATGTGTGGGTGAGACCATTGAAGAATAAAACGGGCGAAGGTGTGGCAGCAGAATTCCAAGACATATTTAAAATGTCTGGCAAAACCCCAACAAAACTGATTACAGATAAAGGTATTTTAAATTTATGTTCTTGTATGCTTTATTCATGATGCTTATACTTTTTAGTAAATATACGTATTTTCCCACTAATTTTATAATTTAATCTTGTTTAACGATCTAGGATCATTTCAGCCTCAGAATATATATAATATATATTAAAGTGTCTTTGTTTTAAATGTTTCAGGTCAGGAGTTTCGTGCTAAAAAAGTACAAGATGTCGTGAAAAAAAATGATGTTGCTTATTTTCCAACACAAAATGAGACAAAGGCCTCTGTCTCAGAACGTGTCATAAAGACAATTGAGTCGAAGATCAGCCGATATTTAACGTTTGAAGATGATTACACCTATCTACCTATACTTCAAGATATCGTTCACAGTTATAACAAAACATTTCATAGAACGATTGGAACAGCGCCTATCAATGTGAATGCCAACAACGAAGAGGAAATTAGATTATCGACCTACTTTTCACAGAACAAGTCGCGTGTGAAATCAGAGACAAATGAACTCAAACGTTTCAAATATAAAATAGGCGATCGTGTCAGGATTACGTACTTAAAGAATGTGTTTACTCGTGCTTATGATCAAACTTACTCTGGAGAGGTGTTCGTGATTTCAAAGCGCTACCATAGAGGTATATTACCAATCTACAGACTAAATGATTTGCAGAATGAAGACATTAGAGGCACTTTCTATGAAAGTGAGCTGCAAAAAGTAGACTATGATGAAAATACAAGCTTTAAAATTGATAAAATTATTAAAACAAAGGGAAAAGGACTCGATAAACAATTATTGGTGAAATGGAAGCACTATCCAACCCGCTTCAATAGTTGGATCAAAGCAACTGATATACAGGGACATCTCATTACATGCTAGTTTTGACATTCACATTATAAACTTATTTAACTTTTATTTACTTATATTTAAATGCTTATGTTTTATCTTGATATTCTTTTATTGTTCAAAATGTAAATGTATCATATATTATTTTCTCATTTGTGTATGCATATAATTTGTAATTAAACTGTTAAAACTGTAATAATCTTCTTTTACATGCCCCCCCCCCCCCCCCCCCCCCATTTATTAGATTACATGTGTAGCGTAAATATAACTATATAATAAGTATATCACTAGTACATCGTGAAATGTTAAAATGACAGTATAAGTAAAAAAAAAAAAAAAAAATGCTATGATAATACATGATAGAAACATTCAACAGCAAAATCAAAAAGAAATAATGCTGAAAATCTCTTTGTAAAAGGAACAGTCATGGCCAAAAATGGGCTTTCAGTTTGATCGTGGAATTAAACGATATTTTAACTGTGGTGCGGATAAAGATGATAAGATACTTTACGAAAAACAAAGATACGTGAACCACTATGACAATAATTAATACGTAACACAGTGTTATCAAATCTTACTTAAGGTATTTCTGAAAGTCTTAGTTAACAAAATAACTCTTTTATCATAAATGTGTGTATATACAATTCTTACCTTTAAATGAATTCCATAACACTAAATTACAGCATAAAAAAACACCCGCCGATCCTTCATATAAACTACCCGTTATGAATTTTGAAACTACCGACAAGTTTCTATTTGTATTATCAAGCAAGCGATATGCTTGAACAAAGTCATGAATAACCACCTTGTGTAACGTATGACATTCGTTTATCATATTACAATGTTATAGGTCATATAGAATATTTACGATGTTATCGTAAAGCTGTTAACATATCGCTACATCATATGTTAAACATGAGATAACCAAATATATAAAAAGAGGTGATGACACCTGCCGTTTCGGCATCAACTTACTTATAGACAAAGCCCTCACACAACTTTCTGAAGATGCTTTAGCAATATTTGTATATTTACCACCACTTGATTCTCCCTTTTATTTTAATCAAACATACAAAGGAATGTGTTTACTAGAAGAACACCTTATAGCCTTAATGTGCAATTATAGTAACTGCAGTACTATTATTTTAGGTGACCTAAACAGCAGATGTGGGAATTTATCAGAAGGCATATATGTAGATGAAAATATAAAAGAAATGTCTGATTTAAATGAAATCTTTCAATATCAGGTTGATGTGATCCGTAGTTCTTGTGACATGAAAATAAATGCACAAGGTAAACAATTAATTGAATTATGTAAGATATACTCGCTATATATATTAAATGGACGAATTGGACAAGACAAACACATTGGAAATTTCACTTACACGTCGACAAACGGCAGTAGTGTAATAGATAACTGTCTTTGTTCAAATGAAATGATTACTATTGTAAATAACTTCAAAATAGAAGAGCGTTGCGAATCGAAGCACTTTCCGCTGTCATTATATATGACAGTACCTGTTAAACTCGACAAAAATATTCAAAATATTAATAATATCTCTTTTATTGTATATGAAATACCCCGTTTTCGTAAAGAAGAATTTATAGAAACCGCCAGTTCAATCTTTACAAATGAATTGATAATAAACTTTGCAAAAGCTGTTGATGACCCTACACCAAATAGGGATGAATTAGTCTCAAGAATGAACGGACATTTTAAAGAGGCGGGAAAACGTTTCGAACAAGCGAAACACACACAAAAAAGAGCGAACCCATTTTGGTTCGATCGTGACTGCATTAAGGCAAAGAAGCTTAAGTATAGCCTATTACGTAATTATATAATTAACAAATGTGACGATAATTTAATGCTGTACATAGAACGGCGTAAGATTTTCAAACATATGTGCAATACAAAGCAACAGAACTATAAAAAGAAACAATTAAATGATATAACCGCAAACATAAACGATCCGAAATCATTTTGGTCAAAACTTAAAAATATGACCAATACAAAGCCAAGAAAAACAAATAATATAACCACAAAGCAGTGGATGCATCATTTTGAAGGATTATTAAATCCGTCTGTTGCCGATTCCGAGAACCTTGCTGATGTCGACTGCAGCGCCGGCGAACTAGACAACGACATTGACGACTATATTTCCAATTCAGACATTTCTGAGGATGAAATCCGTCTGGCTATTCAACATTTAAAAAATGGGAAAAAGCCCGGACCCGACCAATTAATACCAGAATTTTTCATATACGGATGCGACTTGATCTTACCTATACTAACTAAACTTTTTAACAGACTTTTTAAAAACGGAGAATACCCCGAAACCTGGACTGAATCGATAATAGTCACAATTCATAAAAAGGGTGATATTAATAATGTTGAAAACTACCGCGGTATTAGTTTACAAAATATTTTGAGCAAAGTTTATTGTGGTGTTTTAGTTGCTCGAATGAATTTTTATGCACAAATGTACAGTAAAATCTCAGAAAACCAACACGGATTTAAGTCCGGTTTTTCCACAATAGACAGTGCGTGTATTCTGAAATCTGTCATCGATAGGATGCTGCAACGAAAACGCGGTAAAATATTTGTCGCGTTTGTCGACTTTGAAAAATGTTTCGATACTATAATATTCCACTCTTCTGTGGAATATACTAAAAGACAATGGTATCAAAGGGAATTTATTCAAAGCATTAAAAAGTATGTATATATCTGTCAAATCATGTATTAGATGTAATGGTACAATAAGCGATCCAATCCATAGCCAGTTCGGATTGAAACAAGGATGTCTTGCGAGTCCGATCCTGTTCACTTTTTTCATCGATGAACTTGAAAAAAAGCTTAGAGAGAGTAATATAAAAGGCATTCAGCGTCATCCTGATACTGTTCAATTATTTCTGTTAATGTTTGCAGATGATCTTGCCTTAATGGCAGACACAATTATAGAACTTCAAAGGCAGTTGAACCTACTGTCACACTTTTGTCATAAATATAAACTTAAAGTAAATGAACGTAAAACTAAAATAGTCGTTTTTAAAAAGGGTGGTTTATTAGCTAAAAATGAGACATGGCATTATAGAAATAGTAAACTAGAGGTAGTCAATAAGTTTTGCTACCTTGGCCTTCTGTTTACTAGACAAGTGTCTATGAATGCTATGGTACATGAACAGTGTATAAAAGGTAAACGTGTTTTAATCTCAGTATTAAAGTCCTTATATGACTCGGGTCAATTATCGAAAACTGTATTTTTCAAAATTTTTGATGTCAAAATCACACCTTTATTGTTGTACGGCTCCGAGATTTGGGGTGCAGACAACTATGGAGAACTAGAGCGAGCACAATATTATGCATGTAAGCGCTTTATGTGCGCTAAGCAGAAAGCATCAAATTTTGCCATTTTAGGAGATTGTGCTCGTTACCCTATGTATATAACATCACGAAAACGTTGTATAAATTATTGGTTAAAAGTAATAAGGATGCCACAATCACGATTTGTAAAGAACTGCTATGATATGATGTTAAATGATGATGTAAACGGCCGTACTAATTGGGCAACAAGCATAAGATTAATCCTACAGAGAAACGGTTTTGGGATAGTATGGCAAAGTCAAATGGTCGCATCAGAATCTTTATTCTTAAAATTGTTTGTGAACAGACTAAAAGATTGTTTCCTTCAAGAGTGGAACGCCTCAATAAATTCGAACCCTAAATTAGATAGTTATCACATGTATAAAAATGAATTCAGTTACGAAAAATATCTTGAAGTGCTTGACATACAGAAATTTCGATATATTTATGTAAATTTTAGAGTTGGAGCACATGAACTTGAGATTGAAAGAGGTCGTTATCAAAATATTCCTAGAAGAAATAGGATTTGTAAATTATGTAAAACGAATGTCATTGAAAATGAGTATCATTTTCTGCTTTGTTGTGACTTTTATGACGACATTAGAAAGTCATACATTCCTAGTAAATATTACACCATACCTAGTATACACAAGTTTAATATTTTGATGTCATCGCAAAATGAAAAATTAATTAGATGTACAGCTTCTTATTTATTCTATGCTTTCAAACGAAGAAATAGTTTTATTAAACAAATTGAAAGTGGTTAGATATATTGTTTATAGGATGTATGTGAATGTATATATATGTGTGTGTAATCATTTCAAAAGCAAATTGTTGGTATATATATCTGAATATTTGTGACAAGCGTGCGGTACGCTGACGGATGTTGTATTATATGTTATACATGTTGTTATGGGTCGATGGCCTTAAATCAATAAAATATTTGTCATTGTCATTGTCATTGTCATTGTCATACATCGGTGAAAGGGGAGTATAAAAATATTCTCAATTGTGGCCATCACAGTGCGAAATAACAATTATGCAGATGAGAAATAGAAAGAATATTTCAGCACTTATACTGTTTCACAAAACCATTTAAACCTAGATAAAATATATTTTTCAAACTTTAAATAACCGTTAAACTCTTATCTAACGTAGTATATGTTATACAGACTAAAAAGCGACCTTTATCCCTTAAGGTAAATCCCCATCTCATAGGTCATTAATCTTAAATACTATCGAGTTGACACCGCTAAGGTCACGTCGGCTTAATTTCAAGTGGTTAACATTTTATTATCAAACGACTTACTCGTAATCGTCTATGCGGTAATGTTTCAGCTTTAACAGCAGAGTAAGAGTAACTAGAATGGAGTGCTCCGCGGAGCACGTGTGTCACCTGCACCTGCTCATTGACAGTGTGACGAAAAAGTGTGACGGACAGACAGACATACAGACAAACAGACAGACAGACGGACGGACAGACAGACAGACGCCGGACAAAAAAAAAGTAATCCCTAAGTGCCTACCATGCTACGCAGGGTGACACAATAAAAAGGAGGGCAAGCTTAGAAAATGTCTTCTTTTTAAAAACTGAAACACTTAACAATATCTCCAAATTTCTATTGATTTACCAAACATAAATTGTTGAAATTTGACATAAGTGTTCTTAAACACCGTATATCTGAAATTTGAATTTCATATATTAAAAGATATAGTTTAAAATATATATTTTTTTTTTCGTCTGCACGAATTTATAATATCCCTCTTCCAAATAGAACCCTCCCACATTCGGGTCATGACCTTCTAGCTAGCCAGTAAATTTGAAATGTTACGATGTTCTAACTGTACAGATATAGATCTACTTTAACTGGCGAATATTTACAAAAAAAACAGACATTGAGATTAAGTTTCAGTATCACAACAATCAACTGTCAGATAAGCCTTGTCTCTATCTCATAATATTGACAATGGTTTTACTATCGCTGTATCAGTGTAGGACCCAGCCCTTTTATGTACGTGTATGCGGATACTTATAATAATAATTGAATTACCATTTCAAACACTTAAAATCTTGAATGGATGAATGATGCTATTACACAATGCACTAAGTTGAACTCTACATTTCTCCCTCCACATACCAAAGTGATGACGTCACATGAGTTATATAGTAATACCACTACCTGAAGTGCTGTGGATGACTACTGCGTCAAATGCGTGTAAAATTGCGAGAGCTTTAAACAAATAAACACACGTCCGTTTTTCCGATGCCTCATAACGAACATATATTTAAAGATACATGCATACAATATAGAATGCAATTCTTAACAGTTTAAAGTGTCTAGTTACAGCATGTTCATCAACTTTTTAAACATCGTTGGAAAAGAAGAAACCGCCTATAATAAGTAATTTCTCATTTGATTTTAACAATATTTTGACTCTGTCGCAATTATTCAACCTATATTAATTTATCTGAAAGTTTATATAAAATATATTACAATTGTGAGGCTACAAACGAAATGTGTCCATCTCGCAATACATGACTTCTAATATTTCGACAAATACAGACTAAGATCAGCCTCTAAATACGTACAGTGAAATCTTGGTCTTTATCATTGATTCTTATTTATTCACAATTATTTACTTAGTCTGCTCAATGATATTCAAGAATCGGTTAAACATGAATTGCGATGACACGATTTCCTGGACTAGCCCCTTCTTTCGTGCAGTTCAATCTGGATCTACACCATTGATACATATTTATTCTTAATCATAAACACGATCTGCTCAATACTTTTCAAGAACCGGTTATAACATGGAAGGGCGATGATACTGAAGTAAGTTGATGGTCTAAACCGCGTAAACTATGAACAGACGCTTAATCGGAAGACGTTGCATGGTTTAATAGCGTTTCAATTCCATCCAATTATATTTTTGTCGAAGAATGTGCCATAACGGCTGTGCCTTACGACAGAAGACATTCGGAGGTTTTGAAATTTACACTTTCAATGCTGAACTTTTAAGATGGACTTGTCAAGCTTTGCATTTGCTTGAGTGCACAGTTACTTCTAGGAATAGCAAGATAAAAGTCGAGCAGCAAACACTATAGAGTTACGACAGACACCCGTGTGTCCATCTGCCCTGGCGCTATATTGGTGACGAAGGTTACACACAATTGGTTCCACCAGTCAAACGGTAAATGGAAACTAGGATATAACAGTATAACTTCAGTGATTAGTTTTTCTATCATGAACCTTTCAGCAGAGGCTTCAAGAACGCTTGAAAGATGAGACGACGAACAGAAAAGATCTTGATCAGATCGCATAAAGACGCAAGTTGATCTAGATATTCTCTCTCTGGTCTAAATGTCACGAAGGTCGAATTTCGTGTTACATGGGCCGTTACTTTTTATGTTATGCCTTTACAATGATATCACGTGATGATATGATACAACTAACAGATACTCACATTTCTGTTTGATTCATATACCGAGGTCTTGGCGTTAAACGGTTGTAACTTAAATGGGTATTTTTTTACCAAGGTTAATCACCTTGCCATAAAGTTTTTATAAGCGTTAAATCATTTTACTTGGTAAACAATGGAAATTTAGGTTCCATTGCTCGTTCTGAGGTACCGGAGCTCGGCGTTTAACGATATAGCAATATCCGTTAAAGTCGTATTATGTGCATTGTTTTGAGCTAGAAACCTTAAAGCTAGAAACGTTAAATATAAATTTTATGTAGGATATTTGACCTGGCAGGGTCAGTGTTTTAAGTGAATGAAATGATTAAGAGTTAAACTGATCATGGAAAGTGACTTATATAATAATAAAGATAAATGGACAAGAGATTATGATAAATTTCAATTTGTACCAAAAACTATTCTTGCTGAATACACGCCCTGTTATGATTATGTTTTGTCAAATAATGCTGACACACAGAACATCTGCAAATTTGTCTTATTATGCAATTAACACTAAAACTATCCAAATGCGGAATTTGTGCTGACGCGGTGTTAAAATCTGTGACCTTTTGTGTTTGTGAAATTGGACGATTTCATTTGGATTATAAGGGATTTTTATGCAGCTTTGTGAGAAATATTTGGATTATAAGGGATATTTATGCAGGTTTGTGAGAAATTATTTTACAATTTATTCTTTAACAAACAAATAAATCTTTTGAAAGTTTGGTTAAATATAAACAAAATGAATTTACCCTTTTATTGAACACGTTGACCAGACACGTTTGTAGCAGACGACTTTTGAAAAATATAGTTTCTAAAGGAGATATTTCTCAAAATTAGCAGTCTCTCCTTTTGTCATAATGTTTTCAACTGTTTTCAATGATCATACTTTATAGTATTTCATAATTTCTGATGTTTCTGTTTACCTTCCATGGTCACGCGATGTAAGAATTGTTGGTTGGCTCATATTATACTGAACATGAAAGTCAGATTTATAATTAAAAACAAAGCAAATGAAAAGAAAGGATGATTGAAACATTGAGATGCCATCTATGTGAAATAACGAAAAAAATAATGAAAATCTATAAAAAGACAAAAGATGAATGCATGGTTTAATTGAGATCGGGTTTAAACGCGTTGGTGAATACGATCTAAATCTAAATTACCGGGAATCCAAAAAGTGAACTAAATATTAAGATTAAGCTTTAGTCAAAAGTCTAAATTAAAAATTTTGATGGATACGGGCCGTGGCTTTTTCATCTAATTACTGCGTAATATATCATAGCATGTAAGGAACCAGATTACATTTAGAGCGCGCCTCTTGTTTATGGTTCCCGGTTTAACATACTATCGAACTAATAAAGCGTATGAGGCAGGTAACAAATTCAGTTATACTGTTAAGCCTAGATACAGTATTTTCGCTTAAATAAAAATGTACATACATTCAATTAATATACTGGCCGTTGCCTTTTGTTTTTAATTTGTAAAACTCACACATGTATTTAGAGTGTAAAAGGGATGTTTTAAAAGTCATTATCTTAAATTAATGTACTTAGAAAGGACAAAGAGAAATCAAGATAATTATGTGGTCACGCTGGCTGGTCTAAATATTCTCCTTGTCCGAAATTTCTAAGCATCGCTACAGGAAGCCGCCTCCTGGCGGCTTCCAATTACTTGTTTCGAGTAATGCTCAAACTTTTATTTTGATTTGTTATTAAAGGTATTATCCAGATGCACACACTCAGTACATGTTGTTCATCTCTCGAAACCTCCAATATTCATGCAATAATTAAAGTGAGGTAGTTTGCCATGTCCGCTGTTTTATCATTTTGCCACCACCACCCGAATGCATTCTGAATAAAGAATAATAATAATCATAATGATAGCAGTAATAATAATAATAACACTTATATAAGAACATCATTGTATAGTCCATAATAAATACAACTAAACCTTTAGAATTAACTTTACCATCTCCAATTAACATCCATCATTTGAAATCTATCTATAACAGATCGATATGCGTACATTTTATTTATCAGATCATTTATGTCTATCCTAATGCTTTATTCTGTTTGTACGTATTTTAACATTACATCATTCACCTATTTAAAACATGTAGAAGTTTAATCTACAAAATATGTTCGTTTGTGTGAATAACTGTTTGACCTTTCACATCTACATGTTAAATCGGTAAGTTAGAACTTCTACTGAATTGTAAAATTAAATTATTTGAATAAAACTCTCGAGTTAATTCGTCTGCCATGACATGTTCAACATTAAACAAACGAATATAAGACTTAGCTTACACCAACTCATTTTTCATCGATTGTTGAATGTTTTCTAACACCTTTATATAATAATAATCTTAGGATCAATTTCACTGTACTAATATACTTAACAGCAAAATAAACGCAAGTTCTGGATTAGCAAGCCCTAATATATTCACAGGAGGTATAGCTTTGCCACGGCGTCTGTAGACATGCTGCCGTTAATCAATTGAATGTATCATCACATTAGTCTCATCCGTGAACAAAATGCCAATCACGGTTCCGTCAACGTCTATGTGCAGCAGCCCAGTTACGACGATGCTTTTCATTGAAACGTGGTCCATGGTACGCACGTCGACAACGTATGCCGGCGTCTGACGGTGTCGGGGCTTATCCTTGCTATGATGCGGCAAGGTGCCTCTCGTGCTGTCTGGTTTGGCGTCCTAAATCGTTGACGTAAGAGTGTTAGCCGAATGTATATATACTGACGTCGTGTTGTTACGTAAGGACTTCCAATGCGTGGCATATTTGCTATTAATCCTATTTTGTTTATACGTCGATGCATTCGAGCTATGGTGGTTTCATGAACCCGAAATAAAGCAGCAACAGCTCTATACGTAATGCCTGCTTCGATATGCCCAAGTGCACGTGCACATTGAATATTTGACAGTCTCATAGCTAAATGAACACTTGTTTTTGCAAAAATAATATTCTGTCTTTTAAGCTAACGATATGAAAACCTTAAAAACACTGGTTTAGTTTTGTTCAATTCTTACTCGATAAACCATTGGGGAGATATACACGTTGATTCCGCCATTTTCGCATTGAATCGATAATCTTTTGAAAAGCACAAGGCATGCAGCAAATTTGCTATCGAACGTCTGATATGCATATACAAATTACTTTGTTACGCTTAAGTTGCTAAGTTTAAAAGTAAAAAACGTTAACAAAAAATCTTGCATTTCTTTTGCTGTTAGGTAAACTTTCAATAACACGTTACGGAATCAGAATCCAATGAGTTGTTTCTCTTGAAATGTTACTTCTCCTGCACTGTTTCACTCAGATGAGATGTCATTCCTGTTTCATGTATATACGTCCATATGTATATACAGTAGTATAGGACTTGTGTTCGCTAGTTGGTGATCAAGTTTAGCGAAGAAGTCCAACCAGAAATTTTCACCGTTGATGTGTACGACTGTGAAAAGGAAAAGAATATGCATGACTTTTTTTAACCTCAAAACCAGATCCAGAAAAGTCACACACTCAGTGGAAAATATCAGCAGTAAATTCACTCTATATCGTTTAGTCCAAAAAGTAAGAGATGTCACTCAATAACCATATTTTAAATATTCAATATTCTGCATCAATAATCGCATGTTTAAAAAGACATTAGAAGATTTGGTCTTAATTGAGATAAAATCAAAAGTAAAATAAAACAAAACTTACATGTATAAACAAAGATGTTACATACCCGTACTCATGCCAACATAAAAGCATATAAGCTATACTCGAAGAAAACCAACCTTAATGCAATTATAACACCTGTTGAATAAGACTTGCCTGCGCTTCAATACTTAATACTCCAAATGGATAACACTTTAAAGACGTTGCTTGTGACCAGCTTTGACTTATTAGTGACCATTGAAGACATAGATGAGACTGATCTGGATCACCAATGCCTGAGGATTGATTTTTTTGCGGAGCACCTGTTAAAACATAATGTAGACATAATTTAATGACTAAGGGCGAAACAGTTGTAATTGCTTCTTAATTTATACAGTTAAAACCCTTTCGAACTGATCTATCAAAACGAGTTATTGACGATTCTTAAAGACAATCACATTAACAAATTCATCTTAAGAGTGCAGTGTGTGTATATCACGTGACTTTTGACGTCATATTTGCATGGTCAGACAGCACTAATTGCTCTTGATAAAAATATAAAAAAGATGGTAACTTTTTTTTATTTCTTCACCCTTTTTAATGAAACATGGCGCAGTCTACGCCGCTTACAATGTCCTATCTCCGGGTTTTACAGGAGTTTGATTGGTGGTCTAGTTTTTTCAAACACTTCGACGAACCTGTTCTCATAATCCAGTTTTGATAATGCTCCGGCTGTCGGCGATATTAATAATATTTGAGAAAAGATTCATCGAAGTGTTTGAAGAAACTAAACCACTAATCAAAATCCGTTGAAAACCCGGAGATAGGGCTCTGTAAGCGGCGTAGACTGCCCTATGTTTCATTAAAAATGATAAAGAAATAAAAAAGTTACCTTTGTTTTTACTTCTAAACCGAAGTAAAATATTTCTGTCCGCCGTAGCATTTGTGACGTCAAAAGTCCAGTGGGTATACACACACTGGAGTGGCGTTCACAAAACTTCTATTTAATCTACATTCTAGAAATAATCTTTATATAGATACGTTTTTCGAACGAATGCAAATTTTTAAATATACTCACCATTATGTATGAAAGTCTTACTCACTTTAATATAACATAATTGCTAATACAAAAGTAACATGTACAATACTATCTCGTATGCTGCAACGTTTATACTAAAATAATATGTATTTTTTTTAAAGGAATCATTGAAGTATATAAAAGGTTCATCAATACAACTATCTGTAATAGATTTGAGGTTTAATTTGTATCAATAAACTATGTTTATGATTGTGTCTGATTTAACCCAATACCTGATACTCCATTTCAGAATCCAATGCGTTAAAAAAAATATCTGGATCCCGAAATTTGGGAGCTGGATATTCGACAGTAAATTTTGATTAAGTTCGGAAAACATTATAAGAAAACGAGAACTTTTTTTTCCAGCAATTTCTTTCCCACAACCTACGTGTTTGTGTTTGGTTATTGATGTGTTTCGTTATCTTCTTGATGCGTCAAATGTCGTCTGAGAAAGACGGTTGGTGTTGATGAATCGGAAAAGAGAAGGGAGACCGGAATAATCTGATATGTCGTCAAAAGTCGTCGCTTATCGATACATCTGGAAATGGGCACATACAACATATTTACGTGTTCGAGTGATCCATTGGTTGTTTCCTTAGTTCATTCAGCTTCGTAATGCATTTATTCTTAAATGTTTATTACGAAAGGCAAGCCGGGGATAAAAATAATATAAAGAAAACAGAACAGCTGCTAAACTGTTTTCAAAATACAATCCCATTCCAGAAATAGGTTCGAGTTTAACTAGGTATTTGAATTATCACATGTTCGAAATATCACAAGTCCACTGAATGTAATATATAACTTTCCTCATGTGTTAAAGACGCAGACGACTCTTAAACATACTCTGGTATCCGACCAATGGTCCGGCCTCAGGCTTGATAACATTTTAAGCTTATATAGGCTATGATTGACAAAAGTCACATATTGGGATGAATAGTCTGTGTATGGAAGGTAAACAGTTACCTGGGAAAAATGTTGTGTAGAATACATGTGCGTGAAAGTCATGACACGCACGTTAAGTAAACTGACCGCCGTGATAAAACTGACAATTTAATCAATCACTCAACAGGATAAGTTTCATCAGTTATCATGGCTAAAAGGATCGACTGTCTCTTTATATTTGCGTAACACATTTCAAAACAACAACAACAACAACAACAACTTTTTCAAATACTGTCAAGTTTGTGTTAGCATACATACATACATACATACATACTCGTTTTATTTCTCTAATCTAAATACAAGATACAAGAGATATAAATTTACAAATTCACAATATATCAATTATTAAGTCACGTGTGAGAGAGAGAGAGAGAGAGAGAGAGAGAGAGAGAGAGAGAGAGAGAGAGAGAGAGAGAGAGAGAGAGAGAGAGAGAGAGAGAGAGAGAGAGAGAGAGAGAGAGAAGATATTCTAGGGGAGGTTAGAGGGAAATGGGTGCATGGAGTTTCCGAGTTTCTGAGCCAAAAGTTTTATTTTGTGAATAGTCTAGTAGATTTTAGTTTTATTGGGGTAAGAGAGAGTCCAATAGTAGAAATAGACTATAGTTTACATGGAATTCCGAGTAAGACAAACACAATGCGTAACATTTCCCTCATATGGACTTTGTTAAACTTTTACTAAGTGTTTTCAGATGTGGAAAAACAATAATGATTGTTATTTTAAGGAAAAGTAGGAACATTGTGTTCAGTGATGCGATCAGGCATAATAAGTAGGGATGGGACCGAGTACGCGAGTACCCGGGTACTCGGTCAGACGTCCGAGTACCGGTTATCAAAATAGGTATTCGAGTACTCGATGATTTATCTTCCATTTTTTTCTCTTTTTCATCTGTTTTTCTTAGTGATTTACTAAAGAAGTCGGTAAATAAGCGGTGAAGGTAAATTAAACAAACAGCTAACACCTTTTCGTCTGAAGATGGTTCTTAATCATTTGTATTTGTTGTTTTGATTGCATTCACGAGTCAACTACGAACAATGTGACACACAGGTAGTCAGCGATATGAATATAATCTCCAGTCAATTAGCAAGTATATGTCAAACAATATGTCAAACATGGAGAGCCGTCCGTTTTTCACACCTTCGTCGTAATAGTGTTTTCAATTGTCAACACGTTTTAATTGGATAGTTGTAAAAATTACAAATCAATGGTTGGATAAGAACTGTTGCAATTGTTTGAGTAATTGTTCGTTAAATCATTAGAACCGTCCTTTATCATTCGTATCTATTCGAACGAAAGGAAAACAGCAAATTTATAACCATGCTTCGTGCTAAATCCGCCGTCTGGAAACATTTCAAACGCATAGGAAACGACAAGTCAGTTAAATGCATGCAAATATTACGGACATCGGTAAAATCGAAAACCGAAAGAACAAAAAACATTCAGATTGTTGATTTATATTCCTTATTTTCACTGATGATAACAATATTCTTTTATTAAATGTATTGTTTATCATTCTTGGTATCGTCTTCCTTTCACCGTTTGACTTGCTTTATTTTTGCGACTTTAAAGAGATATACATCCGCACGTTTGGATGTTTTCGCCAATGCAAATTCTGAATGTATTTGTTGAATTGTTTTGTTTTAAAATAAAACAACTAGTTTTCTTCAAATATCAAATATTAAATGTACAGGTGAAAACAAACGCGTGTTTGTTCTTATAGAAACGATTCAAATTTGGTGCACGGGGGCAATTCTATTCCGATAGACAAGACGTTTGATGAACGAATCAATACAATGCGATTATCTGCGAGTACCCGAGTACTCGATCGGAAGAATTCACGAGTACCCGAGTACTAATATTGGTACTCGTTCCCATCCCTAATAATAAGCCATCGCACCAATTTTCACAATGTTCTCTTTGTATACTAATACAAGTCTCTAATGACAGAATTAGGGAAAGGTTATTTTACAATCGCAACATTTTGGGAAGTCAAACATAATGCATAACTCAATATGTGTAAACAATAGGGGTAAAACCCGTTCCGTCATGTGATGTTTTAGGAATTGTGTTGATTTTAGTGTGTTAGAAATGGATTTAAATGCTAACTTGCAAGTTGTGATGTGATATTATCTGTAGAGAGTGCCATTAAGTAATCGTTTTCAGTTTTAATTCTATATATAATAGTGAGGATAAAACGGTTTAGTTATTTACCAGTGTCAAGTGTACATTTGGATAGTGCTGTGTTACTGACAGGAAAATGAGTAAGTTATAATTGCTTATTTATATTTTATAAACATATTTGTTGCTGCTTATGTAACAGAATGCCATTCAAAAGTACTGTGTGTATAAATACTTTATCTAGTTTCATTTGGTGCTTGCCAATTGTTTTTGAAAAAGTTACTGATTAGTAAAATATATGTACTTAATTTGTGTAATTGTTTCACAGATCTTACATTCATAATTTGTTTAAATTTTAACACATTAGGTTTGGTATAGTAATATGGTTTTAAATTGAGTTTGCGTTGGCAGTGAAAATAAGGGCAGATTAACAGGTAGTGCATTTCATCACCAGTGTCATTAAGGTTGCAGAGTTTACATTTCCTTGCCTCAACATGTATATTATTCCATCTCCCTGTTTCAATTGGTAAGTAATGATTTGATGTTCTGAATTTTACTAAGGTTAAATAGTCCTTTTTCGGAATTTGTGTAAAATAGTGTTCCAAATTTATATTTTCCTTGAACATACCATAGATTTTACCCTTAGAAGAAATTTCAAGATTGCTATGCCATTGTTGTTGGTATTGGTCAATCAGGATTTTATTCACCAAAGATTTTGTGTTATTATGTAAATATGTATTTTGGTTTAGCCAAATATCCTGTCGACCTATTTCAGTTAGAATGCTTTTAATTTCAGTGATCCATTTTGATTTAAAGTTTTGTGTGTTAAGAAGAATTTTGTAGATTTTGTGTGCTATTTTACTTTCTTTTCCAGTAATAAGTCTGATCCAATAGCCTATCATTCTTGTTTTAATACTAATTTCTAGTGGGTATCTCCCGGTTTCTGCATATACCATGTAATTAGGTGTACTGGCTTTCAGATGTAAATACTTTTTAATAAAAGTACAAAGTATTCTTTCTAGCAATTTTTTATCTTCATAACCCCAGATCTCTGAATTATACAGCAGTATTGGAGATATAGTATTGTCAAACAGTTTAAAGATCAGGTCAGGTGGCAAGTTTAGGTTATTGATTCTTTTGTAAAAATAAAACAGAGCTTTCTTGGCTTGCTCTGCTAAATGTTTTCTATTTACTAGGAAATTTCCAGAGTTGGTGAAGTAAGTGCCAAGGTATTTATATGATTTCACAATTTCAATTTGGCTATTGTTGATATGGAATGTGTGCCTAGATTTACTCCTGCTCCCGAAAATCATTACCTTTGTTTTTTCTAAATTAATATGTAATTTCCATGTTTTACAATAATTGTCGAAACTATTTAGACATAATTGCAATTTTTGGGGTTGATCAGCTATCAAAACTGTATCGTCTGCATAGAGTAAGACAAGTATTTTTAAAATGATGTTCAAGTCAGGGTTTTCAAACTTAAGTCCTTCGTTTCCCTGTTTGTTTAAAAAATCTTCAAGATCATTCAGGAATAGGGAGAAGAGGATCGGCGATAAGTTTTCGCCCTGGCGGACCCCGCAGTTACAGGAGAAAAAGTCAGACATGTCATTTTCAGATGAGATACAAGACTTTATATCTTTGTACATATTTCTAATTAATAGGAGGAATTTACCATTTATGTTAGTTTCTAGTAACTTAGACCATAATCCTATTCGCCAGACAGAGTCAAATGCTTTGGAAAAGTCAATAAAGCAGCAAAATAATTTTTGTTTATGAAATTTAAAAAGTTCAATTAATGAGTTAATTGTAAATACATGGTCAGTAGTTGAGTAACCTGATCTGAATCCAGCTTGATTCTCTGACAACATATTATTTCTGTCTAAAAAGGTGCTTAGTCTTGTATTTAGTACAGAAGTGAATAATTTACTAACACAGCTTAGTAGTGTGATGGGGCGATAACACTCAGGGTTTGTTCTATCCCCTTTGTTTTTATAAATAGGTATTATGGTTCCTAAAGACCATTGTGAAGGGAAAGCCCCATGATTTAGTATAATGTTGAATAGTGACACATAAACAGGTAAAAGCTTCTCTTGAGAGCATTTTATGTATTCATTTATAACTCCATCTATTCCTGGGGCTTTATTATTCTGTAAGTTTTTTATACATTTGGATATTTCTTCTGGAGTAAATGGAGAATTCAGCATATTATCCACATTTAGATTAATTTGGCTTAATATAGATTGATCATCATGTTCATGAGATAAATCATTATTTACTTCCCTGAAATGTTTGTATAATGATTCAAGGGGTGGCATTTCCCCTTTATCCTTAGCATTTATGGAGTTAAGGTATTTCCAATAGTCTCTGGGGTTTTTACTATTTAGTAATCTTAATTTGTTTTCATTTATTTTATTATAGTAGTTTTTATATTTATTCATAGTTTTTTTGTATATTTTACTCTTAGAATAATATACATTTCTGTTTTCTAATGTGGGGTATTTGCAATATTTTTTCCTGGATTTACTGTACAACTTTCTAGCCTTTTTACAATCAGGGCCAAACCATGGTTTTTGTGGGTTGTTGGTAATGTTAAATGATTTTTTTTCTGGAAATGTCTTTTCAGCACTGTTAATATAAATGCCTGTTAGTTTTTCAACAATTTTATCCAGTTTATCTTGCTCAAAAGTTGTATTTGTGATACTAAATAAGTCTTTCAAGATAGTGGCTACCTCGTTTTCACATATGCTATTTGTGAAATTATATTTAAGGTTTTTGTTCCATTTTTTGCATTGCATTTTTTTTTTTTTTTGGCAGAAGTTTTTATTTTTATATTGATTTTACATTGGAGAATAGAATGCCCATCAGAAAACAGTGGGTCTAGTTCTTGTATTTCAAATGCATCTATAAGATTATAGCCTTTGACAGAAGAAATAAAGTAGTCAATTACTGAGATGTTCCTGAAAGTCATCCTTCCAGGGATATCACCTGTGGTTCGCCCATTGACAATTATAAGGTTATTGTTCTTACAAGTACCTATAAGTTTATAACCATGATTATTTCTTTTACTGTCAGGTGAGCACCTTTTAAGTTTAATGCCATTTTCAAGTAGAAGTGCTTTTTGATTAACAAAAGAAGTTAAATCTTCATTGAATTGAAAGTACTCTGAGATAAAGTCATCATTTGTAGTATAGTCTACTAATTCACCAGTATGTGCATTGAAATCACCACATAGGTAGAGATATTCAAATTTAGAACTCATCTCTGATATTTCATTGTCAAACACCTCAAACATGTCATTGCTATAGAAACGTGAATGTAAAGGTGGTATACAATACCTATAATAACTGGGTCATGAACAATTTCACTTCCAGTGAGCTTCAACCAAAACAAGTAGTCACTTTTTGACTCAATTATTTTAAAATATTGAAAGATGTCATCTTTTATAAATGCTCCAAGGCCACCAGATTTTCTTTTGAACTTCTGTTTCCTGGGAACATTTATAAAAGTATAGCCTGGGGCTTTAATATGGTCATATTTATCTAATTTGGACTCGTTTACACACAAGACGTCAAATTTTTGTACAAGCTCAATAAATTCTGGATATGTTGCTCTACGCTTTAAACCACAAACATTCAAAGAAGCAATACTTAATTGGTTCAAACAGTTATTTGAAATGATATTGTCCTTTCCTATTGAAGTGGAAATGTTTTTGGGGGTTATATTGTTAACACCTCCCCCGAGTTCCTATGGTTGCACTGTACCAGCTTGGGAGAGTTCATTTGTTGTTTTAGGGTTTGGCTTTTGTTTTTGGGATGAATCAAAAAGCTGCATTGCCTGGTTGTAGTTTGACATCTCAGAGTCACTGTCACTTTCGGATTCCGATTCAATGACCGGCACTTTGCTTTGTGAGTGTGTCACCGTGGAAGAGTCCATTTCATCTCGATTGCTGGGAACGGGGCCTGTACCAGTATGTGAAGTTGTTGGTATTGGGTCAATAGATAGGTTGTCGGTGTTCGATTTATGGTTTTGAATTCGAGATTCCTTGAGCATTTGGTTCCAATCGGGAAATTCATCATGAATCACTTTTCACTTTACCACTAATTTAGCAGGGTAGCCTATGAAAACGGACTTGGGCGGATTTCGACCCTTTTCCTCTTTATACCGGCTCCAGAGTCTGGATCTTGCCTTTACTATTTCGGCGGGGAAATCTCTGCTTATGCTAAAATGGGGTTTTCCCTTTAGGCGTGACGCATGCTCTAGTATGAGGTTTACATCCTCTTGAAAATAGAAACAGACTATAACTGGCCTAATTTTCTGGGGGGCTTTAGAATTGGAGGGTCTAGATGAGAATCCTAATCTGTGCGCCCTTTGCATTTTTATTTCACTCGCATATTCCAACTGAAGCTCTTTTTGAAGGAAAGTTTTAACAAGTTCGAAGCAGTCTTCTTTAGTGTTAATATTCATATCCTCTTCAAGGCCTCTGAATATCAAATTTAGCCGCCTCGCTCTGGCTTCATGATTAATACTTTGATACTCTAGCACTTTAAGACGTTTCTGAGTATCAATACTGGCATGCTCACCACTACTGCTCATTCGTGTTTCGAGACTAGTTGTTCGTTCAGATATCGAGTTCATCGAGGCCAGCATATCAAATATAGTAGTCAGTTTTCCATCGACACTTTGTTTGATAAAGTCATTTTTAAGCAAAGGAATGTGAGAGGGTGTAGAAGAGGTCCCACCTGTTGAATGACGTTGACGTTTTTTTGAATTTCTGTCAGCCGTTGTCCATCCACCATCATGGCCGCCATTGTTTTTGTCTACGTCGTGTCTATCCTCCGATACATGCACAGCTGTTTTGCTCTTCGGTTTCTTCGGTTTTCCCATTCTAATCGCTGCCTATACCAAAAGCACTTCCCAGATAAGTTTTCCTCCCTCGGAGGTGAAGAAAAGTTCGCTTATAGTTATGAAAGAAACAAAAATTATTCAGAGCTCGACAGACTCGTGTCCTATCCCTGTCACGTGACAATACCTAACCTAGCTGTCACCACTGTTAAGCTGCCAACTTGTAATATCGATTATTAGCCAAAACAACATTTTCTTCTTTGATTGACTTGTATTAGGCAGAAACGTGTATTCAGCAGTAACATTTTGACTCTGCCTTGGATGGCTGCATAATACAAGTTTGACTGTACTACTAAGGATCGAGACCAAGAAAAATAAGACGTGTTTGTATTTCATTTCAGTCGGAACATTCGTTTTGTAAAGATTAACATTGAACAAAAAATGACTGAATGAAATAATATTTTATATTTACATTTTTATTTTTATGTTGAAACATAAATATTAACAAACAAAACTAACTTTCACAACTTAGTGTTGTCTACGAAAACAAATCGTTAAGAATTACCGACTAGTGTAGAATCAGATCACCCTTCGAATGCGCGCAGTGTCATCTGTATTTACATAGTTTGCGATGTTAAAATGCATTGAAGAAATTGATATTCAATATACATTTGGATGCGGTAATATGTATGTGGAAATGAATTTACTGTCCGTCATAGTTATGGCTCAGAACCACGCCGGCGAAAACTTATAGCTACCAGTGTAAAGCCAGATCAACCAGCGTATTTGTGCAGTGTCATCTGGATCTACAGCGCTTGCGAACAAGTCAAAAACCCATTCGAAACGCTTTTGTTATATCAATTATATTGGGATCCGAATTTGTGAACAAATAAAAATGCATTCAAGACACCTTTGATATATTGTTTACATTGGGATCCGAAAACACGGTGCACGCTGTGTCTCTGATATCCGAACGGTTAGTGTGACTTATGCGTGGTTCAAAACGACGCGCTGTGAATACCAATCGTAAGGCTATTGTGACCAGTGTATACTCAGATCAACCAGTGCAACCACTAGGTCTGATATGTCTTTGCACTGTTCGCCAATTAGTCATAGAATATTTCAAGAAATTAACCCTTTCCAACATTCCGATGCATTTAGCAATGTCTCCTTTCACCACATTGTTTTCAAAACTTTTTAATAATTGAACATTCCCTTATAAAGATTTTCCATAATATTGACTAAATTATTGTTAAGTCACCTGCTGCTGTATTGTTGAATGAGGGAAGAGGGTTAACACGGATGCAGAGGTGTTTTTTAACAAGTGTAATGATTACGAGAAGGTTGGATTTCATAGATCAATACTTTCAAAGCTAATAGATAATTTAAACGTATACCTATATATGTGATGCATCAATAGAGGTATTATAAAGATTTATTTTCTCCAAAAGTGGCTTAATTAACTTCGAATAAGCCCTTTCCGACATGCAGACAAACTTTGACATTTATTGCAAACGACCTTTAGAACACATTGTGGCAAATGGAGGCAGTAATCATAGCTCGTAGAGGTTTTCAAAGTCGTCTGTTGCAGGTTTGATTATGTAAGAAAAGGTTAACTTTAAGATCATTGAACTCTAATCCTTGAGAAGCGGTTGCTTATTTATAGTGAATAATACATAAAGGTGACCTTTGACACTTGTGTGACTGCTAACTATAGGTGACCTTTGACACTTGTGACAAATAACGGGGAGTTACATATTTTGCTCCAATATTTTATGATATAAATATTACGAAAATAACAAGTGGATAGCGTGTGTTGCATTTGACGTTTGTTGTCTTACCGATAATATTTTTTTCAAAACTTTTAAATGTACCTTTTCGACCTCATTTTCTTTATGAAATCCCAAAACTTCTGTTGCATACATAAGTATGGGTAATATCATTGAATCAAACAAATTTGCTTTTTCGGCTACGTTTAAGGATATTTGTTCAAATAGAGAAATAAGTGAAAATAAAGCCTTCCTGGCTTGTTCAGACAAACGCTTCTGTGTATTATGATATTTTCCATTATAAGACAAGTTAACACCTAAATATGTAAACTGTTTTACTAATTGTAATTTTTCACCTTTGTAAGACAAATCAATCTCTTTACAAGGTGGCCCTTTTTGGCAAACCATTACTATTGTTTTCTCTGTGTTCACTTTCATTCCCGATTCATCGCAATATCTTTCCAAATTATCTAGCAAAGTCTGAAGACCTTCCTTAGTGTAAGAAAATAAAACAGCGTCAACACCAATTAACAAAAAACGGGAAATGCTAATTTCGGCAAAAAAAAGATACACGTGCATATTTACTCACTAAATGAATACAATAAGTCTTATTTTCACAGCTTCGAGTAAAACTAATTAATTGATGTTCACGATTGAAGATATCTAAACGAACAATTACAGTTGTATTAGTACCAATTCATCCGATGTATCCATATCGGCGTGTCTACCTATTGGTTCTTATTTCCGTATATCTGTCTGGTCTGCATTTATGATGTCATTCCTTCTCTTTCCCTTTTTTAAGTTAAATTTGGAAAACAAATTAAAGTTTAACACCATCTCTTTTTGTGATGTGAAAACAAAACTGCACACATTTCAGAATTTCTGCTTACAGCATTCTTAATATGAGTCATTCCACGAGAAAACCAACATTATGAACTCTGCGTAATGTATCGACCCAGATCAGCATGCGGGCCGACACATTCCGTCTCAGGGAGATAGAGGTATAGAGTAATTATTCCGAAAACCGAAAACCCACAGGAGGCGATCAGTGTCTGTCCAGATTAGTCTGTGCGGCACTCCACACTGTTGGGTTTCTCGTGGAACGGCTCATACATTTCTTTCTAGAATAATAACCATTGCAATAATAATAAAGTGTTTTATTATTAAATGTTTATTCATTAAATGCCTCTGCATAAATGTGCAATTTGACTCGTATATACAGCCGTTGAAATATGCTACAACACAACGTCTCAAAAACCAAGGCAGATGCCAGGAACACATTTCCTTATAAGCCGACCGTGTATTCATGTCCATTCAATTAGAGCATGAGTCTGGCCAAGCAAAGTGGCATCTTGTTCTTGAAGTTAATTGTGCGTTTATGAAATTATGCCGCAAGATGTCTTTAACGCCGTTTTCAACATGTTGTCTGTCAAAACACGGCAGGCTGTTCACCTATGTGTATTTCCTAGTTTTCCTACATTAGGACTCAACACAACAGTTTTTGCAACCAGCTGACTGCTTTTCCATTTAAACTGCTAAACAAATGACGCTTGCAAATTGGGTTGTATCAAACGTTGGAAAAATTGATATCAAGGGAGACCAACACTCACCGGTTTAATTTCAAAAAGCATTAGTATGGTGGTCCTATTGCATCCATTTTAAACAAGATTGTGTGATTTTATGTGAAAATTATTATCCTATAAAACATATGTCGCTAAAACATTTATATTGAATTGAAAATGTTAATTTAGTAACCGTTACAAACTGTAGACATATTTACAGGATATTTTCAGAATTAATTTTTTAAATTTTCTTATTGGCACAATTTATTAATATTTTCCAAAACATGATCAATTTCTTTCTTATTTATTTCCTTATAATAGTGTCCTTAATTTTTATAATACAATATATGAAATTAGAAAGCATCATTTATTTAAATTTGTAACCGCCACAGGCAAAAACATACATATTTCATGTTTAGCTCACCTGATCAAGAAGTGCTCAATGTTAGCTATTATGATTCCACGTCGTGCGTCGTCAACAATTGCTTCGTTAACACTCTACAGGTGTACATTTTGCATCCGATCTTCGTAAAAGTGTATAAAACCATTCATCTCCATCAAATCTTGGACAAATTCGAAAACTTGGCCATAAGAAGTCAAAAACTAGGTCACTAGGTCAAATTGAAGGTACATATTGTTAACTCTCTGACGGCCGCATTGTTAACTTGAGCATTTTGAAACTTTATCAACATGTTTGTCTTGATAATATGTAGGCCATGTTAGAAGATTTGTCATGTCGGGTCAAATTGAAGGAAACTCTTGTTAACACTCTAGAGGCGTCAATTCAAACAGTTTGTAACCCTATATCTGTTTGGACATTTAATATTTTTTAATATGAATGTATTACAGGTTGATGAAGAAATGGAAAGAATAGATAGCAGAAAGACACAAACGACTGAGAGAAGTAGAGAATATGTCTTCAAGCAAAGTTTACCTCCAAATGCAGATGTAGCTGTAGTACAAGTGTAGTACACCCAAATACTAAGGGTGAAGCAACAAATTCTGGCATTGAGGTGGGAGCATTTCCACCAAAAGCATAACAAAGCCTGTTCCAAATGTAGATGAGTTTGTATTGGCTCCGCCAAAGTTAAAGGTAGGTGGTACTGCAGCAGGTGCTGCTGTCGGCTTGGATAAACCTCTGTTAAAAAGGCTTGAATTGGTGGCGGCTGATGTGTTACTAGGACGTTCAGGTATCTGTCCTGTGAAATCGAACACAAGGTTTGAATTACCCAACACAGGGGCAGTGCATGTAGTCTGAAAGGAAAAATAAACTCATCAAACCTATGCAAGTACAGTACTAAGATAATTCAGATCATTATTTCCATTGTTAAACATAGCAAAACAAACAATTACCCAATACGCTTTCTTTTACTGCTTTATTATCAAAATGTCAATAATGATATCTTTTGTAAAGCAGTACACCGCAGGGATTCGGCCAAATTAACGCCAGGGGCAAAATTTGAACAACTGATAGATGACCTTGAGATAACGCTACACACGAAATATCAAACCTATGCAAGTACAGTACTAAGATAATTCAGATCATTATTTCCATTGTTCAACATAGCAAAACAAACAATTACCCAATACGCTTTCTTGTACTGCTTTATTATCAAAATGTCAATAATAATATCTTTTGTAAAGCAGTACACCGCAGGGATTCGGCCAAATTAACGCCAGGGGCATAATTTGAACAACTGATAGATGACCTTGAGATAACGCTACACACGAAATATCTAAGCTTTAGGACTTTCGGATTCAGACAAGAAGATTTTAAGCTTTTCCCCCTTCGATTGCCATGGTATCCAGAGGTCTGCATGGAATTAATTTCTTTGAACAACTTTGAGAACTCCCTGCTCAAGTGAGCTAAGAATATAGAGCCGCACATACTGAGACATGATATTATGTACATCAACATTCATAGAAGGTTTGATACAAATTGAAAAAGAACAATTTAACTATTTACCAGATATCATTTTAGAGTCATCAGCTTTGAAAAACAAGATACATAAAGTGGAAGAATGGCTTGGCTGCAGAGTGTAAACCCTTTTGGGGAATGGAGAAGTTATTTGTCTTAAGCAATCATCATGTTGTTTGCTGAGATGCGGTAAAAGATATTTGTGTCAGAATAAAAAATATGTAAGGACCAAACAACATTGTGGATGTTCCATTGATGCTTTCTAAAGATTCAAAGGATATTTCAATGAAGGAAAAAAGATTGAACAGAATACAAACATATAATTCCCTTTTTAGTGACTGTTCCACAATGGTCTGAAAAGTGGTGTTGGGGTAGAGGGTAGGAATCAAGTACTAAAGACACCGGGTTTAGAGCTCATGATCAGCATTTTCTACTTTTGGGATTATTCCACACAAGTCGCGCGAGTTCTGATTCTGATTCTACAGGAAACAGACATCTAGAGAAATTATTAGAAACTGAAACTAAATAGCAATTGATGTAAATACAAGTAAGTTTAAAATAAGTCACTGTTTTTAACCCACTTGTAATTTGACACATCTGTAGCAGACAAAAGAAGAAATCGCTCATCTCTACTTTTGTCACAATGTTTTCAACTCTATTCAGTGCATTTTCTTTAATTAATAGATATTCCCTAACCGTGATTATACCGACATCGTTTTCTGCAGACTTGACATACATGTGTGAACAATTTCAAATAGCTTCAAATATTCTATCTTTATATTTCGTTGAGAACCAGAACCATGCTACAGGAAACACAAACATATTGTAGCACATTAGACACCAGTGTAGATTCAAAGTCCAACTGGGCAGTCTTATCAGAATTCTCGCTTTTTGCAAGAATCTTCTACAACACCATATTTGTATCAACAGCTTAATTCGACAAATCTAAAAAGGTCCAATAAATAGACAATTTGATTTTAATCTAAATTTCATATTATATATTCAAGTTATTTTCATTATAGCTAGTAGCAACCTTTAGTCAAAAGTCAGTTAAACATTTTGTTGACCATAAGTAATATTGACTGATAACATTGTCCAAAATGAAATGTAATTTTATGACCCCGGTGTAACGTGAAATTTTAAAGTCCATGAAAAAAACGAGATGTACTACAAATGCGCATGCGCACCGGAAGTGTAAGTCAGCCGGCATGAAGCCATGAAATTTACGAGACAGAAGAATATTGTGTGCATAGAATACGGGTTAAACTTTAAAGGTAGGTGGATTCATGTCCTTCGTTATGATATATTTATGGGAGTTTATCCATTACTCCGCCCTCAATGATTTATGTGTATGTTACTGTACCTTTGGCTAATAATATGAATTAAGGCAAAGCCTCAGAAAGTTTCGGAAAGTGCATTCAGTCTCAACAGATTTAATCACGTACTAAGCTGTTGTGCACTAACGCTTTTACTATTTGCTCAATTGATAATGGATAGAGTTGTCGCCCAGGGGTAGAGAGTTCAAGTTCAAGCCGAGTGAGTCAACTTACTTCCCGAATGTCAAAGACTACTTTTACCAGTGAATATTGAACATTTCCCCAAGAGCTTTAAAGAGTATAGAACATATTATGACCATGAAGTTTGAGGGAATATCCTGATAGCCATAATAAATGCATGAATTAACATATAAAATATGTATGTACCTTTGGCTAATATAAGAATAATATAATTCATTCCAGTCATTTTACCTGGAAACGCCCAGCTTTAAGGACTATATGTCATGGCTGAAATTAGAAAATAGGTTGTGTGGGGTATACAAGTTAAAAACTTCACAACCTAGAGGACCTTGGGCCATAAAACTATTATAACCTGGTCAGATAAGCTTTTTTAAATGTATCTGAATGAAAGAAAATAATTGAAAGGATCACTTAAACATGTATAAACAGAAAAACTTCTCATGCTGAACTGTTTCGACTTATTTGTTCTCTACTACTACATCAAACATGAACTACACAGATTGATTGATGTATTGGGTTTAACGCTGTATTAAAAAAAAGTATCAGTCATATCATTCACGGCGGCCAGTTCATCTACTCATATGTTTCCTAGTTTGCTCACACACCATACTTTCCAAGCAACTGGCTGCTTAACCCTTTACCTCATACGACAATTCTGAAGCAGACGACTTTGAACAAAAAATAGAAAATCTCTTAAATTTATAATACAGTATACTAAAAGTTGAAAACATTGTGTCAAAAGGAGAAATTGCTCGTGACCTGAAGTGATTTGTTAATGAAATAGTGAATGTAATGCAACAACTATCCATATTATAAGGTTTTTATACCATTCTTGAATTATATATATTTGGGAGACGTGAAATTTCTCTGAAAATTATGATCTCCCATTTCTCATGGCTATTTGAATTATTTTAATTCTGATTTCACCATTATTTATAAAAAAATGTTATTGTTTAAATTTTACCTGAAGTGATTTGTTTATGAAATAATGACTATCCATATTATAAGGATTTGATACCATTCTTGAATTATACATATATATCAGACTTTAAATTTCACTGAGAATGAAGATCTTTATTTTCTCACGACTATTTGAATTATTTTATTATAAATTGTCCGGTAATTTTTATACAATGTTATTGTTCAATTCTGAAATGAAGCCTTTTCTGTATAAAATAAGTAATTAATACTAAAACAAATACCCTTACATGACTTTTATACCAATCTTGAATTATAATATACATCTGAGACTTGAAATGTCACTGCAAAGTACAATATCTCATTCATCATGGCTATTTGAATTATTTTTTTATTCTGATTTCACTGATAATTATAATAAAATGTGATTTTTTAAATCTGACCTGAAGTGACTTCTGTATGAAATAGTGAATGTAATGTAACAACTATCCATATTATAAGGATTTTATACCATTCTTGAATTATACATATATGACTTGAAATTTCACTGAAAAGTATGATCTCCCATTTCTCATGGCTATTTGAAATATTTTTATTCTGATTTCACTAATAATTATAATCAAATGTTATTTTTTAAATCCGACCGGAATTGACTTCTGTATAAAATAGTGATTGTAATGCAACGACTTTCATGTTATAAAGTTTTTATACCATTCTTTAATTATACATATATATCAGATTTGAAATTTCACTGAAAATTATGATCTCCCATTTCTCATGGCTATTTGAATTATTTTTATTCTGATTTCACTGATAATTATTATAAAATGTTATTTTTTAAATCTGACCGGAAGTGACTTCTGTATAAAATAGTGATTGTAATGCAACGACTATCCATATTATAAGGTTTTTATACCATTCTTGAATTATATATATATATATGAGATAGGAAATTTCACTGAAAATTATGATCTCCCATTTCCCATGGCTATTTGAATTATTTTTATTCTGTTTTCACTGATAATTATAATAAAATGTTATTGTTTAAATTTTACCTGAAGTGATTTGTTTTTGAAATAGTGAATGTAATGCAACAACTATCCATATTATAAGGATTTTATACCATTCTTTAATTATACATATATATCAGACTTGAAATTTCACTGAAAAGTATGATCTCCCATTTCTCATGGCTATTTTAATTATTTTTATTCTGATTTCACCATTAATTATACTAAAATGTTATTGTTTAAATTTTACCTGAAGTGATTTGTTTATGAAAAAGTGAATGTAATGCAACAACTATCCATATTATAAGGATGTTATACCATTCTTGAATTATATATATATATCAGACTTGAAATTTCACTGAAAATTATGATCCCCCATTTCTCATGTCTATTTGAATTATTTTTATTCTGATTTCACTGATAATTATTATAAAATGTTATTTTTTAAATCTGACCGGAAGTGACTTCTGTATAAAATAGTGATTGTAATGCAACGACTATCCATATTATAAGGTTTTTATACCATTCTTGAATTATATATATATATATGAGATAAGAAATTTCACTGAAAATTATGATCTCCCATTTCTCATGGCTATTTGAATTATTTTTATTCTGATTTCACTGATAATTATAATAAAATGTTATTGTTTAAATTTTACCTGAAGTGATTTGTTTTTGAAATAGTGAATGTAATGCAACAACTATCCATATTATAAGGATTTTATACCATTCTTTAATTATACATATATATCAGACTTGAAATTTCACTGAAAAGTATGATCTCCCATTTCTCATGGCTATTTGAATTATTTTTATTCTGATTTCACCATCAATTATAATAAAATGTTATTGTTTAAATTTTACCTGAAGTGATTTGTTTATGAAATAGTGAATGTAATGCAACAACTATCCATATTATAAGGATTTTATACCATTCTTGAATTATATATATATATCAGACTTGAAATTTCACTGAAAATTATGATCTCCCATTTCTCATGGCTATTTGAAATATTTTTATTCTGATTTCACTGATAATTATTATAAAATGTTATTTTTTAAATCTGACCGGAAGTGACTTCTGTATAAAATAGTGATTGTAATGCAACGACTATCCATATTATAAGGTTTTTATACCATTCTTGAATGATATATATATATATGAGATAGGAAATTTCACTGAAAATTATGATCTCCCATTTCAATTGTAAAACTTTCATTAAACCCTTTCCTAAGGAATCCGCTGTGGTCGAGTGGTTAGCGTCGGGGATTTCGCAACCGCGTGTCCTAGGTTCGATCCCCAGTCGCGGCACTACGGTCATGGTGGAGTGCCCTTGGGCAAGGCACATTTTCTAGCCTAGTACTGGTTTGTTTACCCAGGGATCATGAATAATTAAATTTAATTGCGCGCTAGATGACCTTAGCTGTCGATGCGCCATAAAACAATATACATTCATTCATTAAACCCTTTCCCTCATATAGACGCTTTTTGACGCAGACATCTCAAGACAAGCAATTTCTCCTTTTGCCACAATTTTTGTCATAGGTTATCCATTAAATTATAGAGATTTTCTATTATTTGACAAAATATGTTCAAAGTCATCTGCTGCATAATTGTCGTATGAAGTAACGGGTTAAAGACATTTCCAAATGTTTGCCTACATGATTTCAGAGTTGTATGCTGCAAATATTTTGTATGTGAGAAAGGGTTACTTTGTAGTAATTTTAATTATAATTATATATTTAAGTACTATCTAATCATTATCCTGTTATCATCAGACACGCTTTGTTCCAATGACTAACCTATATGTGCAAAGCAATATACCCTCAATGTTTGCAAAATAATCTGCTGCAGAATTGTTGTATGTGGGAAAGGGTTAATCCTTACATAAAATAATTTCTTCTTTCATATAATAATGATCATGAAAGGTATGTTAATAGAACATCACCAATAAACATTACACCAATTTAACAGTGATTGCACAGGACACCCCACTGGGTTGATAGATAACATGTATACTGGACATTATTGGTCATTGATAACAGGTAGAGTAATAGGTCACATATGGTTTACCCTTTCACTCATGAGGACTCTTTCTGTAAACTTGACAGCAGATAAACCTTTCTCGTTTTGCCAAGTTATATTCATTTTTTGTTAATTTATAGATTTTTTTTTGATTTTTTACTTAATATTTTCAACAGGGTTTGCTTTATAATGTCAAAGGTTACCTAAAACTCAGCGCACATACTTTCTTTTGTGTTTGATCATTCATATAAACTGAAAAGCAGTTTATAAATAAATGGAAAATAATGCAGTTATCTTGATATTATAACTTTCCAACAACAAATCTGAGTCAGACGGCTTTGAAAATCAAAGGGCCTGTAGTGGCGATTGTATAGATAATCCTGAAAAGTAACAAGCAGATGTAATTGATTAAGGTTTTTTTCCATATGTTTACAGATGGCCATTTATACAAACAGTTTAAAGGACAGGCAGCTGGTGTTAAAGTTATTCTGTCAGGAGAGGATGTTGAAGTGCTGCAGGAGTTCCATGGCAGTTCTCAGGGTGGCCACAGTGGTTTTAACAGGACTTATGATGCAATTAAATTGCGTTATTGGTGGCCATCCATGTCGGATCGTGTAAGAAACTATGTAAGTTGAACTTTGTCTAAATATCAACAGGAACGATTTCTTTAACCCTCTCCAACATGCTGATGGACTAGGGTGCATCTACAGCAGATTACTGTTGACAATGGGTCAAATTGCCATAATGAATGCTATTTGACAGAGATCTGTTTAGAAGCTATAATAAATTAAAGGTAGGATACTTAGTGCATGAAGCGTGTGGTAAACTTTAACTGTTGAAATATCTATGTGTAGCTTTGTCTCATGGTCCTCTACTAAGATTGTTTGAATTATGCCCCTGGGGTCATAATTTGCCCAACCCCAGAAGTCATCTGCTTTTCATAGAGATATAAAGGGTATTGCTTTATAATTCTTCTTATCTGAATCAAAAGGCTTATAGCTTAAGATAGTTAGTATGTAGTATTGTCTAGTGGTCCTCCTCCAAGACTGTTCAAATTATGCCCTTATCAAAATTGGCACCACCCTGAGGGGAAGAGAGATATAGGAAAAACTTTGAAATCTTCGTATATGAAACAGACATTGGGCCTTTTGTATAAGCTTATATCTGACCCTAAAACAAATCATATTGCATAACTCAGGTAAGCAATCCAGGGCAGGGCCATCATGACACCCCTTTCATTCAAATTAACCAGTTATTCATGTTTCAAAAAACTTAGGAAAATATTATTAAATTTTCCAGGTGAAGTCTTGTGAGAAGTGTCAGAAGGCAGATCCTTTAAAGCCTGCTAAAAAGCCAGAACTAACACAGATTCATGTAAGCTATATTTGTACTCTGACAACCTCCTTTCTAACCTGAGATCACTTTATAAATATTTATAAAGGGTGTCCAGAAATTACCAAATATTGTATAAACTGCTGTTCTAAATGTTTTTACACAATTCATTGGTATAATTACAAAAATGGCAACAATGTTTAAGCTTGACAAAAAAAAGATATAATCAGAATAGCTGGTATTCAGCATTTCCGTCCATTATTGATTTGTGGCTGATATCTTGTGTTACAATATAAGCATATTGTATTGATTAAAAAAGAAAAAGTTTATGTTATTATTAGAGTGGATTTACCTTAAGCATACTGCGAGGTTGTGAACTGCATATAAATAATAAAAGTTGACCCTAACTGGGAAGAGAGGGAAAAATAATATGTCACCTTCAGTCTCTGCTCAAGTTTGTGGGCCATAGGGGCAAGCAATGTCAAGTTATCCCTTGGACAAGGTTTTTGTGTTCAAGGTCACTGTGACCTTGACCTTAGACCAAATGACCTTAAAATCAATAGAGTTCATTTACTGGTCTGGCCCAGCCCCAAAGTCAAGTTTGAGTTCCATAGGTCCAGGCATTATTGAGTTATCACTCGGACAAGCTATAGTTTACCGACCAACAAGTGCAAAGCAAAGCAATATACCCCTCCTTCGAAGGGGGCATAATTATTCTGCATGTTCCAGCTGTGACAATGGCATATTTTCTTTATAAAACTCACTGAATCAATAAGTTAATTTAATAATACTGCACTAATTTATCTCTTTATAACCCATCATAAAGCTTAAAATGATTTCTTTTGATTCTTTTTTTGTAGACTGCTGAATGTCTAGTTAATGACATGCCTTCCTGGTTGTGCCGGCAGGTCCATGTTACTCAGTACAGAGAGTATGTTAACCAGACGCTCCTCCGAGATGGAGAAAGACAGATGGATAAATGCAGTGCATTTAACTGTTTAAAACCACGTGGAAAAAGCAAGTGGTTTGAGTGTGACATTTGTGCCCGTTTAATGCACCAACGTTGCAACTCAAAAGTGTTTGCAGGGGAATTTTTACATGTGTTATTTGTGACTTACAATATTCTTAGGAAAATAAATTGTTTGTATGTATGTTAAGTATTATTATAATCAGGGTTTGCAAAGTATTGACCGCCAGGGTTTTCCCGGGCTGGGCAATGCTCCCCCGGTATGCCATAAGTTTAATTAGCGTTTATTTCAATAAGTTTCATACCCATGGCTTTTCAAAGCAGACATTAAAAATACCATTCAGGTAACAGGATAATAAACATTTTTGTTGCCACATTGTCTGAGCTGTTCACCAATAAGTTACAAGACGTCTTTACTTCATCATTCTTTTGAGCAAAACTGAAACCACCAAAATGCAGGAGTTGATGAGACAACTGGTTTGTCCATATTCAATCTACCCAAACCAGGTTTATGTGTGTCTGTAATAGTGTGTATTTAAGTCTTAAATTGAACTTAAAAGGACGCGAATGCTAGATGAATAAAGGTTTTCATTTTGTTCTAGTGTAACTTTGATTGGCAAAACTTATAACCAGACTAGCAGTCTTTGCGATTTAAAAAAACAAAATGGCCATGATGGCCCTAGATCGCTCACATGATTTTTGCAATGGGGTTTCTAATGCAAAATACATGACAAAGTCTCAAACTGCATGGTGAATAAGTGTTGTAAGTTTCGAAGCAATGTCTGTAATGGTTTTGAAAAAAAAGTGAATTCGTACAAAAAACTTAATGTTGATGAAATGAAATGATGGTGAAAAGGTTATGTAAATTTAGAAGCAATATCTGTAATGGTTTTGACAAAAAAAGAATTGGTACAAAAAAATTAACCAAAATTCTAAGTCGAAAAAGGGCCATAATTCTTACACAAACCTTGACAGTGTTATGTTCTCTTGTCTGTTGATGGAGGTAATGATGGTTAATAAGTCTTGTACGTTTCAAAGCAATATCTGTTATGGTTTTGACAAAAATGTGAATTGGTTTAAAAGACTTAACCAAGGTGTGACACCAACGCCGACGCCGACGCCAACGCCGAGGCGACTAGTATAGCTAACATTTTCTTCGAAAAGTCGAGCCGAAAAGATAAGTGTCCAGAGTATTAAAATTGCTAAGTCATCCGTTTTAAATTCAACCTAAACAGTTTGTACCAGACTATGTCCGTGTATTGTATATTGGTCAATCTAAGAGGCTTTGTATTTATTGCCGATAAGAGTGTTTCAAGGCATCTCGATTATGGAAAGAGGACTTATTGGTGAGCTAAAAGCGTCTCGGTTCGCAATTGAAACCATAAAGGTCTGGCGGAAACGCTGACGTAGAACACAAATAGTTTCGGTATAATTCTTGCATAATAAGAAATGTAATATTGAACTATTATGAGAAAACTGATAATGCCATGAAAAAACACAAAATGCATTAACTAGAGCCTTGAAACAACAATAGGAACAAGCACTTTAGCATAAAATGATATAAACTGAAGATCATTCTTGAATAATATCTTTTGTATACAATTTTGCCAAACTACTTGGAACAAAAGACACCTTATCTGTCATTGCATCTTGTCAAGTCAGTTTGTCAGCTACTAGAATGACCTTGGTTAAAAGAAAATTTAATTTCTAATCAATTCATACCTCTCTTCTTCCTCTAAATTCAATTTTATAAAACACAGATTATGAGGAGCTGAAACATACACATTTTCATAACAAGAGGGCCATAGTGACCCTTAATCGCTCAATAAGCCCCAAAGGGGTTGATTTGAACAATGGTGGTAAAGGACAACTACATGAGGCTACATGCCAACTATCAAGGATCCGTACTATGCAGTTTCAGAGAAGAATACTTTCAAACATTTTTACTATATAAGTATATAGAAAACCTGGGACCCTGGGGTGGGGCCAGCTTTTACCCTAGGGTCATAATTTGAACAGTTCTGGTAAATGACAATGCTACATACCAATACAAGAATCTGAACTTTTACCATATAATTATTTAGCAAACTTTGGACCCACGGGCGGGGCTAGTTTTGAACGAAGGGGCATAATTTGAACTATCTTGGCGAAGGGCCACTACAAGAGGTAACATACTAAATAGCAAGGCCATGCATTTTCAGAGAACAAGATTTTCAAAGTTTTAACCCCAGAGACATAATGTTTAACAATATTATCAAAGGTATTGCCATTAAGGTTTCAGACAAGAGGGTTTTTAAAGTTTAAAAATGTTGACGATGCCCAAATGGACGCTGAACACAGGTTGATCACATAAGATCACCTTAAGCACGTCGTACTCAGATGAGCTAAAAGCTTTGGACCCCGGGATGGGACATTTTTTGACCCAAGAGGCATTATTTGATCAAATTTGTTAAAGGTCCATTACTTAATATCATGGGTATGGGCCTTACGGTTTCAGACAAGCATATTTTTTAAGTTTTAAAAACCAGACAACAGACACAGGGTGATTACAATAGCTCACTTTGAGCACAAAAGGTCAAATGATTTCCAAAATATATTGTCAATAATTAGACCTCTCTTGGTGACAAATGAGTAACTGATTATGGGTACCGTTGTTCTATAAAGAGATACCAAAATACACCTGCTTTGACAAAAATCGATATCCAGTGTTGTGAGTTTAAACGTTTCGCAAAGACGAATTATGAGTTAATATAAGATAAAGAGCACGCAGTCATTTTGGATCAAATCAACTTTTTTTTATTTTCCATGATTGTTTTCAGAAAAAAATCTATCGATTATTAATCGTTTGTAGCATTATTTATTTCACTGTAAGAGTGTTGAAAACAGTTCCATGACCATCTCATCATGTTTAGGTAAAATATTGTTTTAAACACTCTTACAGCTATAAAACTTTCACTTTTGATTGTCTCAAATATGGTCATTTAAGATCAACGTTTAATTACAATGGATCATCTGGACAACACTACCACAAACACAATCCAATTAAAGATATGCATAAATACTTCCTATAAACCAAGTTTGGTTGCTGTATTATACAGTGTTATGTAACTTGTAAAACTCTTTCTTCATTCTATTGTACATTTGATAATGAACATGTTTTCCAAGTTTTAAAGTGATAGCCTGATAGGTTGCATGTAAATGACCGCAACAAAACACTTAGTAAATCGGATAAGCTAATAACAGACAAAGTCCAATAATACAAGAAATTTCAATTTTGGGGGTTTATCTTTAACGTCGCGAAATACTTTTTTTTTGGAATTTGAAAGGTAATGTTTAATAGTACCTCTTGATAAAAGTAAAAGTTATGTACATACTAACACTATCTTGAAATATTAACAAAGCAATAACATTTACCAGCTTCTTCAATTTCCAAAAGAATTCAAACACGTACGTATGTGTCATCCCCAGCAGGCTCTGTTGTAGTGAGTCTGCCAGTATATTCAAGAAAAGACTCACCTTTTCTAATGATGTTTCTGCTAAACACTCCTCTTTCTGCAATGGGTAATTACCATTATATGGCTGAAGAAAACTGCTTTGTTGTAATCCAATAGTAAGTGCAACATTTATATTGCACAATAAACAAGAGCGGCATTTGTCTCAAAATACGCCTGTCATGTTTTTTTGAGACCAAGTAGTTATAATTGGTTGTAGGTCAGGCTTATTTAGAGAGCGGACACTGTTAATGCAGTTTTTGCCATTTCAAGGGACATAAGTTTGGAGTGACTAAGATAACGTTGTAAGTTATCAAACCTGACCAATATATTCTGACAATCAACATATTGTTTAAATTAATGTGATGATAAAATAAAATGTATTCGAGATACAGTACGGACAAAATAAACTTTATGTTAACTAAACTCTGAATAGTATGGTTATATTGTGAAATTCGTGATACGTTCTATAGACCCAGACCAATTTTAGGTAATTTCTATAATTAAAGAGCGATAACCCTCAAGTGACTAGAGTGATATGGCTGTTTATCAAGTTTGTTAAAGATATGATCAAAAATACACATTCTTACCAAATTTGGTGGTGATTGTACAAAGGCTTCTAAAGTTATTGAGCAAACAAGACCAATTTTAGGTAATTTCTATAATAAAAGGGCGATAACTCTCGAGTAACTAGAGCGATAGTGCTAAACTCGCCAAGATATAATGCCAATGCACATTCTGACCAAATTTGGTGATGATTGGAAAATCTGAACTTTGTAATGATTACTGCCACCATACAGGTACTACTGGCTCTAGGCCTTACTGATTCTGATAAGAAGCTTTTTATGTTTTCACTATATAAGTCTTTGTAGATGTTGACCCCTGACCCAGGGGCATTGTTTGAACAATCTTGGAAAAGGAACACTACAAAATGCTAAACAATAACTATCTAAGCATAATGGTTTCAAAGCAGAAGATATTTTTCATTTTCTTTATACTATAAGTAAAACAAGTGACCCCCGGATGGGGTCAATTTCGACCAAAGGTCAGGGTCAATTTCAAACCCAGGATCAAAATTTGAACAATCTTGGTGGAATACCACTACACAATGCTACACACCAACTATTTAAGAGTTATGGTTTCAGACAAGGTGCTGTTCAAAGTGTTACCCTATATATCTAAATTTGAAACAGGTGACCCCGGAGAGGGCCAATTTTTAACACAACAGCATTATTTGAACAACCCTGATGGAGAAACACAAGAGAAACACAAGACAATGATACACTGTATAGTGTTGGGAATTGGAAAGAAAAAATACAATATGTTATTGGTTTAGAAAATCGATCAACAGCCAACTATCAACAATAAAAGAATTTTCTGGATTCGTGTAAACAAAAACATAATCTTTGAACAGTTAGATTAATAATATAGGGACATTCTTTTTTTTATCAAATCCTAGTTTATTATCAAGTTGTTTATTTAAATTATTTTCCCTTAAGCAGCTTGAATTGAAAAATAGTATTGAAAGCAATATCGAGTTTCAAATCTGGTGGTGGGTGGGTTACGCATTCTCGATAGTCATTGGCTTAACTCTACCTATTGATAACGCACGATTTCACCCGGACGTATATGTCATATGATTTGTTTGCCGGTTATACTTGGACGTCTCCCTTGTCAACTTTAGGCGTACAAGAACACTTTTCAGGCGGTAAAAACGCCCAATAAGTCCATAAACACAAGCCCTGAATATCTATAAACTCCAGGCCTTTCAGTTTCAGAAAAGAAAATTTAAACACAGTTTTTCACCATATATTTCTATGTAAAACGGATGACACCAGGGACAAGCATAATTTTAGCTATCTTGGAAGAGGACCACGAGACAATACTACACATCAAATATCATAGTTCCAGGCTTTTCGGTTTTAAACAAGAATATTTTCAAAGTTTTCCCTATATATCTTTATGTAAAATAAGTGAACCTGAGCAGGGGCATAATTTAAACAATTTTGCTACCGGTCCACGAGTCATTGCTACAAACCGAATATTTAAGCTATCTAAAGGATCTATATCCTTTCGGGTTTAGACAAGACGATTTTCAAATATTGTCCCTATTCATCATTTTGTAAACAGGTGACTCAGAGGCGGGCCAATTTTGACCCCAGTAGCATTATAAGAACATACTTCGTAGAGGACCAACAGACAATGCTACATACCAATTATCTAAGCCTACTGGTTTCTGACAAGAAGTCTTTGACTTTTTGAAACAAGTGACTCCTAATTTGACCCCAGGGGTATAATTTGAATTCTTTGATAGAGAACGATAGAGAACAATTTTAAACCCATGGGCATAATTTGAACAACTGTAGTACAGGATTATCCAAAGAACATTCCTATGAAGTTTGGTCAACATCTGTCCGCTGGTCTCAGAGAAGATGTTGTTTATACCAATTTGTGAACAGATGACGGACACCAGGCGCGAGAGAGAAAGAGATTTCCCCCAAAATATATTACGGGTAAACAAATTTTTCCCGTCAAGATGTAATGCGTATGAAATTTGCTTTACCGTTTGCTATACCGTCTATCCAAAAATTGTGTCCAGAGGGGATTTTTCGATGCAGTCACGATACTCGTTCGTTTTGATTGAAATAAAATAAAATATCGAAACAAAAATTTTTTTTAGAGGAAATAATTAAATATGATAATACGTACTTGATAAAGGAACGAGCACAAATAATGTTATGTGAGATCATTTGCGTTTAATAACACTCGTCGTTTATTTCTAAAACGAGTTCAAATAAAAACTCATAAGTTATTTTTTCAATAACCCATAACTTTCTGTTGAAATGAAAATTGCCAAATCCATGGGAGTCGCCATTTGGGGTATGTATAAGATGAGACGAAAAACACTATTGAAAATTATTGTCGTCTTTGTAATCATTTTTTCAAAACCGATACTTAAGATCATTAAAGTGCTGTGTTATTTTCGTGTCATACAAACAAGTTAAAACTAATTGGAAATGTGTACGAAATATGTTTCCCGTTCGTCAATAAAACAGCCATAGACTACTACGCCAGAACCTAAATGTTGACTGCTGCAAATGCGTCAGAAACTGTCTCTATTAGGGAAAGGGTTTACCAGAAAATGGCTGATATATTTGCTTCTTTACCATAATGCAGGTGATCGATTAAGGATCATCTTGGCCCTCATGTTTAAACATCGTTCACTATAAATATATTCCTTGATTTTTTTAAAGTCTTTTCTTTTTCATTTTATGTTCCTAATTTTAGACGACAGTAGTACGAATTCCGAACATGTTGTGATCATGCAATAAACATAATTAACATAATTATCGTCTAGTCAATTACTTATAAATGATTTTCTATGTCCAAAGTATGCTCTTTAACTTTTGTTCACAATCAACTTACGTTATTTCGTAAATAGGTAGCACTAAAATATTATACAAGTTGAGGACACTCTTAAAATAAGGAAACTCTCACATTATATTTATTGCCTGTTAAATAGAAATGAACAGCAAATTAATACGTAATTCATATTTGTTGTAAGTAAATGTCATGTATATTGGGCCGGCGGTCTTTGTCTGCAATAGGCAGGCAACTTTAAAAGCATCTGAACAAACATCGAAAACTTTCTATTATTGAAAGAAGAGTCACTGAATAAAAATTGAGTGAAAGCTTTGTGACAAAAGGAGAAATTACTCATTATGAGCAGTTTTTCCTTTTGTTACAATGTTTTCAAAAAGCGTTTGTTTCTAATGCGCTAGAAAGTGTCTATTTGAGGGGAAAGGGTAAAATTATTACGTAACTCATATTTGTTGTAAGTAAATGTCATGTATTTTGGGCTGGAAGCCTTTGTCTGCAACAGGCAGGCAACTTTAAAAAAGCATCTGAACAAAATCGGAAACTTTCTATTAATGAAAGAAAAGTCACTGAGTAAAAAGTGAGTGAAAGCTTTGTGACAAAAGGAAAAATTACTCACTGTGAGCAGTTTTTCCTTTTGTCACAATGTTTTCAATGTTTTCAAAAAGCGTTTGTTTCAAAGCAAAGGCGCTAGAAAGTGTTTATGTGAGGGGAAAGGGTAAAATTAATACGTAACTCATATTTGTTGTAAGTAAATGTCATGTATTTTGGGCCGGAGGCCTTTGACTGCAACAGGCATGCAATTTTAAAAACATCTGAACAAAAATCGGAAACTTTCTATTAATGAAAGAAGAGTCACTGAGTAAAAATTGAGTGAAAGCGTTGTGACAAAAGGAGAGATTACTCATTATGAGCAGTTTTTCCTTTTAGTTACAATGTTTGCAAAAAGCGTTTGTTTCAACAGTGCTAGAAAGTATCTATGTGAGGGGAAAGGGTCAAATTATTACGTAATTCATATTTGTTGTAAGTAAATGTCATGTATTGGGCCGGAGGCCGTAGTCTGCAACAGGCAGGCAACTTTAAAAAAGCATCTGAACAAAATCGGAAAACTTTCTATTAACGAAAGAATAGTCATTTAGTAAACATTGAGGGAAAGCTTTGTGACAAGGGGAGAAATTGCTCTGCATAAATTAAAACAAATATAATAAGTAACCTGTTTCACAGTCATGGCAATTATAGGTGAAGTTTACGTTACAACCTGCCTTTATCTTGGCACAATTTCACATATAGTTCTGGATTTCTTCTAGCTTTATGCATCATTTTCATCTTAAATAGTGACGTAAGTCTTATTAAAACCATACCGATAAGACTGGGAGAAAATATTTGGTAGGTTGGAGCATTACTAGAATCTGCCTGCAGCGAAACATTGATCCACCACTTACCAGCACCCCAAACCATAAAGTTAACTCTAACTTATTCCTCACATCCAACTTTTCTAAAAATTGATCAAAATGGGTATAACTTATCAATTTAGGTCTATTTAGTATACATGTAAATACTCCAATTTGTTGTATTATCATATACTATTGCCATAGTGATAACAGCAAAAGTAAGCCGGAAATAATCATGAGACGATTTGATTTCAATATACAGGGATGATGACAGAGCTATGCTCCAAATCCTGAAAATGGATCATTATTTGTTTCTGATTTGATCTGAAACAGAAAACCCGAAGGAAAATGAATACATTTTTCTGATCTTATTTCATCTTTTCTCTCTATTTTCTTATTTCATATAACGTGATAATTAATATGTATGCATAAATACAACAATGTTGTTATCTGCAACTAAAAGAACTTTATTGTTACCAAGACTCAATTCAATCTGAAAATGTTTTAGTTTTCTGTATTTTATCTGTAACTTCACCTTTATTTATGAAACTGGGAATGAAACCGCAAACACCCATACCAATTAACCATTACAAATTTTCTATTTCCATAACACTGAAAAGTTTGGCAAGTTCATTCTGATGATGTAAATTTCTCAAAACATGCCTCCCATATTGATTTATTTCAAATGAGTAGCTGATATTTCATTTTTTTTTAGTCAAATCAGCATTTTAGATGTTGTCGGCAGATATCGTCAGGTGCTGTGTGTGTGTGTCCGTCACAAGACAAATATGCTTTCTCAATTGTTATTTAGTTATTTCACATTGATGATGTATCTAAACAAGAGTGCCGTTATGGCCATAGATAGCAAACCCTCCCCCCTGAGTGATGCAATGTGATTTCTAATGCAAAACATATCTCGTGATTTGTGTATCTGCGAGTCCCGCATCATGTACTCACACTTCTTATGATGGATTCGTAATAAGAAAATACTGTGAGTCCTTGGGACTCCTAATTTTGACATAACTGAACAATGATCTAGTTCAAAGGACTCATTATTATCTGAGAACTCGCACTTTGAAATTTGTAAATACATCACAGCACACATCAAGGCAATTATTCTGACAAATGTTCAAGATTTGTGCACAGGTGAGCTAAAGATACATCCTCAAGATTTTCCTTCAATTTGACCTATTGACCTTGTTTTAGACCCAATATGCCAACATGCTAAATACAACTGATGAGCTGACTAAATAGCACAATGGTGATTTTAAAACACAACTTCACTGACGACAGAGGGCGACTGACTTCGAGTATAACATACTGTGAAATAAGTAACACTCTTGTTGTTTTTTAGTGATAGTTATCTAAGAAAATGATATTCATATATGGCTACATGTAGCAAATTTGTGAAATGCAGCAGGGGCCAAAACGATGCAATGCATGTCTATAGTAAACGATTTCCCGACGTCTGATTTAAACCGCTTTACACTGGCTTTGTATTCTCGTTGATATTATTATTTATGACATTATTCTTAAAACATAGGAATAATTATCTATATATAATTATAATGTAATTCTGTAATGTTATGTGCATTTTAATATAAAAGATAGTAGTTTTCGGCAATTTGCTGGAAGCAAATATAAAGTGCCTAATAATACAATTAATTTTTAGGTTTTGGCTGGAAAGCTAGCAGGTAATGGCTTTGATCAAATTTGACTTCCGAGGAAATGCATATTTTTGTTTGAATAAATGACTGCATACTCATATATAGCATCAAGTTACATTATGTTAACGGAAAGCAACTGGAATATCTTCGGTGAAAAAAAAGTTATGCAATTTCGTCTGACACATTGCTAAATGTCGCATGTTCAACTATGTGCTTGGTGGACAATACATCGGCAGAACACAAATAATACGTCTCGTTATAAATTAAGTTTTATACATAAAAGTACAGTTTGAAAAAATCATGCTGACAACTTCTTAGCGGTCACAATTAATTGATTTTTTCTCCAAATTCTTTAAGGTCCGTAACCACTGGATTAAGCCAAATGTGCAACATGCTAACTCTAAAACTTAATAGTACTCACATATGAACCTTTAGCTATCTCATTCACTAAGTATTTTGAATTTATTACACCATTGTTGTACTTTTTAAAGATAAAATATTTAAAGTAATATGAGGAATCACATACATACAAAGTTCTTTTGGCAAATAGTACCAAAGTACTAAAAATACTTTTATATGCATTTTGGTTCTTACA